>CM063520.1:21116450-21753013 GCA_032199755.1 Ambrosia artemisiifolia
TTCTGACTTTTTATGTGCAGATGGCTGAGCAACCTGAAAATATTGAAGCACCAGTCGAGAATATCGTACCAGATCTTGTACCAGAAGCTGAAAACGTTCCACAAGGATGGCCATTTGAACCAACACATAATTGTTGTGCGTATGTGGGAGACGTAGTGAAGAATACGGAATTTTCTGGTATTGTGGAGTTCTTAAGGCGAAGCCGTATCATTCATGCCTTAGCCACACCAGCCATAATCTACAAAGACATAGTGGAGGACTTTTACATGAATGCTAGATATGATTTCTGGGAAGATCAAACTATTATCAAAAGCAAGATTCAGGGTATGGAGATGTTTTTGACTGAAGCAGATATTAGAGAGGCATTACAGATAAAGTTTGAGACGAGTACTGATCCCAGAGAGCTTTCCTGGACTGAGCAGAGAGCTTGTTTTCTCAGGATGAAATATAAGGGTCCTATTACTGATGGTTCGATGCATAAAGGAAAATTAAGTGTGCAATTCAAGTATTTCGCACACGTAATTATTCATGTGTTTGGATGTATGAGCGGTGGATATGATGTAATGAGGAAGAGCCTTAGTTCATTGATGGTTGCGTTAACACTTAACAAACCATTCAATGTATCTGGTATGATATTGGACCACATGCTTGAGATGCTTAAAGGCTTGAAGAAGAAGCAGTTTATGCTATATCCGAGGTTTCTTATGATGATCTTTGACCATAAGTATCCTGATTTGAAGAAGGATCCGACTATGATTCTAGGTCAAGATCACATGAATATTCGAACGCTTGTTAGAATGAAAGGTTATAAAGGTGTGCCAGACAATGAAAAGCCACCTCACAGGAGATTATTTGGAGCTTTGGCTAATCAGGGTTACACTGATCCTGGTAAGAACAAAGCAAGGCACGATAACAGTGACTCGGATAATGATGATCCATTAGTGTATGCTGATGCAAACACTAAGAGGAAAAGGCAAGTGGTTAATGCCGGAGCCAAATGGAAGGGTAAGGCAAAGGTGGATCAAGGTAGTTCGAACCAACAGGTTACTCGAAAGAAGACAACTGCAAAGAAAGGCACGAGTCTAGTTGATGAAGATTCGGTAGATTCGGAACAGAAGTTTATGAGCAGTGGGATTCAGATGAGGAAAGAATAAAGACCACCAAGCGTAAGGCCACTATGGTTGGTGACTCTGAATCTTTGAATAAGACTGTTGAAGAAGTTTCACAAAAGAAGACTGCTAATGTTGATGAAGGTTTAAGTGTGAATCTTGATGATCTTGAAGAAGGTGAGACTGTGGTTGTTAATCTGAAGAAACCAAAACATAAGTCTATGGCAAAGAAGTCGAGTACTAAGCAGTTGAGGGAAAAAGAGATTGCTCAGTTGCTTAAAGGCAAAAAGATACCTGACGCAGGTACATCGTCTAAGCTATCTTCACCAGTGGCTAAAAAGCAGAAGAAAAGCAAAGAGTCTGAAGCTGTAACAGTTGATGATTTCAATGTTGCTTTAGATAATGTGTTGGATATGTTTAAGAATCCTCAAAAGCAGAAGGATAAAGAAGCTGAAACATCCAAGTCTTCAAAAGTTACTGTTTCGGATGATGTGATGAAACAGGTAGACAAAAGGATGGATGATATGATGAAAATGATTGTAGCACAACAAGCTGAGATTAGCAAATTCAAACAAAATGAGGAGAAGATGCTACAGATTGTTGTTGCATCTAAAACTAACCAAGATGAGATCGAAAAGAAAGTTAAGCAACTTGAAGAAGAAAATAAGGATCTTGAGGTTAAGTGCAATAGGAATCGGAGAATGATTAAGATTGTTAAGGCTGACAACAAAGAGCTTAAGACTGAAAACAAACGTCTAAGTGATTTGTTGGACAAGCTATATGGTGAAGCACCTAAGTTGAAGGACGGTGAGGAAGATAAGGAGAAAGAGGATGATGAGGAGGATGATGAATCTGAAAAGAGTTCTGATGAAGAAAGCAAGAAAAGTGACAAAGATGATGATGATGCGGAGGGATCAGGTAGTAAAGATGATGATAATGATGATGAGAGTGATGATGATGATGGGGGAGATGATGCAAGTAAGTTTACTTTTGAAAAGAGAACGCCAAAGAAAGATGCTGGAGAGTCGAGTTCCAAGAAAAAGATAGGAGGTGAGAATGTAGACTCAGATGAAAGCATTTTCTGGAACGAGAAGGTTAGATCGTTGAATGATGATGCAAAGAAAGTGTATAGAGATATGCTTGAGAGAAGAGAATGGACTATTGAGTTCACAGGCAAGTTTGCCGAAATCTTCCAAACGGAAGATATGAGGTATGAACTTGAGTATAATGATCCAGACTTGGAGGAAGGTGAAGTACCTGCTGCTGTTGCCAAAGAGATTTTGGAGGGGATTGCACAGCAAGTAGGGAAATCATTAGAGGAGATTATGATGGATCAGTCGATTCAAGATATTCCTGAAAAGGATATTGGATATCACTCTGATGATAAACAGACGCCTGAGATGCAAGAGATTGAAATTGAGGATATTACTCACGAGGAATATCCACAATATTTCAGGCAGAATGATGAGAATGTGGTTTTCCCAAACTTTACTGAGATACCAAACAGATTGGCTAAGAAGAAAGCACAAAAGAGAAGTGAGGAGTTCGTAGAAAAAGTGTTTGGTACTGATCAGCAGAAACCTTCAAATCAGAATGATGATTTGAAGACATTCCTACAGAAGTTGAAAGAAACTGATGACAAGCGACCAAAGCCTGAAGCTCAAGGTGGATTCTACAGATATCACAACGAGAAGTTCAAAGGCAGAGCTCTTGGTTGGAAGTATCTGGGGAGATTGAAATGTTTGGCAGTCAAATGGGAATCAGAAATCTTGTACTTCTACAGATTTCATGATCTTTTAACTCTACCGTACTGGGCGGTCAGAGACATTTGCCATTTCCCTATGACTGGAGCTTCTGTGAACAATACAGCTGTTGGTTGGTTTGCTGATCGTTTGGTTTGGGAAAGTAGAACTAAATGGAATATGTTCAAGCCACAGTACCCTAGAAGGAAAGTTCATCGAGATGTTGATCCGAGAACAGGAAGGAAAAGGGTTACTTTGATATATAAAGCGCCTGAAGTGATGAAAAAGATTCCATTGATGCCTTTACCTCAACACTTCAGTGCTGATTTCATATTTTGGTATTATGATTGGAGGAAGGCAGAGGCGGTGATTGTGCTAAGAGATGGAAAGGACAAGTACAAGCATGTTTATGTATTTGATCCTATGTGGTTGATTAACTGCACGTTTGAAGATATCATCATACTATTCTACAATCCGATTCATTGTGATCCCAATGAGGCAGATCAGGCAAAGAAGTATCAACAAGTTGTTGGAGTTTGCTTTGCATACGATATAAACTCTGGAAGCAACTTGGATACTAAGCTGGGTAAGATGGTGAAGATGGCTGAAGTGCCAAAGCCTGTGAAACGTAAGCTTGAGCCTGAAATGACTAAAGATCAGAAAAAGCAACTGAGAATCAAGATTTTGAACAAGATCATGGACAAAGAACGAAGACAATCCAATCAATAGTCGAGGGGGAATTTGTAGATGCACGTTTTGCGACTAGTGATTGGATTAGAGTTTAACATGTGTTAGTTTGAAGTTCTGAAGAGCCGAATGTGTATTGATATGGGCGAAAGTGTTTATAGATGGGCGAAGGTAGATACAAGGTGGACGAATGTAGAAGACAAAAGCTAGAAGTCCAGGTTCGTACCATGGAAGTGTGCGAAAGTGGACATAGTCCACATTCGCACCATCACTATGGGCGAACGTGCAGTATCTATAAATAGATTTTGGTTATTTTCAAGTTACATAGAGTTTTTGTAAGTGTGTGTTGAGAGGTCAGGTTCAGGTCTAGATTGTGATTGTGTGTGTGAAGCTTAGATTAACGTGTCAAGTGATTGTAAACAAGTTTTATTGAAGTTAATCTATGAAAAGGTGATTAAAATGATGTTTTACGTGTTTTGATTTGAGTATTATCATTTTGTTCATATCTAGGGTTTCCGCACCTGGATTTGTGACTTGTATGATCATTACATCCTGTTTTAGCTAAATTCTTTCAACTACAAGAAAGCGTTTATGAATTAGCTAACTATTGTGTGAAAATGGAGAATAATACTCCCCTGGTGGTGATATCCCGAAAAGCATGGTGACTGCATTGAGCATCCATACCGGTGCTCGTCTGTTCCTGCACTACCACCATTCTTGACAAAAGCATAAACACATCAAAGCTATCCATTCATCACATTTATTCAAACAAACCAAACAAAACTATCTAAACTACATTCAAAATACTAACAATCTTAAAGTTTTGGGGTTTTGTTAAACATTTATGAAGGAAACCCCAAGAAATCAAGATCATGAACAACAAATTATAACCTAAAACATGAGGAATTTGGGGATGTTTAAACATTTATGAAGAATCCCAAAAATTCCAAGAACAAACCTAAATTACACTAACATCTACACTAGCATACAACCCTATTATAAAATTAATCTACATTTATACTAAACTATACTAAACACAAGGTTATAAAATCACACAAATCTTTAAAAATTTTCGGATTTGGTTTAAACATTATGAAGAAAACCCAAAAACTCAAAGATTTGGACAATGATCAGTCACTAATCTACACTAACAAAGCAAACAATCCATCCAAGAACACTAGGGTTTGTTAAACATTATGAAAGAACCCTAAAAATCCTGAAAAGAATGCAAAAATCTACACTACATTACACTAAAACAAGAAAAATAACAAGAAAACTAGAGATTCATACCTTGACTTTGAAGATTTGAAGTGGAATTGAAGGGTTTTGGTTGGTTTTGTGTTCTTGAGAGTTTTAGAGAGTAAAGTGCAGGATTTTGGGAGAAAAATGAGTGTGAGCGGCCGAGTATAAGTTTATTAGGGTTGGTACGTAAGTTTTAAATGAAATACCCACTTTGCCCTCATTATTTTTTTGAACAGACTGCTCGAGCGGTCGCTCGGTCCCTCCTAGCGGCCGCTCGCTCAATTTTTTTTTTATGAGACCTGGGCGTTTGGAGCGGCCGCTCGGTGCCAGTGAGCGGCCGCTCACTGCAGCTGATGTGGATTTTTGCTGCAGTTTCGCCTCCAAAATCGCCTGCACTCGCTCTGTTTCGACACAAACAACTACATACCTGTTTTGAGACGCTTCCTAGCATAATACCATGGTTTTGAAGCGACATTCGACATGATCACAAGGCGCGAATCAAACCTGCGATAACTAAAAATAAACTAAACAAACAACTTAGAACCTAAGCGATTTAACTACAACTACTCTAAGCTATGAAGATTTATACAATTTGGCGCGCCCATACACGCCGTGCTATATTTATTAACTAGTCGCTAGCTAGACTCACTTCCCCACGCTTGTTTAGGTGCGCGGGGCGTAGAGATCAAGTACCTCTACGGATTGGTCAACCGGTCTGTCTATGTAGACTTTCAATCTATGACCGTTGACTTTGAAAGTCAAGCCCTCTGAATTTTCGATCGAGACAGCCCTGTTGACTTTCAAACTAAGTCCAACTTGGACTTTAAACTTCTGGGAATAGCCGTTTTCATATATGATTTTCTTTAAGATCGCTTTCGCCCGAATGGAGATTGAGTACAGGCGAGAAGATCGATCGAGCAATGAACAGACACCGGCCATCCCCATACTTAAACTGACGCAATGTACAAAATAATTACAGAAGAAATAATTACAGACTCGATTTAAGAAAAATGGAAGAGATATACACAAATCAATATACCAAAAACTATACACTAAACTTAAATTATGATAATATATAAAATATGAAAATATACAATATTTTCAGCGAAATCTGAGTCGCTCGCGCATCGCGAAGAAGTATAGACCGCTTCTCGCGTGGTGCAAGTGACTACAATGACTCAAGGCGCTCGCGCGTTGCAATAAGATAAAGACCGTCCTTTGCTTGCGCGAAAACAACCCTTTTTCACCGAAAATCAATATAACGGAAGTTGATGGATAGAAACGATGATGGATGCCAATGTATTGAGTTAAAAACCGAAGATAGCGGTTATTCACGTCACGCGAAGGACTCTGGTGATCCTATTCGCGTATCGCGAACAATAAAAGATAAATCCCGGGGTAATTAGGAACTCGCTTAAAGCGGAACCATAAGCCCAGCTTCTTTGCAAATCGCAAGGAAGTATTTTTCACAGAAAATTATTTTTATTAAACCACTTCTATATTAAATAAATTTCCCAATTTTTCTTAACCCAAACCTTTTATAAAAGCATCCGAACCATCAAATTTAAACATAGCATACCCAGACTTCCATTGTATAGTTAAGTAAAATAAAAAGTATATATACATAACAATCAAATAAAAACCAATAGAATCAATAAAATGAACAGAAACAAACAGACAAAGCATAAAACTATTCAAAGCATGAAATTAATAATTAGTTCAAATACGAACAAATAAATCTAATCAATCAAATAAAGAATAAATCAAATTCATAAATAAACCAATAAATCCAATAATCAATCAATTAAATCTATCAACATCCTAATGAACGAATAATCAATCAAACAATCCTATAAGCAGATAAATGAACGAATATATGTGCAAACCTATGAACCAATCTAAAATCAATCCAAAATATTAACAGACAGATAAATCAAACAAACAATCAAAGAATCATATATGCAAATAAATGAATGAAATAACGAATCAACGAAGTATTCACAAGCATGTACACTGGTAAAAAGTTGACTCGGTTCGTTCCTAAAGCTCGTCGCGTCCCCGGCAACGGCGCCAAAAACTTGACGTGTGCGATACTATACATATTTTTCAATGGATTTTAACACACGTTTCTGCTTTAATATTTATAAAAATGGTTTAGACCTTAATATTAAAACACACACAATAGGGCAAGTGTACCTTGTCATATATGTAGTAATGTACAGATAAGAACCAGATATCGATCCATGGACGCGCGCGGAGCAATGGTACTAAAACTCTATCCCCGATTTACCAATAGGAAAAGATAAGTTGAGTTTGTTTATAACTAGATTAATTCTAACATATGTAAATAACTTAACTACGACTCCAAATAGAAAATATAACTATATAAACTATAATACGCCAACCCTAGCATGTCATCTACATATAATAAGAAATAAAGGCGTGATCAACATTCCCATTTTCCGACAGTTAGTTTCTTTCTCGGGCATCCTAACATGACAACTATAGAGAAAGCTAACACGAATACACACGTTAACCACTTCAAGTTGTTCATTAGCGCGCAGCTGATATGATCTCATGAGAATCTTTAAAGATTGGTTAGTATCACCTTTCGGGAGTCCTCAACCGCACTAGTTAAGGAAAGCAATATCAAATACACAATACGACCACCTAGACTAGCATAAAGTAGAGCATTTCACAACCTATTCCCTTTTACCAACTTTGAACACAAATCTACTAAGATCGCCATTTTCACCAAAATAACTAACAAATATCATTAACCGTGTGAAAGATTGGTAACAACACCATTAAGCTTTTAAGACTCTTTTACGTGCCGGTAAACATCTATAATCATTATCCGAGTGACTTTAACCAAACCAATACCCGGTTACAATTTCATGGTGTAAACTTTATTAACAAGTTAACTAGTCTACTACCGGACGATTAAACGGACGGTTTCTTCAACAAGTAATCCGCCTAACACATTCGACAATCATCAAAGTCATCCAAACACAACTACAAATTTAACAACAATGAAAGAAGGTTGCGCTATGATCATCAAGATTCAAACATGAAAAACGCCAAATTCATACAAAACTTGATTTCATACAAACGATTGTTTTAACTACTAACTAATACTAATGTTCTTGCCCGTAGGCGTACGATTAACTAAAATAACATCAAAATAGCAAACAAAATCAGATTTGGATCTAAGAAAGCTTAAAGGATCAAACCATAAGATTGCTAAAGAGATGGATGGGATGATGAAAGATGGATCGGTTGGATTCCCGAGCTTGTTCCACGCCTATGCAGCACTTTGTTAGCCCCGAAAATCGCTAGAAATCGCCCCCCAAAGATACAATAATCACCCAATGGCTGTAATGGGCATTTTATAGCAGAACAGAGCCTGTGAGTGGCCGGTCGGAGGCTTGTAGCGGCCGCTCACTTTACAGACAAGTGGGCAAAGCTGACGTAGGGCTTCCAGAAGCTTCTAGAGGTGTTCAGGATGGCCGAGCGGCCGCTCACAGAGAGTGAGCGGCCGCTCACAGAGAACAGCACGACAGCATGATCTTTAAAATTGCATATAAAATCGTAGAAAAATCGTTAGGAGGTGTTCTTTATATGACTGGAAAGCTCTCGGAGCGTAGAACAATTCTTATTTGAAAGTCGAAGTCGGATTTTGGGTTTTAGAAGGGGTAAAACCGATCCGAACAGCTGCTGCGCAAAAGTTCTCCTGATAAAGGGCCGAAATCCTTGTTTATCTTCGGGTTTGCTTCCGGGACATCGTTTAAGACCTGAAATCGTAAAGATACCCAAATAAGTACCAATTCCTGTGTATAAGGTCAAAAACGTATTAAAATGGGAGTTAAATGGGGACTTTTATATGTGTAATTTAACGTATATCAGACCATCAATGAGCTTATTCAGAAGTTGGAAAACAAGGACTTAGAGGAGAAGTGAAAGGCAAAAAGGTCACAATTTCCACAGAATCCGGAATTGTATCATGCTACTTCATCCTCATCTATGTCTAGTTCAAGTATTAGCGGGAATGTTGCACCACACACAGCTTGTATTTCCAACATTGCAGAACCACCAAGAAAGCCAATTAAATATCTTGCACAAACATCCACTTGCACACCAAACTATTCAACAACTTCTTATATTCCACCTCCACCTCAAATGTCCATAGCCTGTTACTCATCAAACATCAACACATCGCAACAACAACCATATGTTCCTTCAATGTCACAAGCTTCTTCAAGTCAAGGTCCAATCGTGTTGGAAACTTCCAACATGAACAATGTTACTGTTGAAGTTGCTCAACAACATATTGCTTTGGTTTCAGCAATGGTTGCTTCTTACAACGGACTTGTGGTTAGTCAGATTGGAAATAACAATATGACCAATGAAGATTATGCCCAAATTGACAAAGAAGAGATGGAGTTAATTGATTTTCAATGGGCGTTCGCAAGTGTTATGAGAAGAGCTAGATAATTCATTGAGAAGACAGGCAGGAATGATCTTGCTACCTCACCAAATACCACATATTGCTTGAGCAAGTTATTGGTGACCCCGGAAGTAGTGTCATGACTGGAGGACAACTTCGTCGTGCAACTTCACATGATAATTTTGGAGCCCTAGCCTTATATGCTAAAATACAAAAATCTGGTTGTCAAAATGACTGGTCCTATGCTTGTTATGTTTCGCAGGTTGAGCCGCGGACGTACAAGGATGCCTTACAAGATGATTCTTGGGTTGAAGCTATGCAAGAGGAATTGTTGCAGTTTAAGTGGGTTTTTAAATGTAAGAAAGATGATCGAGGCGTAATCGTAAGAAACAAAGCTCGTTGGATCGTTCAAGGTTTTCATCAAATTGAAAGAATAGACTATAATGAAATCTATGCACCTGTGGCACGTATAGAAGCTATTCGAATGTTTCTAGCGTTTGCTTCCTACAAAAAGTTCAAGGTGTATCAGATGGATGTGAAGAGCGCGTTTCTGTATGGTGTGGTCAAGGAAGAGGTATATGTTGGTCAACCACCAGGCTTTGAAGACCCTATTCACCGGGATAAGGTTTACATTCTCAACAAATCACTCTACGGGTTGCACCAAGCTCCACGGCAATGGTATGAGGAGCTAAGGACGTACCTACTTTCGAAGGGATTCAAACGAGGTTTGGTAGACTGTACCCTATTCACCAAAAGAACAGAGGGTGACTTGCTTCTCGTTCAGATATATGTTGATGATATTATTTTTGGATCTACTAATGAGCTTTTATGCAGAGAATTCGAACGAGTCATGCAGGAAAAGTTCGACATGAGTGCAATGGGGGAAATGCAGTTTTTCCTAGGCTTGCAGGTGGATCAATTGCCAATGGGCATCTTTATTCACCAGACAAAATACGTATTTGAAGTTTTGAGTCGGTTCCAGATGGAAGATTCGAAGCCAATGGATACCCCGATACAACCTAATCACGGGATTGGAGTTAATGCTAAGGGGGAGCTGACAGATCCTTTCACATACAGAGCAATCGTCGGATCTCTGATGTATCTGACTTCCTCTCGTCCAGACATAATGTTCGCAACATGTCTCTGTGTTAGATTTTCAATCGAAACCGAAACAGAGTCACCTAACAGATGTCAAGCGAATCCTGAGATATCTAAAGGGTTGTCTGTCGAGAGGACTTTGGTTCCTAATGATGATAATTTTGACTTTGTTGCGTTTAGTGATGTAGATTGGGGCGGTTATGACAAAGACAGCAAATCCACAACAGCTGGATGCCAATTCTTTGGGAGCAGGCTCGTGACCTTGCAATGTAAAAAGCAGACAACAGTTGCACTATCTACTTCCGAAGCCGAATACGTGGCAGCCTCGAGTTGCTGCTCACAGGTTTTGTGGATTCAACAGCAGATGCGCGACTACGGTATGCAATTTCCTAAAACCCCAATTCACTTTGACAATGAAGCCACAATAGCACTCACTAAAGACACGGTCAGTCACTCAAAGGCTAAACATATCCGGATTAAGTATCACTTTATACGTGATTGTTATGCCAAAGAGTTAATTGATATGGTCAAAATCCACACTGACTATCAGAGGGTTGATCTTTTTACCAAAGCTTTTGAAAAATCAAGATTTGAATATTTACTAAAAGCTAATGGTATAAAAGAAAAACAAGACTAATCAACACCTCGGTTTATCACTTTTTGTTTTTAAAATTCTAGTTTTTACTATTTTTCAGAAAAATAAAAAACCCAAAATTATGTTTTACATTTTAGGGGGAGTCTTTATTTAGAAAAACCAAAAACATCGAAAAACTCAAAAAGCCATAAAAATCAGAAAAAAACCCAAAATGATTTTCCAGGAGTAAAATAGGAAATGATAGTACATTAGTGGAGATCTGACACATGCTAAAGAATTGATCGTGTTGATTCTGTGTGACGTGCTGGTAGGCTTCGTAGACTTATTACTACGTGCCTTAGTGATACAAACATAACGAACTACTCGCTAGTGGCTGAACACCTCATGGGCGTATGGTCTTAGTACCATAATTTTGGCTGATAGGGTTGCCAAAATCTGAGGTTTCGGGTCGTTATGTTAATTGTTATCCGGGGTATCTTGACTGATCTTTTGTCGTATTGATTTACGGACCTAGATTCAATCAAGATATTTGCAAAAAAGAGCTTATATGCCAAAACCTGAAAGATATCGAATTGAGGAACTTAATTTATAAAAATGATCAAAGATCATTTAATGCATCATATCAATTCTCTGATGAAAATCCTTGATTGATATTAGCCTCAACCTGGTATATATGCACATGTTACTCTGCTGCATTAATTTGCTGACCTGTAAACCTCTGTGCTATGTATCTTGTAATATAACGGATAACATTTGGCATAATCACGCATTACGACGAAGCTTTGTGCAAATTCCTTGATACTAGAGTATGTCGTGTGCATGGGAACCATAAGCCTATTAGTTAAAATACACCTAATTACATATCATTTTAAAGCACTGCATAACAGTCTGCATGTGAGCTTATGTGGATAACAATATCAGCAGTTGCCGAATCGCACATTGTCTTTAATGATAATTGTTGGATCAGTGGTCACTATTGCATTTTATATTCACGAACACTTAAGTGTTGTTAGTTTATCAAAGTAGTTTGCACAGCGAAATAATAAGTGTTCTAAGTTAAAAAGTTACTTTTAACAGGAGTTAAGGCTCCCCCTCAATCAATGAACTAGGAAGTTAAAGATGAGAATCACTAGTAGTAAATAAAGCAGTTAAAGCAAGATGAGTCTCAGATGTATATGAAATGGACAAACAATAAAGTAAATTGAAGGAAGCAGTTCAAGTGATTATCAATAGATATTCGTGTGTCTAAAATTGTGGGAGTAACCCCTCTATTTATAGACAAAAGATTACATACATATTAAGTAACAAAAAGCTTATAATAATGTTTGGATAATACTACAACAGGCTGTAGTATCGAAACTTGAACAAAGACTTTAAGCTAATTAATATAATACTAAACTGCTGATATGAGTAAATGGCTAAATTCGTCCCTGAGGTTTGGTCAATATTGCTAGATCCATCCAAAATAAGAATTTTTGACATTTGAGCCGCTAAGGTTAGAAAGTTACTGCCAAATCCGTCCAATTTGCAAACTTTGTTAAATACCAGAGTTAAATAATAGGCATTTTGGTCATTTCCATCTTTTCTTTTTTCTTTATCTTTTTTCACCTGCTTCCTTCCTCTTTAACAACACACAGCACCCAACTCCTTTCTCTCTCTCTCTCACTTTTGGATCTGGATCATTCACCTCAGCCACCATCTCCATCATATCCACCACCAATCACCACCCAACTCCCCATCGTCTCTACCACCTGCACCAACTCCCCCCTCCTTCTCTCTCTCTCTCTCTCTAACATAACTGGTATCTCCCACCCTCACCCAATATGTTACAAGATTTAAAACTACGAAAATAAAAACCAAAAACTCATTTTCTGGCTCACAATCGTATACAACATCAGAAGCCTTGAAGTTTGATTATTTGCAGTCACACCATTAATAATCAGAGACCTAATTGTTTGACACTATGGATTAAGATTAAGAGTGAGTGTGTGTGGAAGTACCTTAGTGATCAACGAAGAGGAAAAAGTCTTTAGATTTGAATATTTGATTCCCTGAACATGGATCCATGTTTAATAAAGGAGCTCTTTGTTATAGTTAACGTCAAAACTTAGCTTTACTTTTAATTATCTTTCTGTTTTATATATAGATTTTTAGATCCACCTGTATTAAAAGATGCGTCGGTACCAAAGACGTTGGGTTTGTCACCAGTATTAAAAGTTATAAATGTATTACAATGGTGATGGGTGGTGGATATGGTGAAGATGGTGGCTGAGGTGGTGATTGGTGGTGGATACGGTGAAGACGGTGGCTGAGGTGGTGATTGGTGGTGGATATGGTTGGTTGATGTGGTGATTGGTGGAGACCTTGTTTGATATAGGAAGCAGGTGAAAAAAAAGAAAAAAGAAAAGATGGAAATGACTAAAATGCCCCTGATTTAACGTTGGTATTTAACAGAGTTAGCAAATTGGATGGATTTAGCACTAAATTTCTAACCTTAGTGGCTCAGGTGTCAAAAATTCTTATTTTGGATGGATCTAGCAATATTAATCAAACCTCAGGGACGAATTTGGCTATTTACTCTGCTGATATTAAAGGGCGGTTTAGAATCTTCTAATGAAAGTGCTGATGAGTCTTTCAGCAATTCTTCAGATATTCTGTCTGGTTTATCTTCAGAACTTCTGATGCATTTACTCTTCAGAATTTACATGTTTTCTTCTTTCTTCAGCAGTTTCACAAAATGTTAAGAGGATATAAGACAAAGGTTTATGCTGGCTTGTCAATCCTCTTTGACCTTACAATCTCCCCCTGGATTGATGAAGCAAAAACCTTTATCTATCTTTATTTAAGATCCTCTCTTCCTTGAGTCAAGAACTCTTTCAATTTCTTCAAGTGATTGATGTTTGAGTTCTTTAACTTCTAATTCTAGAAGTAGTCCATGGTCTGGTTTTATTCCCTGAATGGTTAGTAGATTTTTGTCAGATAACTTCTCCAATTCAGTCAAGCTTTGAAGGACTTTCGATGAACAGTCTTGTCTTTCTAGGACCAGGGAAGTGGACTTTTGGGTGAAGTACCATATCTTGATTGGAGATATGGAGCTGAAGAATCTGTCTCTGTATGGTACTATCTGTAGGTTTGACTGTAGATCTGATGTTGGAGGTGTTTCTTTTTCAGCAATGATCAGATTGGATTTCCTTAACTTTTCAACTAGTACAGCACCAGGTTTATCACCTTTTCCTATGACCTTGTGATGTTCTGTGACTACCTTGGTCTGTTCTTTATCTTTGATTGTCTGTGTCAGTTGATAAGCAAAGGTTGCAGGATCCCTGTATTGAGTTATCAGAGGCTTCTCATCAACAGAAAAGTCATTTTCTACAATGACATTCTTTTCAACCAAGAGCAATTTGAAATCTGATTGGTAGTAGGCTGTGTGGACTTGTATTTTTCTGGATGTGCAATTCTGTCAGCCTTGAGCTTTTTGTAAGTGTCATAAATAACATCTTCTTTCCATTTACATATATGTTGTTTTGAACCAAACTTGTTATCTACCAATTCTTGAATTATCTGGGTTCTCTTCTCCTTTCTTTTTCTATGGCAAGCCTTTCAGTTACAAGTGTTGCCTGTCTTGTGAGTTCTTTAGTTGAGAGTCCCTTGAGAGTGTATTTCCTTGTCTTTGAATGTTTGTTGATAAAGCTCATCAGCTGTTGCCTTTTGTCTTCTTCTGCTACAAGGAGAAGTTGCTCAGCCATTCTTTCTTGTTCTTCTAACTCTCTTAACTTCTTTTCATATTCTATCAGTTTTTCATCATAGCTTAAGTCTTCCCTTTCATCTATGCTTTGCCATGCTTCATTTTCTTTTGCCTCTCTTTCTGCTTTTCTTTTCTCTTCTTCTGTTGGTTCCTTTACTTCTTCTTGATCTATAATTATTATGGAAGAGGAGTTTAAGGGAACAGGCTTTGGAAATTCAGCAGGGTCTGTTTCTGTTGCATTAGATGATTGATCTGGTTCAGTGCAGGAAATGTCAACTACTGGAGTGTTGATCTGAGCAGTATCAACTACTGAAGAATTATCTTCAGTACTTTTGGTATTGACTTCAGCAGCAGCTTCAATAAGGCCTTGGGCCGACTTTTCAGTTATCTCTCTAAGGTTTCTCTCTTGGTTTTCGTACCAATCAGCTCTTTCTTTCGGAGCTATTTCTTGTCTGGTCATTCTGGTTGATTTTTGAGAATCCTTGAGATGTTGTGCTTCTCTAGCAGCTCTTTTTACAGCTTCAAGAGACACAACTTCTGGTTCCTTTGACATTGTAGATGCATATTATGCGACTAATGCTTCGGATTGTAAAATACAAAGTTTGTTTTGATAATCGTAAGGGCGAAAGTGGCATTTTATAGGGCGAAGGTAGAGATAGAAGGGCGAAGGTGGAAATGTTCAGAAGAAGTTCCTGGTTCGTGCTATATTGAAGGTCGAATGTGGAAAACTTCCACATTCGAACCTACAAAGGGGTCGAAGGTGCAGAGTATATATATGTGAAGTTTGTTTTAATTGAGAACTTTGGTCATTGTGTTTTGTCTAGGTCTGAGTATAGCTCTCTAGTGTTTGTGTTAGTGAAGTGTTGGTCAAGTTAACTTGTAAACGTTATTATCATCATATTTTGACAAGTTATCTATGAAAATGTGATTTGAAAAGCTTAATTCATGTGTTTGATTCATTGATTATCATTTTGTTCTGTTCTAGGGTTTCCGCACCTGGAATAGTGACTTGTATGATCAGATTTCCTGTTTTTAGATAAAACGATTCATTTACAAAGTGGTATCAGAGCCAATAGAGATGTTGGATCAGTGGCTGTTTTTGTGAACACTTATGTGTTTATCAGATTTATATATGAGTTATTAAGCAGCGGAAATACAAGTGTTCAAAGGTCTAAAAGATCACTTTGATGAGGAGTTATTACTCCCCCTAGACTGAACAATAAATGAGAAACAATAAATATTCTAAGTACAAAGCAGTAATAGCAGTTTATGTTTCTCAGATGTGAAATGGAATTATGAGTTTAAAGCCCGAAGGATTTCAATATAAGTTCAAAGATATTACACAAAATCACATATCAAAATAGATGAACAAACTCATCTATTTATAGACTAATGTACCAAACTGTAGTCTGAAGTAATCTAAGATATTTAACAAAGATATTATGCTAAGATAAGGTTACTACAGTCTGTACATTGAAACTTGAAATCAAGACTTTAACAAAACTACATAATAATAAAACTGCTGATCTTTCAGTCGGTTAGAAGCTTCTGAGGTAAAGTGCTGATGAGTGACAAACTGCTGATGAGCAGTTTGTCTTCAGCAGTTCTTCAGTGAAATGTCTGGTTAGACTTCAGAACTTCTGATGAGTTTACTCTTCAGTACTTTGGTGTTTGTTCTTCAGCACTTCTTCTTTTGTTCTTCAGCAGTTCTATACTTAGGCAGATATGGAATAGACTAAGGTTATCAAAAGGTGGTTTCGTCAATCCTCTTTGTCCCAACAATCTCCCCCTGGATTGATGAAGCCAAAACCTTATCTATCCTTTATTGTTGTCCTTTTCTCTCTTCTAGCATCCTCCAGATCTCTGCTGTCATCCGGGTGGTAAGAGTACATCTTTGTTGCTCAGTGAGAGGACCAAGTTCAGGTGTTAAATGTTGAATGGTGAGAAGGTCTTTGGACGATAAAACACTCAACTCCTTTGAGTTTCTATAGACCTTACCTGAACGGTCTCTCCTGGTCACAAGTACTGAGTTGGATTCAGTAAATGACCATTTCACAATGTTTACCTTTGACCTGTCAAAGTCAGAGGCATAAGAAACCAAGCCTGTTTCCTTAGGTTGACCTGATTGAGGAATGTCTTCTATTTCAGTGACTCTCAGGTGAGATTCTTGACTTCCTTGTAGTTCAGCAGCACCTTGGATAGGCATGTTGGGCAGGTGATGCTCTGTAACAACCCTTGTATGTGTCTTCTCTTGGATGGATTGTTGTAACTGATAAGCATAGGTAGCCTTGTCTCTGAATTGGGTCAAGATGGGTTTCTCTTCAACATCAAAATCACCATGTACAAGCTGATCTCCTTCTAGCAAAATCATTTTGAAGTCAGTCTTGACAATGGGATCTCCATCTGCTTTTCTCTTGGTGGCTGGCCTTCTTAATGTACCAAATGATCTCCTGACAATAGAAGTTGTTTGGACTTCTGGAGTTTCAAATCCTTCTGGTTCAGCAACTTTCTTTGCTTTAAATTTCTTGTAAGCCTCATAGAGAGTTTGTTCTTTCCATTTGCTGATTGAGGCTTTTGAACCATAGCCATTTGCCACTAACTCTTCAATCACTTCAGCTCTTTTGGCTTTCCTCTCATTTTCTGTTGCTATTCTATCGAATAGCATTTGTGCTCTTCTGGTCAGCTCTTGTGTTGAGAGTCTTTTGAGGGCCACTTGCTTTGATTTGGAGTTCTTTGTAATGAATGCTATAAGCTGTGCTCTTTTGTCTTCTTCAGCAGCAGCTTCAAGTGCTCTCTCTTCAGCCTCAAGCTCATCAAGTTTCTCTTGGTACTTGATCAGTTTTTCTTCAAAGCTCAAGTCATCTCTGGTTTCTAGGCTGTTCCATACTCTATCTTCTTTTGCCTTCTTTGCAGCTTCTTTTAAACTCTTCTCCAATAAATCTTTTGACATGCTGATGGGAGTAGGGTTTAAGACAGCTGTGGAAGTTGTTGTAGGCAAAGGAGTGGGAGCAGGTTCTTTTTCAGTTGCCTTAGGAACTTCTGATGATGGTTTAGGAGGTAGAACTGCTGATGTGGTAATTGGAGTCACAACTGCTGAAGGATTGTCTTCAGTAGTTTGAGAAATGTAATCAGCAGTTCCCTCTGATGCCTTAGATAACTTGAACTCTGGTGCTACTTCTTTTCCTGGTCTTTGTGTTGGTCTATCATCTTCTTGATCAGGAATTTGGCTTTGTGTAGCAACTTCAGTTGGTTCCTTAATCATCTCCCCCTTTTTGGCTTCATCCACTTCTGGAAGCCTAATAGAATGAGATGTTGCAGCAGACAACCTTGCCAGTTGATCTTGTGTTTCATCCATCTTCTTGTTCAACTCAGCAAGTCTCGAGTTGATCAACCCAAACTGATTGTTAGCTTTTAACTCCCAAGCAGTTGTGAAGGGTTTGAGTTGATCAGTTATGATTTGTTTGAGTGCCTGGTACAAGGGACCATCTGGGCTGCATAGTTGGTTCAGATCTATGCTTGTAAGCCCAGTGAATTGGGTAGGTTGTTTTAGTGAAGGGGTGCTTTTTGGGTGATCTTCAGATTGCTCTGAAGATGCCAGTTTTGGGGATTTTTGGGCTAACTGGTCTTTAACCTGATCTTTGGTGACCAGCTTCTTGAGCTTGGAGACCTTAGATGCAGGACCTTCAATGTCAACCGTCAATTCAGTTTGTGGAATGTTTGATTCATCAACCAACTTAATGGAATCATCTGAATCCCTGATAGTGTCCTCAGAGAGGGCAGGATCAGTTATATCATGAGCTGGACCCAAACCAGTAGTCTCATGAACCTCTTTGTCTTGGTTCTGAGGTTTTCCTACTTCTGGCCTTAGGCCTTCATCAGTAGTTGCCAAGTTTGAGGTCTTAGCTATGTTACTACTGTCCTCAGGTTCACCACTGGGTGATAAGTGAGTAGTAGCAGCCTCAAAAGTATCAAAAGTTTGCAAGTTTGGGCTTACAAACTCTTGTTCATCCTCATCTCTCTGGGTTGGACTAAAAGGATCCACATTCATGTCAACTTCTGAATGTATCTCCCCAATTTGATGTGTTGTAGGGGGAGTGACATGTGGTGAATGGGTTCCTTTAAGTCCTGAGAGAAGTTGGGCAATTTCTATGGTTGTATGTGAGGGTTCAGGTTCAGTAGTTGTGATGGGTTGGTGTTCAGGAGTTTGGATAGGTTCAGGAATGGTTTCAGCAGTTTCAAAAGCAGGGTCAACAGTTATTGGTTTCTTAAATCTTTTTCTTTGAAAGATAACTGTGACAGGTTTTCTTTTGGGTTGTGGAGAAGGAGTGTGCTGAGAGGATGTTTCAGCCACTTCCTTTTCAAGTGCAGATTGCACATCAGTAGTTTCAGGGTTCTCCACTTCCTGAACTTTCTTTTTCACTGACTTGGTTGTTTTTGGTTTTTGTTGTTTAGGCTTGTTAGTTTTCTTTTTAGGTTTGGAAGATGTGGGTTCCTTGGGGATGGGTTGTTCTTCCCCTTGGTCATCTTCTAGCATAAGAGCTGGTTTGTTGTGCCTAGAGAATACTTGAGCAGTTAAAGGGTTTAAAGTTGTTGTTTCTCCCTCAAGTACTCCCTCTCCAAGTTCTTTTATTATGCATTGCATAAAAAACCTTGGATACAACAAAAATTTCTTTTTATCATTCTCATGATGTAAAACCAGTTCATTGAAAAACAGTTTTGATGCCTTGAAAGAAGTTTCATTTATGATGGAATGAAAAATAGGTTGAAAGGTTGAAGGCATCTGATCTATTGACCCAGTTTTTGGACTAAGACACATAATAATATAATGAAATAACAGTTTATATTGTGGGTCAAAATATTTTTTGTAAACTGTTGCTTGTGCCAAAGTACCTTGATAGCCACATTCTGTCATGGTCAGATGAATATCTAAGGTTGGAATATGCTCAGGTGCCTCAGAATCCTTCAAACCAAGCCTGATGCTCAGTGTTTCTGGTGAGATGGCCATCATTTTCCCTTTTATTGATGATCTGAGGGAAATCACTTCATTGTTTACCTTCACCGTCTCTGAATTTGCCCAGAACTCATTAAGAGTTTCTTCATGAATGGGTGGATCGATGGTGAAAGCATCATAGTATTGGGATTTCATGATGAGATCAAGTATCTCATCATACTGGGACCAGGCTTCATCTTTTACAAAGTAGCCTCTTTGGTTGTGTCCCTGTTTTAACACGAGAGCCATGGATGTTTTTGATCGAACAGTGATTTTTAGGTTAGAGAAGGGGTTTTGCTTTGAATTTGAGAGAGAAAGAGGGAATTTTGCTTTTTGAATGGATAAGTGTTGGAACAGGGTTTTTATCAGAAGTTTTTAACCGACTAGGTCAAACTTCTGATGAGTGAAAAGTCTGTTTTACCCTTTTAGTCAAACTGCTGAAGAAGAAAGGTTTCTTCATCAGTGGTTTTAGTTATCTCATCAGCAGTTTCAACTGCTGATGTAAATGACTTTTAAAACACTTTTCTAACTTCTGATTTTCATCAGTAGTTATATCCATTTTGAAAATATCCCATTTTGATGTTTATCAATAGTTTTCAAAATTTGTTCATCAGAACTTTCTCTTTTCTCAAATTTTTGGTCTTCAGAGGTTTATGACAGATAAGTATGTAAGTGGAAAATAAAATATGTGCAGAACTAAAAAGTGAAACACTTACAGACTTTCTTCTAAGTTTAACATCCCAAGCATGGATACTAACCTCTGAAAAGTTGTTGAATCAAGGGGTTTGGTGAAAATGTCAGCTATTTGATTAGCTGTTGTGACATGCTTCACCTCAATCTTGCCTTTTTCATAGCAATCTCTTATGAAATGATACCTGATTTCAATGTGTTTAGTTTTTGAAAACTGAACAGGATTTTGAATGATGCTAATGGCAGATTTGCTGTCTACTAAAAGTGGGGTCTTGGTCTCTTTGATTCCATAATCAAGCAGTTGATATTGGAGCCATTGTATCTGTGAAGTACAGCTTGCAGCAGCAATGTATTCAGCTTCAGCTGTTGAAGTTGCCACAGATGTTTGTTTCTTTGATTGCCAGGACACCAGACAGTTTCCTAAGAATTGACAACCACCAGATGTTGATTTTCTTGACATTTTGCAGCCTGCATAGTCACTATCTGAAAAAGCAGTTAACTTGGTATTGCTTGAAGCAGGATACCAAATTCCTAAAGTAGGAGTTCCTTTCAGATATCTGAAGATTCTTTTGACTGCAATTAGATGAGATTCTCTTGGTGCAGATTGGTATCTAGCACAGACACAAGTTGAAAACATGATATCTGGTCTAGAAGCAGTTAGATATAAAAGAGAACCTATCATACATCTATACATGGTTTGATCAATGTGTTTCCCTTGATCATCTGGTTCAACTTGTGTGATTGGTGTCATAGGAGTGGAACATGTTTTACAGTCTTGTAAAGAAAATTTGTTCAATAATTCTTTAACATATTTTGATTGATGTATAAATGTTCCATTTGACTGTTGCTTGATTTGCAGTCCCAAAAAGTACTGCAATTCTCCCATTGTACTCATTTCAAATTTTGATTGCATGAGTTTCTTAAATTCTTCACACAGTTTTGAATTTGTTGAACCAAAAATTATATCATCAACATATATTTGAACAAGTAAGACATGATTTCCAACATGTTTTATGAAAAGAGTTTTATCAATGGATCCCCTTGAGAAGTGATTCTTTAGTAAAAAGTTGGAGAGTGTTTCATACCAGGCTCTTGGAGCCTGTTTTAGCCCATAAAGAGCTTTGTCAAGTCTGTAAACCCAATCAGGATGAGAAGGATCCTCAAACCCTGGAGGTTGACAGACATACACTTCCTCTTTTATTTTTCCATACAAAAATGCACTTTTGACATCCATTTGATAAACTTTAATGTTGTTGGAAATTGCATAAGCTAAAAATAACCTGATAGCTTCAAGTCTTGCAACTGGTGCAAAGGCTTCAAGTCTTGCAAAGCTAAAAATAACCTGATAAACTTTAATGTTGTTTTAGCCCATAAAATAACCTTGTACCACTAGTCTTGCTTTGTTCTTGATGATCATACCAGCCTCATCTGACTTGTTTCTGAAGACCCATCTTGTTCCAATTGGTTGCTTGTTTTCAGGTAAGGGACAGATTTCCCAAACCTGTTGTTTCTTGAATTGAAGCAACTCTTCTTGCTTTGCTTGCACCCAATTGTTGTCTTTGAGGGCTTCTTGATATTTCTTTGGTTCCAACTGAGAGATGAATGCTGAGAATAAGCAAAAGTTGGAAAGCTGGTTTCTTGTAAGTACCCCTGATGCAATATCACCCATGATTTGATCCAATGGATGATCCTTGTGTTCAATCAGTTGTTGTAAACCTGTACTGGATGATGGCTCTACAGGTTCTTCAAATAAACCACTGAGATTGATAATATCTGGTTCAGCTGTTATTTGAACTTCAGGAGTTTTAGGTTCAGCTGAATCAGTAGTTTGAAAATGTTCATCAGTAGATCCTGAAGTTGAAGCTGTTGAAACTTCTGAAGGTTTGATAGTTGATCTTCTGACTGTGTTTGGAGTCCATGGTGCTGGACTATCATCTTCAAATCCTTGAAAACCATTTTGAGGAGGTTTGGATGATTCAACAGTCTTTTCAGGTCCGAAATGAAAATTGTCAAGATCAAATAATTCAGCAGGATTTGCTGGAATTAGAGTGTGTTTTGATTCATTGAACTTGACATTCAGTGTTTCTTCTACTATCTTGGTTCTTGAATTAAAAAACTTTGTAAGCTTTTCTCAAAGGAGAATAACCAAGAAAATAACCTGTGTCAACTTTTGCAGCAAACTTAGAAATAGAGTCTTTGATGTTGAGGATAAAACATTGACATCCAAAAGCCCTGAAGAAGGAGATAAGGGGCTTAATGCCATGAAGAATTTCATAGGCAGTCTTGGTATGTCTCTTGTTGATAAGAACTCTATTCTGAACATAACATGCAGTGTTGACTGCTTCAGCCCAAAAATACAAAGGTAGGCCTGAATCAGCTAACATTGTTCTGGCTGCTTCAATTAATGTTCTGTTCTTTCTTTCTACCACACCATTTTGTTCAGGAGTTCTGGGAATACTGAACTGTCTAACAATCCCTTTAGACAGACAGAATTCATCCAGAGTTTTGTTCCTGAACTCTGTCCCATTGTCACTCCTGATGACTTTGACAGATAGAGAATATTGCTTCTTTACTTGTAGAATAAAGAACTTGATGATTTCAGCTGCCTCATCCTTGGAATATAAGAAGAAGACCCATGTGAATCTTGAGTAGTCATCAATGATGACCAAGCAGTACTTCTTCTTACCAAGGCTCATAATCTTGACTGGTCCAAATAAGTCCATATGGAGTAGTTGAAGACATGCAGTTGTTTTTGATTCTTCAATAGACTTATAGGAGGACTTATGCTGTTTACCTTTAAGACAGGAAACACAGTGTTCTTTGCACTGATATTCCTTCAAAGGTAGACCTCTGACCAAGCCCATTTTTGTGACTTTATTGATGGTTTTAAAGTTCACATGGCCAAGTCTCCTATGCCAGAGATCATTTTCTGAAGTTGATGCCTTTGAGAAGAAACAGGCAGTCTTGTTCAATACTTTGTCTTTTTCAATGTCCACTGCATAGACATTGCCACATCTTTTGGCAATTAGCAAAGTATGATCTTCAATAATCTTCTCTATCAACTTCTGGCCTTCTGGTGATATGATCTTGCATGCTGTCTTTGTGAAAAAGGAAGAATATCCTTTGTCACACATTTGAGAGACACTCAGCAAGTTGTACTCAAGGTTTTCAACCAGATTGACCTTGTCAAACTGCATTTTGCCTGAGGATACATTGCCATATCCTAGCACATATCCCTTGGCATTGTTCCCAAAGGACACAGATCCTTCTCTTTGACTGATAAAATTGTTTATCAGGTATCTGCATCCAGTCATGTGCATTGAGCCTCCACTATCCACATACCATATGCTATTCAAACCTCTGGAGACTCTCTGCACAAGATAGCAAATTAGTTAGTTTTGGCAACCCAAGCCAGTTTGGCTTTGGGTTTGCTCTTGAGAACAGGTGCAGCTTGTTGTGGACCATTTTTAGTAATCCATGTCTTTTTGGCAATGGATTTGTCATTAAGAACAATGGTGGGTTCTTTTTGGTTTCCACCATCAACTTTGGTCATCAGAAGTTTAACCAGGTTTATCAAATCTTTAACTTCAGCAATTTGTGAAACTGCTGATGAGTTAGGTAAAACTTCTGAAATTGAACTTTGAGAAGATGACCTTTGTTGAGATAAAGGCTTCTTCTTAGAAAGGGTTTTGTTTGATTGTTGTTTGTTGGGAAAAAAGGTATTTTGATAATCTTGTTTTATCTGTTTTCCCACAATCAGTTGTTGTCTTTGTTTATTTAACTGATTTACCTTTCTAAATTTGCAAAGTTCAGTTATGTGGTTAAACAGACCACATATTTCACATGCTTTTGCCTTCTCTTTCCTTTTAGATAGATCAAGAGAGCTGGAAGGCAATTTACTGACAAAATCTGATTTTTGAAATAGGTCATCGGCAGTTTTCAGGGTCTCAACTCCTGATGTAGTTGAAACTGCTGATGGCTTATTGTCAGTAGTTTTAACTTCTGCAGTACTTCCCTTTTTGAGGAAGTTCTGATGGTAGGATGTGCATTCCTCCATATCAGAAGTTTGAATCAATTTCTTCCCATCATTATCAGTTTTGTGGGTGAAATCTGTTGGTGATTCAGTGTGGGTATATCCAATGCCAAACTTAACATTGGCTGTAGTTTGTTTGTTAAGTAACATTTGATACCCTTTACAAGACTCAACCCATTTTTCACAATAAACCTTGGTGTCAGCAAGCTCTTGTCTGACATTTCCTAGGCTGTCTATCATGGTTTTTATTTGTGCTTCTGTTTCAATGGATTTATCATTCAGTTTGGAAATTTCTTTGTTTTTCAACATAATTTTTCTTTCCAAATCACACTTCATTTGTGTGTATTTTCTTTCCATGTCATTGGATTTGCCTTGTAAATGCACATTAGTTTCTCTAATTAAAGCATATGATTCTTTGCAAGATTTAGTGCAAAGCTTTAACAGAGATTGTTGTGATACCTGTGTGAGAGCAGAATTTGAAGAGTATCCTTCAAAAGCCATTAAGGCAAAGTTCTTTCTGCCATTATCAGGTTCTCCCCAGTTGACATCATAGACCTTATTGTCTGCATCCTGACTGCATTCTGATGTGTCATAAGGAAGACTGCTCCAGTCAACATACCCTGAGGTAAATAAGCTTTGTTGCTGAGGGGGTTGTTGAGTTTGTGCAGGTTGTTGAGCAGTTGGAAATGGAGGCATGAGCTGCTGTTGTTGTTGAGCAGGCATCTGGACATATTGTACTTGTGGCACATATTGGACATTTGGAGCTTGTGCCTGTACAAAATGAGCACTCCCATTAGTTCCATTATTCCTATTATATGAGGGGTTATATTGATTTCCAGAGGACATTGGTTGGTTATAGCTAGAGCTTCTACACTCTCTAGCAAAGTGTCCCAACTTCTGACACTTATGACATCTCAGTTTAGATTTGTCAAAACCAACTTTTGTTGAATTGTTTAGTCCTGGAAATTTCCTTCCTGACCTTTTATAAAATTTGTTAGTTTTTAAGCTTAACAAGGCCAGTTGGTGCAATATTTCCATTTCTTCTAAGTCATCACTGCTAAAGTATTTTAAATCATCCATGATGAAACACATGTTGTCAGCAGTTTGACTTAGTTCTTCATTGTCATAAGCTGGGAAAGATCCATCTGATGAGATCCCAGCTGTTATGTCAATGTGGTCAAAAGAACCAAAATTATTAGAACAGGATGGTGAGTCATGTCCTAATAAGGCTGTGCTACCCGGAGTATAGTCATCAGCAGTTTTACCAGATTCTTGCAACTTTTTCTTTTGATTGATTTCTCTCTCAAAAGTTAGTAATTTACTATGTAACCTAGTTAGGTTCAAGGTGTTAAAATCTGAACTGGTTCTGAGGACTATAGAGTAAGTTTCCCATTTTGAAGGTAAAGACCTTAAAAATATATGCAACATAGACTCATTTGAATAGGTCTGATTGTTTATTTTTAACTCAGAGATGAGTGAAGAAAATCTTTCAAATTGTTGAGTTAAAGTTTCACCCTCTATGTGAGTAAAAGTTTCATATTGTTGAGCCAATATTTCTCTGATGTTAGCTATCACCTCAGCAGTTCCTGCAAACTGCTCTTTTAGGCAGTCCCACAGCTCTTTGGCACTTTCACAGTGTAAAAAACCAGCATAAATTTCATTTGGGAGAGCCATAGCCAACATGGAGAAAGCTTTTGCATCAAGCTCAAACTTTTGGAAATCTTCCTCCGTGTATTCTTTTGGATCCTTTGGTCTTTCAGTCTTTCCCTCTGGATCACTAACAACTGGTTTGTGAGGTCCAAAAACTACAGACCTCCAACATCCAGTGTTTGTTTGTGAAATAGTATGTGCCAACCTTTTAGACCATATGTTATATTCATTTCTGACTAACATGGCAGGTTTGTTGGCAGATCCAGTATTGTAGGGATCCATTTTTAAGAAGTTTGGATTTGTCAATACTTCCTTAAAGTGATGGATTTAAAAAGTGAGCCTTTTATCCTTTTTATTGAATATCAATATTGAGCCTGTGTCTGAATCTCAATTTGTTAGATTGATTTTGATCAGATTAACCAGAAGCTCTGATACCAATTGTTGGATCAATGGCTGTTTTTGTGAACACTTATGTGTTTATCAGATTTATATATGAGTTATTAAGCAGCGGAAATACAAGTGTTCAAAGGTCTAAAAGATCACTTTGATGAGGAGTTATTACTCCCCCTAGACTGAACAGTAATAGCAGTTTATGTTTCTCAGATGTGAAATGGAATTATGAGTTTAAAGCCCGAAGGATTTCAATATAAGTTCAAAGATATTACACAAAATCACATATCAAAATAGATGAACAAACTCATCTATTTATAGACTAATGTACCAAACTGTAGTCTGAAGTAATCTAAGATATTTAACAAAGATATTATGCTAAGATAAGGTTACTACAGTCTGTACATTGAAACTTGAAATCAAGACTTTAACAAAACTATATAATAATAAAACTGCTGATCTTTCAGTCAGTTAGAAGCTTCTGAGGTAAAGTGCTGATGAGTGACAAACTGCTGATGAGCAGTTTGTCTTCAGCAGTTCTTCAGTGAAATGTCTGGTTAGACTTCAGAACTTCTGATGAGTTTACTCTTCAGTACTTTGGTGTTTGTTCTTCAGCACTTCTTCTTTTGTTCTTCAGCAGTTCTATACTTAGGCAGATATGGAATAGACTAAGGTTATCAAAAGGTGGTTTCGTCAATCCTCTTTGTCCCAACAAGAGATCATACAATAACAAATTGATAGTTTCTGAACTGATTTGGACCCAAAATTGATCAAATTTTCCCTGTTTTCATTGAACAATGGTTTTTGATGCAATTTGAAGGATTTGGATAAGATTTCATGGATAAAATCAATAATTCGAAGTATTAAAGTTGTTCCAAATCACTTCCGAATCAAAACCTAATTAAGATCATCAAAATTCATTAACTTTTGAAAATTTCAGATCAAAATAACCGTTTTTTAAAGTGTAACCGTTTTTTAAACATGAATGGGTCGAACCTAGAGAGCTCAGGGTTCGAAAGTGGGTTTTAGGTCAAACCAAGGAGTTTTAGTGGTCGAAAGTAGCCATTTTTGGTCGAACCTAGGAGTGTGTTGTGTTGTCTTTCCACTTTCTGGTCAAAGTTCCACTTTCGGTTGATCGTGAGGTCGAAAGTGAAAAGGAGAAGGACGAAAGTGAAGAGATTCTGGTCGAAAGTGCATTTTATCAGTTGATTTCTACATTTGAGTCAGCAAAAGAGGACGAAGGTGAAGAATTTTGCACATTTGTACTCATATTTTCTTTGACAAGTGCGAACGTAGAAACTGTTTGGTGAAATTTTCAAGTGTGTCGTTTTTCGAACTTCGAGAACAACATGTGGGGATTTCCGACTACACCGAGGCCGGGTACAACACAACAACAGCAAGTTACCATGGACCCGTGGACAGTAGCTGCTCAGAAATCGAATACTCAATCTTCGCAACCAATCAACTACTTTGCAATGACGAGTTCGATTCCTCATAGTGTTGCATCATCTTCACAACAACCAGCAGCAGATTACTGGGGTGTAGCAGCCGCAGCGGTACACACTCAAACTACTAATGCTATTTCTACTCTAATCAATGATTTGTCTTCAGGTAGCGGGAACAGACCACCCAAGCTAATGGAGATGCAGGAGTACAACCAATGGCAGAAGAAATTCAAGATTCATCTGGAAGGAATGGGACTTGAAGGAACGGAGGCGTGGCAGATGATTGCAAAAGGATATGTGGCACCAGTGTTAGAGAATACCGGTGAACAGATTCCTCTTGATAGTTTGACTGATGACGAGAAGAAGAAATTTGCTGTGGAAAAGAAGGCGTATTCTCAGCTAACCCAAGCGATCACCAATGATTTGTTACATCAGTTTGGATCGTGTACAACTTCCAAACAACTATGGGATATGTTGAAGAATCGTCATGATGGTAACGAGAAGACGAGAAGGCTAAGGATGGAAGAGCTGAGGAAAGAATTCGAGAACTTCAGCTATGTTGGGAATGAGACACTGAAAGAGTTGACTCCCAGATACTGTCACTTGTTAACTGAATTGTCAAGTTATGACATTCAGATTCCTATGTCAGATTTGGTGGATAAATTTGCTGATTCTTTACCACCTTACTCGGATCAACACATTGAGGTACTTAAGGAGAAAGATGGTTACAAGTACTGGACCATCAACGAGTTTATCCAGAAGCTGGAAAACAAAGAACTTGAGGAATAGAGGAAAGCAAAAAGGTCTCAAATTCCTCAAAACCCAGAGTTGTACCATGCTAGTACATCATCTACTGTGGGTAATTCAAGTCTTGGTGGAACAGTTGCTCCTCATATAGCATGTGTCTCATGTGTTATGGAACCACCCAAACAACCGATCAACTATCAAGCTCAAACCTCATCTTATTCACCACCATCATACACACCACCACCACAACAATACACAAATTCTTTCGTTTCACCATTTTCTCCAATGCAACAAGCTGCATGTTATTCCGCAAAGCAACCACAATCACAACCTCAACAACAACAATACATGACTCAGATGAACCAAGCTAATCAGAGACCAGTAGTGTTGGAGACATCTAACATGAATAATGTCACTGTGGAAGTTGCTCAACAACACATTGCTTTGGTTTTAGCAATGGTTGCCTCGTACAACGGTTTAGTAGCAAGCCAAATTGGTAATAACAATATAACCAATGAGGACTATGCTCAAATCGATAAAGAAGAAATGGAGCTTATCGATATACAATGGGCTTTTGCAAGCATCATGAGGCGGGCAACTGAATTCATTGAAAAGACCGGGAGAACTGATTTGGCCACAACACCAAACACCACATATGGCTTTAACAAAGAAAAAGTCACTTGCTTCAACTATGGTGGTAAAGGTCACTTCAAGAGAGAGTGTACACAGCCTGCAAAACAAGGTAACAGAAACCCATTCAGCTCAAGTTATCAAAACCGTCAATCTCAAAATCAAGGTTCTTATCAAAACAACAACTATCAAAACCAAAACAATTACCAAAACCGACAAAACACCTCTCAGAACAATCCTAATAGACAACCAAATACACCCAACCAAAATCAAACTCAAACACCAAATAACCCAAACAGAACTGTCATTCCTATCACAACACCAAATGAGCAACCATAGAATAACAATCAAAATCAAGCTTTGGTGATTCAAAATGATGAAGGATTTGACTGGACAGATATTCAAATTGGTGTTGAAGAGATAAGACCTGGTGGGAACGTAGCTTGTGTTGCTCAGCAGGATGATATTGAGGAGTTGGTGATAGTTGAGAAAGTTGAAGAAACTGAGAATGAGATTGACGAGTCAATTGAAGAGATGAATCTTGAGACTGAAACGGTTGAAGATCAGTATGAAGAGAAGAGTTCGGGAATCATCGTTGACTCAGTCACAGATATTCCTGAGGAAAGTGAGTCAGTATATTCAGATTCGGAGAGTGAATCAGATTCAGAAGCCAGTGTGAATTCTCTAGACGATGACATTGATCAATTGCTAGCTAAAGCTGATTTTCTGAAGACAAGGAAGTCGTGTATAGTGGATGATGCCTTTACCAGAATCGATTATTCTAAGTTCTTTGCTGGAAAGGAATCTCATTTCGCTCTCATGGCTATGACAGATCCTCCGAAGCAGGTAAGTTATGAATCCACAACTGACATTCACAGTGATAAATATTGTGGTACTTGTGACAGATTGACAGATGAGAATAAGCAACTCAGGGAACAACTTGAGAGTGCTATAATTAACTGTCAATCTTCTCGCAAGGAAGTTATAGCATTCAACAAAGTGCTTGATGGTTACAAAAAGGACATTTCTGACTTAAAGAAAACCCTTTCTTTAAAACAATTGGCAATTAACAGCTATATCAATGAACTTGAAAACACTAAGTTAGAAATGGCCACCATCAAGTGCTTTGCAGAAAAGGTCAACAAAAAGCTTGAAAGCTACAAGCATATTGCATATGTGGTTGACCACGTCATTGATGAACCATCACAAACCACAAATTACAAGTCTGTGCCATCTCCAGTGTTGTTTGAAAACCACAACTGTCATCAAGTGACACCGGAGAGTTCAGTAAAATCTGACTCTGCATCGGAAGATGAATCCAATACTTCTAGTGTTAGAGATCCAAATTCCAATGTACGACCGATTTTAGGTTTGAATGATGAAGGAGTTACTGCTGTAACTGATGATTCTGACACTGAAAGTGAGAAAACTGAGAATGTGAGTGATATTCCAAAGGAAAATCACATTATCACGAATGAACCAGTGTCACCTTCTCAACTTTCTCATCCGATGGCTAACGCACATCGTGTCAAACAATCAGAAAAGAAAGAGGTTAAGAAGGATTCAGGTGACAAACCCGTCAAGGTATTTTATCGGATGGAAGGATCCGATAAGATTATCTCTGATGAGGAATATCCAATCAAATTTGCAAACTACTCTAAAATTGAGAAAATCTGGCAAGAGAGTACCATTTGGTTTCCTAAACATGAAAGGTCAAATGAAGTACCACCAGAAATTTTAAAAGAAATTGTATTTGGATACTCCTAAAGAACCAAAAGTTAATGTCACCGAATTCATCAAACCATAACAGAAACCAAACGGTTTTCTTGAGCCAGCTTACTCTAGGGACCCAGCTCCTGAGAGTTTAAGGCGCATATGTGTTGATGATCAATATCCCATCAATACATTTGCTAAGCCACATGCTCAGAACGTGTTTGAAGAGTACCGTGCATGTTTCAAGTGTGGGGAGAGAGGGCATTTACTTGCTCACTGCCCGTACGTGAGGCACAAAAGGCACGAGGTTGAAATGAGGCAATCCATGAGAATGTCGGTCGACAATCATTATTATCCTCAAAGACGATTTGTTCCTCAACCAGCACCATTTTATAATCAAAACAATTTTTATCAAAAGAGGAATAATAGTCAATACAATTATGATCGTCGAAACCGGATCGCAATGGAAAAACCTGTAGATGCGTTTTGCGACTAGTGATTAGATATGTTAACATGTGTTAGAAGTGGGCTAAGGGGCGAAGGAAGTTAAGATGGGCGAAGGTGAAATAGTGATGGGCGAAGGTAACAAGACATGGACGAATCTGGAACTGGATAACCTAAGAAGACACATTCGACCACTTGCAGTGGGCGAATGTGGAAATGACCCACGTTCGACCAGATGAAAGGGGCGAACGTGCAGGTCCTATATATAGATTTTGTGATTTTGTAATGTTAAGCGAGTCATTTAGTGTGTGTGTTTTTGAGGTGTGTTCCAGAGAGGTCTGAGAGTGTTATTGTGTGTGATAGATTAACTGTATTTGAGTTGTAACCAAGTATTTGAAAGAGTTAATCTATGAAAAGCTTTTAAAATGACTTTGATTGTGTTTTGATTGAGTTTACATCAGTTTGTTCTAAGCTAGGGTTTCCGCACCTGGTTTAGTAACTTGTATGATCATATAATCCTGTTTTCGTGTCAAATTCATCCTCTACAAAGTGGTATCAGAGCGTAGAGGATCATACAACAACAAATTGATAAACTCAGAGCTGATTTGGACATTATTTTCATCAATTCGCATTTGTTTTTACATAAAAATGGTTTTTGAGTGTTTTTGAAAGAATTAGAGTTGATTTTGTGGTTAAAATTCAAAATTCCAAGTATTAAAGTTGTTCCAAATCATCTCCGAAGCAAAACCTAATCAAGATCATTCAAATTCACAAACTTTTGAAAATCAGAGATCAAAATAACCGTTTTTCAAAGTGTAACCGTTTTTCAAAAGTTAAAATGGGCGAACCTGGAGTGTTCTGGTCGAACGTGTGAGTTTTTGGTCGAAGGTGAGTGGTTTTCTGGGCGAACCTAGAAATTTCTGGGCGAACGTAGAATTTTTCAGTTGAATATTTTACATTCGGGTCTAACTTTTCACATTCGGGACATCGTGCGGGCGAACCTGGAAAGAAAACGGGCGAACCTGGAACTTTTTGGGCGAACGTGAAAAGTGTCAGTGTTTTTTTTTTTTTACTTTCTGGTGAGAGTTTACATTCGGGGAAGTATTTCTGGGCGAACCTGAGTCAGAAAGGGACGAACCTGAAGCTATTTTGGGCGAACCAAGAGCTAGTTTTTGGAAAATTTTTCTAAGTGTTGAATTTCTCGAAGTTCGTGATCATGTGGCGTTTTCAGACTACTCCTACACCAGCAACTACACAACCACAACAGCAGGTGATGGACCCATGGACAGTGGCAGCACAAAAGACGAGCACACAGTCTTCGCAGCCGGTTAACTACATGACTCAAAGTGCACCTCCAGCACCACAGTCTGACTACTGGGGAGTAGCAGCAGCGGTGGTAAATACTCAAACTACAAATGCTATTTCCACACTGATTAATGATTTGTCTTCAGGTAGCGGGACTCGGCCACCGAAGCTCATGGAGATTCAAGAATACAATCAGTGGCAGAAAAAGTTCAAAATACATTTGGAAGGCATAGGAGTGGAAGGTGCTGAAGCATGGAACATGATTGCTAAAGGTTACACACCACCAGTTTTGGAGAACACAGGTGAACCAGTGCCATTGGAGAGCATGGCTGAGGATGAGAAAAAGAAGTTTGCTGTGGAAAAGAAGGCGTTTTCCCAATTGACACAGGCAATCACAAATGATCTTTTGCATCAGTTTGGGACTTGCACAACTTCTAAGGCACTATGGGATATGCTTAAAAGGAAGCATGATGGAAATGAGAAGACTCGAAGTTTGAGAACGGAAGAACTTATAAAGGAGTTTGAGAATTTTTCTTATGTTGGAAATGAAACTTTGAAAGAACTAACTCCTAGATATAATCATTTGATATCTGAATTGTCTAGCTATGGTATACAGATTCCTATGGCAAAACAGGTGGACAAGTTTACAGATGCATTACCACCAAACTGGGATCAGCATGTGGATGTTCTGAAGGAGAAGGATGCTTATCAATACTGGTCTCTTCAGGAGTTCATTGAGAAGCTGGAAAACAAAGAATTAGAAGAGAAGAGGAAGGCTAGGAGAGCACAGATTCCTCAGAATCCAAACTTATACTTTGGAGGATCTTCAGTTCCAGCAAGTACAAGCTCAGGAGGACTAGTTACACCACATGTTGCATGTATATCCAATGTTGTGGAATCACCTACCATTAACTACCATCAACAAACTTCATCTTTATCACAACCACAACCACAAGTACCATACCAATATTCATACATTCCACCATTCTCCCCAAAGCAACAAGCAGCTTTCTACACTGCTAGTCAATCTCAACAACAACCATTGAGCCAACCTAACCAACAAACAGTGGTTTTGGAGACTTCTAACCTTGGAAATGTGACAGTTGAAGTTGCTCAGCAACACATTGCATTAGTCTCTGCAATGGTCTCATCCTACAATGGACTAGTTGCTAGTCAAATTGGGAATAACAACTTGACCAATGAAGACTACGCACAGATTGACAAGGAGGAGATGGAACTCATTGATATTCAATGGGCCTTTGCAAGCATAATGAGAAAAGCAACGGAGTTCATAGAAAAGACAGGAAGAACTGATTTGGGAACTTCTCCTAACACAACCTACGGGTTCAATAAGGAGAAAGTGACTTGTTTTAACTGTGGAGGGAAAGGTCACTTTAAACGAGAATGCACCCAGCCACCAAAACAAGGCAATAGGAATCCATTCAATGCCACCTATCAGAACCGTCAACAACAAAACCAAAACCAAGTTTCTTCCCAAAACAACAACAACAACTACCAAAATCGTCAAAACAACTTTAATAACAACCAAAATAGACAACCAAACACACCAAACCAGACACAAACCCAAACACCAAACAATACTAACCGAACAGTCATACCAATCACTACACCAAATGAACAACAGAATACCAATCAAGCATTGGTGACTCAACAAGATGAGAGGTTTGACTGGTCGAGTATTCAGATAGGTGTTGAGGAAATCACTACTGGGGGCAATGTGGCTTGTGTTGCATATCAGGTTGATATTGAAGATTCAGTGACGATGGAGGAGAAGGAAGAAACTGAGGTTGAAAGTGATGAGTCTGAGGCTGAGATGGATGGGGAATTTGAACCTGTTAAGGTTAATGCTGAGGTTGATGTTGAAGTTCAGACTGAAGAGACAAATTCTGGAGTTGTGATTGATACTGTTTCTGATATTCCCGAGGAGTGTGAATCGGTTTATTCTGATTCAGACAGTGAATCGGATACGGAAGCAAGTGTTAATTCTCTTGATGAAGATATCGATCAGTTGCTTGCAGAAGCGGATTTTCTGATGACAAGGAAGTCGTGCATTGCAGATGATGCTTTCACAAAGATTGATTATTCCAGATTCTTTGCAGGAAAGGAAGCTCATTTCGCATTGATGGCCATGACTGATCCGCCAAAACCTGTAAGTTCTGCATGTAGTACTGATAATACAAGTGAAAAATATTGTGGTACATGTGATAGATTGACTGAGGAGATTAAACAACTCCGTGTTCAACGTGATAGTGCTATCATGAACAGTCAATCTACTCGCAAAGAGTTGAATGCTTTTAACAAAGTATTAGATGGTTACAAAAAGGACATTTCCGACTTGAAAAACACTTTGTCTTTAAAACAATTGGCAATTAACAACTATATCAATGAAATTGAAAACACCAAGTTGGAAATGGCAGCCATCAAATGCTTTGCTGAAAAAGTAAACAAAAAGCTGGAAAGCTATAAGCATATTGCTTATGTAGTAGACCATATCATTGATGATAAAACAACCAATTATCGGTCTGTACCATCTCCGGTTCTTTTCGAAAACCATAATTGTCACCAAGTGACACCGGAGAGTTCGGTAAAATCTGATTCAGCTTCGGAAAATGAATCTAATACTTCAAGTATTGGTGATCCAAATTCCGATGTTAGACCGATTTTGGGAATCAATGATGAGGGTGTTACTGCTGAGAGTGTAGATTCAGACTCAGAGAGTGATGATACTGGTTGTAACCAAACTGTTAATGCATGTGAAATTCCAAAAGAAAATCACATCATTACAAATGAACCAGTTTCATCATCTCAAATTGTTCCGATGAGAAGTGTTCATCATGTGAATAAGTCTGAAAAGAATGTGGTGAAGAAAGATCTTAATGTGGTTAAGAAAGATCTTGAAAGAAATGATAAAAACGAACAATGTGACAAACCTGTCAAGGTGTTTTATCGGATGGAAGGATCCGATAAGATCATCTCTGACGAGGACTTTCCAATTAAAGATGTTAACTATGCTAAAATTGACAAGATTTGGCAAGAGAGTACTATTTGGTTTCCGAAACATGAGAGAACAAATGAGATTCCACCAGCTTTATTAAAGAAGTTGTATTTGGATGTTCCTCAAGAACCAAAGGTCCATGTCACAGATTTTGTTAGACCCAAAAACAGAGCTAATGGTTTTAATGAGCCTACTTACTCAAAAGGGCCACTCCCTGAGAGTTTAAGGAAGCAACAGTACAATGATCAATACCCTGTTAGATCATTTGCTCAACCAAATGCTCCAAATGTTTTTGAAGAGTACCGTGCGTGCTTTAAGTGTGGGGAACGTGGGCATTTACTTGCTCAGTGCCCATATGTAAGGCACAAGAGGCACGAGGTTGAAGTGAGAAATTCTATGCGAAAACCGATTGATCACTATGTGCCACCTCATAGGAGAGTTGTTCCTCAACAACCACAATCGTTTTATAATCAAAACAATTTTCAAATGAGGAACAATCGTCCAATGCACTATGATAGAAGGAATCGGATTGCTATGGAACACTCATGGAGGAAGCCTGTGGTGAACACAACAGTTGATAGGCAAAAGGTTCCACCAAAACCGATTGTCAAATCAAATGTTGGACCTAAGTCTGTTAAATCAGATAAGGTTACCAAGAAAGTTACATTTGCTAACAATGTTCAGAAACCGACTGAGAATCCAAAGTCTCAGATTCGTATCCTGAAAAGGACTGAACAATCTTGGACACCTAATGGTACTTCAGGAGCCTCAACTTCAAGGGTTAATGAGAGAAAGGAAACTGTTTTGAACAATCAGAAAAAGATTGATCAAAAAGTTGTTCAAAATGATTGTGAAAATGTTACTTTGAAACCTGATGTTCAAAGACCCAAGACTCAGGCTTGGGTCCCCCGAAAGAACTAACTGATTTACATTTTGTGTGCAGGGAGCTTCAGCTGGCCCTATTAGCAGTCTTTGGATTGTTGATAGTGGAGCTTCAGGCCACATGACAGGGGATCTTGCGTTGCTGTTCGACGTGAAGAACATCAATGGAGGGTATGTAGCTTTCGCAGGAAACAAAGGTGGATATATCACAATGGAAGGAAGTGTGAGCAATGGGATAGTGAGTTTCGAGCGGATCTCGTATGTGAAGCAGATAGACTATAATCTGTTGAGTGTCAGTCAAATATGTGACAAGAAATTTACTGTGCATTTTGATGACAAATCCTGCTATATTCTGAAACCGGGCTTTACAATTCCTAAAGAGTGGATAATGTTGAAGGCACCTCGCGTCAACAATCTATACATTCTTGATATGTCCAAGGCGATGACATCACAGGGGCAGATAACATGCTTTTTGTCCAAGGCGACAGAGAAAGAATCGATAATGTGGCACCGAAGAATGGGGCACATTCATCTGAAGAAAATGAATCAACTTGTGAGAAATGGACTTGTCGATGGAGTAAATGTGAAACATTTCCATCTAAATGACAAGTGTGTGAGTTGTAAAAAGGGGAAGCAACACAAACAGTCCCACAAAGTGAAAAAGGTTAACTCTGTTGAGATGCCACTAGAGCGACTGCACATGGATCTTTTTGGACCGGTCAAGCGCAAAAGTCATCTTGGAGAGCTTTATTGTTTAGTCGTCACTGACGATTACTCAAGATTTTCATGGGTGATGTGTTTGCAGAATAAAAGCGACACTTTTATCAATCTAAAAGTTCTGTTCACTCGATTGGAGAATCTCTACAATGTGAAGATAAAGAGAATTCGGAGTGACAATGGGACAGAGTTCAAAAATGCCAAGATGGATGAACTTTGTGAAAACAAAGGGATACATCATGAATATTCGGCTCCGTACACCCCTCAACAGAACGGTGTTGCTGAACGAAAGAATAGGACTCTAATTGAAGCGGCTAGAAAAATGCTTGCTGATTCAAATCTTCCAGTAATGTTTTGGAATGAGGCGATTTATGCAGCTAATTACACATTAAATCGGGTTCTAACAGTGAAGAAGTTTGGTAAAACATCTTATGAGCTGTTACACCGAAGAAAGCCGAACTTAGAGTATCTAGAACCTTTTGGGGCGCCATGTACTATGTTGAATCCAAGCGAAAAGTTTAGTCCTAAAGCCGAGGAGGGTTACTTTGTTGGATATGCAACCCCTCTCAAACGGGTATACAACAAACGAACTCGTCGTGTGGAAGACTGGGCTAACGTGGACGTTCAACGATATACTCAAAATATTCAAGGCACGGGTCCTGATTGGATGTTTGATTACAAAGATTTCTTTGAATCATTCAATCTAGATAGCTTGGTTGAAGAAGCTGTTATTCGACTACTTTACGAGTGTGAAAATGCAACAACTTCACCGTTGGTGCGTCCGATCACCGTGAACCCCCTGCCAGCTTCTAATGATACCAATGCTCCTATACAAGAGGAAGAAGTATTTCAAGAGGCTTCAACTTCATTAGACACTTCAGAATCTGAAGATGAACAATTTGAAGAAGCTATTCTTGATCAAGCTGAAGAACCAGAGGCACCGCCAGTGAACCCAACTCCAAATTCAGATGTGGCTTCATCATCAAATACGGGTCATGATCTGGATGCTGTAGAGAACTTGACTGTTCAGACGGGAGTGCAAGTACCTGATTATCCGGAATCTCGGATTCATCGTATTCACCCGCTGGAGCAAGTTATCGGTGATCCTGGAAGTAGTGTTATGACCAGAGGGCAGCTTAAAAGCGTTAATTCGCCAGAGAGTTTTGGTGCTTTAGCTTTATATGCCAAGATTCAACAGTCTGGTAGTCAAAATGATTGGTCGTTTGCGTGTTATGTGTCGCAGGTAGAGCCAAGGACATACAAGGACGCTTTGAAGGATGATGCCTGGGTGGAAGCTATGCAGGAGGAGTTATTACAATTCCAGAAATTAGGAGTTTGGACGCTCACGGATTTGCCGCCGGATAGGAAGAAGATCGGCACCAAATGGGTGTTTAAATGTAAGAAGGATGATCGTGGGGTAATTGTTCGAAACAAAGCCAGATTGGTCGTGCAGGGTTTCCATCAAATCGAAGGGATTGATTATAACGAAATCTATGCACCGGTAGCACGAATCGAAGCTATTCGGATGTTCCTCGCGTTTGCTTCTTATAAGAAATTCAAAGTTTATCAAATGGACGTGAAAAGCGCATTTCTGTACGGGAAAGTCAAGGAAGAGGTGTATGTCGGGCAGCCACCAGGCTTTGAAGACCCAATCCACCGGGATAAGGTCTACGTGTTGAACAAAGCTCTTTATGGCTTGCACCAGGCTCCGAGGCAGTGGTACGAGGAGCTAAGTACATACCTCATTTCCAAAGGATTTAAGCGCGGCCTCGTCGATTGCACCCTCTTTACGAAAAAGACGGGAGATGATTTGCTTCTAGTACAGATATACGTTGATGATATAATATTTGGTTCAACTAACGAGCTTTTATGCAGGGAGTTCGAAACTGTCATGCAGGAAAAGTTCGAAATGAGCGCAATGGGGGAGATGCAGTTTTTCCTAGGCTTGCAGGTGGACCAAAGACCCGACGGGATCTTCATTCACCAGACGAAATATGTCTCCGACATCTTGAGCCGGTTCCAGATGGAGGACTCAAAGCCGATGGATACCCCGATTCAACCCAATCACGGGATTGGAGTGGACGCTAAGGGGGAGCTGACGGATCCTTTTACATACAGAGCAATCATCGGATCTCTGATGTATTTGACGGCGTCTCGACCAGATATTATGTACGCAACGTGTCTCTGTGCCCGTTATCAATCGAAGCCGAAACAAAGTCATCTGACGGCGGTCAAGCGTATCCTTAGATATCTGAAGGGTTGTCCCTCAAAAGGACTTTGGTACCCTAATGATGATAATTTTGATTTCATATCTTTTAGTGATGCAGATTGGGGCGGCTGTGACAAAGATAGCAAATCTACTACAGCTGGTTGCCAGTTTTTCGGGAGCAGGCTAATCACCTGGCAATGCAAGAAACAGACTTCCGTAGCACAATCTACCTGTGAAGCCGAGTACATTGCAGCCTCGAGTTGCTGTTCGCAAGTACTTTGGATTCAACAACAAATGGTGGATTACGGTTTGCAGTTTCTAAAAACTCCTATTTACTGTGACAACGAAGCCGCAATTGCATTAACTAAAAATTCGGAAAATCATTCTAAAGCGAAACACATCCGGATCAAATATCATTTTATCCGTGATTGTTACGCTAAGGAATTGATCGATATGATCAAAATTCACACTGACTACCAACGTGCAGACCTGTTTACTAAAGCTTTTGATCGTTCACGCTTTGAATATCTTTTAAAAGTAAACAATATAAAGGAAAAACAGGACTAATCGGCACCTCGGTTTATCGTTTTTTAGTTTTTAGTTTTTATATTTTGCTAATTGGGAATTTCTCTTTGCTAATTGGGAATTTCTCTTTACTATCGTAATCCTCAAAGAAGTTGATGCTTTCGAGGGGGTTGTTTAATCCTCAAAGAAGTTGATGCTTTCGAGTGGATTGTTTCTTTCAAGTTTTTTTTTGTTTTTGTTTTTCAGAAAAATCAAAAATCCCAAAAATATGTTCTTTATTTTAGGGGGAGTCTTTTTATCAGAAAAACCAAAAACATTATAAAATTCAAAAAGACTTAAAAATTAGAAAATCAAAAATGATTTCCTGGTAAAACAGAGGAAATGATAGTACATCAGTGGGAATCTGACACAGGCTAAAGAATTGTATAGTTTATGAGGCGTGTGTTGATTACGTGTGATATGCTGATAGGCTTCGTAGACTAAATATTGCGTGCATTAGTGATACAAACATAACGAACTACGCGTTCGTGGCTGAACACCTCATGGGCATATGGTCTTAGTACTGTAATTTCGTTTGATAGGATTGCCAAAATCTGAGGTTTCGGGTCGTTATGTTATGGTTATCCGGGATATTCTGATAAACTTTTGTCGTATTGATTTACGGACCTAGTTTTATCAGAATATTTGCTAAAAGAGCTTAATTGCCAAAACCGGAAGTTACCTAATTGAGGAACTTTATGTTTTAATTGATCATAGATCATTATTACATCATATTGATCATCTGATGCAAATCAGTGATTAATATCAGCCTCAACCTAGTGTATACGCACATGTTACTCTGCTGCATTCATTTGCTGACCTGTATACCTCTGTGCTATATACTTTGTAACTTTTACGGATAACTCTGGCATAATCACGCGTTACGACGAAGCTTTGTGCAATTACTTGATACGGGAGTATGTCGTGTGTGTGGGCACCACATCGTGTTAGTCTAATACACCTAACTCGTATCATTTTAAAGCATTGCGTAATTGTCTGCATGTGAGCTTACGTGGACCACAATATCAGCAATTGCCGTATCACATACTGTTTCTAATGATAATATTAAACAAAAAGATCAACGCTGTGATCAGATTTCTCAGAAAACTGATATGATCTTCTGACCGGATTTCACAAAAAGTTTACTGCTTTCATTTACTTTGATGCATTTTATTTTGTGCAATTTACTTTTATTGTCAAAAAGATACAAAATCCAAAAAGATTTTAGGTGTGTTTTGATAAATTTCAGAAAAATCCAAAATTTTAGCATTTCTGCTTTATTTTTTGATAACCGGGGCTGCTTGATAGTCAATTTCTGAGATTTGACAACACCATCTGGGCTTTGTATCATTCTAAAAGTGAAAATTTGTGATTTGGAAGCTTAACGGATTGAAAAATGTTGAACGGGATTCGAATTTGTAATTTGGCAAAAATTTTTTCAAGATTTCCATTTTACATTCGCCCTTAATTGGGACGAATGTGGAAATCTTTCTACCTTCGGGTTGTTTCCAAACGGACGAATGTGACTTTTAACCCAAAATCCACTTTCGGGTGACATTGTTTTACCTTCGAGCCATTAATTTGGGGCGAAGGTGGAAAACTTGTATGTTCGTCCAGAAGAAACGGGCGAAGGTGGAGGCTATATATAAACCAAAAGCAGCTTCGACCCTCACTTCAAAATTTTTTCAAAATTTCTTCATAACCAGACCTTGTTGCTTTTGAATCTTTTGCTTGTGCATTTTGTTCCCTAGCGTCTTCTGATCATTTTCATATATTGATTACAGGTAATGGAGACGTAACAAATCTGGAATCCTTGATTCTTTAATCGCACTTAGGGATTTAGGGTTCTTGAATTTCCAGTGTTTGTTAATGATTAATGTTGATAGAAAATCATTCCATATCAGTTTTAGGGGGAGAGGATGAAAGGAATTAGGTTTTAACATAGTTTAGTAGTGATTGATTGATTAAATAAAGAAAAACCCTAATTCTTATTGAAAACTGATATAAAATGAAAATTAGGGACAATTGATAGTACACGAAGGCTATTCGGTCATGTTAGAATGAGTTCTGATCAAAATTAAGGGTTAAAATCATGATTGAAAATTTTTCAAATTTTGGGCAAGAACATTTCCACCTTCGGTCTGTCGTTTTGGACGAAGGTGAAATAAAATGGACGAAGGAACTCAAAAACGGACGAATGTGTTTTTCTATTTAGACTTATTCCACATTCGGCCTAAATGATGTACATTCGACCATTTTAATCTACATTCGACCATACTTTTTGGGCGAATGTGAAATTTACAAAAACCTAAAATTTTGAATTTTGATGATTTCATGTTTTGACGTTTGTTTTGATTTTATGTTTCAGATGGCTGAAGAACAAGCAAATATAGATATTCCTGTGGAGACTGCAGTTACTGATCCTGTTCCAGAAACTGTTCAAGAAGGAGAATCATCAAGCGGTAATAAATGGCCGTTTGAGAAGACTCACAACTGTTGCGCGTATCTGGGAGATGTGGAGAAGAACGTGGAGTTTACAGAGATCATCAAATTTCTGAAAAGATGCAGAGTGGTTTATGCTTTGGCCACACCAACTATCATCTACAAGGATATAGTTGAGGACTTTTACAACAACGCCAAGTATGATTACTTTGATAATCAGACTATTATCAGAAGCAAGATTCAGGGAATGGAGATGTTTATTACTGAAGCTGATATTAGAGAAGCTCTCCAGATCCAGTTTGAAACCAGTGAGGATCCAAGAGAATTATCATGGACTGAGCAAAAAGCCTGTTTCCTTAGGATGAAATACAAAGGACCGATCACTGATGGTTCTATGTACAAAGGGAAACTGAGTGTACAGTTTAAGTATTTTGCTCATGTTATTATACTTGTGTTTGGATGTGTTAGTGGAGGATACGACGTAATGAGGAAGAGTTTGAGCTCGTTAATGGTTGCGTTGACTCTCAACAAACCATTTAACGTTGCTGGGATGATTTTGGATCATATGTTAGAGATGTTGAAAGGATTGAAGGTTAAAAAGTTCATGCTTTATCCTAGATTTCTGATGATGATTTTTGATCACAAGTATCCACACCTGAAGAAAGATCCAACACAGATACTAGCTATGGATCACATGAACATTAGAACTTTGGCTAGAATGAAAGGTTACAAAGGTGTGCCTGATAATGAAAGACCACCTTACAGGAGATTGTTTGGAGCCTTGGCTAGAGAGGATTACATGGATCCTGGAAAGAACACAGCAAGGCATCCTGATAGTGATAGTGATAATGATGATCCGTTGGTTTATGCTGATGCAAGTACAAAGAGAAAAAGACAAGTAGTCAATCCTGGAGCCAAAGGGAAGGGCAAAGGAAAGACTGAGCAGGGGAGTTCAAAACAACAAACTGTGAGGAAGAAAACTACTGCAAAGAAGGGTACTAGTTTGGTAGATGAAGAGTCTGTAGATTCAGAGGAGACTGAGACTAAAGAACAGTGGGATTCGGATGCTGAAAATGTCCGGACTACCAAACAAAAGGCCACTTTGGTTGGTGAGTCTGAATCACTTAACAGATCGATTGAAGAAGCTAAGAAGAGCAAGCAGTCTGTTGGTACTGAAGATGAAGGGCTAACTGTGAATTTGGACGAGTTGAATGAAGGAGAAACCGTAGTAGTGAACTTGCCCAAGCCCAAACACAAAACCATGGCAAAGAAAACAAGTACCAAGCAACTGAGAGAAAAAGAATTAAACCTACTTTTGAAAGGGAAGAGATTACCTGAAGCTGGAACATCATCAAAACAATCTTCACCAGCCACTAAGAAACAAAAGACTGTGGAGGCAACGAAATTACCAGTGGATCAATTCAATATAGCACTGGATAATGTTCTTAACATGTTTACACAGCCTCAGAAAGGAAAAGAAACTGAGATTGAGCCATCAAAGTCAAAGTCCAAGTCAAAGAAAGTCACTGTGGATGACGAAGTGATGAAGCAGGTGAATAAAAGGATGGACGACATGATGAAGATGTTAGTGGCTCAGCAAGCTGAGATTGCCAAGTTCAAGCAAAATGAAGAGAAAATGTTTCAGATTGTAGTAGCTTCTAAGTCTAATCAAGATGAGATAGACGAGAAAGTGAAGAAGCTAGAAGCTAAGAATAAGAAGCTTGAAGGAAAGTGTCTAAGAAACAAAAACAGATACAAGGCGATTAAAGAAGATAATAAAGAGTTGAAGGCTGAGAACAAACGCCTTAGTGAGCTGATTGATAACCTGTACAATGTTGCACCCAAGTTGAAAGAGGGTGAGGAAGATAAAGAGAAAGAAGTTGAACAGGTTGATTTTGAACCATCTGAATCTGACAAAGAGGAAGATGAGGATGATGAGGATGAAGAATCGGAAAAGAGTGATGATGGAGATGATAATAATGATGATGATGATGCTGAAGGTTCGGGAAGTCAAAAGGAGGATGAGAGTAGTAGTAGTGATGATAATGATGGAGGAGATGATACTTCGAAGTTTACATTCGAAAAGAGACCACCTTCAAAGAAGAAGAAAGACACAGGTGAGTCAAGTTCAAAGAAGAAGAGTGAGAATGTTGATGATGATGAGACTGTGTTTTGGAATGAGAAGGTGAGGTCCTTGACTGACAATGCTAAACAAGTCTATAAGGACATGTTAGAAAGAAGAGAATGGACCATTGAGTTCACAGGACGTTTTGCAGAAATATTCCAAACTGATGACATGCGATATGAATTGGAATATAACGATCCTGATTTGGAAGATGGGGAAGTACCTGCATCTGTGGCAAAGGAGATCTTGGATGGGCTTGCACAGAGGGTAGGGAAAACGTTTGAAGAGTTCATTGTTGATGAGTCGATTCCACATATTCCTGAAAAGGATATTGGAAGTCACTCTGATGACAAAGACACCCCTGAATTTGAAGAAGTTGAAATAGAGGATATCACACATGAGGAATATCCACAGTACTTCAGACAAACTGATGAAGACTTGGTGTTTCCTGATTTTACTGAGATTCCTAATACGTCTGCAAAAAGAAAGGCAAAGAAGAGGAGTGCTGAGTTTGTAGAGAAAGTACTTGGAGCTGATTTGCCAGAATCTTCAAATAAGACTGATGAATTGAAGGAGTATTTGAAGAAGTTAAGACTGATGGATGAAAACCGACCAAAGCCTGAAGCTCAAGGAAACTTCTATAGGTTTCACAATGCGAAGTTCAGAGGCAGAGCTCTTGGGTGGACATACTTAGGCAGGTTGAAGTGTTTAGCTGCTAAGTGGGAATCTGGAATCTTGTATTTTTACAGATTCATTGACTTGCTAACTCTACCGTACTGGGCGGTTAGAGATTTGTGCAGATTCCAAATGTCGGGTGCTTCAGTGAATAATTCACATGTCGGTTGGTGTGCAGACAAATTGGTTTGGGAAAGCAGAACTAAGTGGAACAGATTCAAACCACAATATCCCCGGAGGAAAGTTCACAGGGATATTGATCCCAGAACCAAGTTGAAACGGGTTACCTTGATTTATAAGGCACCTGAAGTGATGAGAAAGATACCTTTGATGCCTATGCCTCAACACTTCAGTGCTGACTTCATATTCTGGTATTATGATTGGAGGAAGGCAGAAGCAGTGATCGTGTTGAGAGATGGAAAGGACAAATACAAGCATGTTCATGTATTTGATCCTATGTGGTTGATCAATTGCACCTTTGAAGACATCATCATGCTCTTTTATAATCCGATTCATCATGAGCCGAACGATGCAGATCAAGCAAAGAAATACACACAAGTTGTTGGTGTTTGCTTTGCTTATGATATTAATGCTGGTAGTAATTTGGAAGGAAAACTTGGCAAGAAGGTGAAGATGGCAAATGTGTCAAAGCCGGTAAAGAGGAAATTAGAGCCTGAGATGACGACAGAGCAAAAGAAACAGCTCAGAATCAAGTTGTTGAACAAAGCCATGGACGAAGACAGAAAACGATCTAATCAATAGTCGAGGGGGAGTTTGTAGATGCGTTTTGCGACTAGTGATTAGATATGTTAACATGTGTTAGAAGTGGGCTAAGGGGCGAAGGAAGTTAAGATGGGCGAAGGTGAAATAGTGATGGGCGAAGGTAACAAGACATGGACGAATCTGGAACTGGATAACCTAAGAAGACACATTCGACCACTTGCAGTGGGCGAATGTGGAAATGACCCACGTTCGACCAGATGAAAGGGGCGAACGTGCAGGTCCTATATATAGATTTTGTGATTTTGTAATGTTAAGCGAGTCATTTAGTGTGTGTGTTTTTGAGGTGTGTTCCAGAGAGGTCTGAGAGTGTTATTGTGTGTGATAGATTAACTGTATTTGAGTTGTAACCAAGTATTTGAAAGAGTTAATCTATGAAAAGCTTTTAAAATGACTTTGATTGTGTTTTGATTGAGTTTACATCAGTTTGTTCTAAGCTAGGGTTTCCGCACCTGGTTTAGTAACTTGTATGATCATATAATCCTGTTTTCGTGTCAAATTCATCCTCTACAAAACCATTAAAGAGACCTATGGTGAACACAACGGTTGATTGACAAAAGGTTCCACCAAAACCTGCTGTTAAATCAACTGTTGGACCTAACTCGGTTAAATCAGAGAAGGTAACCAAGAAAGTTACTTTTAAGAATGATGTTAAGAAATCGACTGAGACTCCAAAATCTCATATTCGAATTCTGAAATGTTTGGAACAGTCTTGGACACCTAATGGTTCTTCAGGTGCTTCTACCTCAAAATCAAGTAGTAATTCTCAAGATGAAAAAGTTTTGAATGAACAAAAATCGATCAATTCAAAACCAAATGTTAATGTCAATAAATCTTTGAAGGGTGATATTCAAAGACCCAAGACCACACAGGCTTGGGTCCCCCGAATGAACTAACTTGTTTACTTAATGTGTGCAGGGAGCTTCAGGCCACATGACAGGTAATTTAGCACTATTGTTCGACGTGAAGAATATTAATGGAGGGTATGTTGCATTTGCTGGAAACAAAGGAGGTTATATCACGATGGAAGGGAGCGTGAGTAATGGGATAGTGAGTTTCGAAAGGATTTCATGTGTGAAGCCGATAGACTACAATCTGTTAAGTGTCAGTCAGATATGCGACAAGCAATTTTCTGTATATTTCGACGACAAATCTTGCTATATCCTTAAACCAGGCTTTAAGATTCCAAAAGAGTGGGAATGTTGAAGGCACCTCGAGTCAACAATCTCTATATTCTTGATATGTCAAAGGCGATGACAACTCAGGGCCAAGTGACATGTTTTCTATCGAAGGCTACTGAGAAAGAATCAATTATGTGGCATAGAAGAATGGGACATATTCACCTCAGGAAAATGAACCATTTGGTGAAAAATGGGCTTGTCAAAGGTGTCAATGTCAAACATTTCCATTTGAACGACAAGTGTGTGAGCTGTAAGAAAGGCAAGCAACACAAACAATCCCATAAACTGAAGAAGGTAAACTCTGTTGAGATGCCACTTAAGCGGTTGCACATGGACTTATTCGGACCTCTCAAACGTAAAAGTCATCATGGAGAGCTTTATTGTTTAGTGGTTACTGACGATTTTTCACGATTCTCATGGGTGATGTGTTTGCACCATAAAAGTGACACGTTTAACAATCTGAAAGTTCTGTTCACTCGATTGGAGAATGTCTATGGACTAAAGATCAAAAGAATTCGGAGTGATAATGGGATGGAGTTCAAAAATGCACAGATGGATGCTCTTTGTGAAGACAAAGGAATTCATCATAAATATTTTGCTCCGTATACCCCTCAACAGAACGGTGTCGCTGAACGGAAAAACAGGACTCTCATAGAAACGACAAGGACAATGCTAGTAGACTCAAATCTTCCAGTAATGTTCTGGAACGAAGCGATCTATGCAGCAAATTATACACTAAATCGGGTCTTAACAGTGAAGAAGTTTGGCAAAACCTCTTATGAGCTGTTGAACCGAAGAAAGCCGAATTTGGAGTATCTAGAACCATTTGGGGCTCCGTGCACAATGTTGAATCCAGGAGAAAAGTTTAGTCCGAAAGCTGAAGAGGGATATTTTGTTGGATATGCAACCCCGCTCAAACGGGTTTTCAACAAAAGAACTCGACAGGTGGAGGATTGAGCAAATGTTGAGGTTCAACGGTATACTCAGAACGTGCAGGGAAATGTTCCTGATTGGATGTTTGATTACAAAGATTTCTTTGAATCATTCAATCTAGATAGCTTGGTTGAAAAGGATGTTATCAGATTACTTTACGAGTGTGAAAACGCAGCGACTTCACCTTCGGTGCGTCCGATCACCGTAACTCCTCCAACAGCTTCTAATGATACCAATGCTCCTGTACCAGAAGAAGAGATTTTTCAAGAAGCTTCAACTACACTTGATACTTCAGAATCGGAAGATGATGGAGATTTTGATGAAGCTATTCTTGACCATGCAACAGAGGCACCGCCAGTGAACCCAAATCCAGATGTTGCTTCATCGTCCAACATGGGTCATGATCTGGATGCAGTGGAAAACTTGACTACTCAGACGTGAGTGATTGTACCTGAACATCCGGAATCTCGGATTCATCGTATTCACCCGCTAGAGCAAGTTATCGGTGACCCTGGTAGAAGTGTTATGACGAGAGGACAACTACGCAGTGTCAACTCACCAGAAAGTTTTGGTGCTTTAGCTTTATATGCAAAAATACAAAAATTTGGTTGCCAGAATATTGGTCGTTTGCATGTTATGTTTTGTAGGTTGAGTCGCGGACATACAAAGAAGCTCTTTTGGATGATGCTTGGGTAGAGGCAATGCAAGAGGAGTTATTGCAATTTCAGAAGTTGGGCGTCTGGACACTTACAGATTTACCTTCAAATAGGAAGAAGATTGGTACCAAGTGGGTATTCAAATGTTAGAAAGATGACAGAGGCGTGATCGTGAGAAACAAAGCCAGATTGGTAGTGCAAGGATTTCATCAAGTTGAAGGAATTGACTACAACGAGATATATGCATCTGTGGCACGAATAGAAGCTATCCGAATGTTTCTAGCGTTTGCCTCGTACAAGAAATTCAAGGTGTACCAAATGGATGTCAAAAGCGCGTTTCTCTACGGTGTGGTCAAAGAAGAGGTCTACGTCGGTCAACCTCTAGGCTTTGAAGATCCTATCCACCGGGATAAGGTTTACGTTCTAAACAAAGCACTGTACGGGTTGCACCAGGCTCCATGCCAATGGTATGAGGAGCTAAGCATGTACCTCATGTCGAAAGGATTCAAACGCGGATTGGTCGACTGCACACTGTTTATGAAGAAAACAGGGGATGATTTGCTTCTCGTCCAGATTTATGTAGATGATATTATTTTTGGCTCAACTAACGAACTTCTTTGTAGTGAATTTGAACGTGTAATGCAGGAAAAGTTCGAGATGAGTGCGATGGGAAAAATGCAGTTTTTTCTCGGCTTGCAGGTGGATCAAAGACCAACGGGGATCTTTATTCATCAAACCAAATACGTATCTAAAGTCTTGAGCCGGTTCCAGATGGAAGATTCCAAGCCGATGGACACCCCGATACAACCTAATCACGGGATTGGTGTTGACGCTAAGGGAGAGCTGACAGACCCATTTACATACAGAGCAATCTTCGGATCTCTGATGTATCTCACTGCATCAAGGCCAGACATAATGTTCGCTACATGCCTCTGCGCACGTTTCCAATCGAAGCCGAAACAAAGTCATCTGACAGCGGTCAAGCGTATCCTTAGATATCTGAAGGGTTGTCCGTCGAGAGGACTGTGGTACCCTAATGACGATAATTTTGACTTTATCGCTTTTAGTGATGCAGATTGGGGCGGCTGTGACAAAGACAGCAAATCCACAATGGCTGGATGCCAGTTTTTAGGGAGCAGGCTCGTGACCTGGCAGTGTAAGTAGCAGACTTTGGTCGCATTATCTACTTGCGAAGCAGAGTATGTAGCAGCCTCGAGTTGTTGCTCACAGGTTCTCTGGATTCAGCAGCAGATGGTGGATTACAGTTTGCAATTTCTTAAAACCCTATTCACTGTGATAATGAAGCCGCAATCGCATTAACTAAAGACACGGTCAATCACTCAATAGCTAAGCATATCCGGATTAAGTATCACTTTATCCGTGATTGCTATGCAAAAGAGTTGATCGATATGGTCAAAATCCACACTGACTATCAGAGAGCGGATCTTTTCAGAAAAGCTTTTGATACATCCAGATTCGATTATCTCTTAAAAGTGAATGGTATAAAGGAAAAACAAGACTGATCATCACCTCGGTTTATCATTTTTAGTTTTCAAATTTTCTTTATGTTTTAACAATTTTCAGAAAAATTCAAAAACCTAAAAATATGTTTTACATTTTAGGGGGCGTCTTTGTTCAGAAAAACCAAAAACATTGAAAAATTCAAAAAGCCATAAAAATAGAAAAACCCAAAATGATTTCCAGGATAAAAAGAGGAAATGATAGTACATCAGTGGGGATCTGACACAGGCTAAAGATATGTATTGCAATATGAGGCGTGTGTTGATGTCATGTGATGTGCTGATAGGCTTCGTAGACTAAATACTGCGTGCAATAGTGATACAAACATAACGAACTACTCGTTCGTGGCTGAACACCTCATCGGCATATGGTCTTAGTACCGTAATTTCGTTTGATAGAGTTGCCAAAATCTGAGGTTTCGGGTCGTTATGTTATTGTTATCCGAGATATTCTGATTGAACTTTTGTCGTATTAATTTACGGACCTAGTTTCAATCAGAATATTTGCTAAAAGTGCTTTAATGCCAAAACCAAAAGTTACCGAATTGAGGAACTTCATGTTTATTATTGACCATAGATCATTAATTGCATCGTGTCAATTTACTGATGCAAATCAGTAGTTGATATCAGTCTCAACCTGGTATATATGCACATGTTACTTTGCTGCATTTGTTTGTTGACCTGTACACCTCTGTGCTATATATCTTGTAACTAAACGGATAACATTTGCATAATCACGCGTTACGAGAGAGCTTTGTGCAATTTCTTGATACAGGAGTATGTCGTGTGTGTGGGAACCACAACGTGTTAGTATAATACACTTAATATCGTATCATTTTAACGCACTGCATAACAGTCTGCATGTGAGTTTATGTGGACAACAATATCAGCAGTTGCCGGATCACACATTGTTTCTAATGATAATATAAAACTCAGATCAACGCTGTGATCAGATTTCTCAGTAACTGATATGATCCTCTTACCGGATATCACAAAACATTTACTGTTTTTGTTTACATTTGTGCATTTTATTTTTGTTTTACAAAAAGATACAAAACTCAAAAAGATTTTAGGTGTGTTTTAATATAAATTTCAGAAAAACCAAAAGTTTTACATTTCTGCGTTATTTTAGATAACCGACGGTGTTTGATGGTCATTTTCTGAGATTTGATGAACCAATCTGAGCTTTGTATCATTTAAACATGAAATAATGAATGTTTGAGGCTTATTATGTTGAAAAATGTTTGAACGGGATTCGATTTCGTGATTTGGTAAAAATTTCAAAATTTTCCATTTTACATTCGCCCCTTAGTTGGGCCGAAGGTGGAAAATTTGTCTACATTCGAACCTTTAAAATGGACGAAGATGGGTGTTTCATTTAATAACTTTACTTTCGAACTACATTTCCACATCCGGGTCTTTAATTAGGGACGAATGTGGAAAGTATCTCACATTCGCCCATTACAACAGGTCGAACGTAGAATCCTATAAATACCTTGTTTCAGTTTCGAACCCTCATTCATTCAAGTTTTCAAAAATTTTCGAAATAGCAAAACCTTGTTGCCTTGATTCCTGTTATCTGTGATTCTTGTTCTAGACGTTTTTCTGATCATTTTCATTATTATTACACAGGTAATGACCCTGAAATGAAGCCAGAATTGGGGTTTTTGTTCACGAACCTTAGTTTTGACAATCTGAGCAATTTTGGACTGTTTTAACTTGTTTCTTTGATACGGATTCAGTCCTTATTGATTTTAGGGGGAGAGTGTAGAAGGAATAGGGTTAATTGTTTGAATGACATTGTCGAACCCTAGTTCTTCTTGAAAATCAATAAAAACTAAATAATGAACACAATTGATGGTTATAATAGCTTAGTCGGTTGTGTTAGAGGTCATTTGAATAAAAAAACAAAGTTTAATACAACACAGAAAACAATTTTGAATTTTTCGGGCTTTAAACAGGTACATTCGACCTATTTGGTTAGGGCGAACCTGGAATTAATTGGTCGAAGGTGACTCATAGTGGACGAATGTGGAGTTTGTTCATTGAATCTTCACATTCGAACCATATTTTCCACTTTCGTGCTTCATAAATCCCACATTCGTACTTCTTTTAGGGCGAATGTGGAAATCAATAAAATTCAAAATTTTAAAGTTTGTCGTTTTTGATTGTTTTTGACGTATGTTTCTTTATTTTGTTTTCCAGACTATTCTAATGGCAGAACAACCAGCAGAAAATGTGGAGATTCCAGCAGAAGAAGTCCCAGAAGCTGGTACTTCCTCACAGGTTTCCTCACCAGCTGCCAAGAAACAAAAGAAATCTTCCAAAGAACCTGAAGTAGTTCCTAATCTGGAGTCTACTTTAGAAAATGTTTTAAATATGTTCCGGAAGCAAAAAAAAGAAAAGACTCCTGTTGCTGAATCTTCCAAATCAAAAGTCACAGTTTCTGATGATGTGATGAAGAAAGTGAATAAACAACTGGAAGATATGATGAAGATGCTAACAGCACAGCAAGCTCAAATAGAAAAATTTCAGAAGAATGAGGAAAAGATGTTGCAAATAGTTGTTGCTTCTAAAACAAATCAAGACGAACTTGAAAAGAAGCTGAAACAACTTGAAGAGGAGAAGAATGAGCTTGATGTGAAATGCAACGGGAATAGGAGGATGATTAAGAGTGTAAGAAAAGAAAATACGGAGTTGAAGAAGGAAAATAAGAGGATGAGTGATTTACTTGATAAACTATATGGTGAAGCTCCTAAACTAAAAGAAGGAGAGGAAGACAAAGAAAAAGAAGAAGAACAGGTTGATTATGAAGAGTCTTCTGATGATGAAGAAGGAGATGATGAATCAGATGATGGATCTGATGATGATGATGATGCTGATGGGAAATCGGGTGATAAGAAGAATGATGACGATGAGAGTAGTAGTGATGATGATGAGGATAATGATGATACGAGCAAGTTTACATTTGAGGAGAGACAGACTAAGAAAGGTAGTTCTGGTCAATCTAGCTCAAAGAAGGCAGGAGAGAACGTTGATGCTGATGATAACATTTTCTGGACAGAAAAGATCAGAGCGTTATCAGATAATGCAAAGAATGTATATAGAGAGATGTTGAACAGGAGAGAGTAGATCATTGAGTTTACTGGAAAGTTTGCTGATATATTCCAATCTGAAGACATGAGATATGAGTTGGAGTATAATGATCCTAATTTAGAGGATGGTGAAGTGTCAGATGCTGTGTCAAAAGAAATTCTTGAAGGAATTGCGCAGCGAGTTGGTAAGACACTAGAAGAGATTATGTCTGATCAAATGATTCCAGACATTCCTGAAAAGGATGTTGGAAATCATTCTGATGATAAGGAAACACCAGAGGCTGGGGAGATTGAAATAGAAGATATTACACATGAAGAGTATCCCCAATAGTTCAGAGAAACTGATGAGAATGAAGTATTCCCAGACTTTACTGAAACACATATGAGAGAAGCTAAAAAGAAAGCTGAGCAGAAGAGTGAAGAATTTGTTAAGAATGTGTTAGGAGATGAACTAAAAACTTTGTTGCAGAAGCTGAAGGAAACCGATGAGAAAAGGCCGAAACCAGAAGCACAGGGAGGATTCTATAGATATCACAATCAGAAGTTCAAAGGTAGAGCACTGGGTTGGAAATATCTTAGAAGTCTGAAGTGTATTGCAGTGAAGTGGGAGACTGGAATTCTGTACTTTTACAGATTCTATGATTTGCTGACTCTACCGTATTGGGCGGTGAGAGATATTTGTCGATCCAGGATGACTGGTGCTTCGGTGACTAATACTGCCGTGGGATGGTTTGCTGATAAACTTTTCTGGGAGAGTAGAACTAAATGGGATATGTTCAAGCCTCAGTACCCGAGAAGAAAGGTTCATAGAGACATTGATCCAAAGACGGGTAGAAAGAAAGTGACGTTGATTTATAAAGCTCATGTGGTGATGAAGAAAATACCGCTAATGCCAATACAACAGCATTTCAGTGAAGATTTTATTGTTTGGTATTATGACTGGAGGAATTCTGAAGCGGTGATTGTATTGAGAGATGGGAAGGATGCGTACAAGAAAATACATGTTTTTGACCCGATGTGGCTCATAAACTGTACGTTTGAAGACATCATCATGTTATATTACAACCTGATCTACAGTGAACCCAATGATGCATCACAAGCAAAGAAATTTCAACAGGTGGTTGCAGTATGCTTTGCTTATGATATCAACTCTGGTAGTAACCTTGAAAAGAAGCTTGGTGAGAAGGTGAAAGTAGCTGAAGTACCTAAGCGTTCAACAAAGAGGAAACTAGAACCAGAAATGACGAAAGATCAGAAGAAACAATTGAGAATCAAGTTGATGAACAAGCAGATGGATGAAGCGCGAAGGCAATCCGAGCAATAGTCGAGGGGGAGTTTGTAGATGCATATTGTGCGACTAATGCTTCGGATTGTAAAATACAAAGTTTGTTTTGATAATCGTAAAGGCGAAAGTGGCATTTTATAGGGCGAAGGTAGAGATAGAAGGGCGAAGGTGGAAATGTTCAGAAGAAGTTCCTGGTTCGTGCTATATTGAAGGTCGAATGTGGAAAACTTCCACATTCGAACCTACAAAGGGGTCGAAGGTGCAGAGTATATATATGTGAAGTTTGTTTTAATTGAGAACTTTGGTCATTGTGTTTTGTCTAGGTCTGAGTATAGCTCTCTAGTGTTTGTGTTAGTGAAGTGTTGGTCAAGTTAACTTGTAAACGTTATTATCATCATATTTTGACAAGTTATATATGAAAATGAGATTTGAAAAGCTTAATTCGTGTGTTTGATTCATTGATTATCATTTTGTTCTGTTCTAGGGTTTCCGCACCTGGAATAGTGACTTGTATGATCAGATTTCCTGTTTTTAGATAAAACGATTCATTTACAGACATCTCCCCCTTTTTGGCTTCATCCACTTCAGGAAACCATGGAGGTGGAGGTGTTACACCATATAGATGGGCTAATTGTCTTCTGTTGTCTTCCATCTTTCTTGACAATTCACCAAGCTTGTGATCAATTGCATTGTTAATCATCTCCAGTTGAGTTTTATTCTTTAACTCCATAGCAGTCATGAATGTTTGAAGATAAGCAGAAATCAGCTGGTGTACCATCTAGTATAAAGGACCATCTGGGCTGCATAGTTGGTTCAGTTCTATGTTGCTTGTTGACCCAGAGAATTAGGTAGGCTTTTGTGATTGTGGAGGGGGTGTTTTAGGGTGATCCTCAGTGTGAACTGGGGATGCCACTTTTTGGGAATTAGAGTTTAAGTGGGCTTCAACCTGTTCTTCTGTGACCGTCTCCTTGAGAACAGATACATTAGAATTAGGACCTTCACAGTCAGCCGTCAATTCAGTTTGTTTGGTTTTTGATCCATCATCCAAATTAATGGAATCATCTGAATCACTGACATAGTCCTCAACGAGAACAGTATCAGTTGTCTCATGAGCCAGGCCCAACCTAGTTGTCTCATGAACCTCTTTTTCTTTGATCTGAGGATTTCCTACCTCAGGCACATGGCCTTCATCAGTAGTTGCAACATTTGAGGTCTTAGCTATGGTACTACTGTTCTCCAATCCATCATTGGATGGTAAAAGAGTAGTAGCAGCCTCAAATATACCAAAGGTTTCTAAGTTTGGGCTTAGAGACCTTGGTCCCTCCTCATCTCTTGGGTTAGGACTGACCACATTCTCATCAATGTCCATCTCTGTGGTTTCATCCCCTGTTTTATGCGGTGATTGGGGATTGACATTTTCTGATGAGTTATTTTATTTCAGCCCAGAGAGAATATTAGCAACCTCGACCACTGGAAAGGTTTCTTTTTCAGAAGTTAAAGGATCAGCAGTTGAGTTTTGTTCAGTAGGTTCAGTTTGTTTGAAAGAAGGGTCAGAAGTTTTTGACTTTTTAAATCTCTTTCTTGAAAACAGAATGGATACGGGTGCTCTATCAGGTATTGGAGATGAATGAGAATGAGAGGAAGTTTCAGTCACATCCTTTAAAAGTGCAGATTGCACATTAGCATCTTCAGGTATCTCAACTTCCTGAATTGCTTTTCTTTTTGGGTTGGTGGGTTTGGATTTTTGTTGTTTGGGTTGTTTTGGCTTTTTGGATTTAGGATTGGAGGATGTTGGTTCCTTAGGGACTGTGACATGTTCCCCTTGGTCATCCTCTGGCAGAAGTGTCGGTTTGTTATGCCTAGAGTATGCTTGTGAGGATAAGGGGTTCAAAACAGTTGTTTTACCCACAAGCGCCTCTTTTCCAAGTTCCTTAATAATATGTTCCATGATGAACCTTGGATACAACAAAAATTTCTTTTTATCATTTTGGTGATGCAACACCAACTCATTGAAAAAGAAAGCAGATGCCCTAAACTTTCATTCATTTATAATTAAGTGAAAAATTTGTTGCATGGATGAGGACATCTAATCAGAAGATCCAGTCTTTGGACTTAAACACATGATAATATAATGAAACAAAAGTTTGTATTTTGCATCAAAGTATTTCTTATAAATGGTAGCATGTGATAGTGTACCTTGATAACCACATTCAATTATGGTTTATTGAATTGTTCCACTAGGAATATGATCAGGTGCTTCAGCATCATCAAGACCTAAAGTGTCTCCCAAAGTTGCCGGCGTGATTATCATTTCTTTCCCTTTTTGATCTTCGTCTTCAAGGAAAGGACCTTACCATCTTCGGTAATAGTTTCAGTATTTGCCCAAAACTCATTAAGAGTGTCAGTGTGGATTGGTGGGTCTATAGTGAACGCTGTGTAAAATTGTGATTTTATGATCAAATCAATGATTTCATCGTATTGGGACCAGGCTTTGTCTTTCACGAAGTAGCCTCATTGATTGTGTCCCTGTTTAAGAACTAAAGCCATTGTTTGATGATGGAACATTTGAATGATTCAGAGAGGTTTTTGTTTTAGAGAGAGAGAGAGGGAAGTTTTTGTTTTTGAAACAATAATAATGAAAAGAGGGGTTTTAGAAGTTTAATAGACCTTTTAGGTTTAAACTTCTGAGAACGATAGGAAAAGACTGTTTTACCCTTGGTGTCTTAAACCTCTGATGCATGCTTATTCATCAGGAGTTTCCTATTTTATTCTTCAGTAGTTTTGAACTACAGAGAAGTTTTAACAGAAAAATACCCCTAAAATCAATACTTGATAATTTTATCAGTAGATTTTCTTTTCAGAAATTTTCCCTTACATGTGATTTATACATCAGTAGTTTCTCTCTCCTTTTATTTTTCAACAGAGGTTTGATATAAGGTTAGTAAACAGGTAAGTGAAAGTAAAATATGTACAGAAAACTGAAAACACTTACAGAGTTTACACAAAGTTTAGCATTCCAAGCATGGAAACTAACCTCTGAAATGTTGATGTGTCAAGGGGTTTAGTGAAGACATCAGCTATTTGATTAGCTGTTGTGACATGTTTCACCTCAATCTTGCCTTTTTCATAGCAATCCCTGATGAAATGATATCTGATTTCTATATGTTTTGTCTTTGAAAACTGAACAGGGTTTTGAATGATGCTAATGGCAGATTTACTGTCTACTAAAAGTGGAGTCTTGGTCTCTTTGATTCCATAATCAAGAAGTTGATATTGGAACCGTTGGATCTGTGATGTGCAGCTTTGCAGCAGCAATGTATTCAGCTTCAGCTGTTGAAGTTGCCACATATGTTTGTTTCTTTGATTGCTAGGACACCAGACGGTTTCCCAAGAATTGACGACCACCATATGTAGATTTTCCTAACATTTTGCACCCTGCATAGTCACTATCTGAAAAAGCTGTTAACTTGGTATTGCCTAAAGCAGGATACCAAATTCCTAGTGTAGGAGTTCCTTTCAGATATCTAAAAATTCTTTTGACAGCAGTTAGGTGTGATTCTCTTGGTGCAGACTGATATCTAGCACAGACACAAGTTAAGAACATAATATCTGGTCTAGAAGCAGTTAAATATAATAGAGAACCTATCATCCATCTATACATGGTTTGATCAACCTGTTTTCCTTGATCATCTGGTTCAACTTGTGTGGTTGGTGTCATGGGAGTGGAACATGATTTACTGTCTTGTAAAGAAAGTTTTTTTAATAATTCTTTAACATATTTAGATTGATGTATAAAAGTTCCATTTGTCTGTTTCTTGATTTGCAGTCCCAAAAAGTACTGCAGTTCTCCCATTGTACTCATTTCAAATTTTGATTGCATGAGTTTCTTAAAATCATCACACAGTTTAATGTTTGTTGAACCAAAAATGATGTCATCAACATAAATTTGAACAAGTAAGACATGATTTCCAACATGTTTTATAAACAGAGTTTTATCAATGGAGCCTCTTGTGAAGTGATTTTTGAGTAAAAAGTTGGACAGTGTTTCATACCAAGCTCTTGGAGCCTGTTTTAGCCCATATAGAGTTTTGTCCAGTTTGTAAACCCAGTCAGGATGAGCAGGGTCTTCGAACCCAGGAGGTTGACAAACATACACTTCCTCTTTTATTTTTCCATATAAAAATGCGCTTTTGACATCCACTTGATAAACTTTAATTTTGTTGGAAATTGCATAAGCCAAAAATAACCTGATGGCTTCAAGCCTTGCAACTGGAGCAAAGGTTTCATCATAATAAATTCCTTCTTCTTGTGAATAACCTTGTACTACCAGCCTTTCCTTGTTCTTAATAATCATACCAGCTTCATCTTGTTTGTTTCTGAAGACCCACCTTGTGCCAATTGGTAGCTTGTTTTGAGGTAAGGGACAGATTTCCCAGACCTGTTGCTTTTTGAATTGAAGCAATTCTTCTTGCATAGCTTGAACCCAATTTTTGTCTTTGAGGGCTTCTTGATATTTCTTTGGTTCCAACTGAGAAATGAATGCTGAGAAAAAGCAAAAGTTGGAAAGCTGGTTTCTTGTAAGTACCCCTGAGGCAATATCACCCATGATTTGATCCAATGGATGATACTTGTGTTCAATCAGTTGTTTTAGCCCTGTACTTGGTGATGGCTCTTGAACTTCTTCAAACAAACCACCGAGGTTGATGATATCTGGTTCAGTTGTATGTTGTGGTTCAGGAGTCTGTGGAGCTGAATCAGTAGAATGAATTTGATCATCAGCAGTTGTTGAAGTAGAAGTTTGTAGAACTTCTGATGGTTTGAAAGTTGATTTTAAGACTGTGTTTGGAGTCCATGGTGGAGGACTATCATCATAGAACCCTTGATCACCATAATAAGTAGGTTTAGATGATGTAACAGTCTTTTTCAGGTCCGAAATGAAAACTGTCAATATTAAAAAGTTCTACAGGTTGTGTTGGAATGAGAGAATGTTTGGTCTCATTGAACTTGACATTCAGTGTTTCTTCAACAATCTTGGTTCTGGAGTTGAATACCTTGTAGGCTTTTCTAGTGGAAGAATAACCAAGAAAATAACCTGAATCAACTTTAGCAGCAAACTTAGAGATAGAGTCTTTGAGGTTGAGGATAAAACATTGACATCCAAAAGCCCTGAAGAAGGAGATAAGGGGCTTCATGCCATGAAGAATTTCATAGGCAGTCTTGGTATGTCTCTTGTTGATAAGAACTCTATTCTGAACATAACAAGCTGTGTTGACTGCTTCAGCCCAAAAATATAAAGGTAGGCCTGAATCAGCTAACATGGTTCTTACTGCTTCAAATAAGGTCCTGTTCTTCCTTTCTACCACATCATTTTGTTCAGGAGTTCTAGGAATGCTGAACTGTCTAACAATCCCTTTAGACAAACAGAATTCATCCAGAGTTTTGTTCCTGAACTCTGTCCCATTGTCACTCCTGATGACTTTGACAGAGAGAGAATATTGTTTCTCTACTTATAGAATGAAGAACTTGATTAGTTCAGCTGCCACATCCTTGGAATATAAGAAGAAAACCCATGTGAATCTTGAGTAGTCATCAATGATGACCAGGTAGTATTTCTTCTTACCAAGGCTCATTATCTTGACTGATCCAAATAAGTCCATATGGAGTAGTTGAAGACATGTAGTTGTTTTTGATTCTTCAATAGACTTATAGGAGGGCTTATGTTGTTTACCTTTAAGACAGGAAACACAGTGTTCTTTGCAATGGTATTCCTTCAAAGGTAGACATCTGACCAAGCCCTTTTTTGTGACTTTATTTATGGTTTTAAAGTTCACATGGCCAAGTCTCCTATGCTAGAGATCAGTCTCAGAAGTTGATGCTTTTGAGAAGAAGCAAGCAGTGTTGTTCAGTCCTTTGTCTTTTTCAATGTCCACTGCATAGACATTGCCACATCTTTTGGCAATCAACAAAGTATGATCTTCAATAATCTTCTCTATCAACTTCTGGCCTTCTGGTGATATGATCTTGCATGCTGTCTTGGTGAAAAAGGAAGAATATCCTTTGTCACACATTTGTGAGACACTAAACAAGTTGTACTCAAGGTTTTCAACCAAATTGACCTTGTCAAACTGCATTCTGCCTGAGGATACATTGCCATATCCTAGCACATATCGCTTGGCATTGTTCCCAAAGGATACAGATCCTTCTCTTTGGCTGATAAAATTGTTTATCAGGTAGCTGCATCCAGTCGTGTGGATTGAGCCTCCACTATCAACATACCAAATGCTATTCAGACCTTTGGAGACCCTCTGCACCATATAGCAAATTAGTTAGTTTTGGGAATTGTAAACGAAAAATTTTAGCAATAGACAGGAAATCTGATCATACAAGTCACAATTCCAGGTGCAGAAACCCTAGAACTGAACAAAATGATAATACGCAAATCACAACACACGGATTACCTTTTCAAACATCATTTTATAGATAACTTGATTCAAAATATCAATACAAACGCTTTACAAGTTAATCTATAGCTTTTCAAACACACTTATGAGAGAATCCGGTTAGGGACTGAACTCGCGGATCGAATACGCATAAACAACTCGGTTTCAGACGGGGAATTCGAGACGAGACAGAAATATACGATAACAACGTCATCACAGATTCGTATTACTACAGAAACGGTTACAGACACTGTCATCAGTAGGATAAACGTCAATCTCGTGGCCGGGGGAGGTCAGGCATGACCTCCCCCTTGAGAGCATTCAAAGTACCAACTCAAATCACCAAAATGAACAATAACACATGAGATTGCTATTTATAGTACAAAAAACAAGTTCCAGGTTCGCCCCTTTTGAATGGTCGAATGTTGAGCATTTCCACATTCGCCCATTTGTAATGGTCGAATGTGGAAACCTTCCACATTCGCCCAGAGTGAAATGGTCGAACTTGGCTCAGTGTATTGTCCTATATTTTACAAATGCGTCAGATCCATAAAATGCCCTAATGGATCACCACAATCTCATGTAACACTATACCTAGACTCAATCCTAGTCAATTCGACAGTGACGTCCACATAAAGTGCATCAACAATCTCCCCCTTGGACGTTGCTGGCGAATCCACAAAACTCTTGCACATCAACACATCAGAATCACAGGTCTCCCCCTCAATACATGCACTATTGCATTGAGTTAGAAATACAATATCCTTCGTGAACCGACCAAGTAATGCACTACGGACCTTCAGCATCAATACGCAGGAAGTCAGCTAGACCACGTATATCATTTGCACCAGATCACCTAGTTACGCCAATGTGAAGTTGACAATGTAATGCACTGCAGTCTCGTAGCATCAGTACCCAGGAATGTCATCTTGACCAAGTACATCACGCGCAATCCAACTAGCCTGATAAGACCCCTACTAGAAGGATTCCATACTGACCGATCAGATATTTAACGTAACATGTAGGTACCACCACTAATTTACGTCTCATATCTGCACTTAACCTTTGCATCACCCTTCACACCAACTGGAGAAGTCTAACTGTCAGTACTCAATTAAACATCCCAAATGTGACTATGTGCAAAACAATCCACTCGAACATTAGTATTTCTATAAATTTCTTTATCTGTGCTGACTGTGATTGCATTAACACATTCTTCTCTTTTCCTAGCATCTTCAGTCAGTTATTGTTGAAGTATCAGACACTTACATCAACAATCTCCCCCTTGACTGATGCTTCACCAAGTTTCTCTGAGATCCCGTATGATAAATCAATCATGTTCTTGAGTAACTTCATCTGTTCGACATAATACAAGCCGTAGACGAGTGAATCAAGCTATCAAAAGGTTTCAGCACTTGAAACTTCCGTTGAACCTACGTGCCACATGACTCCTACTAAGATACCTCATAACTTTCAGAACATTGAAATCTCAAACTTGATTTCCTTCTTCTTAACAACTCTTCAGAACAAGTTCCTTCAAACATACAGGAACTGGGTTGACTGTTCTCTTCATGCGGAATAAAAATCTGTTCTGTTTTTGGCCCATAATAGTCATTTGAATCTGATTATCATACTTGTTGATTCTCATGACTACCCCACAATAAAATTGTTTCATCATTCGCCCCTGGGAGCTCCACTTTCGCCCATAATAGAGACCCGAATGTAGGATATCATCACACAAGTTCCACTTTCGTCCACTACCTTCACTTTCGTCCACTTCATTTCCACCTTCGCCCGCGCGATCAATCGAATGTGAAAATAGTCACCTGAATGTGGAAAATATCATCACAAAATTCCAGGTTCGCCCAATTTCTCTCCACATTCGTCCAAAAACTGCTACCTTCGCCCAGTAACATTCCACACTCGCCCACCCGACTTTCAAAAAGGGGCGAATGTGCAGACTGAACGTGTTCTTGATCAATATTATCTTCAAATCCGTCCACAATCACTCTAATCCTTTGAATTTGATGATGAAACTTGTTCAGAAAGGTGCGGAAATGAAAACCTAACCCTCGAATTCACAAAAACATGGAGAAATCACATGATTTTGGGTTCAATTAAGAATCTAGGGTTTCTAGGGTTTCAACCTTTCAATTATAATCTGATTTTAACGTCTGAAAACAGTAAAAACGAGCTGTGATTGATTCAAACGACTGTTAGATCGTTCAAATCGGTACCACGGCTCTGATACCAATTGAGAATCCGGTTAGGGACCGAACTCGCGGATCGAATACGCATAAACAACTCGGTTTCAGACGGGGAATTCGAGACAAGACAGAAATATATGATAACAACGTCATCACAGATTCGTATTACTACAGAAACGGTTACAGACACTGTCATCAGTAGGATAAACGTCAATCTCGTGGCCGGGGGAGGTCGGGCATGACCTCCCCCTTGAGAGCATTCAAAGTACCAACTCAAATCACCAAAATGAACAATAACACATGAGATTGCTATTTATAGTACAAAAACCAAGTTCCAGGTTCGCCCCTTTTGAATGGTCGAATGTGGAGCATTTCCACATTCGCCCATTTGTAATGGTCGAATGTGGAAACCTTCCACATTCGCCCAGAGTGAAATGGTCGAACTTGGCTCAGTGTATTGTCCTATATTTTACAAATGCGTCAGATCCATAAAATGCCCTTATGGATCACCACAATCTCATGTAACACTATACCTAGACTCAACCCTAGTCTATTCGACAGTGACGTCCACATAAAGTGCATCAACAATTTAATCTAGAGAGCTATAACCTGACTTTCACACACACAATAACCAACTAATCTAACTTATCAAACAAGCAAAACCTATTTATAATACCTGCACATTCGCCCCTTTTCTTAGTACGAATGTCCACATTCGCCCCAATACAAGGTACGAACATACATTACATCAAAGACCATCTTCACATTCGTCCATAAGCATTCTACCTTCGTCCACTTCAAGTCACCTTCGCCCTCTAATATCTACCTTCGCCCTTCTACAAATCTTCTAACATATGTTAAATCTTCAATCCGAAGCATTAGTCGCATAAAGTGCATCTACAAACTCCCCCTCGACTATTGCTCGGATTGCCTTCTGGCTTCATCCATTTCTTTGTTCATTAACTTGATCCTCAGCTGTTTCTTTTGTTCTTTAGTCATCTCAGGCTCAAGTTTTCTTTTCGTCGATCGCTTCGGTACATCAACCACCTTCACCTTCTTGCCCAACTTCAGATCCAGGTTGCTACCGGAGTTGATATCGTACGCAAAGCACACTCCAACAACCTGTTGATACTTCTTCGCTTGCGATGCATCATTGAGATCACTGTATATCGGGTTGTAGTAAAGCATGATGATGTCTTCGAACGTACAGTTAATGAGCCACATTGGGTCAAAAACATGTATCTTCTTATACTTATCCTTTCCATCTCTCAACACTATCACAGCTTCTGCATTCCTCCAATCATAATACCAGAAGATAAAGTCTTCACTGAAGTGTTGTTGTAACGTCATCAAAGGAATCTTTCTCATCACTTCAGGAGCTTTGTATATCAAAGTCACTCGCTTCTTACCCGTCTTAGGATCAACATCCCTAAGAACTTTCCTCCTCGGGTATTGTGGCTTAAACATATTCCATTTTGTCCGACTCTCCCAGACTAATCTGTCAGCAAACCATCCCACAGCCGTGTTATTCACCGATGCACCAGTTGTAGATGCACGTTTTGCGACTAGTGATTGGATTAGCTTTTAACATGTGTTAGTAAGTGTTTCTGATGGGCCGAATGTGAAAGATTGTGGGCGAAGGTGATGAAGGTTGGGCGAAGGTAGATATAATATGGACGAAGATGGAATGCTGATGACCTGAAGACCAGGTTCGTACCAAGGAAGTGGACGAATGTGGATTATGTCCACATTCGCACCAACAAACTGGGCGAACCTGCAGACCCTATAAATAGATTTTGGTTATTTTCATGTAAGTTAGAGTTTTTGTAAGTGTGTGTTGAGAGGTCAGGTTCAGGTCTAGATTGTGAATGTGTGTGTGATCATTAGATTAACGTGTGAATCAATTGTAAACAAGTTTTATTGAAGTTAATCTATGAAAAGGTGATTAAAATGATGTCTTACGTGTTTTGATTTGCATATTATCATTTTGTTCATATCTAGGGTTTCCGCACCTGGATTTGTGACTTGTATGATCATTACATCCTGTTTTAGCTAAATTCTTTCATCTACAAAGTGGTATCAGAGCCATACGGATCATACAACAACAAAATTGATAATATAGAGCTGATTTGGACTTAATTTTGATCAATATTCATCTGTTTTTGATTGAAAATGGTTTTTGAGTGTTTTTGAGGATTTTCGAATTGAATTTGTGGATAAAATCAAGTTTTCCAAGAATTAAAGTTGTTCCAAATCAATTCCGAATCAAAACCTGATAAAGATCATCAAAATCTATAAACTTTTGAAAATCAGAGATCAAAATAACCGTTTTTCAAAGTGTAACCGTTTTTTAAACAAGAAATGGGCGAATCTAGACCACAGTGGGCGAACCTGACCTTGCTAGGGCGAATCTGAGTGAGTTTTGGACGAAAGTACAATTTTTCAGGTCGAACCTAGAAAGTTGTGTTTGAATTTTCCACATTCGGGTGAATATTTCCACTTTCGGTTCGTCGGTCGGGCGAAGGTGAAAATAAAGTGTCTCAGTTCGGGCGAACGTGGAAAAGGTTTTAGGTTATTCTACATTCTGGTTCCTATTATACATTCGGGTCAATAGTAGAGGGCGAAAGTAGCTCATTTTGGACGAACGTAGGATATTAAGGGCAAACGTAGAACTGTGTTTGGAAAATTTTCTAAGTTTAGTGTTTTTCGAAGTTCGTGAACATCATGTGGAATTTTCCGACTACACCGAGACCAGCAACGACACAACAACAACAGCAAGTGATGATGGACCCATGGACAATGGCAGCCCAGAAAACGAGCACTCAGTCTTCACAACCAATCAATTACATAGCGATGACTAGCTCGATGCCTCACAGAAAAAGAAATTTGCTGTGGAAAAGAAAGCATACTCCCAGTTGACTCAGGCAATCACAAATGATTTACTACATCAGTTTGGAACGTGTACTACATCAAAGAAGTTATGGGATGTGCTCAAGAATCGTCATGATGGGAATGAAAAGACGAGAAGGTTGAGGATGGAGGAGTTGAGAAAAGAGTTTGAGAATTTTACTTATGTTGGAAATGAGACATTAAAAGAGTTGACTCCTAGATATTGTCATTTACTAACTGAATTGTCTAGTTATGGTATACAGATTCCAATGGCAGATCTGGTGGACAAGTTTGCAGATGCTTTACCACCGTACTGGGATCAACATGTTGAAGTTCTTAAAGAGAAAGATGCTTACAGATTTTGGACTATCAACGAGTTTGTACAGAAGCTGGAGAACAAAGAGCTCGAGGAGAAGAGGAAAGCTAAAAGATCCCAGATTCCTCAGAATCCAGAGTTATACTATGGTAGTACTTCAGCGAAAGTTGGAAACTCGAGTGCTGGTGGAACAGTGGCACCTCACATTGCTTGTATTTCTAGTGTCATGGAACCACCAAAACCAACCATCAACTACATTGCACAAACCTCATCCTACTCACAACCATCATACACACCACCTCCACAACAATACACTAATTCCTACATTTCACCATTCTCTCCGATGCAGCAAGCAGCATTCTACACGGCTAGCTAATCACAACAACCACCTCAACAACCACAATACATGAATCAAGTGACTCAACCCAATCAGCAACCGGTGGTTTTGGAGACTTCTAATTTGGGCAATGTAACTGTTGAAGTTGCTCAGCAACATATTGCATTAGTCTCTGCAATGGTTTCATCATATAATGGTTTGGTTGCAAGTCAAATTGGGAATAACAACTTGACCAATGAAGACTATGCACAGATCGACAAAGAGGAGATGGAACTGATTGACATTCAGTGGGCTTTTGCTAGTATAATGAGAAGGGCTACTGAGTTTATCGAAAAGACGGGTAGGACTGATTTGGGAACTTCTCCTAACACAACCTACGGGTTCAACAAGGAGAAAGTGACATGTTTTAACTGTGGAGGTAAGGGTCACTTCAAACGAGAATGCACTCAGCCACCGAAACAAGGTAATAGAAACCCTTTCAACTCAAACTACCAGAACCGTCAACAACAACAAAACCAAAACCAAGTTTCTTTCCAAGGTAACAACAACTATCAAAACCAAACCAATTACCAAAAACGACAAAACACCTTAAACAACAACCAAAACAGACAACCAAACACAACCAACCAGAATCAAAACCAATCACCAAATAACACTAACAGAACAATTATACCGATCACTAAACCAAATGAGCAGCCACAGAATACGAATCAGAATCAAGCTCTGGTGATCTAGCAGGATGAAAGGTTTGACTGGTCTGGGATGCAAATAGGTGTTGAGGAGATTACAACTGGTGGGAATGTGGCTTGTGTTGCCCGACAGGTTTATACTAAGGAGTCGGTGATAGTTGATAAGAATGAAGAAACTGAGAGTGAAGTTGATGAATCTATGGAAGAGGTGAAAGTGGAGACTGAGCCAGTTCAAGCTGAGGAAGCAAGTTCTGGAGTGGTGATTGACACAGTTTCTGATGTTCCTGAGGAGTGTGAGTCTGTTTATTCAGATTCAGACAGTGAATCAGACACAGAGGCGAGTGTTACATCTCTGGATGATGAGATTGATCAGTTGCTGGCAGAAGCAGATTTTCTGAAGACGAGGAAGTCGTGCATTGTGGATGACGCTTTCACCAGGATTGATTATTCGAAGTTTTTCGCTGGAAAGGAAGCTCATTTTGCTTTAATGGCCATGACCGATCCTCCTAAACAGGTAAGTTCTGAATCTAGCACTGATGTTACTAGTGATAAATACTGTGGAACTTGTGATAGATTGACAGAGGAAAACAAAGAACTTCGCGTTCAACGTGATAGTGCTATCATCAACTGTCAATCTACTCGCAAAGAATTGATTGCTTTTAACAAAGTACTTGATGGATATAAAAAGCACATTTCCGACCTTAAAAACACTCTTTCATTAAAACAATTAGCCATTAATAACTATATTAATGAAATTGAGAATACTAAGTTGGAAATGGCCACCATTAAGTGTTTTGCTGAAAAAGTCAATAAGAAATTGGAAAGTTATAAGCACATTGCTTATGTTGTAGATCACATCATTGATGATCAAACCACTAACTATAAGTCTGTGCCATCTCCGGTGCTTTTTGAAAACCATAATTGTCATCAAGTGACACCGGAGAGCTCGGTAAAATCAGACTCATCATCGGAAAATGAATCCAATACCTCAAGTGTTGGTGATCCTCATTCCGATGTGAGGCCGATTTTAGGTTTGAATGATGAAGGTGTTACAGTTGAAAATGTTGATTCAGACTCAGAGAGTGATGACTCGGGAAGTTACCAAAGTGCTAATGCATGTGAAATTCCAAAAGAAAATCACATCATTACTACTGAACCAGTGTCATCGTCTCAGCATGTGCATCCGATGGCTAACGCACATCGTGAGAAAAAGTCTGAAAAGAAAGACATTAAGAAAGAAGTTAAGAATGAACCGAGTGACAAACCAGTCAAGGTGTTTTATCGGATGGAAGGATCCGATAAGATCATCTCTGACGAGGAATATCCAATTAAGTTTGCCAACTATGCTAAAATTGATAAAACTTGGCAAGAAAGCACAATTTGGTTTCCAAAACATGAGGGAACAAATGAGATTCCACCGGCAATTTTAAAGAAATTGTATTTGGATGTTCCTCAAGAACCAAAGGTTCATGTCACAGAGTTTATTAAGCCCAAAAACAAAGCAAACGGTTTTCATGAGCCTGCATACTCAAAAGGGCCACTCCCTGAGAGTTTGAGGAACAAACAGTATAATGATCAATATCCTGTCAGATCATTTGCTCAACCGAATGCTCCAAATGTTTTTGAGGAATACCGTGCATGCTTTAAATGCGGGGAGAGAGGGCATTTACTTGCTCACTGCCCGTATGTAAGGCATAAGAGGCACGAAGTTGAAGTTAGGCAATCCATGAGGAAACCGGTTGATCATCATTACGTTCCACCACATAGACGTGTTGTTCCTCAACAACAACAATTTTATAATCAAAACAATTTTTATCAAACAAGGAACAATCGTCCATTTCAGTATGATCGTCGTAACCGGATTGCTATGGAAAATTCATGGAGAAAACCAGTGGTGAACACAACAAATGATAGGCAAAGGGTTGCACCAAAACCTATTGTCAAGTCAAATGTTGGACCTAAATCTGTTAAGTCAGAGAAGGTAAGCAAGAAAGTTTCTTTTGCAAACAATGTTTAGAAAACGACTGAGACCCCAAAATCTCAGATTCGTATCTTGAAACGATCTGAACAATCTTGGACACCAAATGGTTCTCCAGGTGCCTCAACTTCAAAATCAAATGAGAAAAAGGAAAATGTTTTGAATGATCCCAAAAAGATTGATCCAAAACAATCTGTTGAAGTGAATGTTTCTTTGAACGATGATATTCAAAGACCCAAGACCACTCAGGCTTGGGTCCCCCGAAAGAACTAACTGTTTTACTTGATGTGTGCAGGGAGCTTCAGCTGGCCTTATTAGCAGTCTTTGGATTGTTGATAGTGGAGCTTCAGGCCACATGACCGGGGATCTTTCTTTACTGTTTGACGTGAAGAACATTAATGGTGGATATGTTGCATTTGCTGGGAACAAAGGCGGATATATCACTATGGAAGGGAGTGTTAGTAATGGGATTGTGAGCTTTGAGAAAATTTCATATGTGAAGCAGATAGATTATAATTTGTTGAGCGTCAGTCAAATCTGTGACAAACAATTCACTGTTCATTTTGATGACAAATCCTGTTATATTCTCAAACCGGGCTTCAAAATTCCAAAAGAGTGGGTAATGTTGAAGGCACCTCGCGTCAACAACCTTTATATTCTTGATATGTCCAAGGCAATGACTACCCAGGGGCAAATAACATGTTTCTTATCAAAGGCGACCGAGAAGGAATCGATAATGTGGCACCGAAGAATGGGGCACATTCATCTCAGGAAAATGAATCATCTTGTGAAGAATGGACTTGTCGATGGAGTAAATGTGAAACATTTCCATTTGAATGACAAGTGCATAAGCTGTAAGAAGGGGAAGCAACACAGACAGTCCCACAAATTGAAGAAAGTTAACTCTGTTGAGATGCCACATGAGCGATTGCACATGGACCTATTCGGACCTGTCAAACGCAAAAGTCATCTTGGGGAGCTTTACTGTTTAGTTGTCACTGACGACTACTCAAGATTTTCATGGGTGATGTGTTTGCAGCATAAAAGTGACACCTTTAACAACTTGAAAGTTCTGTTCACTCGATTGGAAAATCTCTACAATCTGAAGATCAAGAGAATTAGGAGTGATAATGGGACGAAGTTCAAAAATGCCAAGATGGATGAACTTTGTGAAACAAAGGAATACATCATGAATATTCGGCTCCGTACACCCCACAACAGAACGGTGTTGCTGAACGCAAAAACAGGAATCTAATTGAAGCGGCTAGAACAATGCTTGCATACTCAAATCTTCCAGTAATGTTCTGGAATGAGGCGATTTATGCAGCAAATTATACACTCAATCGGGTTTTAACGGTGAAGAAGTTTGGTAAAACTTCTTATGAGCTGTTACACCGACGAAAGCCGAACTTAGAATATCTAGAACCTTTTGGGGCACCATGCACGATGTTGAATCCAAACGAGAAGTTTAGTCCGAAAGCTGAAGAGGGATATTTTGTTGGATATGCAACCTCGCTCAAACGGGTATACAACAAGAGAACTCGTCAGGTGGAGGATTGGGCTAACGTGGAAGTTCAACGGTATACTCAGAATGTGCAAGGGATTGGTCCTGATTGGATGTTTGATTACAAAGATTTCTTTGAATCATTCAATCTAGATAGCTTAGTTGAAGAAGCTGTTATCAGATTACTTTACGAGTGTGAAAACGCGGCGACTTCACCGTTGGTGCGTCCGATCACCGTAAATCCCCCACCAGCTTCTAATGATACCAATGTTCTGTACCGGAGGAAGAAGTGTTTCAAGAGGCTTCTACAACTTTAGATTCGTCAAAGTCAGAAGATGAACAATTTGAAGAAGTTATTCTTGAACATGCAGCAGAACCAGAGGCACCTCCAGTGAACCCAACTCCAGATGTTGCTTCATCGTCTAACACGGGTCATGATCTGGATGCTGTAGAGAACTTGACTATTCAGACGGGAGTTACTGTACCTGAACATCCGGAATCTCGGATTCACCGTATTCACCCGCTGGAGCAAGTTATCGGTGATCCTGGAAGCAGTGTGATGACAAGAGGGCAGCTGCGAAGTGTTAATTCGCCAGAGAGTTTTGGTGCTTTAGCTTTATATGCCAAAATACAAAAATCTGGTAGTCAAAATGGCTGGTCGTTTGCATGTTATGTGTCTCAGGTCGAGCCAAGGACATACAAGGATGCTTTGCTGGAGGACGCCTGGGTTGAAGCAATGCAGGAGGAGTTATTGCAATTTCAGAAATTGGGGGTTTGGACGCTCACTGATTTACCTCCTGGAAGAAAGAAGATCGGCACTAAATGGGTGTTTAAGTGTAAGAAGGATGATCATGGTGTGATAGTTCGCAACAAAGCCAGATTGGTCGTACAGGGTTTCCATCAAATGGACGTCAAGAGCGCCTGTAGCACGCATTGAGGCAATTCGGATGTTTCTTGCGTTTGCTTCCTATAAGAAGTTCAAGGTATATCAAATGGACGTCAAGAGCGCATTTCTGTACGGGAAAGTCAAAGAAGAGGTTTATGTCGGGCAGCCACCAGGCTTCGAAGACCCTATCCTCCGGGATAAGGTTTATGTGCTGAACAAAGCTTTGTATGGTCTGCACCAGGCTCCAAGACAGTGGTACGAGGAGCTAAGTACATACCTCATATCAAAGGGATTTAAGCGCGGACTCGTCGAATGCACCCTGTTCACGAAGAAATCAGGGGATGATTTGCTTCTAGTACAGATATACGTTGATGATATAATATTTGGCTCAACTAACGAACTTTTATGCAGGGAGTTTGAAACTGTCATGCAGGAAAAGTTTGAGATGAGTGCAATGGGGGAGATGCAGTTTTTCCTAGGCTTGCAGGTGGACCAAAGACCCACGGGGATCTTCATTCACCAGACGAAATACGTATCCGAAGTCTTGAGCCGGTTCCAGATGGAGGATTCCAAGCCGATGGATACCCCGATTCAACCTAATCACGGGATTGGAGTGCACGCTAAGGGGGAGCTGACGGACCCGTTTACATACAGAGCAATCATCGGATCTCTGATGTATCTTACCGCATCTCGGCCAGATATTATGTTCGCAACGTGTCTCTGTGCTCGCTATCAATCGAAGCCGAAACAAAGTCATCTGACGGCGGTCAAGCGTATCCTTAGATATCTGAAGGGTTGTCCCTCGAGAGGACTTTGGTACCCTAATGATGATGATTTTGATTTTATCGCTTTTGGTGATGCAGATTGGGGCGGCTGTGACAAGGATAGCAAATCCACTACAGCTGGATGCCAGTTTTTAGGGAGCAGGTTAGTCACCTGGCAATGTAAGAAGCAGACTTCGGTCGCGCTGTCTACCTGTGAAGCCGAGTACATTGCAGCCTCAAGTTGCTGTTCGCAAGTGCTCTGGATCCAACAGCAGATGGTGGATTACGGTTTGCAGTTTCTTAAAACCCCTATACACTGTGATAATGAAGCCGCGATCGCATTAACTAAAGAAACGGGCAATCATTCTAAAGCGAAACATATCCGGATCAAATACCATTTTATCCGTGATTGTTACGCTAAAGAATTGATAGATATGGTCAAAATCCATACTGACTATCAACATGCAGATTTGTTCACTAAAGCTTTTGACAGATCCCGCTTTGAATATCTTTTAAAAGTTAACAACATAAAGGAAAAACAGGACTAATCGGCACCTCGGTTTATCGCTTTTTAGTTTTTAACATTTTCTTTCAAGTTTTTATTGTTTTTCAGAAAAAAATTAAAAACCCAAAAATATGTTTTATATTTTAGGGGGAGTCATTTTTCAGAAAAATCAAAAACATTGAAAAATCAAAAAGACCTAAAAATTAGAAAAACCAAAAATGATTTCCAGGATAAAAAGAGGAAATGATAGTACATCAGTGGGGATCTGACACAGGCTAAAGATATGTATAGTAATATGAGACGTGTGTTGATAGCGTGTGATGTGCTGATAGGCTTCGTAGACTAAAAATTGCGTGCATTAGTGATACAAACATAACGAACTACTCGTTCGTGGCTGAACACCTCATGGGCATATGGTCTTAGTACTGTAATTTCGTTTGATAGGATTGCCAAAATCTGAGGTTTCGGGTCGTTATGTTATGCTTATCCGGGATATTCTGATCAAACTTTTGTTGTATTGATTTACGGACCTAGTTTCATCAGAATATTTGCCAAAAGAGCTTAAATGCCAAAACCAAAAGTTACCGAATTGAGGAACTTTATGTTTTTATTGATCAAAGATCATAATTACATCGTATTAACTTACTGATCCAAATCAGTAGTTGATATCAGCCTCAACCTAGTATATATGCACATGTTACTCTGCTGCATTTGTTTGCTGACCAGTACACCTCTGTGCTATATACTTTGTAACATTAACCGATAACTCTGGCATAATCACGCGTTACGACGAAGCTTTGTGCAATTACTTGATACGGGAGTATGTCGTGTGTGTGGGAACCACAACGTGTTAGTCTAATACACCTAACTCGTATCATTTTAAAGGATTGCGTAATAGTCTGCATGTAAGCTTATGTGGATCACAATATCAGCAATTGCCGTGTCACATTCTGTTTCTAATGATAATATTAAACAAAAAGATCAACGCTGTGATCTGATTTCTCAATTAACTGATATGATCCTCTTACCGGACATCACAAAATGTTTACTGCTTTGTTTACATTGATGCATTTTACTTTTATTGTCAAAAAGATACAAAACCCAAAAAGATTTTAGGTGTGTTTTGATATAAATTTCAGAAAAACCAAAAGTTTTGCATTTCTGTTTTTTTTAGATAACCGACGGTGTTTGATGGTCAATTTCTGAGATTTGATGAAACCATCTGGGCTTTGTATTATTCTAAAAGTGAAATGATGAATTTTTTAGACTTAACGGGTTGAAAAATGTTGAACGGGATTCGAATTCGTGATTTGGCAAAAATTTTCAGATTTTTCCATTTCACATTCGCCCCTTAAATGGGTCGAATGTAGAAAAATCTCTACATTCGTGTGTTTTCAAGTGGGCGAAAGTGGGTTTACATAAAAACTTTTCACCTTCGGGTGCTTATTTCACATTCGGGCCATTAGTTTGGGGCGAATGTGGGATTACACCACATTCGACCATTGGAAACGGGCGAATGTACAACATTATAAATAGCCAGATCCAGTTTCGACCCATCATTCTGCACTTTTTCAAAATTTTTCCAACTAACGAGACCTTATTGCCTTGAATTTGTTTGCCTTCGATTATTAATCCTTGTTGATTCCTGATCATTTTAATCCAATTTTTACAGGTAATGGACTCGTAAACAGATCAGAATTCATTGTTTAGGGTTACGAACCTTAGGGTTTTTAACCTGGACTTATTGGACTGTTTTTGATGTGTGTTCTTGATTAGGATTCAATCATTATCAGTTTTAGGGGGAGAATATACAAGGAATTAGGTTAAAAACATGTTTTAGATGGTTAATCGATTGTTTGAATATACTAAACCCTAATTCCTATTAAAAACAGATAATAATTGAATGATTGTATCAATTGATGTTAGACAAGTGTTAGTCGGCCATATTAGTACACAAACAAATCAAAATCAGAGGTTTAAACACAAGTTTGCAAAATTTTAATTTTAGGGCAAACAGGTTTCACATTCGTCCAATTCTAAACGGGCGAATGTAGAAAAGTAGGACGAAAGTGAAATAATCTGGGCGAATGTGATTTTGTATCTGATCTGTTCTACATTCGACCCAAAAAGTTTACATTCGTACCTTTAAAGTCCACATTCGGCCAAACCAAAATGGGCGAATGTGGAAACTGTAAAAACTTTAAAATTTTAAAATTTGACGTTTTTGTATTTTGACGTGTTTTCTGACTTTTGATGTGCAGATGGTTGAGCAACCAGAAAATGTTGAATTACCTGTGGAGAATGTCGTACCAGATCCAGTACCAGAGGCTGAGAATGTTCCACAAGGATGGCCATTCGAACCAACGCATAACTGTTGTGCGTATGTTGGAGACGTAGTGAAGAATACAGAGTTTTGCTGGTATTGTGGAGTTCTTAAGGCGAAGCAGAATCATTCATGCCTTAGCCACACCAGCTATAATCTACAAAGATATCGTGGAGGACTTTTACAGGAATGCTAGATACGATTTCTGGGAAGATCAGACCATTATCAGAAGCAAGATTCAGGGTATGGAGATGTTTTTGACTGAAGCAGATATCAGAGAGGCATTACAGATAAAGTTTGAGACGAGTACTGATCCTAGAGAGCTTTCCTGGACTGAGCAGAGAGCTTGTTTTCTCAGGATGAAGTATAAGGGTCCTATCACTGATGGTTCGATGCATAAGGGAAAGTTAAGTGTGCAGTTCAAGTATTTCGCACACGTGATTATTCATGTATTTGGGTGTGTGAGCGGTGGATATGATGTGATGAGAAAGAGCCTTAGTTCATTAATGGTTGCGTTAACACTTAACAAACCATTTAATGTTTCTGGTATGATTTTGGATCACATGCTTGAGATGCTGAAAGGTTTAAAGAAGAAGCAGTTCATGTTATATCCGAGGTTTCTAATGATGATCTTTGACCATAAGTATCCTGACTTGAGGAAGGATCCGACTATGATTCTAGGACAAGATCATATGAACATTAGAACACTTGTTAGAATGAAAGGTTATAAAGGTGTGCCAGATGATGAGAAGCCACCTCACAGGAGATTGTTTGGAGCTTTGGCTAATCAGGGTTACATTGATCCTGGTTTGAACAAAGCAAGGCACGGTAACAGTGACTCGGATAACGATGATCCATTAGTGTATGCTGATGCAAACACTAAGAGGAAGAGGCAAGTGGTTAATGCCGGATCCATTAGTGTATGCTGATGCAAATACTAAGGGAAGGGTAAGGCAAAGGTTGATCAAGGATGTTCTAAGCAACAAGTGACTCGTAAGAAGACGACTGCAAAGAAAGGCACAAGTCTGGTTGATGAAGATTCAGAGGAAACAGAAGTTGATGAGCAGTGGGATTCGGAGGAGGAAAGAGTAAAGACCACCAAGCGTAAGGCCACTATGGTTGGTGAGTCTGAATCTTTGAACAAGACTGTTGAGGAAGTGTTACAGAAGAAGACAGTTAATGTTGATGAAGGTTTAACTGTGAGCATTGCTGATCTTGAAGAAGGATCGCCTGTGGTTGTGAATTTGAAGAAACCGAAACACAAGTCAATGGCAAAGAAGTCGAGTACTAAACAGTTGAGAGAAAAAGAGATTGCTCAGTTGCTTAAAGGCAAGAAGATACCTGACGCAGGTACATCATCTAAGCTATCTTCACCAGTAGCAAAGAAACAGAAGAAAAGCAAAGAGTCTGAAGCTGTAACAGTTGATGATTTTAATACTGCTTTGGATAATGTGTTGGAAATGTTTAAGAATCCTCAAAAGGAGAAGGCTAAAGAAGCTGAAACATCCAAGTCTTCAAAAGTTACTGTTTCAGATGACGTGATGAAACAGGTTAACAAAAGAATGGATGAAATGATGAAGATGATTGTAGCACAGCAAGCTGAGATTAGCTAGTTCAAAAAGAATTAGGAGAAAATGCTACAGATTGTTGTTGCATCCAAAACTAACCAAGATGAGATCGAAAAGAAAGTTAAGCAACTTGAAGAGGAAAATAAGGATCTTGAGGTTAAGTGCAACAGGAATAGTAGAATGATTAAGATTGTGAAAGCTGACAACAAAGAACTTAAGACTGAAAACAAACGTCTAAGTGATTTGTTGGACAAGCTATATGGTGAAGCCCCGAAGTTGAAGGAGGGTGAGGAAGATAAGGAGAGAGAAGAAGAACAGGTTGATTTCGAGCCTTCTGATGAGGAGAAAGAGGATGATGAGGAGGATGATGAATCTGAAGATAGTTCTGATGAAGAAAGTAAGAAAGATGACAAAGATGATGATGATGCGGAGGGATCAGGTAGTAAGGATGATAATGATGGTAGTGATGAGAGTGATGATGATGATGGAGGAGATGATACAAGTAAGTTTACATTTGAGAAGAGAACGCCAAAGAAAGATGCTGGAGAGTCTAGTTCGAAGAAAAAGAAAGGTAGTGAGAATGTAGACTCAGATGAAAGCATTTTCTGGAACGAAAAGGTTAGATCGTTGACTGATGATGCGAAGAAAGTGTATAGAGATATGCTTGAGAGAAGAGAATGGACCATTGAGTTCACAGGAAAGTTTGCTGAAATCTTCCAAACGGAAGACATGAGGTATGAACTTGAGTACAATGATCCAGACTTAGAAGAAGGTGAAGTACCTGCTGCTGTTGCTAAAGAGATTTTAGAAGGTGTTGCACAGCGAGTAGGGAAGTCATTGGAGGAGATAATGATGGATCAGATGATTCCAGATCTTCCTGAAAAGGAGATTGGAAATCATTCTGATGATAAACAGACACCTGAGATGGAAGAGATTGAGATTGAGGATATTACACATGAAGAATATCCACAATATTTCAGGCAAAATGATGAGAATGTGGTTTTCCCAAACTTTACTGAGATACCAAACAGACTGGCTAGAAAGAAAGCAGAGAAGAGAAGTGAGGAGTTTGTAGAAAAGGTGTTTGGTACTGATCAGCAGAAACCTTCAAATCAGAATGATGATTTGAAGACTTTACTACAAAAGTTGAAAGAAACTGATGACAAACGACCAAAGCCTGAAGCTCAAGGTGGATTCTACAAATATCACAACCAGAAGTTCAAAGGCAGAGCTCTTGGTTGGAAGTATTTGGGGAAATTGAAATGTTTGGCAGTCAAATGGGAATCAGAAATCTTGTACTTCTACAGATTTCATGATCTTTTAACTCTACCGTACTGGGCGGTCAGAGACATTTGCCGATTCCCTATGACTGGAGCTTCAGTTAATTATACGGCTATTGGTTGGTTTGCTGATCGGTTGGTTTGGGAAAGTAGAACTAAATGGAGTATGTTTAAGCCTCAGTATCCTAGAAGGAAGGTTCATCGGGATGTTGATCCAAGAACAGGGAAGAAAAGGGTTACTTTGATATACAAAGCACCTGAAGTGATGAAGAAAATTCCATTGATGCCTTTACCTCAACACTTCAGTGTTGACTTCATATTTTGGTATTATGATTGGAGAAAGGCAGAGGCAGTGATTGTGCTAAGAGACGGGAAGGATAAGTACAAGCATGTCTATGTATTTGATCCTATGTGGTTGATCAATTGCACGTTTGAAGATATCATCATGTTATTCTACAATCCGATTCATTGTGATCCCAATGATGCAGATCAGGCAAAGAAGTATCAGCAAGTTGTTGGAGTTTGCTTTGCTTATGATATAAACTCCGGTAGCAACTTGGATACTAAGTTGGGTAAGATGGTGAAGATGGCTGATGTGCCTAAGCCGGTGAAACGTAAGCTGGAGCCTGAAATGACGAAGGACCAGAAAAAGCAACTGAGAATCAAGATTCTGAACAAGATCATGGACGAAGAACGAAGACAATCCAATCAATAGTCGAGGGGGAGTTTGTAGATGCACGTTTTGCGACTAGTGATTGGATTAGCTTTTAACATGTGTTAGTAAGTGTTTCTGATGGGCCGAATGTGAAAGATTATGGGCGAAGGTGATGAAGGTTGGGCGAAGGTAGATATAATATGGACGAAGATGGAATGCTGATGACCTGAAGACCAGGTTCGTACCAAGGAAGTGGGCGAATGTGGATTATGTCCACATTCGCACCAACAAACTGGGCGAACCTGCAGACCCTATAAATAGATTTTGGTTATTTTCATGTAAGTTAGAGTTTTTGTAAGTGTGTGTTGAGAGGTCAGGTTCAGGTCTAGATTGTGAATGTGTGTGTGATCATTAGATTAACGTGTGAATCAATTGTAAACAAGTTTTATTGAAGTTAATCTATGAAAAGGTGATTAAAATGATGTCTTACGTGTTTTGATTTGCATATTATCATTTTGTTCATATCTAGGGTTTCCGCACCTGGATTTGTGACTTGTATGATCATTACATCCTGTTTTAGCTAAATTCTTTCATCTACACCAGTCATTGGAAATCTGCAAATATCTCTAACCGCCCAGTACGGTAGAGTTAGTAGATCATAGAATCTGTAGAAGTACAGAATTCCTGTTTCCCACTTGACTGCAATGCATTTAAGCCTTCCAAGATACTTCCACCCAAGAGCTCCGCCTTTAAACTTTTGGTTGTGATATCTATAGAATCCGCCTTGCGCTTCCGACTTCGCCTTCTTATCATAAGTTTCTATTAACTTTCTTAACAAAGTCTTCAGATCATCATTTTGTTCAGCTGATTTCTGCTTATCTTCACCAAACACCTTCTCAACAAACTCTTCACTTCGTTTCTCAGCTTTCTTTTTAGCTTCCCTTTGACGTGTTTCGGTGAAGTTTGGGAATACTTCATTTTCATCAGTCTCTCTGAAGTATTGAGGGTACTCTTCATGAGTAATGTCCTCTATCTAATTCTCCTCCATCTCTGGTGTATGTTTATCATCAGAATGATTTCCAATATCCTTTTCAGGAATATTTGGAATTATTTGATCTGCCATGATTTCCTCAAGTGTCTTTCCCACTCGCTGTGCTATACCTTCTAAAATCTCCTTAGCCACAGCAGCTGACACTTCTCCCTCTTCTAGATCAGGATCATTGTACTCTAACTCATACCTCATGTCCTCCGTCTGAAAGATTTCAGCAAACTTTCCAGTGAATTCAATCGTCCATTCTCTCTTCTCTAACATCTCTCGATACACATCTTTAGCATCATCTGATAGAGATCTCACTTTCTCATTCCAAAAGATACTCTCTTCAGAATCCACATTCTCTCCTGATTTCTTTTTCGAACTCGACTGTCCTGCATCACCCTTCTTAGTCTTCCTTTGTTCAAAGGTGAACTTGCTCGAGTCATCTCCATCATCATCATCATCACTACTATCACTTTCATCATCATCATTCTTACTACCCGATCCACCCTCAGCATCATCATCTTTATCATCCTTATCAGATTCATCGTCAGAACCTTCCTCTGATTCATCCTCTTCTTCATCTTCTTTATCCGACTCTTCGTAATCTACTTGTTCCTCTTCTTTCTCTTTATCTTCCTCTCCATCTTTCAACTTTGGAGCTTCACCATAACGTTTGTCAAGTAGATCGCTCATCCGTTTATTCTCTTTCTTTAACTCTTTGTTCTCAACCTTTACAAGCTTTATCATTCTTCTATTTCTGTTACACTTTTCATCAAGTTCTTTCTTATCTTCTTCAAGTTGCTTCAGCTTCCTATCAATCTCATCCTGATTTGTTTTGGAAGCAACAACAATCTGAAGCATCTTTTCTTCATTCTTTTTGAACTTATTAATCTCAGCTTGTTGAGCAACAATCATCTTCATCATATCTTCCATTTTCTTGTTAACCTGTTTCATCACATCGTCTGAAACAGTAACCTTAGATGATTTGGAAGATTCAATCACTTTAGTCTTCTCCTTCTCAGGCTTGAACATATTCAGAACATTCTCTAAAGTAGTTTCAAAATCAGGAACTACTTCAGGTTCTTTCGCCTTCTTCTGTTTCTTAGTAGCAGGTGAAGTAACCTTAGATGATGTACCAGCTTCAGGCACTTTCTTACCTTTCAACAATGTTTCTATTTCTTTCTCTCTCAACTTCTTCGTACTAACCTTCTTAGCCATTGACTTGTGCTTTGGCTTCTTCAGGTTAACTACGACCGTTGATCCACCAAAATCTTCAACATCCACTCCTAACTCTCCTTCCACATCAATCGGATCTTTCTGTAACATCACTTCAACAGATTTATTTAGTGATTCAGATTCTCCAACCGCAGTGGCCTTGCGTTTGGAAGACTCTTTCACCAACTCAGCGTCAGAATCCCACTGCTCTTCTTCTTCAGTTTCTTCTGAATCCACTGAATCTTCATCAACCAAACTTGTACCTTTCTGTGCAACTCTTTTCTTTCTTGCCTTTTGTTTCTTTCATTCACCCTCATCAGCCTTCGCTTTGCCCTTCCCTTTGGCTCCAGCGTTCTTTACTTGTCTCTTCCTTTTAGTACTTGCATCAGCATGCACTAAAGGATCATCAGTATCAGAATCACTCTTATCGTGTCTCGCTTTGTTCAATCCTGGGTCAGTGTAACCCGGATTTACCAAAGCTCCAAACAAACGTCTATTCGGTGGCTTCTCATTATCAGGCACACCCTTATAACCTTTCATCCTCACAAGCGTTCTGATATTCATGTGATCTTGACCTAACACCATCGTCGGATCTTTCCTCAAATGTGAATACTTGTTGTCAAAGATCATCATCAAGAATCTTGGGTATAACAAAAACTTCTTAGACTTTAAACCCTTCAACATCTCTAACATGTGGTCTAATATCATTCCAGCAATGTTAAATGGTTTGTTGAGAGTCAACGCAACCATTAACGAACTAAGACTTTTCTTCATCACATCGTAACCACCACTAACGCACCCAAAGACATGAATGATCACGTGTGCGAAATACTTAAACTGCACAGTGAGCTTTCCTTTGTGTAGTGCTCCATCTGTTATCGGACCTTTGTATTTCATCCTTAAGAAACAAAGCCTCTGCTCGGTCCATGATAAAACTCTGGGATCTGTACTCTCTTCAAACTTAATCTTGAGAGCCTCTCTGATATCTTCCTCAGTGACAAACATCTCCATTCCTTGAATTACACTTCTGATAATAGTTTTATCCTCCCAGAAGTCATATTTCGCATTCTTCCAGAAATCCTCCACAATGTCTTTGTAAATAATTGCTGGTGTAGCAATGTCATGGATGATTCGGCTTCTCTTAAGAAAATCAACGATTCCTGAAAACTCTGTGTTCTTCAAAACATCGCCAACATATGCACAGCAGTTGTGCGGAGGTTCAAACGACCATGCTTTTGGAACATTTTCCTCTTCAGCTTCTGGAACTGGATCTTGAACAATAACATCTTCTACAGGAATCTCAACGTTTTCTGGTTGTTCAGCCATCTGAAAAACAGAAAATCAGAAAAAAAATACGTCAAAACAAACAAAAACGACAAACTTATAAAATTTTGGTTTTAACAAATTCCACTTTCGCCCGTTTTATAGGTACGAAAGTAAGATTTTGTGGTTCGAATGTGGACTTTAGACCCGAATGTGAAAACTTCTTTAGACAAAATGTACATTCGTCCGTTTTAACCCACATTCGACCCTTTGATTCCACATTCGCCCGTTCTTACAGGACGAATGTGAACCTGTTTTATCCCAAATTTTGAAAATTTGTATCAGTTGTGTTTTGGACTCTGATTTTGATTCAAACTAGTCCTAAAACTACCGACTAAACCTATAGAACAATCAATTTTGCTTTTCATTCAATTCTTATTAGTTTTCAAAAGACATTAGGGTTCGAAACCTTCAAACAATCAATTAACAGACTTAAACAATGAATTAACCTAATTCTTTCTATACACTCCCCCTAAAACTAATAAGGATTGAATCCTTATAAAAAACGTTGTATCAAACAGTCCAAACAAGTCCATATAATCACAGTTAGGGTTCGTATTTAAAAACCCCAATTGTGCCTGTATTACTCGTCCATTACCTGTGAAAATACAATCAAAACGATTAGCAAATGATAGGGAATCAAATTCTTGATTAAAAGGAAACAGGGCAACAAGATCTTGGAACTTAGAATTTTTTTGAAAAATTGCAGAATGAGGTTCGAATGTGCACTGGTGTTTATATAGAGCTCTACATTCGCCCGTTAGATGTGGACGAATGTGATGTTTTTCTACATTCGACCAATTTAATGGCCCGAAAGTGAAAACCTGTAACCCGAAAGTGAAATTTCAAATAAAAATCCACCTTCGTCCAGTTGTCAAAGCTCGAAAGTGAAAGTATTTTCCACATTCGTCCCAAGTGAGGGGCGAATGTGAATTGGAAAAATTTGAAATTTTAACCAAAACACAAAATCGAATCCCGTTCAACATTTTTCAACACGTTAAGTCTCAAACATGCATTATTTCAGATAAGAATGATACAAAGCTCAGATGGTTTCATCAAATCTCAGAAAATGACCATCAACCACCGTCGGTTATCTAAAAATAACACAGAAATGTAAAATTTTGGTTTTTCTGAAATTTATTTCAAAACACACCTAAAATCTTTTTGAGTTTTGTATCTTTTTGACAAACAAACTAAAATGCACAAAAGTAAATAAAGCAGTAAACAGTTTGTGATGTCCGGTAAGAGGATCATATCAGTTGTTTGAGGAATCTGACTACAGCGTTGATCTATTTTGTTTTATATTATCATTAGAAACAGTATGTGACCCGGCAACTGCTGATATTGTTGTCCACATAAGCTCACATGCGGACTATGATGGAGTGCTTTAAAATGATACAATCTAGGTGTATTATACTAACACGTTGTGGTTCCCACACACACGACATACTCCCGTATCAAGAAATTGCACAAAGCTTCCTGGTAACGCGTGATTATGCCAGAGTTATCCGTTTAGTTACAAGATATATAGCACAGAGGTGTACAGGTCAGCAAACGAATGCAGCAAAGTAACATGTGCATATATACCAGGTTGAGGCTAATATCAACTACTTATTTGCATCAATAGATTGATACGATGTAATTATGATCTTTGATCAGTAATAACATGAAGTTCCTCAATTCGGTAACTTTCGGTTTTGGCATTTAAGCTCTTTTAACAAATATTCTGATTAAACTAGGTCCGTAAATTAATACGACAAAAGTTTAATCAGAATATCCCGGATAACAATAACATAACGACCTGTAACCTCAGATTTTGGCAACTCTATCAAACGAAATTACGGTACTAAGACCATATGCCCATGAGGTGTTCAGCCACGAACGAGTAGTTCGTTATGTTTGTATCACTAATGCACGCAGTTTTTAGTCTACGAAGCCTATCAGCACATCACACGTAATCAACACACTCCTCATATTACATTACATAACTTTAGCCTGTGTCAGATCCCCACTGATATACTATCATTTCCTCTTTTTATCCTAGAAATCATTTTTGATTTTTCAATTTTTATGGCTTTTTGAATTTTTCAATGTTTTTGGTTTTTCTGATAAAATACTCCCCCTAAAATGTAAAACATGTTTTTTTTTGGTTTTTGAATTTTTCTCAAAAACTGTAAAAACTTTAAAGAAAACTTTTAAAATCTAAAAAACGATAAACCGAGGTGATGATCAGTCCTGTTTTTCTTTTATATTGTTAACTTTTAAAAGATATTCAAATCGGGATCTGTAAAAAGCTTTCGTGAACAAATCTGCACGTTGATAGTCAGTATGGATTTTGACCATATCTATCAATTCTTTATTGTAACAATCACAGATAAAGTGATACTTAATCCGGATATGTTTAGCTTTAGAATGATTGCCCGTATCTTTAGTTAATGCGATCGCGGCTTCATTATCACAGTGTATAGGGGTTTTAAGAAATTGCAAACCGTAATCCACCATCTGCTGCTGAATCCAGAGAACTTGCGAACAGCAACTCGAGGTTGCAATGTACTCTGCATCACAGGTAGACAATGCGACTGAAGTCTGCTTCTTACATTGCCAGGTGACTAACCTGCTCCCTAAAAACTGGCATCCAGCTGTCGTGGATTTGCTGTCCTTGTCACAGCCGCCCCAATCTGCATCACTAAATGCGATAAAGTCAAAATTATCGTCATTAGGGTACCAAAGTCCTCTCGAGGGACAGCCCTTCAGATATCTAAGGATACGCTTGACCGCTATCAGATGACTTTGTTTCGGCTTCGACTGGAAACCTGCGCAGAGACATGTGGCGAACATTATGTCTGGCCGAGATGCGGTTAGATACATCAGAGATCCGATGATTGCTCTGTATGTAAACGGGTCCGTCAGCTCCCCCTTAGCGTCAACTCCAATCCCGTGATTAGATTGAATCGGGGTATCCATCGGCTTGGAATCCTCCATCTGGAACCGGCTCAAGACTTCGGATATGTATTTGGTCTGGTGAATAAAGATCCCCGTTGGTCTTTGATCCACCTGCAAGCCGAGGAAAAACTGCATCTCCCCCATCGCACTCATTTCGAACTTTTCCTGCATAACACGTTCAAACTCCCTGCACAAAAGTTCGTTAGTTGAGCCAAAAATAATATCGTCAACATATATCTGGACTAGAAGCAAATCATCTCCTGTTTTCTTCGTGAACAGAGTACAGTCGACCAATCCGCGTTTGAATCCTTTCGACATGAGGTATGTGCTCAGCTCCTCGTACCATTGGCGTGGAGCCTGGTTGTCACACCCTCAAATTTTCACTGCGGGGTTTATACCGCGAGGCGCATGACATACCAGGATCCCATAGCCATAAGTCATATGAACAAACTCTAAATGCCCAAACCATTTAGTTCATTTTCAAAAATCAAGTTTAGTTAAGCTGCGGAAGCGTAAACCAAATTTAAACCTTTTAGAAACCATGCGCAAAACAACGCGCCCAGATTAAAACCATGTGAAAGAAAATGTAAAAGCATAATATGTAATTTAGATGTATGCCCAAGACCCCAAATGCAGTGAAGTGTGCAGTGCTTTCTAATCCTGGCACCGGAAGCTAACTACCTGCAAAAGCATGTAAATCGTGGGTCAACAAACAATGCTGGTGAGTTCACTAAGTAAAGTAAATGAGTATGTAACTGCGCTGGTTTCCAAAACCATGTAAACAAGTAATTGAGTTGGTTTCAATAACCGTGTAAACACTAGTTCATCGCATGTCAAGGGTAGCTAACCCATTCATGATAACTAACACCGATATACCGAACTGCTGATGTACGTGTAGCCACAAATGTGAGCCGCATGCCTTACATCATTGCCTATCAACAATGATAAAATCTGTTAAGTTATAGTTCACTGCCGCACTCCCTGAGCCGGTGTGAGGTTTGTCAGACCTAATAGCGCTATCAACTAATAACCCGCTTGCCATAACCCGGCAACTCATTCGGTATGTGAAGGACTTACAGATGATAGAGTTGGTTTAGTTCATCAAGGACACAGTTTGCGAACTAGCAAAAACCGACCCACACAAGGATCCATAGCATCCCAACCCGGGATGTGTAAGTAGTCCCAAACCGGACTAGAAAGTAGTAGTCCCAACCCGGACTAGAAAAAGTTAATTACGTTGTCTCAACCCGAGACGCATGCTTTTGAGAAAGAGTAGTGAAACTCACCTTAGGTTGGACGTGAATGATCCAAATCCCTCAAACAGTAACGAGCTACCAACTCCCTATTACAAGTGTCACTAGGTGAGTATACGTGCATACCAACACATCATGCAATTTGTTTGTCCAAAACTTCTAAAGTTCAAACCGTGTAGTGACACCTAATGACTCTACATGCACAAGTAAGTCCTACGTATCCCGTTGGTGATCATATTGATTATTATCAGTTTAATACCTCATACACATCTCATATAAGTATTCATGCAAGTTCATGTCAAATACATACCATATAAGACTCCAAATAGTCACGTAAACATCCCTTACACATTCTGCGTTTTCAGGGCAGATTGTACGCTGTGAAAAACGAATTATTTAAAATAATTAACAAACGAATTAAACCCCCAAATTTTTACTGAATATTCATTGGGATTCATTTGATAACCCATATTTTTGATTTATCTCAGAACCAAACACAAAAATTATTAAAATTCGTACAACACAGCTATGTCCAGAAAATTTCCACAGCAGGTCAGTTTAGTAGAAAAATTCCCAAAAATTGTGTATTAACCCAAACTAGGTGACTCCAATTGGAAAAGCCAAGTTTTTCCAATTTTGACCTACTGTCCAAATTTCATAACTTAACCCTTTGTAAATCTCGAGTTATAATCGTGTAAAGTTGACCCGATTTATAATTCCGAAAATCTGATATGACCTTTAAACTTATAAAATCATGAATACATATCAAAACAAGTCCAAAATGCATGATTTTGGACTTTTTGAAAAGATAACACCATAAGTTATGTTTTAGGATTAGAAAACAATCGGATTACACCTTTTAATCACTCTATACCAGCCCTACAATTCGTCACAATGAATCTGTCAGCAAATCAGAATTTTATCAACATGACTCTTATAAACCCTAATCATTCTCAATACCTTATAATCATGCAATAACTTCATATTAACACAATAACATTCATATTATCACGTTTAATCTCAGGTTTTTATGTACCATATACTCTAGATATGATTTCTATCAACAATATTCATCAACACTTTCAACAAACATCATAGACATTCAACATACATTGATTTGCGATTCTAGCATGTATATTTCCTAAAGTTTTTATAATTTTTCCAGCCTAAAATCACATCATTTAACATGTAAAACGCATACCTTGAATTGCTAGAGTCCTTAGAATCACAAGATAGCACCCGAAATTGCTTGAACTAGTGCAAAATTGATGAAGATTGAGATTGAAAGGTGATTGTGGGGGGTGCTCTTATTCACGGCGCAAGGGGTAGGGTTTAGGGTTTGTTTTATTTTTTTTTATAAACAAAACACTAAGGTTAGGATTATGGGCCAAGGTTTCGGGCTCTAGTGATTTTTATCTTGTTAGGATCTGAGTTTTGGACTGTTTTGATTAAGTATGAAATATGAATGAAGTATAAATGGAAAGTGCAGCGGAATAACGAATAATCAAAACATAGAGAATAATTGTTTTCAATCGAACGCTTTCATTAAACTGAAAGATTACAATAGTACAATTAAGCTCCCCCTCAGCCTGATCACTCAGAGTATGTTTATCTGAAAGAGAATGACGAGTGACAAATAGAACAGTACAAGTACTGTTCTATTTATAGACAAGTACAAACCTCTGATGATCAGTTGCTGACGTCACCTAGAAAGCGACCCCTAACTGACTAACAAACTACAACATCTGTTAAACAATAAACTACTGTTACATTGAAACTACTGATAATAAAACTCTGTTAAACTGAAGCTCTGATGTCTTCATATCATCTGTTGAACCAAAGTGCTGTTGGTTCAACAGACCTTTGTTCTTCAGATCTTTGATCAGCACTTGTTCTTTATCAAACTTTTGCTCTTCAGACTTTATCCATCAGACCTTTCATCAGCAGCAGTTGTCTTGTATCAGTTGTTAAGCAGCAGCAGTTTGGGAATTAGCAGTTCTTTGGAGGAAGCTTTCTTGTAACAACTGTTATTTATTCCTGATCAAATACTTAGAATGTTTTGGCTTTCAATCATCTGTTCTTCTTCAGGTCAGCAGACCCAACAATCTCCCCCTAGAACAGATGATGCCAAAACTCTGCTTTATTCTTGATCTTTATTCCTCATCAGACTTTCTCTAATCTGCCCTTTCAATTGTAATTCAAAGCTTAGAGAGAAGAGGTCTTCAGCATCTCTATCCAGTGTCAGATTCAAAAGTGTCTGGAGATCTTCTGCACTTAGGCCAGGTGCATCATCCATACTCAACTTCTGAATACTACCATCTGACCTGATCAGTGTCAATTCATGGGTCTCTTTATCAGACTTCCATTTTAGAATTTTAGAGTCAGAGGAGTGACTGGGATGCATCTTTATTTTGGATGAGTTGGGAAATGGAGGCCTGCCAATGAGTTCTCTGAACTTCTCTGTGACAGGGTCAGAGAAGAATCTAAGTTGGTTCAAGAGACCCTCTTTTACATAAGTTTCATTGAATTTCCTTGTATCCTCTTCAGACATTTCCTTCTGCTTCTTGTATTGTCTTTGAGCAGCAATGGAAAGATCAGAGGTTGCAAGTAGGCTATCTAATGTAAAGGCCTGAGAGGGTTTCTTGGGAGCATCATCATACACTGGTTTTCTTGGAAGATCAGGATTGGTCTTTCTTTCTTGTTCAAGCTTTTTGTATGTTTCAATTAGCCTGATCTCTGACCATCTGGCAACAGACTTCATCTCTCCATACTTAGCTGCTACAAGCTCTTGTCTCATTCTTCTGAACTTCAAGGCTCTAGCTTCATCTCTCCCCTTTTTGAAATCAGGAGCAGAGGCCTTAGCAGGAGGATTCTTGGCCATGTTCTCTATTCTGATTAGTTCTTCCCTTAGAGCATGTGTGGTCCAGCCTGTAAATTGGTTCTTTGTTGCTTTATAAGGCTTGGATGCCAAGATCTGTTCCAGCAGTGAATCCCTCACTTCCATCTCCAAGTGTCTGCTGAGAGGCATGGTAGACATGGAGTTGCTCAGGGTCTTAGCATAATCTTCAATCCTTCTGAGTTTGCTAAGCTCTGCTGAATGGATGCCCTAAGCAGTCCTGTCATCCTTCCCTTTGCATTTCTCTTTGATGACAGCATCAGTCTGTTCACCCTTGTATTTAAGATAGGTGTCCAAGTTGAGTGGAACAGGGAAGCCTTTGAGAGATGGGAAGGATCTTTCTGATGGCTGATCAGTATTATAGAAGGATTGAAGTTCCCCCTTGATTAGATCCAACTCAAGGGGATACTTCTCAGCCAATGGGGTGATGGTTGGTGGTGGTCTATGGGATCTGAATTGGGCAGTGTGTGGTGAGTAAGATGAGAGTGGAATGGCACTGACTGGTGTGGATGAGATTGGGGTGTTAGGTGGTGTGTTATGGATGTTTTCATCTTGTACAACAAAGGTGGATTTCCTTTTTCTGCTATACAAGATTTTGGGTGAAGGTGAGGATGAGGCAGTGGTTTGGGAAACATCTGTTGGTCCTTTTGTGGAACCAGCAGTTGTTTGGGTTTTGGGTTGTGTTGAAGTAGGTTTGGCAGTGGTTTGTGTTGGAGTAGGTTTGGGAGTTGGTTGAGTTGTGGTTGGTTTAGTGATTGGTTTGGTTACTGGTTTGGGTTGAGCAGATGTTTTAGCAGTGGTTTTAGGTTCAGTTGTTTTAGGTTCAGTGGTTTGGGTAGCAGAGGTTGTGGTGTCAGTGGTTTGTGGAGCAGTGGTTGTGGTAACAGGTGTTTGTACATCAGAGGTTTCAGCAGTTAGTTTAGAAGGTGGTTTTCTGATGTGTTTGGCTGGCATTTTCTTCCTTTTTGAAGTGTTCACATCTTCCACTTCCTGCTGCTGTTCCTTTTTCTTTTGCACCAACATCTCTGCCTTTACTTCCAATGTATCAGCCCTTTTTCTTTTGTCTTGAGCAGCCTTTTCAGCTTTTTCATTAGCTGAAATATCAACTTCTTTTGCCTTTGATGCTTTAGCTGGTTCAGAGACAGGGATCTGAACATTTGGTTGTTGAGTTTGTGGAGCTGATTTAGGTGACCCTGGTTTGTCAGCAGTTGGCTTCTTCCCTTTTTGTGAGGGTGGTGCACCAAATGGATCAAGTTTTGGTAGCCTATCTCTGCCACTCTCCCCCTTTTTGGCATCATCAGCAGTGAATTCATCATCATCTTCATCTCTGAGAATTGTGGTAGGGGCAGAGCCAGTGGTCTTCAGCAAATGGTCTTTGATCACCTTGATGTCAGCCTTTGTGTCATTAAATCTGGCATCCACCATGTTTCTGATCAAAGTCATGTAAGTCTCTTGTGTCTGATCTGCTAATTTTCTGTGAGCTATGATGATGGGGGAAACAGATTTCCATAGCTCATTAGCAACATCAGCAGTGGATGGTTGACTTTTTGTAAAGTTATTCAATGTTTCCCATATTGACTTGACATCAGATTTGATGTCAGCAACAGAGGATTCAAGGTTTTGAACTTTAGCCGTCAATTCTTGAAGTTTTGACTCATCACCCAAGTTAATAGGTTCATCTGAGTCCCTACCAGAGGTAGTTTTAGCTGGTTCAGTTCTAGGAGGTGAATCCATAGAATAAGAACCTGCTGCCCCTTTGTCTTGGTTCTGGGGACTTCCAACTGTTTTAGGAGACACAATTGTGTCCTCATCAGTTGTTGCCTTCAAGGAAGTCTTAGCAATGGAACCACTGTCCTGCTGTGAGACAATGGTCTCTACAGCAGTAGTAGCTGCTTCTCTTGAAACCTCATCAGAAGTAACATTGACTTCTGGGAGTATACCCTCCTCTTCTGTTTGTGGGATAGCTGATTGACTTTCCTCAGCCCCAGTCACTGGTAGTGGCATACTCTTAGTGATAGGTGAAGGAGAGGAACTGGGGTTGTCCTGAGTTTTGTCAATAGCTTCAAACAGAGGTTGCATTGTTTGTGGGACATGTGGTGGTGATGTAGGTGGAGTAAGAAGCTGATTAGCCCTGGGAGATGGGCTTGTAAACATATGATCAAGTGACTCATATGCCTCAGTATGAGTTTCCCTTTGGCTTACAACAAGATCCTTTTGTGAGGATTCTTGAGGAGTTTGCTTGGGTTGAGATATCTCCAACTGTTGTGAGGAAGTAACAACAGTGGTTTCATGTTGCTTTGGTGATGCAACAGGGTTAGCTTCTGGTATCTCATCTTCCAGAAGTCCCTTTTTAGTTTTGGTGGTTGTTTTGGTGGATGGACGGTTTCTTTTGGTGGCTGGTGTGGGTTTCACAGCACTGGATGAAGTGCCATGATCACCAGGAGCAGTGGACTCACCAACAGAGGGTTCAACAACAGTTGTTGTCTTTGTCCTCTTTGGTTGTGTTTTGGAAACTTTTTGTACTTTTGTTGCTTTTTCTTGGGTTGAAGAACCCAACATTCTTGTAAAAGTTTCATCAGTTAAACTTTTCATTTTAAAAGACTCACCCTTTTGAAAATCCTTTTCAGGTAAAATCTTTTGTAGAATTACACTTAGAATTCTAGGGTAGAGCAGAAAAGCATTGTTTGAACCAGATTTTATGGCTTTCACATTTGATACCAAGTCTGAAAACAATCCCTGAGATAGATTGAAGTCAGAATCTGACAACATAGCATATCCCAAGTATTGTATCCTCAATGGGATTTCATTGAAGGATGTAGTCTTGGCAGAGGCACAGAGGAGGAGGGTATGGAAGAAAAATTTCATGACTGGTGGGAAAAACTTTTTGTATAATGTTGAACCAGTCATTTGAGCATCATACCCTCTCTCTTGAAACTCAGTGTGAAGCTCTGTGTTTGGAAAAGTTTCCATACCTGACAAGTCGTTCAGTGAGAAGGTAGTGGATATGATTTCAGGGGTTATGGCGATACTGGTGGCTCCAATTTTTGAAATTATGGAAGTTGGCTTTTTGTCTTGGTATAAGACTTCAGCATTCGCCCAGAATTCTTGGAGTGTTTCCAGGTATATGGGGGCATCAGCAATAAGAACATTTTTATATTTGGAATTATTGATGATGTCAATGGTGGAATGGAATGGTGTGTTGTCTTCGGTTTTAACCAAATAAGGAAGGAAATTATGAGTGGCTTTTGTTTGGAGTTCCATTTTAATGGATTTTGAGTGTGAAAGTGATGAACTTTGATTGAGGGTTATGAGGAAGAAGAGAGCGGTTTTCAGTATTTTGAATACAATGAGACAGTAAAACTGCTGTTGGGGGAAAAACAGGGTTTTATAGGCTCTGGTGAAACCGCTGATGTGGCAAAACTCTGCTTTTGAGAGCAGACGTGGCAAACATCTGATGGTTGAAACAACTGGTGACATACAGCGGTTTTGTTAAACATATGTTGCCAACCTCTGTTGTTAACCAAAAGACTGATGAAAACAGTTGTTTTATCTGATCAGATGTTTGAAACAGATTTTTCAACCAACAGTGGTTGTTTTATCTGATCAGATGTTTGAAACAGATTTTTCAACTATCAGTGGTTTGAATGAAACAGTGGTTGTTTTATCTAATCTGATGTTTGAAACAGATTTTTCAACCATCAGTGGTTTGAATGAACCAGTGGTTGTTTTATCTAATCAGATGTTTGAAACAGATTTTTCAACCAGCAGTCATTTTAGCAAAATTTGATTTTCTGAAAACATTTTAATGTTTTTATTGAAAACATTTTTGTTGTTTTTAATCCATGTTTAACATTCCAATTCGAGAAATCAGATTTGTGAAGGTAGATGTGTCTAAAGCTTTTGTCAGCACATCTGCCAACTGATCCTCTGTTGGAACATGGTGCAGAGAAATCAAACCTTTTTCATAGCTATCCCTGACAAAATGATGTCTGATATCTATGTGCTTGGTGGTGGAGTGGGAGACTGGATTCTTGATGATATTTTCAGCAGCTTGACTATCCAACATGAGTGGAGTCCTTAGTGCAGTTATCCCAAAATCCAGTAGTTGATTTTGAAGCCACATAAGTTGGGCTGTACAGCTTGCAGCAGCAATGTATTCAGCTTCAGCAGTGGATGTTGAAACAGCTGCTTGCTTTTTGCTTTGCCAAGAAACTAAGGCATTCCCTAGAAACTGGCACCCTCCTGAGGTGGACTTCCTTGTGGTATGGCAGCCAGCAAAATCACTATCTGAATAACCTGAAAGCTCAATGTTTCCATTAGCAGGATACCAGATACCAAGTGTGGGAGCACCTTTTAGGTATCTGAAAATCCTTTTCACAGCAATAAGGTTAGACTTTCTAGGAGAAGCCTGAGATCTAGCACACACACAGGTTGCAAACATAATGTCTGGCCTAGATGCTGTTAAGTACAATAAAGACCCAATCATGCATCTATAGTGTGTCTGATCAATCAGTTCATCCTTTTCATCATCAGTGAGTGGCTTGACAGTGCTCATGGGTGTACTACATGGCTTACAATCATTCATCTCAAATTTTGTCAACAAGTTTTTCACATACTTGTTTTGATGAATGAAAGTGCCATTTTGCAGTTGCTTTACTTGAAGACCAAGAAAGCACTGAAGTTCACCCATAGCACTCATTTCAAACTCTGCTGTCATGAGTTCCCTAAACTCCTCACACATTTTATTACATATGGATCCAAAAATGATGTCATCCACATATATTTGAACAATCATTAAATCTTTTCCTTTCCATTTTAAAAACAAGGTTTTATCAATTTTACCTCTTGTGAAACCAATGGATAAGAGAAAAGTAGAGAGAGTTTCATACCAGGCTCTTGGTGCTTGTTTGAGTCCATACAATGCTTTGTTAAGCTTGTAGACATGATCAGGATGGAAAGTGTCTTCAAAACCAGGTGGTTGGCATACATAAACCTCCTCCTGAATTTTGCCATATAGGAAGGCACACTTGATGTCCATCTGATACACCTTGATGTTGTGGTTGACAGCAAAGGCTAAGAAAAGTCTGATAGCTTCTAACCTTGCTACAGGGGCAAAGGTTTCATCATAGTCAATACCCTCTTCTTGTCTGAATCCTTGAACCACTAACCTGGCTTTGTTCTTGACAACTATACCCCTTTCATCAGTTTTATTTTTGAAGACCCACTTTGTGCCAATTGGACAGACATCCTTAGGCAGTGGTACAAGTTCCCATACTTGTTGTCTTTTGAACTGAAGGAGTTCTTCTTGCATGGCTTCTACCCAACTGTTGTCTTTCAGTGCCTCTTGGTACTTGACAGGTTGTGTAAGGGATAGAAAGCCTGCAAAAAGACAGATGTTTGAAGATTGGCTCCTTGTGAGCACACCTTCTCTGATGTTGCCAATGATTTGGTCGGGTGGATGAGCTCTTAGGTAGATTAGATCTCCCTGATATGGTATGATGGCATTTTGTGGTGAAGGACAGAGGTTTGGTGACTCTGTTGACATAACATCTGTTGGCACTTTTGAAGAGTCAACAGATGTTTGGAATGGAGGTGGAGGAATGGGTCCAAGTGGTGTAAGATTGGACTGACTTTTGTCAACAGATGATTGACTCTTGTCAACAGTGGATTGAAGGTAAGACTGGCCAACAGTGGCTGACTCAGCTGTGACAGAGTTTTGACAGTTGTTTTGAACCACTGCTTCCTCTGATACAGGATAGACTTTGTAGTGGTCTGGAACCACAACATCTATTCTGTAGTCTTGTTGTGACGATTGTGGAGTACCTGCAAGGTTAGTTTTGAAAGCAATATCTTCAAATTTGAATTTATCTAAATCAAACAATTCAGCAGGATTTGCTGGGATTTTCAAAGAAGAAAGCTCATTGAACTTCACATTCTGAGTTTCTTCTATTGTCTTAGTCCTAGTGTTAAACACTTTATAGGCCTTTGCAATAGAAGAATACCCCAGAAAATATCCACAATCCACTTTGGCTGCAAATTTTGAAATGGAATCTTTAAGATTTAAAATGAAACATGGGCAGCCAAAGACTTTGAAAAATGATATCAGTGGTTTGATTTTAAACAGAATTTCATAAGCAGTCTTTTGATGTCTAGGGTTGATTAAAACTCTGTTTTGAACATAGCAAGCAGTGTTTACAGCTTCTGCCCAAAAGGACAGTGGTAAACCAGAATCTGCTAGCATTGTTCTTGCAGCCTCAATGAGAGTCCTGTTCTTCCTTTCAACCTCCCCATTTTGCTCTGGTGTTCTTGGGATACTGTACTGCCTTACAATCCCTTTTGACACACAGAAATCATCCAACTCCTTATTCTTAAACTCTGTTCCATTGTCACTCCTAAAGACTTTTACTGGCAAGTCATATTGTTTTTCAACTTTGGTGACAAAGTCCTTCAAGATACCTGCAGTCTCATCCTTAGAGTGTAAAAAGTAAGTCCATGTAAACCTAGAAAAATCATCAACTATGACAAGACAAAATCTTTTTCTTCTTAGACTCATGATTTTTACAGGGCCAAACAAGTCCATGTGCAACATTTGTAAACACTGACTAGTTTTGGACTCATCAATGGATTTGTAAGAGCTTTTATGTTGTTTACCTTTTAAACAGGAAACACAATGCTCATCACATTTGAATTCTTTTGATGGTAAACCTCTGACAAGGTTTTGTTTGGAGAGTGAGTTGATAGTTTGAAGGTTGGTGTGACCAAGTCTCTTATGCCACAATTCTGTCTCTTTGGTAGAGGCAGCTGAGAACAGACAGACATTTGCAGTAGGATTATCCTTCAACATAACAACTACATACACATTGCCACTTCTGTGAGCAACAAGTTGTGCTTTGCTCTCAGCAATGATGGTGTTAATCTTTTCTACAGCCTCAGGGCCAACAATCTTACAAGTTTGCTTAGTGAAGAATGACCCAAAGCCTTTGTCACTCATTTGTGATACACTAAGTATATTAAATTTTAGATTGTCTATTAGATTAACATTTTCAAACTTAAGCCTCCCTGCTTTGACAGTACCAGAACCCAACACTTTACCTTTAGAATCATTACCAAAGGATATATCACCCCTCCATGAGCAAGAAAATCCAGAAGAAGGGCTCTACATCCAGTCATGTGCCTGGAGCCTCCACTATCTACATACCATAAACTGTCTAAACAAGCAGAAGCTCCCTGCACATCAGTAAAGATTTTAGTTTTGGTGAGTGTCCAAAGCCAAATTGGCTTTGGATGGGTCCATAGCTGTCTCAGCCTTAAGTTGAGGAGAATGATCAGTGGTTTGGACTAGCTTTTGAACTAGGTTCAACAGCTGCAGTTGACCATTTGCCAGTGCTTGTATGTCAACACTTGGTGCAGCAGATGTTTGATCATTTCCTATCAGTTGTTGAAATCCATGAGGGTGTCTGTTCACTTTTGGTTTTGAAGGCCTCTTGGGCTCTTCATAAACATGTGGCAGACGATGACAAGTGGGTTGTCCATATCCTCTTGGTAATCTGTTAACAGGTGGAGCATCTGTTACCTGAACTTCTCTGGGAGCAGAGTTTTTGTTCAGACTTTTGGTAACAGATGTTTGAACTGATTCAAAAGTCTGTTTGGGTTTTCCTTTTGAAGTACTAACCACTTGACTTTCCAGAGTTTTAGCCTTATACTCTTTTATCTTTTCATCAAAATTTTTGAGATATAGGCACTCTTTTGTTTTGTGATTCTTTTTCTTGCAGATTGAACATTCTTTAGATTTAGAATCATTTAAACTTGTTGTTTTGTTGATGTCATATGCTTTTAGAAGAAAACAGTTTTTGGTGACATGGTTCTTCTTTTCACAAAAATCACAAAACAAGTTGTTCTTGGCCTTCCCTTTTTCTTTCTTCTTTTCAACAGATGTTTCATCATCTGTTGGAAGATTTACTAGAGGGATCACTTTGGCCTGTGGTGCCATTTTACCATCAGAGGTTTTGAAGGTCATTGGTTTGAAATTTTCAAGGACTTCACACTCATCTGACCATGTTGGTTTGAATTGATATTTCTCAATTTCATCAAATGAGGGTGTACCTTCCAATTTTTCAAGAATGATTTTCTTGCCATTGGGTTCAGTAACCTTGATTTCTTGACCTTTTGAGTTTGTAGGGATGACCTCAACCAACTGTGATTCCTTTTTGTCAGTGGTTTGTGAAATTTGATCAGTAGTTTGAAAACCAAACCCAAATTTCACATGACTTTTAGACTGTTGGTTGACAATCATCTCAAAACCCTTTGATGATTCCACCCATTTCTTACATTCAACTTGGGTGGACTCAAGCTCCTTCTTACAACTATGATATTTTGTTATCATAGTCTGAAGCTGGTCTTTGGTTATGCTTGCTTCATGTTTTAAACTGCTGATTTCAGATTCTTTTTCAGATATTTTTTATTTTAACTCTTTTGTAAGTTTTTCAAACTGAATTTCAGAATCCAAAATTTTCTTTCTAAAGTTTTCATTCACCTCTTTTATCTTAGCAAATGCCACAATACATTTGTCTGAGCACAAGTCATTTAAGATTTGAGGAGATACCTTAGCAGTAGCCATCAAGGCACAGTTACACTGGCAGTAACAGTCATCACTACCCCAGGGGTCTGAGAGATTCACAACCTCTACTTCAGATTCTTCAGCTGAAACAATCTCACCAACAACACCATCAGTCACATTTTCAGACATAGACACCACTTCCTCAGAATCAGTCTCTTCAACAATTGTTTCTAGTGCCATAAAACAAAAATCCTTTTCAGTGTTAGCAACTAGAGCAATGTTGTCATCTGTTATCTCATCTGGTAGACTGCTCCAATCAACAAAGCCCTGAGTAAAGAAACTCTGTTGGCCTGGTTGACTGGTCTCTGCAGGAGCATAGGGTGGAGTAACAGTCATTGGCACAGGTGCCTGAGCAACAGGTGTTTGGACATAGTGATACTGAGGAACAGTGGTTTGGACATAATGCACAGGAACAGTGGTTTGGGTCTGTGCAAAGTGAGCAGTGTTTTGCACATTAGGTACATTAGGGATGGTTTGATAAGTGTTGGTCTGTGGTCTTTGATTTGGATAGGTAATCATAGGAACTCCATTTTGACTCCTACACTCCCTAGCAAAATGACCCATTCTATGACACTTGTAACACTTTATCTTTGATTTATCCAACCCAACCTTTGACCCACCATGTAAACCTGGAAACCTTCTGCCAGTTTTCTTATAGAAGTTATTGGTTCTAATACTGAGCAGGGCAACTTGGTGTAAGATGTCCATTTCTTCTAGGTCCAAAGGGTCAATATATTGCAAGTCATTGTACACAAAAGATGAATTATCAGAAGCCTGGATATCACCACTGGCTGTGAAAGCACAGTTGTTTGGTGATGAGTAAGAATCATTATTAAAACCAGTTGTTATGTCAATGTAATGATCATAACTCTGATCCTTACTACTTCCAGAACCATCATCCTGACCCAACAGTGCAGTATTACCAAATACATAGTCATCTGACACTTTGCCAGAGTCCTGGAGCTTCTTTTTCTGGTTAAGCTCCCTTTCATAAGTCAGGAGCTTACCATGAAGCTGGGTCAGGGTTAGGTCTTTGAATCCGATAGAGTTTCTCATAACTATAGCTATAGTGTCCCATTTGTCCTGAAGTGATCTAAGAAACCTATGATTCAGTGTTGAATTAGGAAAAGTTAGACCAACCAGTTTAAGTTCACTAATTAGACAGTTAAACCTTTCAAATTGCTGTGTTAATGACTCCCCTTTTATGTGACTAAACGTTTCATATTGTTGGTTAAGTATTTCACGGTTGTTTTCAATCACATCATCAGTTCCCCCGAATTGCTCTTTAAGAGCATCCCACAGTTCTTTAGCACTATTGCAGTGCAAGAGACCGGCATAGATATCATTCGGCAGTGCCATGGCTACTATGCTGAAAGCCTTGGTATCTAGCTCGATTTTTTGAAAATCTTGCTCTGAGTAGTTCTCAACACTCTTTGGTACTTGGATCTTTGGATCCTCGGCACTCGGTACCATTGGAACATGTGGTCCAAATACTACCGATTTCCAGCACCCTGTGTTCTGTTGTGCTAACACATGAGCTACCCGACGCTGCCAGATGTTGTATTCTGACCTGACAAGCATCGGAGGCTTGTTGTGTGTGCCAGTGTTGTGTGGATCTTGATTAAGAGAAGTCATTCTCTTGGTTTTTCAAAAACAAAGTCTGTTTACTAACTGTTGAAACGAAAATAAACTATTACTCTGTTTTAACCCGACAAACAACGATATCAATAATTATGAGCTGATCTGTGTATTAAATTGATTGATTAGATCAGATTTAATTGACCAAGCTCTGATACCAATTGTTAGGATCTGAGTTTTGGACTGTTTTGATTAAGTATGAAATATGAATGAAGTATAAGTGGAAAGTGCAGCGGAATAACGAATAATCAAAACATAGAGAATAATTGTTTTCAATCGAATGCTTTCATTAAACTGAAAGATTACAATAGTACAATTAAGCTCCCCCTCAGCCTGATCACTCAGAGTATGTTTGTCTGAAAGAGAATGACGAGTGACAAATAGAACAGTACAAGTACTGTTCTATTTATAGACAAGTACAAACCTCTGATGATCAGTTGCTGACGTCACCTAGAAAGCGACCCCTAACTGACTAACAAACTACAACATCTGTTAAACAATAAACTACTGTTACATTGAAACTACTGATAATAAAACTCTGTTAAACTAAAGCTCTGATGTCTTCATATCATCTGTTGAACCAAAGTGCTGTTGGTTCAACAGACCTTTGTTCTTCAGATCTTTGATCAGCACTTGTTCTTTATCAGACTTTTGCTCTTCAGACTTTATCCATCAGACCTTTCATCAGCAGCAGTTGTCTTGTATCAGTTGTTAAGCAGCAGCAGTTTGGGAATCAGCAGTTCTTTGGAGGAAGCTTTCTTGTAACAACTGTTATTTATTCCTGATCAAATACTTAGAATGTTTTGGCTTTCAATCATCTGTTCTTCTTCAGGTCAGCAGACCCAACATATCTGATAAGCGAGCCCAATAGCCCTATCTAACTCTCGAGATTAATCCCGACAATAATAATCCTACCAACTCATATAAAACTATTGTTTTATCAATTCATATTATTTTTTACCCTAAATGCACATATCTCATAACGTTTACGTACAAGTTAACTAACACGCAGTAGTTCACATAAGTATGCAATTCACGTACACGTGTTATTCCACATTCATCAACATCCAATCATTCATATAATCATGCATGCCTAACAAATCACCAACGTTCGGGATACAGGATTCGTGTGTGCGTCAAGACAATTATTTTTCCTAATTATAATGTACGTTAATGTCGCCTAACATGTGTTATTGTTACATAACATCCTGAAGGACCTGTTTAACTAACCCTAGCTAAGTGTTTAACCACGTATGATTATGGAAATTAACTAGAGTTCAGTAAAAGAGTTAACATGAAAATGCGGGGTGTCACATCATCCCCAAGTTGAAAAGAATTTCGTCCTAAAATTCAGCAAGTAAACAGTAAAGTCAGCTAAAAAATGTGTGCTTGGTTCCCGGATGTCACATCATCCCTATGTTGAAACAAATTTCGCCCCGAAATTCACTTTGAGATAGTTGCTTTACGTTTAGTGTTTGGTTTATGCATAGTCTAAGGTTCAGTAAAGATATGTGGGTATTTAAGCCGCATTTGATCCATGCGTTCCCATGTGTATTCCGGTCCTAGACGAGAATTCCATAGTACCTTAATAATAGGTATAGTGTTTTGTCTGAGTTTCTTGACGCCCCGCTCAAGAATCTCCACCGGTTCTTCCACGAACCGTGGCTGATCGTCCACCTGGATCTCCTCCCGTGGCACTACCAGTATTATATCAGATAAGCATTTCTTCAGATTAGGTACGTGGAATACATTGTGCACCCCACTGAGTTCATTAGGCAGGATTTACCTGTAAGCTACTGGACCAATCTTTTCGACAATCTCGAATGGTCCTACATATCGCGGGTTAACTTTCCCCGTTTTCCAAAGCGTATCACCCCCTTCCAAGGTGACACCTTCAATAGAACCTTGTCCCCAACCTGGAACTCCAAAGGTTTCCTACGCTTATCAGCGTAACTTTTCTGTCGATCACGAGCAGCAGCCATCCGATTTCTGATTTGCACTATCTCCTCAGAAGTTTCGCGCACAAGTCCGGGACCTGTTAGCTGGCTATCCCCAACTTTAGTCCAGCAGATGGGAGACCTACACTTGCGTCCATAAAGTGCCTCTAAAGGCGCACACTGTATTGATGTGGGGTAACTGTTGTTATACGAGAATTCAATCAAAGGCAAGTGCTTATCCCAACTGTTGCCAAAACCCGCCACGCACGCTCGTAGCAGATCTTCCAATGTTTGGATGGTTCGTTCACTCTGTCCATCTGTCTGTGGGTAATAGGCTGTGCTCATATCTAAGCGAGTTCCCAAAGCGTTTTGGAGAGTAGTCCAAAAATGAGAAGTGAATCGCGCATCGTGATCAGATATAATAGAAGTAAGCACCCCGATGCCTAGAGACTACCTCCTTGACGTAGAGATTTGCTGGTTTCTCCAGCGAGTCTGTTTCCTTTATTGCCAGAAAGTGTGCCGATTTGGTTAAACGATCCACGATAACCCAAATCATGTTATGGCCCGTTGGCGTTTTAGGAAGCTTTGTGATAAAATCCATAGAAATTCCGTCCCATTTCCACGTAGGGATTTCTAGTTGCCGGAGTAGGCTGAAAGTTTCTGATATTCAATCTTAACCTTCGCACAAGTCAAGCACTTACTAACATAAGTGGCTATTTCAGCTTTCATGTTTGGCCACCAGTAGAGAGTTTTAGGATCTTGGTACCTCTTGTCCGAAACAGGATGTACCGAATATCGAGAGGTGTGAGCTTCATCGAGCACTAGTTGTCTGAGATCCCCAAAACGTGGTGTCGAGACTGGATTCATAAAGTATTGAAGACCATCCGTCTTCCGTTCCAAGTGCTTATCCGCACCATGTAAAGTTTCAAACCCGATGTTTTCTTCTTTCAAAGCCTCGCCCTGGGCTTCACGTATCTTATCAGGAAGATTAGAATGTACGATAAGTTGTAAAGCTCGCACTCGTTTGGGTTTCGTTTCCTTACGACAGAGGGCATCAGCTACTACATTAGCTTTCCCTGGATGATACTTAATGGCACAGTCATAATCATTTAGAAGCTTGACCCATCGACGCTGTCGCTTGTTCAGCTCCTTTTGATCGAATATGAGTTGGAGGCTCTTGTGATCAGTGAATATCGTACACTTCGTCCCATAGAGATAATGCCTCCAGATCTTTAGAGCAAAAACCATTGCTCCCAGTTCCAAGTCATGGGTGGTGTAATTCTTCTCATGAACCTTTAATTGACGTGAGGCATACGGGATCACCTTATCACGCTGCATCAGCACACACCCTAACCCTTGGATAGACGCATCACAGTACACCACGAGGTCCCCTGTACCCTCAGGTAGTGATAGTATAGGTGCACTGCAAGGTTTCGACTTTAATATTTGAAAAGCATATTCTTGGGCATCTCCCCACTTGTAAGTAATACCCTTCTGTGTCAAAGCAGTGAGGGGTTGAGTGATCTTAGAGAATCCCTCAATGAATCTGCGGTAATATCCCGCAAGACCAAGAACTGGTGCACCTCTGTAGGAGTCTTAGGAGCCTCCCACTTTTAATAGCATCAATTTTGGCAGAATCGACATGTATACCTGCCTCGTTAACCACGTGTCCTAGAAATTGGACTTCTCGAATCCAGAAGTCGCATTTAGAGAATTTTGCATACAACTGCTCATTTCTCAAGAGTTCCAAGATCAGCTGCAGATGTTGCTCGTGCTCTTCCCTGCTCTTGGAATAAATCAGTATGTCATCTATGAACACTATGACGAATTTGTCCAAATAAGGCTTGCACACGCGGTTCATTAGATCCATGAACACAGCCGGTGCATTGGTTAGCCCAAATGGCATCACCAAAAACTCATAATGTCCATAACGAGTTCGAAAGGCTGTCTTCGCCACATCCTTCTCCCGGACTCTCAGTTGATGGTATCCTGACCTCAAGTCAATCATAGAATAGAAACTCGACCCTTGAAGCTGGTCGAACAAGTCATCAATACGAGGCAAGGGTAGCGGTTTTTAACCATTACTTTGTTCAACTTCCGATAATCAATACACATGCGCAAACTTCCATCTTTCTTCTTAACAAACAGAACTGGAGCTTCTCATGGCGAAGACTAGGTCTAATAAAGCCCCTATCCAATAGCTCTTGGAGTTAGGTAAACAGTCCTTGAAGTTCGCCTAGTGCTAGGTGGTATGGTGCGTGTGCAATTGGAGCTGCCCCAGGTACAAGATCAATTTGAAACTCCACTTGACAAACAGGCGGAAGTCTAGGTAGTTCCTCTGGAAAGACATCTGGGAAATCTCAGACTATTGGGATGTCCTCCATCTTAGTTTCAGTTTCAGTTTCAACTCGAGTGTCAGATCTGTTAGCCAAAATGGCTGGATAGCCCTTACGAATACACTTCTGGGCTCTCAAGAGAAGATGATGCCCACCATGGCACCACCATGATCACCCTGTATAGATAAAAGTTCTCCACCTGGGAGAGGGATACGAACAATCTTCTCCCGACAGAGAATTTCAGCGGGATGCTTGGACAACCAGTCCATGCCAACCACGAGATCAAAGCTTCCAAGGGTGATAGGTAAAATGTTGATGGCAAACGATTGCCCATACAACTCGAGCTTACAATCACAATGGGTGTGGGTTACCTCAACAGGCTTCCCATCAGCTAGCTCTATGGTGTACGGGGTATCAAGAAGAGTAGGAACCATCCCTAGTTGTTTGCTAAGTTTCGATGACACAACATTATAGTCCGCACCAGTACCATATAAAATAGAAGCAAAAGTGTCGTACCTGACACGTCATTGTTATCAGTCCTAGCTTCCCCAGAGCCATTCACAATTGCTATTCCACGAGCCCCATTGTTGTTGTTGCCGTTGTTGTTGTTGAAGGACCTATACCTCATACTATCCACGTTCTCTTGCTATCACAAAAAGTAGAAGGTAAAGCACCATGCTTCGGAAAAGTACCATGCTCAACAACCTAGTCAGTGTGTTTGCGAGCTAGTTGAAAGATTTGTTAGATTCTGGGTAGGTGAGCTGTAGTAGCCAAGCCACGAATCTTTTAGGACCCATCCTTTTGGTATGAAATTCGGTCCGCTGGTAAAGTAGGTTAAATAGATTTGAGCACAAAGTATCTAACTCCCGTAGCTTGGTAATGTAGGCGTCGATCTCAGATCCATCCGTCAAATTTCTAGATTTCATCATAGGGTGCAACGTTCTCCATCCAAGTATTTGTAACTCATCAAGTGTGCATGTAGCATACATTACCCCATCCTGCCCGGGGCAAATGCGCATGGAAATGACTTATACTATCGAAGCAATCAGACGGTCTCCTTCAGTTCCGTTAGAGTTATCGAGGTTTACGACCAATAAAAGGCTTGAAAATATGATGGTAGGTTGTTGTTGTGACATGTGCGTTCAAGGAATAAGAAAGTTCAAATGTGGAAGTCAGGGAAACGAATGATTTAGCAAGATGGATCTTTACTAGCTTGGAAAGATGCGAGGGTTTCAACCACCCTATCATTGATCATAAGAACTCAGTCTTATCTAAGATAGTAAAGGAAAAAGAAAGAAAAGATAGGTAAGAAAAGGTAAGGGCCAATCGTTGCCACGCTCTGTCTTAGATAGTAGATCATTCATCCTCACTTTCCATGTGCTCGTCCTGCTCAGGTTCCCCTTCCATCCCTTATCCTTCCTCTTTCGCGATGTCAATGTTATATGGTTCTCATCACGTACAGTCTCCTTCTCTGGTCCTGTGTAAGTCAGCTCAATGGTCAACAACACCATTCGTTCCTCCAATCGTGACTGTCAGTCACTAGTAGATTTTGTCTTCCTTTGAAATGTTGCACTGCATCGCAGACCTTCGTAACTCCCCAAGAGTGTGTGTAACAAGCCCCAATCTAATGTGTTCCCATGAATCTACCATATACTTATCAACCCGTTTATACTAGGTGTAAGGTACTAAAGTAAGAAATAAGTTCTATATGTGTAACCCAGTTCCGTTTGAATTTCAAATGGAAGTAAGAAAGATCAAGTAACAAGGAACAGAAACTAATTGTCTCCTTGCTCAGTGAAAAAGGATAAGTCTCGGTATTTGAATTTCTTCACTGTTGATTTGGTTTGATGGTATCACGTCATGCGCATCGTGCAGCTTTCCTGTGTACGTGCGCCACAACGCTCGCAAGGGCTTTCTCCCCTGTACAATTGTTGTTTCCTCATCCACGAGGTTTGTTAGGATACTACTCCCAGTAATACGCCACCTGGTGTAACCCTGGGTTCCCACCATTGACGTGTTCAGAATTAGGTCTAGAACTAGAAGATAACATATCTCCCGAAATCATATGTCGTAGATATATGTAGCTAAAAGCTAGTTGTGCACTTACGTTGTGAGTGTACTTATGCTATGATGATTATAGACTAGACTCAACTTGCAGTCCTAGTTCACTATAACCAATGGCTCTGATACCAATCTGTCACACCCTCAAATTTTCACTGCGGAGTTTATACCGCGAGGCGCATGACATACCAGGATCCCATAGCCATAAGTCATATGAACGAACTCTAAATGCCCAAACCATTTAGTTCGTTTTCAAAAATCAAGTTTAGTTAAGCTGCGGAAGCGTAAACCAAATTTAAACCTTTTAGAAACCATGCGCAAAACAACGCGCCCAGATTAAAACCATATGAAAGAAAATGTAAAAGCATAATATGTAATTTAGATGTATGCCCAAGACCCCAAATGCAGTGAAGTGTGCAGTGCTTTCTAATCCTGGCACCGGAAGCTAACTACCTGCAAAAGCATGTAAATCGTGGGTCAACAAACAATGCTGGTGAGTTCAGTAAGTAAACTAAATGAGTATGTAACTGCGCTGGTTTCCAAAACCATGTAAACAAGTAATTGAGTTGGTTCCAAGAACCGTGTAAACACTAGTTCATCGCATGTCAAGGGTAGCTAACCCATTCATGATAACTAACACCGATATACCGAACTGCTGATGTACATGTAACCACAAATGTGAGCCGCATGCCTTACATCATTGCCTATCAACAATGATAAAATCTGTTAAGTTATAGTTCACTCCCGCACTCCCTGAGCCGGTGTGAGGTTTGTCAGACCTAATAGCGCTATAAACTAATAACCCGCTTGCCATAACCCGGCAACTCATTCGGTATGTGAAGGACTTACAAATGATAGAGTTGGTTTAGTTCATCAAGGACACAGTTTGCGAACTAGCAAAAACCGACCCACATAAGGATCCATAGCATCCCAACCCGGGATGTGTAAGTAGTCCCAAACAGGACTAGAAAGTAGTAGTCCCAACCCGGACTAGAAAAAGTTAATTACGTTGTCTCAACCCGAGACGCATGCTTTTGAGAAAAGAGTAGTGAAACTCACCTTAGGTTGCCCGTGAATGATCCAAATCCCTCAAACAGTAACGAGCTACCAACTCCCTATTACAAGTGTAACTAGGTGAGTATACGTGCCTACCAACACATCATGCAATTTGTTTGTCCAAAACTTCTAAAGTTCAAACCGTGTAGTGACACCTAATGACTCTACATGCACAAGTAAGTTCTACGTATCCCATTGGTGATCATATTGATTATTATTAGTATAATACCTCATACACATCTCATATAAGTATTCATGCAAGTTCATGTCAAATACATACCATATAAGACTCCAAATAGTCACGTAAACATCCCTTACACAATCTGCGTTTTCAGGGCAGATTGTACGCTGTGAAAAACGAATTATTTAAAATAATTAACAAACGAATTAAACTCCCAAATTTTTACTGAATATTCATTGGGATTCATTTGATAACCCATATTTTTTTTATCTCACAACCAAACACAAAACTTATTAAAATTCGTACAACACAGCTATGTCCAGAAAATTTTCACAGCAGGTCAGTTTAGTAGAAAAATTCCCAAAACTTGTGTATTCACCCAAACAAGGTGAATCCAATTGGAAAAGCCAAGTTTTTCCAATGTTGACCTACTGTCCAAATTTCATAACTTAACCCTTTGTAAATCTCGAGTTATGACCGTGTAAAGTTGACCCGATTTATAATTCCGAAAATCTGATATGACCTTTAAACTTATAAAATCATGAATACATATCAAAACAAGTCCAAAACGCATGATTTTGGAATTTTTGAAAAGATAACACCATAAGTTATGTTTTAGGATTAGAAAACAATCGGATACACCTTTTAATCACTCTATAACAGCCCTACAATTCGTCACAATGAATCTGTCAGCAAATCAGAATTTTATCAACATGACTCTTATAAACCCTAATCATTCTCAATACCTTATAATCATGCAATAACTTCATATTAACACAATAACATTCATATTATCACGTTTAATCTCAGTTTTTTACGTACCATATACTCTAGATATGATTTCTATCAACAATATTCATCAACACTTTCAACAAACATCATAGACATTCAACATACATTGATTTGCGATTCTAGCATGTATATTTCCTCAAGTTTTAATAATTTTTCCAGCCTAAAATCACATCATTTAACATGTAAAACGCATACCTTGAATTGCTAGATTCCCTAGAATCACAAGATAGCACCCGAAATTGCTTGAACTAGTGCAAAATTGATGAAGATTGAGATTGAAAGGTGATTGTGGGGGGTGCTCTTATTCACGGCGCAAGGGGTAGGGTTTAGGGTTTTTTTATTTTTTTTATAAACAAAACACTAAGGTTAGGATTATGGGCCAAGGTTTCGGGCTCTAGTGATTTTTATCTGATAAGCGAGCCCAATAGCCCTATCTAACTCTCGAGATTAATCCCGACAATAATAATCCTACCAACTCATATAAAACTATTGTTTTATCAATTCATATTATTTTTTACCCTAAATGCACATATCTCATAACGTTTACGTACAAGTTAACTAACACGCAGTAGTTCACATAAGTATGCAATTCACGTACACGTGTTATTCCACATTCATCAACATCCAATCATTCATATAATCATGCATGCCTAACAAATCACCAACGTTCGGGATACAGGATTCGTGTGTGCGTCAAGACAATTATTTTTCCTAATTATAATGTACCTTAATGTCGCCTAACATGTGTTATTGTTACATAACATCCTGAAGGACCTGTTTAACTAACCCTAGCTAAGTGTTTAACCACGTATGATTATGGAAATTAACTAGAGTTCAGTAAAAGAGTTAACATGAAAATGCGGGGTGTCACACTGGTGCAACCCGTACAGTGCTTTGTTCAAGACGTAAACCTTATCCCGGTGGATAGGATCATCAAAGCCCGGTGGTTGACCGACGTAAACCTCCTCTTTGACTACTCCGTACAGAAAAGCACTTTTGACGTCCATCTGATACACCTTAAATTTCTTGTAGGAGGCAAACGCTAGAAACATTCGGATTGCTTCTATGCGCGCCACAGGTGCATATATTTCGTTATAGTCAATCCCCCCGATCTGATGAAACCCTTGTACTACCAATCTGGCTTTGTTCCGTACAATCACTCCTCTATTGTCTTTCTTACACTTAAAGACCCACTTGGTACCAATCTTCTTTCGTCCTGGAGGTAAATCAGTGAGTGTCCAGACTCCCAACTTCTGAAATTGCAACAACTCATCTTGCATCGCTTCAACCCAGGCGTCATCCAAAAGAGCTTCTTTATATGTCCGCGGCTCGACCTTCGAAACATAACATGCAAACGACCAATCATTCTGACAACCAGATTTTTGTATTTTTGCATATAAAGCTAAAGCACCAAAACTTTCTGGTGAATTGACACTTCTTAGCTGTCCTCTCGTCATTACACTTCTACCAGGGTCACCGATAACTTGCTCTAGCGGGTGAATACGATGAATCCGAGATTCCGGATGTTCAGGTACAATAACTCCCGTCTGAGTAGTCAAGTTCTCTACTGCATCCAGATCATGACCCGTGTTAGACGATGAAGCAACATCTGGATTTGGGTTCACTGGCGATGCCTATGTTGCATGTTCAAGAATAACTTCTTCAAAATCTCCATCATCTTCCGATTATGAAGTATCTAAAGTTGTTGAAGCCTCTTGAAACACTTCTTCCTCCTGTACAGGCGCATTGGTATCATTAGACGCTGTTGGAGGAGTTACGGTGATCGGACGCACCAATGGTGAAGTCGCTGCGTTTTCACACTGGTAAAGAAACCGAATAATAGCCTCTTCAACCAAGCTATCTAGATTGAATGATTCAAAGAAATCTTTGTAATCAAACATCCAATCAGGACCATTTCCTTGCACGTTCTGAGTATACCCTTGAACTTCAACGTTAGACCAATCCTCCACCTGTCGAGTTCTTTTGTTGAATACCCGTTTGAGCGGGGTTGCATATCCAACAAAGTATCCCTCTTCGGCTTTCGGACTAAACTTTTCGCTTGGATTCAACATCGTGCACGGATCCCCAAAAGGTTCTAGATACTCCAAGTTCGGCTTTCTTCGATGTAACAGCTCATAAGGATTTTTGCCAAACTTCTTCACCGTTAAAACCCGATTTAATGTATAGTTTGCCGCATAAATCGCCTCGTTCCAGAACATTACTGGAAGATTCGAGTTTGCTAGCATTGTTCTCGCCGCTTCTATTAGAGTCCTGTTTTTCCGTTCAGCAACACCGTTCTATTGAGGGGTATACGGAGCCGAGTATTCATGATGAATTCCTTTGCTTTCACAAAGTTCATCCATCTTGGCATTTTTGAACTCCGTCCCATTATCACTCCGAATTCGCTTGATCTTTAGACCATAGATATTTTCCAATCGAGTGAACAGAACTTTCAGATTATTAAAGGTGTCACTTTTCTGATGCAAACACATTACCCATGAGAATCTTGAATAATCGTCAGTAACGACTAAACAATAAAGCTTTCCAAGATGACTTTTGCGTTTGACAGGTCCGAATAGGTCCATGTGCAATCGCTCAAGCGGCATCTCAACAGAGTTTACTTTCTTCACTTTGTGGGACTGTCTGTGTTGCTTTCCTTTCTTACAGCTCACGCACTTGTCATTCAAATGGAAATGTTTAACATTCACGCCATCGACAAGTCCATTTTTCACTAAGTGGTTCATCTTTCTCAAATGAATATGCCCCATCCTTCTGTGCCACATAATCGATTCCTTCTCTGTAGCTTTCGATAGGAAACATGTTACTTGCCCCTGAGACGTCATCGCCTTAGACATATCAAGAATATAGAGATTGTTGACGCAAGGTGCCTTCAACATAACCCACTCTTTTGGAATTTCGAAGCCCGGTTTGAGAATATAGCAAGATTTGTCATCAAAATAAACAGTAAATTGTTTGTCACATATTTGACTGACACTCAACAGATTATAATCGATCTGCTTCACATACGATATCCTCTCAAAACTCACAATACCATTACTCACGCTTCCTTCCATAGTGATATATCCTCCTTTGTTTCCGGCAAATGCAACATACCCTCCATTTATGTTCTTCACATCAAACAACAATGCTAAATCCCCTGTCATGTGGCCTGAAGCTCCACTATCAACAATCTAGAGACTGCTAATAGGGCCAGCTGAAGCTCCCTGCACACATCAAGTAAACATGTCAGTTCCTTTGGGGGACCCAAGCCTGTGTGGTCTTGGGTCTTTGAATATCATTGTTCAAAGATTCATTTACTTCATCATTTGGTTTTGAATCCATCTTTTTAGGATCATTCAAAACTTGGTCAACTTTTTCATTTGATCTTGAAGTAGAAGCTCCCGTAGTACCATTTGGTGTCCAAGATTGTTCCGAATGTTTCAAAATACGAATCTGAGATTTTGGTGTCTTAGTCGATTTCTTAACATCGTTCACAAATGAAACCTTCTTGGCTACCTTCTCTGATTTAACAGATTTAGGTCCAACATTTGACTTGACAGCAGGTTTTTGTGGAACCCTTTGTCTATCAGCTGTTGTGTTCACCATTGGTTTTCTCCACGGTTTCTCCATGGCTATCCGGTTACGACGATCATAATGAAATGGACGATCATTCCTCTTTTGATAAAAATTGTTTTGGTTATAAAATTGTGCTGGTTGAGGAACAAATCGTCTTTGTGGATAGTAATGATTATCAACCGGTTTCCTCATGGATTGCCTCACTTCAACTTCGTGCCTTTTGTGCCTCACGTACGGGAAGTGAACAAGTAAATGCCCTCTCTCCCCGCACTTAAAGCATGCACGGTATTCTTCAAACACGTTTTGAGCATTTGGCTTAGCGTATGATTTGATGGGATATTGATCATCAATGCATCTACGCCTTAAACTCTCAGGAACTGGGCCCTTTGAGTAAGCTGGCTCATGAAAACCGTTTGATTTTTGTTTCGGTTTGATGAATTGGGTGACATGAACCTTTGGTTCTTTTGGAACATCCATGTTGGGTCTGCTGACCTGGAGAAGAACAGATGATTAGAAACCCAAAATATTCTATCTTTTGATCCTTTGAATAAAACAGTTGATTCAAGATACTTTCCCCAAAAGACTGTTGACCCTAACAACTGCTACACCAAACAACTGATGAAGACAACTGCTGCTGCTAAAAGGTCTGCTGAACAAACAACTGATAGACAAAGATCTGATGAAGAAACAACTGCTGATCAAGTACTGAAGAACACAGGTCTGTTGAACCAACAACACTTTGGTTTCAACAGATGATAAAGACCATCAGAGTTTTCCTTTACAGTAGTTTGTATTAGCAGTGTTTTCAATGTAACAGTAGTTATAGTTAGCAGATGTTTTATGTTGTTAGTCAGTTAGAGGTCGCTGTCTTAGGTGACGTCATCAGTGATCATCAGAGGTTTAGTTTGGTCTATAAATAGAACAGTGATTGTACTGTTCTATTCATCACTCTCGTCATTCTCTTAAGACAAACATTCTCTGAGTGATCAGGCTGAGGGGGAGTACTTGTACAATTGTAACCTTTCAATCTAATGAAAGCTTTCGATTAAAAACAATTATTCTCTTGTTTTGATTAATAGTTTATCATTCCGCTGCACTTTCCATTTATATCTCATTTCACTTATTTCATTATTTGTCTAAACAATCAAAACAATCGAACTCGGATCCTAACAATTGGTATCAGAGCTTGGTCAATTAAATTCGATCTAATCAATCAATTTAATATAAACACATCAGCTCACAATTATTGATATCGTTTGTTTGTCGGATTGAAAACAGAGTAATAGTTTATTTTCGTTTCAACCATTAATAAACAGATTTTGTTTTCGAAAAAATCAGAGAATGACTTCACTTAATCAAGATCCACATAACACTGGCACTAGTAACAAGCCACCGATGCTTGTCAGATATGAGTACAGCAAAACACAGGGTGTTGGAAGTCGGTTGTCTTTGGACCTCATGTTCCAATGGTGCCAAGTACCGAAGATCCCAAGGTCCAAGTACCTAAGAGTGTTGAAAACTACTCTGAGCAAGATTTTCAAAAAGTTGAGTTAGATGCTAAGGCTTTCAGTATAGTAGCCATGGCTCTACCAAATGATATCTATGCTGGACTGTTGCACTGCAATAGTGCAAAAGAGTTGTGGGATGCTCTTAAGGAGCAGTTCGGTGGGACTGAGGATGTGATAGAAAACAACCGAGAAATACTTAACCAACAATATGAAACGTTTAGTCACGTGAAAAGAGAGTCGTTAACACAACAGTTTGAGAGATTTAATTGTCTAATTAGTGAACTAAAACTGGTGGGTCTAACTTACCCTAATTCAACTTTGAATCATAGGTTTCTTAGATCACTTCAGGACAAATGGGACACTATAGCAATTGTCATGAGAAACTCTATCGGATTTAAGGACCTGACCCTGACCCAGCTTCATGGTAAGCTCTTGACTTATGAAAGAGAGCTTAACCAGAAAAAGAAGCTCCAGGACTCTGGAAAAGTGTCTGATGACTATGTATTTGGGAATACAGCACTTTTGGGTCAAGATGAGGTTCCTGGAAGTAGTAGGGATCAGGGTTATGATCATTACATTGATATAACCACTGGTTTTAACACTGATTCTTATTCATCACCCAACTACGCTTTTGCAGCTAGTGGTGATATCCAGGCATCTGATAACACATCTTTTGTTTATAATGACCTTCAATACATTGACCCTGTGGACTTAGAAGAAATGGACATTTTGCATCAGTTGGCCCTGCTCAGTATTAGAACCAATAACTTCTATAAGAAAACTGGCAGAAGGTACCCAGGTTTACATGGTGGGTCAAGAGTGGGGTTGGATAAATCAAAGATCAAGTGTTATAAGTGTCATAGAATGGGTCACTTTGCTAGGGAATGTAGGAGTCAAAATGGTACCCCTATGATCACCTATCCAAACCAAAGACCTCAGACCAACACTTATTAGTTTTCCCAAAACACCCCTGTACCAAATGTGCAAAACACTGCTCACTTTGCACAGACCCAAACCACTGTTCCTGTGCACTATGTCCAAACCACTGTTCCTCAATATCATTATGTCCAAACATTTGTTACTCAGGCACAAGTGCCAATGACTGCTGTTCCATCTTCTGCTCCTGCAGAAACCAGTCAACAGAGTTTATTCACTCAAGGCTTTGTTGATTGGAATAGTCTACCAGATGAGATAACAGATGATAACATTGCTTTAGTTTCCAATTCTGAAAATAATTTTTGTTTTATGGCACTAGAAACAATTGTTGAAGAGACTGATTCTGAGGGAGTGGTGTCTATGTCTGAAAATGTGACTAATGGTGTTGTTGATGAAGTTGTTTCAGCTGAAGAATCTGAAGTAGAGGTTGTGAATCTCTCAGACCCCTGGGGTAGTGATGACTGTGACTGCCAGTGTAACTGTGCCTTGATGGCTGCTGCTAAGGTATCTCCTCAAATCTTAAATGACTTGTGCTCAGACAAATATATTGTGGCATTTGCTAAGATAAAAGAGGTGAATGAAAACTTTAGAAAGAAAATTTTGGAAGATGAAATTCAGTTTGAAAAACTCACTAAAGAGTTAAAATCAAAAATAACTGAAAGAGAATCTGAAATCAGCAGTTTAAAACATGAAGCAAGCATAACCAAAGACCAGCTTCAAACTATGATAACCAAATATCATTGTTGTAAAAAGGAGCTTGAGTCCACCCAAGTTGAATGTCAGAAATGGGTGGAATCATCAAAAGGTTTTGAAATGATTGTCAACCAACAATCTAAAAGTCATGTGAAATTTGGCTTTGGTTTTCAAGAAACCACTGCTCAGAGTTCACAAACCACTGACAAAAAGGAACCACAATTGGTTGAAATCATTCCAACCAATTCAAAAGGTCAAGAAATCGAGGTTACTGAACCCAATGGCAAGAAAATCATTCTTGAAAAGTTGGAAGGTACATCCTCATTTGATGAAATTGAAAAATATCAATTCAAACCAACCTGGTCAGATGAGTGTGATGTCCTTGAAAATTTTCATCCAATGACCTTCAAAACCCCTGATGGTAAAAAGGCACACAGGCCAAAGTTATCCCTTTGAGAGATCTTCCAACAGATGATCAAACATCTGTTGAAAAGAAGAAAGGAAAAGGGAAAGCCAAAGATAATTTGTTTTGTGATTTTTGTGAAAAGAAGAATCATGTCACCAAAAACTGTTTTCTTCTAAAAGCATATGACATCAACAAAGCAACAAGTTTAAGTGATTCTAAAACCAATGAATGTTTAATCTGTAAGAAAAAGAATCACAAAACAAAAGAGTGCCCGTATCTCAAAAATTTTGATGAAAAGATAAAAAAGTACAAGACTAAAACTCTTGAGAGTCAAGTGGTGAGTACTCCAAAAGGAAAACCCAAACAGACTTTTGAACCAGTCCAAACAGCTGTTACCAAAGGTCTGAACAAAACCTCTGCTCCCAGAGATGTTCAGGTAACAGATGTTCCACCAGCTACCAGACTTCCAAGAGGATATGGACAACCAACTTGTAATCGTCTGCCACATGTTTATGAAGAGCCCAAAAGGCCTTCAAAACCTAAAGTGAACAGACATCCTCATGGTTTTCAGCATTTGACAGGAAGTGATCAAACATCTGTTGGACCAAGTGTTGACATACAAGCACAGGCAAATGGTCAACTACAGCTGCTGAACTTAGTTCGAAAGCTAGTTCAAACCACTGATCATTCTCCTCAACATAAGGCTGAGACATCTGAGAACCCATCCAAAGCCAATTTGGCTTTAGACACTCACCAAAACTAAACTCTTTACTGATGTGCAGGGAGCTTCTGCTTGCTTAGATAGTTTATGGTATGTAGATAGTGGAGGCCCCATGCACATGACAGGATGTAGAGCCCTTCTTCTGGACTTTCTTGCACATGGAGGGGGTGATATATCCTTTGGTAATGATTCCAAAGGTAAAGTGTTGGGTTCTGGAACAGTTTAAGCAGGGAGACTTAAGTTTGAAAATGTTAATCTGATAGACAATCTAAAATTTAATCTACTTAGTGTATCACAAATGAGTGACAAGGGATATGGGTCATTCTTCACTAAGAAAACATGTATGATTGTTGGACCAGAAGTGGTTGAAAAGATTAACACCATCATTGCTGAGAGTAAAGCACAACTTCTTGCTCATAGAAGTGGCAATGTGTATGTAGTTGATATGTTGAAGGATAACCCTATGGCAAATGTTTGTCTGTTCTCTGCTGCCTCTACCAAAGAGACAGAATTGTGGCATAGGAGACTTGGTCACACCAACCTTCAAACTATCAACTCTCTCTCCAAACAAAACCTTGTCAGAGGTTTGCCATCAAAAGAATTCAAATGTGATGAGCATTGTGTTTCCTGCCTAAAAGGAAAACAACATAAAAGCTCTTACAAATCAATTGATGAGTCCAAAACCAGTCAATGTTTACAAATGTTACACATGGACTTGTTTGGCCCAGTCAAAATCATGAGTCTAAGAAGAAAGAGATTTTGTCTTGTCATAGTTGATGATGTTTCTAGGTTTACATGGACTTATTTTTTACATTCTAAGGATGAGACTGCAGGTATTTTGAAGGACTTTGTCACCAAAGTTGAAAAACAATATGACTTGCCAGAAGTGACAATGGAACAAAGTTTAAAAATAAGGAGTTGGATGACTTCTGTGTGTCAAAAGGGATTGTAAGGCAGTACAGTATCCCAAGAACACCAGAGCAAAATGGGGTGGTTGAGAGAAATGTTGATGCACTTTCTGTGGACGTCACTGTCGAATAGACTAGGGTTGAGTCTAGGTATAGTGTTACATGAGATTGTGGTGATCCATAAGGGCATTTTATGGATCTGACGCATTTGTAAAATATAGGACAAAACACATGTTTACCTTCGACCTAAACAAAGTGGGCGAATGTGGAAGTTTTCCACATTCGACCAACACAAATGGGCGAATGTGGAAATACTCCACATTCGACCAGTAACAAGGGGCGAAGGTGGAACCTGAGTTTTGGACTATAAATAGCAATCTCATGTGTTATTATTCATTTGGTGATTTGAGCTTATACTTTGAATGCTCTCAAGGGGGAGGTTATGCCCAACCTCCCCCGGCCACGAGATAGACGTTTATCCTACTGATGACAGTGTCTGTAACCGTTTCTGTAGTAATACGAATCTGTGATGACGTTGTTATCGCTATATTTCTGTCTCGTCTCGAACATCCCGTCTGAAACGAGTTGTATATGCGTAATCGATCCGCGAGTTCGGTCCGAAACCGGATTCTCAAGAAAGAACAGAACTCTCATTGAAGCTGCAAGAACAATGCTAGCAGATTCTGGTTTGCCACTGTCCTTCTGGGCAGAAGCTGTAAACACTGCTTGCTATGTTCAAAACAGAGTTTTAATCAACCCAAGACATCAAAAGACTGCTTATGAAATTTTGTTCAAAATCAAACCATTAATCTCATTTTTCAAAATCTTTGGCTGTCCTTGTTTCATTTTAAATCTTAAAGATTCCATTTCAAAATTTGCAGCCAAAGTAGATTGTGGATATTTTCTGGGATATTCTTCTACTGCCAAGGCCTATAAAGTGTTTAACACAAGGACCAAGACAATAGAAGAAACTCTGAATGTGAAGTTCAAGGAACTTTCATCTTTAAAAATCCCAGCAAACCCTGCTGAGTTATTTGATTTGGATAAATTCAAATTTGAAGATATTACTGTCAAAACTAACAGTGCTGGTATTTCACAATCTCCACAACAAGACTACAGAACAGATGTTGTGATTCCAGATCACTATAAAGTCTATCCTGCATCAGAGGAAGCAGTAGTTCAAAACAACTGTCAAAACTCTGTCACAGCTGAGTCAGCCACTGTTGGCCAGTCCTATCCTCAAACCACTGATTCACCTATTGCATCCACTGCTCAATCATCTGTTGACAAAAGTCAAACATCTGTTGACAAGAGTCAGTCCAATTTTACACCACTTCGACCCATTCCTCCACTACCATTCCAAACATCTGTTGACACTACAAAAGTGCAAACAGATGTTATGTCAACAGAGTCACCAAACCTCTGTCCTTCACCTCAAAATGCCATCATACCATATCAGGGAGATCTAATCTACCTAAGAGCTCATCCACCAGACCAAATCATTGGCAACATCAGAGAAGGTGTGCTCACAAGAAGCTAATCCTCAAATATCTGTCTTTTTGCAGGCTTTCTATCCCTCATACAACCAGTCAAGTACCAAGAGGCACTGAAAGACAATAGTTGGGTGGAAGCCATGCAAGAAGAGCTCCTTCAGTTCAAAAGACAACAAGTATAGGAACTTGTACCACTGCCTAAGGATGTTTGTCCAATTGGCACAAAGTGGGTCTTCAAAAATAAAACTGATGAAAGGGGTATGGTTGTCAAGAATAAAGCCAGACTAGTGGTTCAAGGTTTCAGACAAGAAGAAGGGATAGACTATGATGAAACCTTTGCTCCTGTAGCAAGGTTAGAAGCTATCAGACTGTTCCTAGCCTTTGCTGTCAACCACAACATCAAGGTGTATCAGATGGACATCAAATGTGCATTCCTATATGGCAAAATTCAGGAGGAGGTCTATGTATGTCAACCACCTGGTTTTGAAGACACATTCCATCCTGAGTATGTCTACAAGCTAAATAAAGCTTTGTATGGACTCATGCAAGCACCTAGAGCCTGGTATGAAACTCTCTCCACCTTTCTCTTATCCATTGGTTTCACAAGAGGTAAAATTGATAAAACCTTATTTTTAAAATGGAAAGGGAAAGATTTAATGATTGTTCAAATATATGTGGATGATATCATTTTTGGATCCACATGTAACAAAATGTGTGAGGAGTTTAGGGAACTCATGACAGCAGAGTTTGAAATGAGTGCTATGGGTGAACTTCAGTGCTTCCTTGGTCTCCAAGTGAAGCAGCTGCAAAATGGCACATTCATTCATCAAAATAAATATGTGAAAAACTTGTTAACCAAATTTGAGATGAATGATTGTAAGCCATGTAGTACACCCATGAGCACAGTAAAGCCACTCACTGATGATGACAAAGATGAACTGGTTGATCAGACACACTACAGATGCATGATTGGGTCTTTATTGTACTTAACAGCATCCAGGCCAGACATTATGTTTGCCACCTGTGTTTGTGCAAGATCCCAGGCTTCACCCAGAAAGTCAAACCTTATTGCTGTGAAAAGGATATTCAGATACTTAAAAGGTGCTCCCACACTTGGTATCTGGTATCCTGCTAATGGAAACATTGAGCTTTCAGGTTATTCAGACAGTGATTTTGCTGGCTGCCACACCACAAGGAAGTCCACATCTGGAGGGTGCCAGTTTCTAGGGAATGCCTTAGTTTCCTGGCAAAGCAAAAAGCAAGCAGCTGTTTCAACTTCAACAGCTGAGGCTGAATACATTGCTGCTGCAAGCTGTACAGCCCAACTCATGTGGCTTCAAAATCAATTTCTGGATTTTGGGATAACTGCACTAAGGACTCCACTCATGTTGGACAGTCAAGCTGCTGAAAATATCATCAAAAATCCAGTCTCTCATTCAACCACAAAGCACATAGACATCAAACATCATTTTGTCAGAGACAGCTATGAAAAAGGTTTGATTTCTCTGCACCATGTTCCAACATAGGATCAGTTGGCAGATGTGTTGACAAAAGCTTTACACACATCTACCTTCACAAATCTGATCTCTCGAATTGGAATGTTAAACATGGATTAAAACAACAAAAATGTTTTCAATAAAAACATTAAAATGTTTTCAGAAAATCAATTTTCTCCTTAAAAATAGCTCTTTTGGTTGAAAATCTGTTTTCAAACCTCTGATCAGATAAAACAACCACTGTTTCATTCTATCCACTGTTGGTTGAAAAATCTGTTTCAAACATCTGATCAGACAAAACAACTGTTACCTCATCAGTCTTTTGGTTAAACAACAGCTGTTGGCAACAGACTTTTACCAAAACAGCTGTATGCCACCAGATGTTTAAACCATCAGATGTTTGCCACGTCTGCTCTCAAAAGCAGAGTTTTGCCACATCAGCGGTTTCACCAGAGGCTATGAAACCCTGTTTTCCCCCAACAGCAGTTTTACTGTCTCATTGTATTCAAAATACTAAAACCGCCTTCTTCTTCCTCAAACCCCTAATCAAATTTCAGTCACTCTCACACTCGAAATCCATTACAATGGATCTTCAAACAAAAGCCACCCACAATTACCTACCATATCTAGTTAAAACAGAAGACAACGTACCATTCCATTCGACCATTGACATCATTTTAAACTCAAAATACAAAACCATTCTAACTGCTGATGCTCCCATCCATCTCGAAACCCTCCAAGAATTCTGGGCTAAAGCTGAAGTCTTGTTTCAAGACAAAAAGCCTACATCCATTATTTCCAAAATTGGAGCCACCAGCATCTCCATCACACCTGAATTAATATCCACAACATTCTCCCTCAACGACTTGTCAGGTAAGGACTCTTTTCCTAAAACAGAGCTTCACACAGAGTTTCAGGAAAGAGGGTATGATGCTCAAATGACTGGATCAACATTATTTAAAAAGTTTTTCCCTCCAGTCATGAAGTTTTTCTTCCATACTCTCATTTTCTGTGTCTCGGCTAAGACCACATCCTTCAATGAAATCCCATTAAGGATTCAGTACTTGGGGTATGCTATGTTGTCAGACTCTGACTTCAATCTTTCCCAGGGATTGTTTATGGACTTAGTTTCCAATGTGAAAGCCATAAAATCTGGCTCAAACAATGCTTTTCTACTTTACCCAAGAATTCTTAGTGTAATCCTTCAAAAGGTTTTACCAGAAAATGATTTTCAAAAGGGTGAGTCTTTTCAAATGAAAAGTTTAACTGATGAAACTTTCACAAGAATGTTGGGTTCTTCTACCCAAGAAAAAGTGTCCAAAGTGTCAAAAGTTTCCAAAACACAAACAAAGAGGTCAAAGACAACAACTGTTGTTCAAACCTCTGTTGTTGAGCCCACTGCTCCTGGTGATCATGGCACTTCATCCAGTGCTGTGAAACCCACACCAGCCACTTCCAAAAGAAAACGTCCAACTACAAAAACCACCTCCACACCTAAAAAGGGATTCTGGAAGATGAGATACCAGAAGCAAACCCTGTTGCAACACAAAAGCAACCTGAAACCACTGTTGTTACTCCCTCACAACAGTTGGAAATATCTCAACCCAAACAAACTCCTCATGTATCCTCACAAAAGGGTCATGTTGTAAGCCAAAAGGAACCACATACTGAAGCATATGAGTCACTTGATCATATGTTTACAAGTCCATCTCCCAGGGCTAATTCTCTTCTTACTCCTCCACCTTCACCACAACATGTCCCCCAAACCATGCAACCTCTGTTTGAGGCAATTGATAAAACTCAGGATAATCCCAGTTCCTCTCCTTCACCTGTCACTGAGAGTATACCTCCACAAGTGACTGGGCCTGAGAAAAATCAATCTGTCAACCCACAAACAGAAGAGGAGGGAACACTCCCAGAGTTCAATGTAACTCTTGGTGAGTTTTCAAGTGAAGCAGCCACTACTGGTGTAGAGACCATTGACTCACAACAGGACAGTGGTTACATAGCTAAGACTTCCTTGAAGGCAACAACTGAGGAGGCCACAATTGTGTCCCCAAAATCAGTTGGAAGTCCCCAGAACCAAGACCAAGGGGCATCTGGTTCTCATTCCCTGGACTCACCTCCTAGGACTGAACCAGGTAAAACTACCACTGGTGGGAATTCAGATGATCCTATTAACTTAGGTGATGGATTAAAATACCAAGAATTGACGGATAGAGTTCAATCCATTGAAACCTCTGTTGCTGACATCAAATCAGATGTCAAGTCAATATTGGAAACTCTGGCAAACTTTACCAAAAGTCAACCATCCACTGCTGATATTTCTAGTGAGCTATGGAAATCTGTTTCCCCCATCATCATAGCTCACAGGAAACTAGCAGATCAGACACAAGAGACATATATGACCCTGATCAGAAATATGGTAGATGCCAGGTTCAATGACACCAAGGCAGATATCAAGGTGATCAAGGACCACTTGCTGAAGACTACTTGCTCTGCCCCTACCACAATCCTCAGAGATGATGATGATGATGAATTCACAGCTGATGATGCCAAAAGGGGGAGAGGGGCAGAGATAGGTTACCAAAATTAAATCCTTTTGGTTCTCCACCCTCTCAAAAGGGTAAACCAACTGCTGACAAACCAGAGTCTACCCAAACAGCACCACAAAAACAACAACAACCAAGTGCTCAAACCTCTGCTGCTACTGAAACTGCCAAAACCAGCAAAGCAAAGGAAGTTGACACCTCTGCAAATGAAAAGGCTGATAAGGCTGCTGAAGACAAGCTTAAGAGGGCTGACACTCTGGAAGTTAAAGCAGAGAGGTTAATTCAGCTGAAAAAGGAACAACAGCAAGAAGTTGAAGATGTGAGTTCCTCAAAAAGAAAGAAAATCTCTGCAAAACGTACAAGGAAACCACCATCCAAACTATCTACTGAAACACCTGATGCTGAAACCACTGCCACCAAAACCACTGCTACCAAAACCACTGCCACCAAAACCACTGATACCACAACCACTGCCACCAAAACATCTGATACTACCAAACCAACCACCAAACCAACAACCAAACCAACCACCACACAACCAAAATCCCAAACAACTGTTGGTTCTACAAAAAAACCAACAGAGGTTAACCCAACCACTGCTGCACAATCACCATCACCAAAAATCTTGTACAGCTGAAAAAGAAAATCTACCTTTGTTGTACAAGATGAAAACATCCACACCACACCACCCAATACTCCACTAACACAACCCTTAAATGCCATTCCACTCTCATCATTCTCACCACACACCTCTCAATTCAAATCACATAGACCACCACCAACCATCACCCCATTGGCTGAGAAGTATCCTCTTGAACTTGATTTACTCAAGGGGGAACTTCAATCCTTCTACAATACTGATCAGCCATCAGAAAGAACTTTCCCATCTCTCAAAAATTTTCCTGTTCCCCAAAACATTGACACTTATCTGAAATACAAAGGTGAACAGGCAGATGCTATCATAAAAGAGAAATGCAAAGGGAAAGATGACAGAAGTGCTCAGGGCATCCATTCAGCAGAGCTTAGCAAACTGAGAAGGATTGAGGATTTTGCTAAGACCCTGAGCAACTCAATGTCTTCCATGCCTCTCAGCAGTGATATGGAAAGGGAAGTAAGGGATTCTCTTCTTGAACAAATCTTAGCTTCCATGCCTTACAAAGCAAACAAGAAACAGTTTGCAGGCTGGACCACTCATGCACTAAGAGAAGAACTAATCAGAATTGAAGAAATGGCCAAGAATCCTCCTTCAAAGGTCTCTGCCCCTGATTTCAGCAAAGGCAGAGATCCAGCCAGAGCTCTAAAGTTTAAAAGAATGAGACAAGAAATAGTAGCTGCTGATTATGGAGAGATGAAATCTGTGGCAAGATGGTCTGAGCTGAGATTAGTTGAAACCTACAAAAAGTTGGAAGAAAACAGGAAGAAGGACCCTACTTTGCCAAGAAAGCCTGTTTATGCTGATGAGCCCAAGAGACCTCTACAGGCCCTATTCAGTAGCATTTTAGCTCTGAATTTGTGATGTGGTACTACGACTGGAGAACAGCCGAAGCAGTGATACTATTGCAAGATAAGAAAGGTGAGTATAAGAAGATACATGTTTTTGACCCAATGTGGATCATAAACTGTTATTATGAAGACATCATCATGCTGTATTACAACCCGATTTACTGTGAAGAGAGGGATGCTGAGCAGGCAAGAAAATATCATCATGTAATTTGTGTTTGTTTTGCTTATGATGTGAATACGGGGAGAAGAAACTGGGTAAGCGTGTGAAGATGAATGTTTTGCCCAAAAGATCGACTAAACGACAACTTGAGCCGGAGATGAGTAAAGATCAGAAAAAGCAGCTCAGGATCAAGTTGATGAACAAGATAATGGATCACGAACGACAACAATCCAAGCAATAGTTGAGGGGGAGTTTTTAGATGCACGTTTTTGGATTGAACAAAATAAAGGTTTTTGGTAAAAAAACGTGGGGTCAAAGGTGGAGTTTATCTAGGTCGAATGGAGACGATAGAGGTCGAAGGAAAAAGACAGAAGAATTAGTGCTGATTCGAGCTATATTAAAGGTCGAACGTACACATTCGACCATGTCGAGGGGTCGAATGTGCCTATATAAGCTAAAAGTTTTGTTTTGTAATTAGCTTTTGACATTTGTGTTTGTGTGTCAACTAGGTTTTCTCTCTGAGTTCTAGAAGAGTCTGAAAGTTGTTTATTTCATCTTAAACCTATATTGTAAAGTTTTATAACATTTTTTATGAATGAAATCGAGATTGAAAAGGTGAATTATTGTGTTTGATTTGATTTCTATCATTTTGTAATTGATCTAGGGTTTCCGCACCTGGATTGATAAACTTGTATGATCACATGACTGTTTTTGTTGAAAATGATCCTTTACAGATGTACTATCATTTCCTCTTTTACTCCTGGAAAATCATTTAGGGTTTTTTTCTGATTTTTATGGCTTTTTGGAATTTTCAATGTTTTTGGTTTTTCTGAAAATAAAACTCCCCCTGAAATGAAAAACATATTTTTGGATTTTTGATTTTCTGAAAAAAAATAAAACTAAAATCTAAAAAAAAATGTGATCAACCGAGGTGACGATTAGTCTTGTTTTTCTATTATACCATTAGCTCTTACCAAAAATTCGAATCTTGATTTGTCAAAAGCTTTGGTAAGAAGATCAGCACTCTGATAGTCAGTGTAGATTTTGACCATATCAATCAACCATTTAGCATAGCAATCACGTATAAAGTGATACTTAATCCGGATATGCTTAGCCTTAGAGTGATAGACCGTGTCTCTAGTGAGTTCTATGGCAACATCATTATCACAATGAATTGCGGTTTTAAGATATTGCGAACCGTAGTCGCACATCTGCTGTTGAATCCACAAAACCTGTGAACAGCAACTCAAGGATGCCACGTATTCGGCTTCACAAGTAGATAATGCAACTGTTGTCTGCGTTTTGCATTGCCAGATCACGAGCCTGCTCCCAATGAATTGACATCCAGTCGTTGTGGATTTGCTGACTTTATGACAACCACCATAATCTGCATCATTAAAAGCAACAAAGTTAAAATTATCATCATTAGGGTACCAAAGTCCACGCGACGGACAACCCTTTAGATATCTCAGGATTCATTTGACAGCTGTAAGGTGACTCTGTTTCGGCTTAGATTGGAATCTAGCATAGAGGCATGTTGCAAACATTATATTTGGATGAGATGCAGTCAGGTACATCAAAGATCCGACGATGGCTCTATACGTGAAGGGATCTGTAAGCTCCCCCTTAGCATCAACTCCAATCTCGTGATTAGGTTGAATTGGGGTATCCATAGGCTTTGAATCTTCTATCTAGAACCGGCTCAAGACTTCAGATACGTATTTCGTCTGGTGAATGAAGATGCCCATTGGCAATTGATCCACCTTCTAGCCTAGGAAAAACTGCATTTCCCCCATTGCGCTCATCTCGAACTTTTCCTGCATGACTCGTTCGAATTCTTTGCATAAAAGATCATTAGTAGAACCAAAAATAATTTCCTCAACATATATCTGAACAAGAAGCAAGTCACCCTCTGTTCTTTTTTGTGAACACGGTACAATCTACCAAACCTCGTTTGAATCCCTTTGAAAGTAGGTACGTGCTCAGCTCCTCATACCATTGCCATGGAGCTTGGTGCAAACCATAAACTGCTTTGTTGAGAATATAAACCTTATCCCGGTGGATAGGATCTTCAAAGCCTGGTGGTTGACCAACGTATACCTCTTCCTGGACCACATCGTACAGAAATGCGCTCTTCACATCCATCTGATAATCCTTGAACTTCTTGTAGGAAGCATACGCTAGAAACATACGAATTGCTTCTATACGCGCAACCGGTGCATAGACTTCAGTATAATCTATTCCTTCCGTTTGACTAAATCCCTAAACGACCAATCGAGCTTTGTTGCTAACGATAACGCCTCGATCATCCTTATTACACTTAAAAACCCACTTCGTGCCAATCTTCTTCTTTCCTGGAGGTAAATCTGTTAGCGTCCAGACTCCAGTTTCTGAATCTTTAACAATTCCTCTTGCATTGCTTCAACCCACGCATCGTCTAGTAGAGCATCCTTATATGTCCGTGGCTCAACCTGCGAAACATAACAATCAAAAGACCAGTCATTTTGACAACTAGATTTTTGTATTTTAGCATACAGGGCTAGGGCTCCAATATTATCATGTGAAGTTGCACGTCGAAGTTGTCCTCTAGTTATAACACTGCTGCTGGGATCACCAATAACTTGCTCAAGCGGATGAATCTGATGAATCTGAGATTCCGGATGATCAGGAACTTGAACTCTCGTTTGAGTAGTCAGATTTTCTGCCATATCCAGATCATTACCCGTATTTGACGAAGATGCAGCATCTGGATTTGGGTTCACTGGTGGTTCCTTCGTAGCATGATCTAAGATAGCTTCACTGAATACGTCATCGTCATCTTCCGATTCTGATGAATCAAGAGTAGTAGAAGCTTCTTGGAAAACCTTTTCTTCATTAGCAGGAACATTGGTATCATTAAAAGCTGCTGGAGGAGTTACGGTGATCGGACACACCAACGGTGAAGTCACTGCGTTCTCACACTCGTATTAAAGTTGTAAAGCAGCCTCTTCAACCAAGCTATCTAGATTGAATGACTCAAATAAATATTTATAGTCAAACATCCAAACAGGGCCACTTCCTTGAACATTTTGAATGTAGCGTTGCACTTCCACGTTCGCCCACTCTTTAACTTGTCGAGTTCTTTTATTGAATACACCTTTTAGTGGTGTCGCATATCCAACAAAATAACCCTCTTTTGCTTTCGATCCAAACTTCTCTGTCGGATTTAACATTGCATAAGGTGCCCCAAAAGGTTCTAGATACTCTAAGTTTAGCTTTCGTCTATTAAGCAGTTCATAAGAAGTTTTGCCAAACTTCTTCACCATTAATACACGATTCAGTGTGTAACAAGCTGCGTAAATTGCTTCATTCCAAAACATCACTGGAAGATTCGAGTCCGAGAGCATTGTCCGTGCCGTTTCTATTAGAGTCCTGTTTTTCCGTTCTGCAACACCGTTCTGCTGAGGAATGTATGGTGCACTATACTCGTGAATCGTGATGAATTCCTTTCTCTTCACAGAGTGCATCCATCTGAGAATTCTTGAATTCCGTCCCGTTGTCACTACGAATTCGTTTGATATTTAAGCCGTAGATGTTTTCCAACAGGGAAAACAGAATCTTCAAATTATTAAACGTCTCACTTTTGTGTTGCATGCACATCACCCACTTGAATCTTGAGTAGTCGTCTGTAACCACAAGACAGTAAAGCTCTCCATAATTACTCTTACGCTTGACAGGTCCGAAAAGATCCATATGCAAACGTTCAAGTGGCAATTCTACAGAGTTTACTTTCTAGCGTTTGTGGGACTGTCTGTGCTGTTTACCTTTCTTACAACTCACACATTTAGCGTTCAAATGAAAATGCTTCACATTAACCCCTTCTACAAGCCCGTTCTTCACCAAATGATTCATCTTTCTCAGGTGAATGTGTCCCATCCTTCTGTGCCACATAATAGATTCTTTTTCTGTAGCTTTGGACAGAAAACATGTGACTTGGCCCTGGGTTGTCATAGCCTTACTCATATCCAGAATGTACAAGTTGTTCACTCTTGGTGCTTTCAACATGATCCAATCTTTTGGAATGACGAAACCGGGTTTCAGAATATAACAAGATTTATCATCAAAGTGAATAGAAAACTATTTGTCACAAATCTGACTGATGCTTAACAAATTATAATTGATTTGCTTCACATAAGATATTCTTTCGAAACTCACGATCCCATTGCTAACACTCCCTTACATCGTTATATAACCTCCTTTGTTTCCCGCAAACGCCACATATCCACCATTGATGTTCTTGATATCAAATAGTAACGTTAAATCTCCGGTCATGTGCCTAGAAGCTCCACTGTCGACAATCCAAAGACTGCTAACAGGGCCAGCTGAAGCTCCCTGCACTCATCACAAACAAAGTTAGTTTTTAACAGGGACCCAAGCCCGTTTGGTCTTGGGTCTTTGAATGTTAGACTTCAAAGAATCACTCTCACAAACACTTGGTTTCGAATCAATTTTTTTCTGGTCATTCAAACCTTTCACATTTTCAGCTTTCACATTGGCAGTTGATGTAGAAGCACCTGGAGAACCCGTTGGTGTCCAAGAATGTTCAGAACATTTAAGTATCCTAATCTGAGATTTTTGAGTCTCAGTAGGTTTCTTTGTGTCGTTCGTAAATGAAACGTTCTTACTTACCTTATCTGATTTAACAGACGTAGGTCCAACCGATGATTTCACAGCAGGTTTTGGACAAACCTTTTGTTTATCATTAGTTGTATTCACCATTGGTTTCTTCAGTTTCTTCTCCATGGCAATTCGGTTTCTGTTATCATAGACTATCGGTCTGTTTTCCCTTTTGTTATAAAACTGATTTTCATTATAAAATTGTTGTCTTTGTTGGAAAAACTGTTGTTGTCTTTGAGATCTAAAATGTTGCCTTTGAGGAGCAAATTGTTTCCTCTGAGAAACAATTTGTCTTTGTGAACCATTTTGTCAATGATCATTCACCGAATTCCTAAACATTTGCCTCTGCTCAACTTCGTGCCTTTTATATCTCACCGAAACCGATTTAGGAAATAAAAACGATTTTGCTATAAAAACATAAAATTATGTTCTCCTTGTATTAATTTTCAATTTTTTTTTGTTTAAAAAATTTGAAAGTTAAATTATTATGTAGTTTATGTTATTTTAAAAGGTGCCTACATGGACCAAAATGTAACAAAAACCGAAATTGAAACCGTAACCGGGTAAAAAGCCCAATTCGCAACCGACCAAACCGAGATGGAATTGAACCAAATTCATACCGAAACTAGTGAAAGTCAAACCGGTTTCAAACTAAAACTTGTTTATGAAAAAAACGAGCATGTTAAGTGAACTTAAACATTCGGACCATAATGAGTTCGCCGACCACACCTGGACAATTAAATGTTCAATGAATCTACCCATATGTATAGGTGCACCAAAACCAGTCAAAATCGGTTTCAAGGGAAAATGGTTATAAAAATTCCATCCGAAAACCAGGCTAAAACAGGTCAAACGAACCCGAACCAAAACCGGTAAACAAAATGGAACCGAAGTAAAACCGGTACTGCTAAAAGTCGTTTTACATCGAAAAGTCAAAACATAACTGAAACTGGTTTAAGAAAAAAAATGACCATAAAAACACATAAAAAACTTTGTTTTTTTATATTAAAATTCAATTTTCTTTAAAAAAGTGTGGACATGAAACGGAGTGGAACTAAAACCGAACCGAAACCAGAAAGAAAAAACCCATTCATGACCAACCAAACCAGTACGAAACCGACCCGGTTTGACTTGGAATCAGTCAGCATCCAAACCGGTTTGCATTTTAAGGAAAACCAAAGCGTGAACCTCTACCCATATGGCTCTTGGACTCATGACAATTACGACAAACTAAAGCCGCCCAGATTCACTCATCCATAAGAAAAATGACATCGGCCCATTAATTTGTTTGATTGTACCCTACAACCACCTCACAATCTAGCTGTTATATAACCAACTTTTTGTTTGAGTATTAATATGTACAACTCTCTAAAGCATATGATAATATAAAGCATATGATTAGGCGTGTAAACGAACCGAACATTTATTAACTGTTCATGAACTGTTCGGCGGATAGTCCGTTTATTTAAATAAATGAACGAACATGAACACATGGGTTGTTCGTTCATTTATGTTCATAAACTTTTGTTTATGTTCGTTTGTTTATGTTCGTTTATGTTTGTTCATTTATTTTTGGTCGTTTAGTTAAACTTAAACTTTATTTTTATTAGTTATTTCCTTTTGTTAAGTAACTTTAATTCATATACTTAACCTTAACCCTAACATTATAAATATATCACTTATCAGCTCTGTACACTTCACAAAGGGTAAATCACCAAGGTATACATAAAGGGTAAATCACCATTTTAAACTCTCAAGATTGGTTGTTTTTTTATTAAACATTCTTCAATCTTTTATTAACTAAGTAATCTTACAAATGGATAAAACCAAACCAAGTTCTCTAACAAATCTATGTTGGAATGACTTGTGTTAAGGTAAATGGTCTCAAGAAGGACCAATGTTCTTTAACTAAAGAAGATTGCACTATACCTCACTTTGAAACTTAACTAAATATAAGTATAATATAATAGATATACTTTCTCGCTTTTCACCCTATAACTATATATCAAAGGTTTGTGGTTATCACCCTACCTTTTTCATTCTCGTGACCCATTTTGTGACTCGGATCAAGTTCCACACAAAAAGGGGTATTCCAATAATGTCCAAAGGCAGTTTTCTTGATTCATAAGCTTAGTAGTTACGACACACAATCTTCAAATCAGATCTACGTTCCTAACAAACTAAGTCTTGACCATCCAAATCACCAACTAATTTGGTGGTTTTATGCATTGGTTCGTCATTAACGATGCATGACTTTTATGATATAAGTATACGTGTATGTATGTGTGTGTGTATATATATACAGGTAAGGTTATCTTGAGAACGCTAAATATCGCGAGAACCGTGAGAACAAGTGAGAAAACCTATCCAAATCATTTTTTTTTCAATACAAACCTGCTTATAATTAAAATACAACATTAAAAAATGAATTTTCTTTCCAAATTATTCATCTTTACTTGCAAAAACACTCTAAAATTAACTTTTTATACATGTGTAAATGAAACAGTTTACACATTTACATATAGTAAATTTACACGTGTGTAAAACAATTTATTTTTGCATACGTTTAAATTTTTATGCATAAATTGTGTTTTTGAGATTGTACTTTAAAAATAAAGACAAATGTAAAAAGAAATTTTGAATTTGAATGGTTTTAGATAATGTTCTCACGGTTCGTACGAAATATACGTGTTCTCAAATTAACTTTCCCATATATATATATATATATATATATATAATATTTTAAATGCACCGTCCCTATACACCTCTGTTTACCTTATAGGTTAATCAGTGTCTCATCTGATTTTTCTCTACACTTGCATTCACACGTCTTATCAATTGCCTAAAAAGGCAAGTATACTTGACCCATTTATGCTTTATAACAATTTTGGCTTGCAACACGCAAAATTATTAAATTCACTACCGCATACACAATCAATCTTATGCAAACACTCAGTCTTTTAAAATGTTTATTTGTTATGCTACTTATATGATACATGCTAGAATAATTATGCTTTACACACAGCCCCGTTTGTTGGTCATTGTTAAGTTATTCAATCAATCACACCTTATTTACTTTGGTGATAAGGATACGTTACTTTCATTCACTTTGGTGTTAGATTACGCTATCATTCAATCACGCCTTATTTGCTTCGGTAATAAGGATACTTTATGATCTTTCACTTCGATGTTAGATTACGCTAGTGGAATCTTTGGCTTGATTTTTAGTTAATGTGTGCTAGTATGTTCCATGATTTAGTAAACAATAACATGTGTATTTGAGTTTATTCAATCGTTATACTATGTATGTATTCGTACTTATATGCTCGCCAACATAATTTGTGTTGACAGTTATTTTATACATGTTGCAGGAAATGCTTGATGAGATGATATGAGGAATTTTACTTAGGATTCGGACATAGAAACAAACAAATCAAACTATCCTTTATTTTATGATTATGCTTGTTGTACTTTCTCTTTGAACAATTTGTACAATTGTTGAATTTTAGCAATAACTTGAATTATTCTTGATCTATTAACACAATTTAGTGTTATGACGTCTTTGAACAATCTATCACAAGTCGTGCCCTTATGAATTCCGCTAACGATTGGGGTGTGACATGCAACAAGTGAGCTAACTGCAACAAGTCAGCTAAGTTCACCAAGTGAGCTAACTACACCATGTTACCTAACTTCACCAAGGGAGGTAAGTTCACCAAGTCAGATCTCTGCACCAAGCACTTAAGTTCTCTAAAGCACGTGTGTCTATACATAGTCCACATGTAATGAATTGCTTAACGATAGTTACAAGTCTTAGTTCTGTATCAACATACTCCCCCTTAATTGTTGCTATAAAGATTGATCGATACTAATAATCATCGGTCACAAATCTACAATAACACTATTAATTTATAAACTTTCATGACCAGTAGCTGAAGCTACTGTTCGCTATTTTTTTTACTTCCGCCTATTTTGTTTTCGTTTGGTTTTATTTAATATAATATAACTATTATTTTGTAACTTCATTTGAGTTTTGGAAAATATACACATGTCAGAATTTTAGTATTATAAAACTCAATAGGAAGCTAAATGGTAGCAAAAATTGGGTAACACATATTAATATATTAAATTAAAATAGACGTCCAAATAAATTTGGATTTTATAAAATGCAAAAATAATAGTTTACAGATTTTACATACATATACATCTATTATATAATTGAAAGCAATAAACCCAACAAGACATTCAAATAGGGCATCCTCCCCCTTAAATGTGCCATGTGGCATGCCTTAGTATGTTAGAGTTGTACATTTTTTAGCCTTGAGGAATACTAAATCAACAATTGATGATTTATAATATACATTATTATTATATTAACATCCACCTAAACCAATATAACAATATCCAAAGCATAGGGAATGACATTCAATGAATAGCCCACATATGTACCAACAGATGTAAGATATATTAATATTTTAAGCTTTGATGTACTTGAATGACCCACATATGTACTAACTTATGTAAGATATATTAATATTTTAAGATTTGATGTACTAACAGATGTTAAATATATTAATATTTTAATCTTTGATGTACTAACAAATATTAGATATATTAATATTTTAAGCTTTGATGCACTTATATTAAATATAAGTGCTACTGTCGAAATATTACTCGAGGAGAAGTGAGGTCTGCACTCAGGAAAATGGGAAGGGCTAAGGCAGTTGGTCCAAACAACATACCGATTGAGGTGTGGAAGTGTCTTCGAGAGGAAGGAGTGTAGAGGATGTGATTTGACACGAAAACAGGATTATATGATCATACAAGTTACAAAACCAGGTGCGGAAACCCTAGCTTTGAACAAACTGATGTAAACTCAAATCAAAACACAATCAAAGTCATTTTCAATACTTTTCATAGATTAACTCATTCAAAAACTTGATTACAATATCCAAACAGTTAATCTAACACACACACAAACTCTCTCAAACTCTCCTGGAACAACACTTCAAAACACACACACCTAATGACTCTCTTCAACTTACAAAATCACAAAATCTATATATAGGCACTGCACATTCGCCGCTTTCAACTGGTCGAATGTGAGTGTATTCCACATTCGCCTATCACAATGGTCGAATGTGTCTTCTTGTGTAGTCTCAGTTCCAGATTCGTCCATAGTATACTACCTTCGCCCACTTTCTTTTTCACCTTCGCCCAATCTTATCTACATTCGCCCAACCAGCCTTTTCTAACACATGTTAACTATCCAATCACTAGTCGCAAAACGCATCTACAAACTCCCCCTCGACTATTGATTGGATCGTTTTCTGTCTTCGTCCATGGCTTTGTTCAGCAACTTGATTCTGAGCAAATTCTTCTGTTCTTTCGTCATCTCAGGCTCTAACCTTCTCTTCACCGGTTTTGACACGTTCGCCATCTTCACCATCTTGCCAAGTTTATCCTCCAAACTACTACCCACATTAATGTCATATGCAAAACATACACCAACAACTTGTGTGTATTTCTTTGCTTGATCTGCATCGTTCGACTCATGATGAATCGGATTATAAAAGAGCATGATGATGTCTTCGAAAGTACAATTTATCAACCACATAGGATCAAATACATGCACATGCTTGTATTTATCCTTTCCATCTCTCAACACAATCACCGCTTCTGCCTTTCTCCAATCATAATACCAGAAAATGAAATCAGCACTGAAGTGTTGCGGCATGGGCATCAAAGGTATCTTTCTCATCACTTCAGGTGCCTTATAAATCAAGGTAACCCGTTTCAGCTTGGTTCTGGGATCAATATCCCTGTGAACTTTCCTCCGGGGATATTGTGGTTTGAATCTGTTCCATTTAGTTCTGCTTTCCCAAACCAGCTTGTCTGCGCACCAACCGACATGAGTATTATTCACTGAAGCACCTGACATTGGGAATCTGCATAGATCTCTAACCGCCCAGTACGGTAGAGTTAGCAAGTCAATGAATCTGTAGAAATACAAGATCCCTGATTCCCACTTGGCAGCTAGACACTTCAGCCTGCCTAAGTATGTCCACCCGAGAGCTCTGCCTCTGAACTTTGCATTATGAAATCTGTAAAAGTTTCCTTGAGCTTCAGGCTTCGGTCGGTTCTCATCCATCAATCTTAACTTCTTCAAATAATTTTTCAATTCATCAGACTTATTTGAAGATTCTGGCTTATCAGCTCCAAATACCTTCTCCACAAACTCAGCACTTCTCTGCTTAGCCTTTTTCTTTGCAGAAGTATTAGGAATCTCAGTAAAATCAGGAAACACCAAATCTTCATAAGTTTGTCTGAAGTATTGTGGGTATTCCTCATGTGTTATATCTTCTATTTCCACTTCTTCAAACTCAGGGGTATCTTTATCATCAGAGTGACTTCCAATATCCTTTTCAGGAATATGTGGAATCGACTCATCTACAATAAACTCTTCAAATGTTTTCCCTACCCTCTGTGCAAGCCCATCCAAGATCTCCTTTGCCACAGATGCAGGTACTTCCCCTTCTTCAAGATCAGGATCGTTATATTCCAATTCATATCTCATATCATCAGTTTGGAATATTTCAGCATAACGACCTGTGAACTCAATGGTCCATTCTCTTCTTTCTAACATGTCCTTATAGACTTGTTTAGCATCATCAGTCAAGGACCTCACCTTCTCATTCCAGAATACTGTCTCATCTGAATCAACATTTTCACCTTCCTTCTTCTTTGAACTTGATTCACCAGTATCTTTCTTCTTCTTTGAAGGTGGTCTTTTCTCAAAAGTGAACTTTGATGTATCATCTCCTTCATCATTATCATCATCACTGCTACTCTCATCATCTTTCTGACTTCCAGAACCCTCAGCATCATCATCATCCTCATTATCATCACCCTCATCATCACTCTTTTCCGATTCTTCATCATCTTCATCATCATCTTTCTCTTTATCAGACTCAGATGGTTCATAATCAACCTGTTCCACTTCTTTTTCTTTGTCTTCTTCACCCTCCTTCAGCTTGGGTGCAACATTGTACAGGTTGTCAATCAGCTCACTAAGGCGTTTGTTCTCAGCCTTCAACTCTTTATTATCTTCTTTAATAGCCTTAAACCTGTTTTTATTTCTCAAACACTTTCTTTCAAGCTTTTTGTTCTTAGCTTCTAGCTTCTTCACTTTCTCATCAATTTCATCTTGATTCGACTTAGAAGCTACAACAATCTGAAGCATCTTTTCCTCATTCTGCTTGAACTTGGCTATTTCAGCTTGCTGAGCCATAATCATCTTCATCATATCGTCCATCTTCTTATTCACCTGCTTCATAACTTCGTCATCCACAGTGACTTTCTTTGACTTGGACTTAGATCTAGATGGCTCAACTTCAACTTCTTTCTCTTTCTGAGGCTTTCTGAACATATCAAGTACATTATCCAGTGCTACATTAAACTCATCCACTGGTAATTTTGTTGCCTCTTTAGTCTTTTGCTTCTTTGTGGCTGGTGAAGATTGTTTTGATGACGTTCCAGCTTCAGGAACTCTTTTACCTCTTAAGAGTTGTGCTAACTCTTTTTCTCTAAGTTGCTTTGAACTTGTTTTCTTGGCCATGGTTTTGTGTTTAGGCTTGGGCAAGTTAACTACTACAGTTTCTCCTTCGTTCAACTCGTCCATATTCACAGTAAACATTTCATCTTCAGCACTAACAGCTTGCTTGCTCTTCTTAGCTTCAGCAATCGATCTGTTCAATGATTCAGACTCACCAACCATAGTGGCCTTACGTTTGGTGGCCCGGAGATTTTCAGCATCCGAATCCCACTGTTCCTCCTCCTCTGTTTCTTCTGAATCTACAAACTCTTCATCCACCAAACTTGTACCTTTCTTAGCAGTAGATTTCTTTCTCACAGCCTGTTGCTTTGAGCTTCCCTGATCAGTCTTTCCTTTGCCCTTCCCTTTGGCTCCAGGATTGACTACTTGCCTTTTCCTCTTAGTACTAGCATCAGCATATACTAAGGGATCATCGTTATCAGAATCACTATCAGGATGCCTTGCTGTATTCTTTCCTGGATCATTATAATCCTCTCTAGCTAAGGCTCCAAACAACCTTCTGTAAGGTGGTCTTTCATTATCAGGCACACCTTTATAGCCCTTCATTCTCACCAAGGTTCTAATGTTCATGTGATCCATAGCAAGTATCTGTGTTGGATCCTTCTTCAGGTGTGGATACTTGTGATCAAAAATCATCATCAAGAATCTAGGATATAGCTTGAACTTCTTAACCTTTAACCCTTTCAGCATCTCCAACATATGGTCCAATATCATCCCAGCAACGTTAAATGGTTTGTTGAGAGTCAACGCAACCATTAACGAGCTCAAACTCTTCCTCATAACATCATAGCCTCCACTAACACATCCAAACACATGACATGAGCAAAATACTTGAACTGCACGCTCAGTTTTCCTTTATACATCGAACCATCAGTGATCGGTCCTTTGTATTTCATCCTAAGAAAACATGCCTTTTGCTCAGTCCATGAGAGTTCTCTTGGATCCTCACTAACTTCAAACTTAATCTGGAGAGCTTCTCTGATGTCAGCCTCTGTAATGAACATCTCCATTCCTTGAATCTTGCTCTTTATGATGGTTTGATTATCAAAGTAATCATACTTCGCATTGTTGTAGAAATCCTCAACTATATCCTTGTAGATAATAGTTGGTGTAGCTAAAGCATAAACAACTCTGCATCTTTTCAGAAACTTGATTATCTCTGTAAACTCCACATTCTTCTCAACGTCTCCCAGATACGCACAGCAATTATGATTCTTCTCAAATGGCCATTTGCTGCTGCTTGATGATTCACCTTCTTGAACAGGTTCTGGGACAGGATCAGGAACAGCAGTCTCAACAGGAATCTCTATATTTTCTTGTTCTTCAGCCATCTGAAACATAAAATCAAAAGCAAGCGTCAAAACACGAAATCGTCAAAACTTAAAAATTTTAGGATTTTGAAATCCACATTCGCCCAAAATTTCTGGTCGAATGTAGTTTATTGTGGTCGAATGTACAACACTTAGGTCGAATGTGGAATGGTTTCTGAATACAAATCACATTCGTCCGTTTGTAGGTACCTTCGTCCATCCAATTTCCACATTCGTCCATTCGACGAACCGAAGGTGGAATTGGTTTATCCCCAAAATTTAAAAAATTTTCAAACTCTGTTATTAACACTTTATTTTGATTAGAAATCATTCTAACATGGCCGACTAAGACTCGTGTAACATCAATTTCCCTAAATCTCATTCTATATCAGTTTTCATTAAGAATTAGGGTTTTTATATATTCAATCGATCAATCAATCCTTAAACGATGTTAATAACCTAATTCTTGGATACTTCTCCCCCTAAAACTGATATGGAATGGATATCTATCACAATTAAGCATTCACAAACACTGAAAGATCATCAACCCTAAAACCCTAGGTCCGACAATAAAACTTATGATTCTGATCTTGTTACTGCATCAATACCTGTAAATTTTATATGGAAATGATCAGTAACACGTCAGGAACAAAATGCACAAGGAAAAATCAACAAAGCAACAAGGTGAGTTTAGGCGAAAGAAAAACTGAAAAATGTGGAATGAGGTGCGAATGTGAAAATGGCTTATATATAAGCTTCACCTTCGTCCGTTCGTAGGGTCGAATGTGGGAATTTTCCACATTCGCCCACAAGTTAATGTGCCCGAAATTGAAATATTTACCCGGATGTGAAAATCAAGTAGATAACCCACATTCGCCCGTTTTGAGCAACCCGAAGGTAAAGAATTTTCCACCTTCGACCCAATTAAGGGGCGAATGTGAAATGGAAAATTCTGAAAATTTGCCAAATCACGAATTCGAAACCCGTCCAACATTTTTCAATCCGTTAAGCTTCCAAAACACAAATTTTCATTTTTAGAAGGATACAAAGCCCAGATGGTGTTGTCAAATCTCAGAAATTGACTATCAAGCATCCCCGGTTATCAAAAATAAAGCAGAAAAGCAAAAATTTTGAATTTTTCTGAAATTTCATCAAAACACACCTAAAATCTTTTTGGATTTTGTATCTTTTTGACAATAAAAGTAAATTGCAACAAAATAAAATGCATCAAAGTAAATGAAAACAGTAAACATTTTGTGAAATCCGGTCAGAGGATCATATCAGTTTTCTGAGAAATCTGATCACAGCGTTGATCTATATGTTTAATATTATCATTAGAAACAGTATGTGACACGGCAATTGCTGATATTGTGATCCACGTAAGCTCACATGCAGACAATTACGCAATGTTTTAAAATGATACGAGTTAAGTGTATTAGACTAACACGATGTGGTGCCCACACACACGACATACTCCCGTATCAAGTAATTGCACAAAGCTTCGTCGTAACGCGTGATTATGCCAGAGTTATCCGTAAAAGTTACAAAGTATATAGCACAGAGGTGTACAGGTCAGCAATTGAATGCAGCAGAGTAACATGTGCGTATACACTAGGTTGAGGCTGATATTAATCACTGATTTGCATCAGATGATCAATACGATGTAATAATGATCTATGATCGATTAAAACATAAAGTTCCTCAATTCGGTAACTTCCGGTTTTGGCAATTAAGCTCTTTTAGCAAATATTCTGATAAAACTAGGTCCGTAAATCAATACGACAAAAGTTTATCAGAATATCCCGGATAACCATAACATAACGACCCGAAACCTCAGATTTTGGCAATCCTATCAAACGAAATTACGGTACTAAGACCATATTCCCATGAGGTGTTCAGCCACGAACGCGTAGTTCGTTATGTTTGTATCACTAATGCACGCAATATTTAGTCTACGAAGCCTATCAGCATATCACACGTGGTCAACACACGTCTCATAAACTATACAATTCTTTAGCCTGTGTCAGATCCCCACTGATGTACTATCATTTCCTCTGTTTACCAGGAAATCATTTTTGATTTTCTAATTTTTAGGCTTTTTGAATTTTATAATGTTTTTGGTTTTTCTGATAAAATGGCTCCCCCTAAAATAAAGAACATATTTTTGGGTTTTAATTTTTCTGAAAAACAATAAAAACAAAAATTTGAAAGAAACAATCCACTCGAAAGCATCAACTTCTTTGAGGATTAAACAATCCCCTCGAAAGCATCAACTTCTTTGAGGATTACGATAGTAAAGAGAAATTCCCAATTAGCAAAGAGAAATTCCCAATTAGCAAAATATTCAAACTAAAAACTAAAAAGCGATAAACCGAGGTGCCGATTAGTCCTGTTTTTCCTTTATATTGTTTACTTTTAAAAGATATTCAAAGCGTGAACGGTCAAAAGCTTTTGTAAACAAATCTGCACGTTGGTAGTCAGTATGAATTTTGATCATATCGATCAATTCCTTAGCGTAACAATCACGGATAAAATGATATTTAATGCGGATATGTTTAGCTTTAGAATGATTTTCCGAATTTTTAGTTAATGCAATAGCGGCTTCGTTGTCACAGTAAATAGGGGTTTTAAGAAACTGCAAACCGTAATCCACCATTTGTTGTTGAATCCAGAGTACTTGCGAACAGCAACTCGAGGCTGCAATGTACTCGGCTTCACAGGTAGATTGTGCTACGGAATTCTGCTTCTTGCATTGCCAGGTGATTAACCTGCTCCCGAAAAACTGGCAACCAGCTGTAGTAGATTTGCTATCTTTGTCACAGCCGCCCCAATCTGCATCACTAAAAGATATGAAATCAAAATTATCATCATTAGGGTACCAAAGTCCTTTTGAGGGACAACCCTTCAGATATCTAAGGATACGCTTGACCGCCGTCAGATGACTTTGTTTCGGCTTCGATTGATAGCGAGCACAGAGACACGTTGCATACATAATATCTGGTCGAGACGCCGTCAAATACATCAGAGATCCGATGATTGCTCTGTATGTAAATGGGTCTGTCAGCTCCCCCTTAGCGTCCACTCCAATCCCATGATTGGGTTGAATCGGGGTATCCATTGGCTTTGAGTCCTCCATCTGGAACCGGCTCAAGATGTCGGAGACATATTTCGTCTGGTGAATGAAGATCCCGTCAGGTCTTTGGTCCACCTGTAAGCCTAGGAAAAACTGCATCTCCCCCATTGCGCTCATTTCGAACTTTTCCTGCATGACAGTTTCAAACTCCCTGCATAAAAGCTCGTTAGTTGAACCAAATATTATATCATCTACGTATATCTGCACTAGAAGCAAGTCATCTCCCGTCTTTTTCGTAAAGAGGGTGCAATCGACGAGGCCGCGCTTAAATCCTTTGGAGATGAGGTATGTACTTAGCTCCTCGTACCACTGCCTCGGAGCCTGGTGCAAGCCATATAAAGCTTTGTTCAGCACGTAGACCTTATCCCGGTGGATTGGGTCCTCAAAGCCTGGTGGCTGCCCGACAAACACCTCTTCCTTGACTTTCCCGTACAGAAATGCGCTTTTAACGTCCATTTGATAAACTTTGAATTTCTTGTATGAAGCAAACGCAAGGAACATCCGAATAGCTTCGATTCGTGCTACCGGTGCATAGATTTCATTATAATCAATCCCTTCGATTTGATGGAAACCCTGCACGACCAATCTGGCTTTGTTACGAACGATAACCCCACGATCATCCTTCTTACACTTAAACACCCATTTGGTGCCAATCTTCTTCCTATCCGGCGGAAAATCCGTGAGCGTCCAAACTCCCAATTTCTGGAATTGTAATAGCTCCTCCTGCATAGCTTCCACCCAGGCATCATCCTTCAAAGCGTCCTTGTATGTCCTTGGCTCTACCTGCGACACATATCACGCAAACGACCAATCATTTTGACTACCAGATTTTTGAATTTTGGCATATAAAGCTAAAGCACCAAAACTCTCTGGCGAATTAACGCTTTTAAGTTGCCCTCTGGTCATAACACTGCTTCCAGGATCACCGATAACTTGCTCCAGCGGGTGAATACGATGAATCCGAGATTCCGGATAATCAGGTACTTGCACTCCCGTCTGAACAGTCAAGTTCTCTACAGCATCCAGATCATGACCCGTATTTGATGATGAAGCCACATCTGAAGTTGGAGTTGAGTTCACTGGCGGTGCCTCTGGTTCTTCAGCTTGTTCAAGAATAGCTTCTTCAAATTGTTCATCTTCAGATTCTGAAGTGTCTAATGAAGTTGAAGCCTCTTGAAACACTTCTTCTTCTTGTATAGGAGCATTGGTATCATTAGAAGCTGGAAGGGGGTTCACAGTGATCGGACGCACCAACGGTGAAGTTGTTGCATTTTCACACTCATAAAGTAATCGAATAACAGCTTCTTCAACCAAGCTATCTAGATTGAATGATTCAAAGAAATCTTTGTAATCAAACATCCAATCAGGACCCGTGCCTTGAATATTTTGAGTATATCGTTGAACTTCCACGTTAGCCCAGTCTTCCACACGACGAGTTCGCTTGTTGTATACCCGTTTGAGCGGGGTTGCATATCCGACAAAGTAACCCTCCTCGGCTTTAGGACTAAACTTCTCGCTTGGATTCAACATAGTGCATGGCGCCCCAAAAGGTTCTAGATACTCTAAGTTCGGCTTTCGTCGGTGTAACAGCTCATAAGATGTTTTACCAAACTTCTTCACTGTCAAAACCCGATTTAGTGTGTAATTTGCTGCATAAATCGCCTCATTCCAGAACATTACTGGAAGATTTGAATCAGCAAGCATTGTTCTAGCCGCTTCAATTAGAGTCCTATTCTTTCGTTCAGCAACACCGTTCTGTTGTGGGGTGTACGGAGCCGAATATTCATGATGTATCCCTTTGCTTTCACAAAGTTCATCCATCTTGGCATTTTTGAACTCCGCCCCATTGTCACTCCGAATTCTCTTTATCTTCACATTGTAGAGATTCTCCAATCGAGTGAACAGAACTTTTAGATTAATAAAGGTGTCACTTTTATTCTGTAAACACATCACCCATGAAAATCTTGAGTAATCGTCAGTGACGACTAAACAATAAAGCTCTCCAAGATGACTTTTGCGCTTGACCGGTCCGAAAAGATCCATGTGCAATCGCTCAAGTGGCATCTCTATAGAGTTAACTTTCTTCACTTTGTGGGACTGTTTGTGTTTCTTCCCCTTTTTACAACTCACACACTTGTCATTCAGATGGAAATGTTTCACGTTTACTCCATCGACAAGTCCATTTCTCACAAGTTGGTTCATTTTCCTTAGATGAATGTGCCCCATTCTTCGGTGCCACATTATCGATTCTTTCTCTGTCGCTTTTGATAGAAAACATGTTATCTGCCCCTGTGATGTCATCGCCTTGGACATATCAAGAATGTATAGATTGTTGACGCGAGGTGCCTTCAACATAATCCACTCTTTAGGAATTGTAAAGCCCGGTTTCAGAATATAGCAGGATTTGTCATCAAAATGCACAGTAAATTGCTTATCACATATTTGACTGACACTCAACAGATTATAATCAATCTGCTTCACATACGAAATCCGCTCGAAACTCACTATCCCATTGCTCACACTTCCTTCCATTGTGATATATCCTCCTTTATTTCCCGCGAAAGCTACATACCCTCCATTGATGTTCTTTACGTCGAACAGCAACGCAAGATCCCCTATCATGTGGCCTGAAGCTCCACTATCAACAATCCAAAGACTGCTAATAGGGCCAGCTGAAGCTCCCTGCACACAAAAAGTAAATCAGTTAGTTCTTTCGGGGGACCCAAGCCTGAGTCTTGGGTCTTTGAACATCAGGTTTCAAAGTAACATTATCACAAGCATTTTCAACAACTTTTTGATCAATCTTTTTCTGATTGTTCAAAACAGTTTCCTTTTTCTCATTAACTTTTGAAGTTGAGGCTCCTGGAGTACCATTGGGTGTCCAAGATTGTTCAGACCTTTTCAAAATACGAATCTAAGACTTTGGGTTCTCAGTCGGTTTCTGAACATTGTTAGCAAATGTAACTCTCTTGGTTACCTTATCTGATTTAACAGACTTAGGTCCAACATTTGACTTGACAATCGGTTTTGGTGGAACCTTTTGCCTATCAACTGTTGCGTTCACCACAGGTTTCCTCCATGATTGTTCCATAGCAATCCGATTCCTTCGATCATATTGCATTGGACGAGTGTTCCTCATTTGGTGAAAATTGTTTTGATTATAAAACGGTTGTGGTTGCTGAGGAACAACTCTCCTATGTGGTGGCACATAATGATCAATCGGTTTTCTCATGGAATTCCTCACTTCAACTTCGTGCCTTTTGTGCCTTACATATGGACACTGAGCAAGTAAATGCCCACGTTCCCCACATTTAAAGCACGCACGGTACTCTTCAAAAACATTCGGAGCATTTGGTTGAGCAAATGATCTAACAGGGTATTGATCATTATATTGTTGCTTCCTTAAACTCTCAGGGAGTGGCCGTTTTGAGTAAGTCGGTTCATTAAAACCATTAGCTCTGTTTTTGGGTCGAACAAACTCTGTGACATGGACCTTTGGTTCTTGAGGAACATCCAAATACAACTTCTTTAATAAAGCTGGTGGAATCTCATTTGTTCTCTCATGTTTTGGGAACCAAATGGTACTTTCTTGCCAAATCTTTTCTATTTTAGCATAATTGGCATTTTTTATAGGAAATTCCTCATCGGAGATGATCTTATCGGATCCTTCCATCCGATAGAACACCTTGACAGGTTTGTCACATTGTTCATTCTTAGCACTCTTTTCAAGATCTTTCTTGACCACATTTTTCTCAAGATCTTTCTTCACAACATTCTTTTCAGACTTATTCACACAATGAACATTTTTCATTGGAATCACAATTTGAGATGATGAAACTGGTTCATTTGTAATGATGTGATTTTCTTTTGGAATTTCACATACATTCACAGTTTGAACATAACCAGTATCATCACTCTCTGAGTCTGAATCTACACTCTCAGCAGTAACACCCTCATCATTGATCCCCAAAATCGGTCTAGCATCGGAATTTGGATCACCAATACTTGAAGTATTAGATTCATTTTCCGATGCTGAATCAAATTTTACCGAACTCTCCGGTGTCACTTGGTGACAATTTTGATTTTCAAAAAGAACCGGAGATGGTACAGACCGATAATTGGTAGTGTTATCATCAATGATGTGGTCTACCACATAAGCAATATGCTTATAGCTTTCCAGCTTTTTGTTTACTTTTTCAGCAAAGCATTTGATGGCTGCCATTTCCAACTTGGTGTTTTCAATTTCATTGATATAGTTATTAATTGCCAATTGTTTTAAAGACAAAGTATTTTTCAGGTCGGAAATGTCCTTTTTGTAGCCATCTAATACTTTGTTAAAAGCATTCAACTCTTTGCGAGTAGATTGACTATTCATGATAGCACTATCACGTTGAACACGGAGTTGTTTATTCTCCTCAGTCAATCTATCACATGTACCACAATATTTTTCACTTGTATTATCAGTACTACATACAGAACTTACAGGTTTTGGCGGATCAGTCATGGCCATCAATGCGAAATGAGCTTCCTTTCCTGCAAAGAATCTGGAATAATCAATCTTTGTGAAAGCATCATCTGCAATGCACGACTTCCTTGTCATCAGAAAATCCGCTTCTGCAAGCAACTGATCTATGTCTTCATCTAGAGAATTAACACTTGCTTCCGTATCCGGTTCACTGTCTGAATCAGAATAAACCGATTCACACTCCTCAGGAATATCAGAAACAGTATCAATCACAATTCCAGAATGTGTCTCTTCAGCTTTAACCTCAACATTAACCTCAGCATTAACCTTAACAGGTTCAGTCTCCACATCCAACTCAGCCTCAGACTCGTCACTTTCAACCTCAATTTCTACCTTCTCATCCATCGTCACTGAATCTTCAATATCAACCTGGTATGCAACACAAGCCACATTTCCCCCAGTAGTAATTTCTTCAACACCTATCTGCATACTCGACCAGTCAAACCTCTCATCTTGTTGAGTCACCAATGCTTGATTCTGATTAGCATTCTGGTGTGTCTCATTTGGTGTAGTGATTGGTATAACTGTTCGGTTAGAATTGTTTGGTGTTTGGTTTTGTGTGTTTGGTTGTCTGTTTTGGTTGTTATTAAAGTTGATCTGACGGTTTTGGTAGTTGTTGTTGTTTTGGTAAGAAACTTGGTTTTGGTTTTGTTGTTGACGGTTCTGATAGCTGGCATTGAATGGGTTCCTATTGCCTTGTTTTGGTGGCTGGGTACATTCTCTTTTAAAGTGACCTTTCCCTCCACAGTTAAAACAAGTAACTTTCTCCTTATTGAACCCGTAGGTTGTGTTAGGAGAAGTTCCCAAATCAGTTATACCTGTCTTCTCGATAAATTCTGTTGCTCTTCTCATTATGCTCGCAAAGGCCCATTGGATATCAATGAGTTCCATCTCTTCCTTGTCAATTTGTGCGTAGTCTTCATTGGTCAAGTTGTTATTCCCAATTTGACTAGCAACTAATCCATTGTAGGATGAGACCATTGCAGAGACTAATGCAATGTGTTGCTGAGCAACTTCAACTGTCACATTTCCCAAGTTAGATGTCTCCAAAACCACCGGTTGTTGTTGATTAGGTTGGTTCATTGGTTGTTGTTGAGATTGGCTAGCAGTGTAGAAAGCTGCTTGTTGCATTGGGGAGAATGGTGGAATGTATGAATTGTTGTATTGTTGTTGTGGTGGTGGTTGTGAAAAAGATGATGTTTGTTGATGGTAGTTAATGGTAGGTGATTCCATAACATTTGATATACATGCAACATGTGGTGCTACTAGCCCTCCTGAGCTTGATGTACTTGCTGGAACTGATCCTCCAAAATATAAGTTGGGGTTCTGAGGAATCTGAGCTCTTCTAGCTTTCCTCTTCTCTTCCAATTCTTTGTTTTCCAGCTTCTCTATGAACTCCTGAATAGACCAGTATTGATAAGCATCCTTCTCCTTTAAAACCTCCACATGCTGATCCCAGTTTGGTGGTAATGCATCTGCAAACTTGTCCACCTGCTTTGCCATAGGAATCTGTATACCATAGCTAGACAATTCAGATAACAAATGATTATATCTAGGAGTTAATTCTTTCAAAGTTTCATTTCCAATATAAGAAAAATTCTCAAACTCCTTTCTCAATTCTTCCATCCTTAGACCTCTCGTCTTCTCATTGCCATCATGCCTTCTTTTAAGTGCTACCCACAATTCCTTAGAAGTTGTGCAAGTCCCAAACTGATGCAAAAGATCATTGGTGATTGCCTGAGTCAATTGGGAAAACGCCTTCTTCTCCACAGCAAACTTCTTTTTCTCATCCTCAGCCATGCTCTCCAATGGCACTGGTTCACCTGTGTTCTCCAAAACTGGTGGTGTGTAACCTTTAGCAATCATGTTCCATGCTTCAGCACCCTCCACTCCCATGCCTTCCAAATGTATCTTGAACTTTTTCTGCCACTGATTGTATTCTTGAATCTCCATAAGCTTCGGTGGCTGATTCCCGCTACCTGAAGACAAATCATTAATCAGTGTGGAAATAGCATTTGTAGCTTGAGTGTTTACCACCGCTGCTGCTACTCCCCAGTAGTCAGATTGTGGTGCTGGAGGTGCACTTTGAGTCATATAGTTAACCGGCTGCGAAGACTGTGTGCTCTTCTTCTGTGCTGCTACCGTCCATGGGTCCATCACCTGCTGTTGTGGTTGTGTAGTTGCTGGTGTCGGAGTAGTCGGAAAATTCCACATGATCACGAACTTCGAGAAATTTAACACTTAGAAAATTTTCCAAAAACTAACTCTAGGTTCGCCCAAAATGTTTCAGGTTCGTCCCTTTCTGCTTCAGGTTCGCCCAAATAGTGATACCCGAATGTAAAATCTCACCAGAAAGTAAAAACACACTAACACTTTTCACGTTCGCCCAAAAAGTTTCAGGTTCGCCCGTTCTAATTCCAGGTTCGTACCCCCGATGACCCGAATGTGAAAAATGTGACCCGAATGTGAAAAATTCAACAGAAAAATTCTAGGTTCGCCCAAAAACTCCTAGGTTCGCCCAAAAATGCACTCAGGTTCGCCCAAAACTACACACCTTCGACCAAACTATTCCAGGTTCGCCCATATTCAGTTTTGAAAAACGGTTACACTTTGAAAAACGGTTATTTTGATCTCTGATTTTCAAAAGTTTGTGAATTTGAATGATCTTGATCAGGTTTTGCTTCGGAGATGATTTGGAACAACTTTAATACTTGGAATTTTGAATTTTAACCACAAAATCAACTCTAAATCCTTTCAAAAACACTCAAAAACCATTTTTATGCAAAAACAGATGTGAATTGATGAAAATAATGTCCAAATCAGCTCTGAGTTTATCAATTTGTTGTTGTATGATCCTCTATGCTCTGATACCACTTTGTAGAGGATGTGATTTGACACGAAAACAGGATTATATGATCATACAAGTTACAAAACCAGGTGCGGAAACCCTAGCTTTGAACAAACTGATGTAAACTCAAATCAAAACACAATAAAAGTCATTTTCAATACTTTTCATAGATTAACTCATTCAAAAACTTGATTACAATATCCAAACAGTTAATCTAACACACACACAAACTCTCTCAAACTCTCCTGGAACAACACTTCAAAACACACACACATAATGACTCTCTTCAACTTACAAAATCACAAAATCTATATATAGGCACTGCACATTCGCCCCTTTCAACTGGTCGAATGTGAGTGTATTCCACATTCGCCCATCACAATGGTCGAATGTGTCTTCTTGTGTAGTCTCAGTTCCAGATTCGTCCATAGTATACTAACTTCGCCCACTTTCTTTTTCACCTTCGCCCAATCTTATCTACATTCGCCCAACCAGCCTTTTCTAACACATGTTAACTATCCAATCACTAGTCGCAAAACGCATCTACAAGGAGTCTAATGGTTAACTCATTTGTTCAACTGTATTTTCAAATCTAAGCAAATTCTTGAGCAGTGGAGGAGTAGTGTCATAGTGCCTCTGTATAAGAACAAAGGCGACGCCCAGTGTTGTGGGAATTACATAGGTATTAAGTTGTTAAGTCATACTATGAAATTATGGGAAAAGGATTATTGAGGCTAGAAATAGAAGAGAAACTCGGGTTATTGTAAACCAATTTGGTTTCATGCCAGGGCGGTCAACCACGGAAGCAATACACATCTTAAGGAGATTGATGGAAAAGTATAGGGAGAAGAAGCGGGATCTGCATATGGCCTTCATAGATCTTGAAAAGGTATATGATAGTGTACCACGTAAACTGATTTAGGACAAGCTGGGGAGTAGAGGGGTCCCCGAGAGATATATAGACTTAATTAAGGATATGTCCGGTAGGTCTGAAACTAGTGTTCGCGTGCCTGTAGGAGATACTGATTTCTTTCCTGTGGGGGCAGGACTCCACTAAGGATCTGCGTTGAATCCGTTCCTTTTTGCAGTGGTCTTGGATGAGTTGTCAATGTCGATCCAGGAGACGGTGCCGTGGTGCATGCTTTACGCAGATGATATTGTGTTAGTTGCAGAGTCCAAACATAGTCTGAATGAGAAGCTTGAGGGTTGGCGTGCAGGTTTACAGGGCAAGGGCTTAAGAATAAGCCGCTCTAAAACTAAGTACATGTATTGTGGCTTCAGTGGTGCTAGTCAAGAGGAAAATACTCAAGTAATGATTGAAGGTCAACTTGTCCCGCAGGTAACTAAGTTCAAGTACTTAGGATCGTTTGTTCAGAGGGATGGTGTCACACCCTCAAAATCCACCTGCGGGGTTTTACTGCGAGGCGCGTGACAAACCAAGATCCAAGTCAATGATCACAATAAACAACACTATATGAACACATGCATATTTTTAAAACATAAGTTTGAAACCATAAAACCGTAGCGGAAGCTTTGTTACAAGTTCAAATTCCGAAAGTAATTCCAACAATTCAACATAAGGAAAACATGATCCTAAACTAGACGCCGTGCAGACGCGTGCGCCCTAGTCCTCGTTTGCTACCTTAGCAACCTGAGAAAAACATGCCAAAAGTTCGTCAGCACAAAATGCCGGTGAGTTCACATGTTTTAATAAAAGTGACCAAGTTACAAAAGTATACCAAGTCCACCTGTCCATACTATAAAACGTTCAATCAAAGTACGCTAGCTAGGCGTATGTTTTGTTACTACTACGACTGGAAACCATTACTAGACACGTCACAAGTTACCAAAGTTACAGCCCGAATAATGTCACAAGTCACAATGTTACAAGGTCGAGACAACATGCACACGCCCGGCCCTCCAAGCCGACGAGTGGGGCAGGTCACACCCAATAGATCTATCCACATTTCCCCCGTTGTGCTACACCGCACATTCATGGTTTCCCCGGGACTTAAATGATCGTATAGTAACTCAAAATAAACCATAGTATGACAAAAGTTCTCAAAACATAGTTCTACGCATGTTTTCTCCCTCAAAAGTAAAACCAGTTGAAGTGGGGCCATGAACTCACCTTAGGTTGCGTTACTTCAACTAAAGAATGAGATCAGCAAGCTATGCTAGTCCCGTAAAGCGGCGACCTAACATATGACAGTTACAAGTACTTAGACTAATAACCCGTAGGTTAGTTAGTCCCTAGATGTCCAGACCATAACCAGGCTCGTTTGAAAACACGTTGACTGTTTGACTGACCAAAAGTACAAGACTCGACATCCCATTGGTGACCCGAGACTCCCCGTGTTATACTTGCACTCTCAATCACATAATCATGCAATCACACTTAACATACGTTAGAGTTCAACAAGTCTAACACATAGTTCAAACAGTACACAAATAAGCCCGAGCACGTGTTACCAAGTTATCAGGTATGATACGGGGTTCCTAGCATGTTCCTAGGTGTCAAATCGGGTCTCGGAATGCCAAAATACACTTACAGCAGCAGTACAGGCGATTAGGAAAAGTCAACTAGCGATTATGAAAGTCAACAGGCGATTATGGGGGCTAATCGCCCTTGATATAGGCGATTAGGGTCATGTGGTATGCAATTCAGGAGTTTATCAGGCGATTAGGTCGTAAGACATGCATTTCAGGGCTTAACTAGCAATTAGGATCACAATCGCATGAAATGAAGGCAATTAGGCCCCCAATCGCCTATACTATAGGCGATTAGGCTTCCCTATCAGGCGATTGGGCTCCCAATCGCCTATAGCATAGGCGATTAGGGTCCCCAATCGCCTTCAGCGGATCTGTTCCAGTTTTTCGCGCGTTTAACACTCCAAATCAGATCCGGAACGTGTGGAAACACCAAATATCGATCATACAACATTATCAAACATATTTCAAGCAAAACCCCTAGCTTATCATCGTCCTATCAGTCCCGAATGCAAGCCTTTACCCAAAATAGCATACTTAGCATGAAAACATCACATCAACATGCATAACTTTTACCCTAAATAGCAAATACTCAGATTTCATCATGTTATCACGTTGTCCAATCATCCCCTACTGTTCTATCATCATCCAACAACAAACCCTAACATCAAACAACTAGCAAAACACCTCATATCATCCAAAATCATTCAAACTCATTCAAATGGGTCAAAATACTCAATATTCACAATACACTTCCAAAACCATCCAAACTCCTAAGACATCATCATCCTATCATAAACAAGCTGTAAACACCTTGATAACATGATAACAACCCTTTTTGAATCATAAAAATCCTATCTTTTAATCATATTTAACACATACAACATGCATAATGGTTTGGACTTGTTTAAAAACGATTTTCATAGGTTTTCAAAGACACAAATGTTTATAAACCAGGTCTGGACCTTTAGGGGGTAAAACACAATCATATAAAGGTTTGGGGATGAAGAACACACCTTGGTTTTATGAGGATTTGATGTGTAAAGCTTGAAAATGAGTGTTTTGATGCTAAAACGTGTTCCAGAGGGTGTTTGGGAGTTGGGATATGTTATGAGACGGCTAGGGTTGCATTAGAGGTGTTTTGGAGGTCAAGGGTGGTATTTATAGGCGTTTCTAGTCGTTTAAAACACGTCAGGCGATTATGCAGCAGCATTAGGCGATTATGGCTCCTAATCGCCTATAGCTATAGGCGATTAGGGCCTAATCGCCCTCAGGATTCCCCTACTCGCCTTCCCTATAGGCGATTACAGAGGCTAATCGCCTTCAGCCTCTGCATAATCGCCTATAGGGTCTGATTCTGTGTATTTGGCGCGTTAAACTCCGTTTTAACATATGTTAACACGTTTTCACATACCGACGAGTCACATAAAGATTATAATCACATAATACATGTAAACAATCACATTCACACCCGTTCACCAATTCCCGGGACTCGAGACTTGTGTTTCTACTAAGGTTTGACGATTCCACGAATCGTCAATCCTTGCATACCTGGTTAAGTGGCCGACATCTAACGATCCTCTAGGTTATACTAATAACTCCCGAACTATAACACGGCTTAACTGACCTAGTTAAATATACTATACGCGTGACTCGCTAAGGTAGACTTTGACCCAAACCATGTTATTAACCTGAGTTTGCCGGGTGTCACATCATCCCCACGTTAAAAGAATTTTCGTCCCGAAAATTAGCACAAGTCAAAAAGGAAACGACAAAGAATAGAAACCAAAAGAGAGAATTTACCCGAGTTGTCACATCATCCCCACGTTAGAAGGAATCTCGCCCCGAGATTCATTCAGCTGCGGTAGTAACATGTCTCGATTCAAAAGCGCGCTTAGGAAAAAGGTGAGGATACTTAGACTTCATCTGATCCTCGCGTTCCCAAGTGTATTCCGGTCCACGGTTTGAGTTCCAGCGTACTTTAACAATACGGATTTTACTCCGACGAAGGCTACGAATCTTGTAATCAAGGATCTCAACAGGTTCTTCCACAATGCGAAGGCGATCATCAACCTTGATCTCTTCTAGTGGAAAAATAAGAGATTCGTCAGCCATGCATTTCTTCAAGTTAGACACATGGAAGACGTCGTGCACATTACCGAGCTCCGCCGGTAAATCAAGTCGATATGCCACCGGTCCAATCCGTTCCAGGATTGCAAACGGTCCAACGTACCGAGGGTTTAGTTTGCCACGCTTTCCAAAGCGTATGAGGCCCTTCCATGGTGAAACTTTCAGAAGCACCCTGTCCCCAACCTGGAACTCTAGAGGTTTGCGACGTCGATCAGCATAACTCTTCTGCCGATCCCGTGCCGCTGCCAAACGGTTACGGATCTGCATGATCTTTTCCGAAGTCTCGTACACTAGCTCAGGCCCAGTGAGTTGACTCTCACCCACCTCAGCCCAACAAAGGGGAGATCGGCATTTCCGTCCATACAGTGCCTCGAACGGAGCTGCCTTGATACTCGAATGGTAACTGTTGTTATAAGAAAACTCCACTAACGGCAGGTGAATCTCCCAACTCTTCCAAAATCAATCACACATGCCCGAAGCATGTCCTCTAAGGTTTGAATTGTTCGTTCACTCTGCCCGTCAGTTTGTGGGTGGTAAGTTGTACTCATGTCCAACTGGGTACCCAAGGCTTTGTGTAAGGACTTCCAAAAATGCGAAGTGAAGTGAGAATCACGATCCGAAATGATAGAAACCGGCACACCATGCTTAGAAACGACCTCCTTGAGGTAGAGACCAGAAGGCTTCTGATACTCCACCTTGACCTTGGCACAGGTCAAGCATTTGCTCATGTAGGAGGCAATGTCAGCCTTCATGTTTGGCCACCAGTAGAGTACCTTTAGGTCTTGGTACATCTTGTCTGAGCCAGGGTGAATGGAATATCGGGTTTTGTGAGCTTCATCCAAAACAAGCTCCCGCAATCCCCCGAATAACGGAACCCATATGCGTTCTGCGAAGTAGTGTAAGCCGTCAGGCCTTTGTTCAAGGTGTTTATCAGCACCGTGCATGGTCTCAGCCTTAAGGTTTTCCTCCTTCAAGGCTTCTAGCTGCGCAGAACGGATCTGGTCAGGAAGAGAAGAGTGGATAGTGAGTTGCAACGCCCGAACGCGACGTGGGTTTGCTGATTCCTTCCTGCTCAAGGCGTCTGCCACCACATTTGCCTTGCCAGGATGGTACTTAATGGCGCAATCATAGTCGTTCAGGAGTTCAACCCAGCGACGCTGTCGCATGTTCAGGTGTTGTTGGTCGAAGATATGCTGGAGACTCTTGTGATCGGTATAGATGGTGCATTTGGTACCGTACAAGTAATGCCTCCAAATCTTCAACGCAAACACCACTGCACCCAACTCCAAGTCGTGGGTGGTATAGTTCTTCTCGTGAACCTTAAGTTGACGAGAAGCGTAGGCAATCACTTTCTCGCGTTGCATTAACACGCAACCGAGACCCCGAATCGAAGCATCACAGTAAACAACGAAGTCCTCCGTGCCCTCAGGCAAGGATAGGTTGGGAGCAGAACAGAGTTTGGACTTCAGCTTTTGGAACGCTGATTCTTGCGGTTCACCCAGTCGAATTTTCTGTCCTTCTGAGTAAGAGAGGTGAGGGGTTGAGCGATCTTCGAAAACCCCTGAATGAAACGACGGTAGTAGCCCGCAAGACCTAGGAATTGCCGCACCTCAGATGGCGTCTTTGGTGCTTTCCAGTCTTTAATTGCTTCGATCTTAGCCGGATCGACCTGAATCCCTAGTTCATTAACCACATGCCCTAGGAACTGAACTTCACGTAACCAAAAGTCACACTTCGAGAACTTAGCATAAAGCTGTTCCCGTCGCAAAAGTTCCAGAACTAAACGCAAGTGTTCCTCATGTTCAGCTTTGTTCTTGGAGTAGACAAGAATGTCGTCAATAAACACAATGACGAACTTATCAAGATAAGGTTTGCACACGCGGTTCATCAAATCCATGAAAACCGCCGGTGCGTTAGTGAGGCCGAAAGGCATGACCAAGAACTCGAAATGGCCATAACGTTTACGAAAGGCACTCTTTGCAATGTCAGCTTCCTGCACGCGCAACTGGTGGTAACCGGACCTCAAGTCGATCTTGGAGTAGTAGCTAGAACCCTGGAGCTGGTCAAAGAGATCATCAATGTGAGGAAGAGGATAACGGTTCTTGATGGTCACCTTGTTCAGCTCTCTATAATCCATGCACATCCGAAGACTTCCATCTTTCTTCTTCACGAACAGAATCTGGGCTCCCCAAGGGGAAGAACTCGGTCTGATGAAACCCTTATCCAAGAGTTCCTGTAACTGGCTAGATAATTCCTGCATCTCGGGAGGTGCAAGACGGTAGGGGGCCCGAGCAATAGGAGTTGCGCCCGGTACAAGGTCAATACCGAACTCAACCTGACGATGGGGAGGAAGACCAGGTAGATCATCGGGAAAAACATCAGCTCTGTACACTTCAATTCATATACTTAACCTTAACCCTAACATTATTTTTATATATTTAAACTTAAACTTTATTTTTATTAGTTATTTCCTTTTGTTAAGTAACTTTAATTCATATACTTAACCTTAACCCTAACATTATAAATATATCACTTATCAGCTCTGTACACTTCACAAAGGGTAAATCACCAAGGTATATATAAAGGGTAAATCACCATTTTAAACTCTCAAGATTAGTTGTTTTTAATTAAACATTCTTCAATCTTTTATTAACTAAGTAATCTTACAAATGAATAAAACCAAACCAAGTTCTCTAACAAATCTATGTTGGAATGACTTGTGTTAAGGTAAATGGTCTCAAGAAGGACCAATGTTCTTTAACTAAAAAAGATTGCACTATACCTCGCTTTGAAACTTAACTAAATATAAGTATAATATAATAGATATACTTTCTTGCTTTTCACCCTATAACTATATATCAAAGGTTTGTGGTTATCACCCTACCTTTTTCATTCTCGTGACCCATTTTGTGACTCGGATCAAGTTCCACACAAAAAGGGGTATTCCAATAATGTCCAAAGGCAGTTTTCTTGATTCATAAGCTTAGTAGTTACGACACACAATCTTCAAATCAGATCTACGTTCCTAGTTACAACCACTGGGATATCCTCGATCTTCTTCTCATCGGTAGGGGAAACAGAAAGAAGTGCCAAAACGGCTGAACAACCCTTACGAATACACTTAAGGGCTTTCATGCTGGAGATGAGACTTAGCGGAGCACCGCCCTTCTCACCATGTACCAAAAGAAACTCTCCATCCGGGAGAGGGATCCGAATAACCTTGTCGAAACAAACGATCTCCGCACGATACAAAGATAACCAATCCATGCCTACAACGACATCAAAACTACCCAAAGGTACAGGCATAAGGTCGATGGGGAAGGACAAACCCGAGAACTCAAGATGGCACTCCCGAAGGACACAAGTCGCCTCAATCTTCTTACCGTCAGCCAACTCAATCAAATACTTAGCCTCTAAAGGAACAGGCACTATATCTAACAATCGGCTAATTTCCAAATATATGAAGCTTTTATCGGCACCAGAATCAAACAAAACAGTAACAGAGCGATTATTGAGAAGGAACGTACCGGTAACTGTGTCGGGATCCTTTTTAGCCTCAGCGGCTCCAATGACAAAGGCACGTGCGTTCCTGCCACCGCCTCCACCATTCCCGTTACCGTTCCCGTTCTTCACATCCCCGCCTTGCTTCAGTTTCGGGCAATCCTTCTTGAAATAACCAGTCTCACCACAATTGTAACAACCCTGCTTCCCTGACGTCCCCTGGGCAGTAGGGGTAGGGACAGCAGCACGACCCTGAGAAGACGAAAGGTTCACCCTACAATCCTTGGCATGATACCCCAACTGCTGACAACGGTGACAACGTGCCCTATCACAATTCCCCGGATGATGAAACCCACACTTGTTGCACTTAGGATGTTTCCCAGCATAACCACCCTGTTTAGAACCCGACGAAGAAGAACCCCCAACATCATACTTCTTACCCTGCTGTGCCGGAGCTGACGCTGAACCCTTACCCACATTCTCCCACTTGCGCTTGTTACTCTCTGGAGCCTTAATAATTGCACCATGTGCAGGCAAAATACCCTCATTCACCTTCAGATTGGTCATCCTATGAGCCGACCGAACCACATCTGCATAGTTGGGAAGATTTCCCGCAGCCACTAACCCCGCTATCTCTGGTACTAACCCCGAAATGTAGTGCTCGATCCTCCTGTATTCTGGTACGTGTAAGTCAGGACACAGCACCGCCAAGTCGTTACGCCTCACAGTGTACTCTTCAATCTCAGACCCAACCATCTTGAGGTTCCAAACCTCATGTTCCAACTTCTGAATCTCTTCCCTGGGACAGTACTCTCTCTTCAGTAGCTGAACAAAATCCTCCCATGGCATGGCATAAGCCTCACCCAAACCCATATTCCGAGTAGTAGAGTTCCACCAGGTCAAAGCAACATCCTGGAATAGAGCGGCAGCATACTTGACTCGATCCTCAGGAAGACAGTTACACATCAAGAACACCGACTCCACCTTCTCTAGCCACTTGAGCAAGCCTACGGCCCCCTCAGTGCCAGAAAAATCATGGGGCTTACAGTCCCGGAACATCTTGTACGTGCACATGGCTGGGGGTGGATTAACAACACCACCTGAAACGAAACACGTAAGAAAACCACAAAAAGAAAGATGACATGCTGACAGCCAGGCAAGGCTGATAGGATCAACTTACCGCCATGGGCATTGTGTCCTGCCTGATAGGCAGCCTGCAGCAAGTTGTTCAGATCTTCCTGAGTTAGGTTCACACCTCCACGACCACCGCCACCAGTGCGTCCACCAGTACGACCACCACCTCTACGTCCACCGCAAATTCCAGACATGAATCTGGCAACAAGAACGAAGGAAAATTCAGATTCTCAGCTAGTGATGACCACTAGTATTGACGTAATCAAGGCTAGATCCAATCCAGGGCCATCCCTTCAAACCCAGAGCTCACTAGGGCTTTCATGCATTTCGGTTTATGATTTCGTGTGCACCCGAAATGATAAACCGCTCTACATGGTCCTCCTAGCGTTCTCCTAGCCTAAAGTTCAAGTCACCGAACACGGATGCTTAGCCGTACACCACAATGACATTAGTGTCACGGCAGTTCAGGGGCGAGTGGGTTTATTGGAGTACGAAGGGGAGATGTCCGAGCCTTGGACAGATCTCAAAAGTACGCAAGCCACTCCAATACACCACACTGCCTAAGGGATTAACAGTTCAATACTCATAAGAGCGGATGATGTAACACAAGGAATTCGATGATTTAAAGACACCCCGACAAGCGCATATGTTACCCACTATGACGTCTAGTACCATGTGACCGTCTAGTGTGTGTGCGACTCGGCTATAGACTAGACTCTACATGCAGTCCTAGTTCCACTATAACCATTGGCTCTGATACCAATCTGTCACACCCTCAAAATCCACCTACGGGGTTTTACCGCGAGGCGCGTGACAAACCAGGATCCAAGTCAACAATCACAATAAACAACACTATATGAACTCATGCATATTTTAAAAACATAAGTTTGAAACCATAAAACCGTAGCGGAAGCTTTGTTACAAGTTCAAATTCCAAAAGTAAATCCAACAATTCAACATAAGGAAAACATGATCCTAAACTAGACGTCGTGCAGACGCGTGCGCCCTAGTCCTCGTTTGCTACCTTAGCGACCTGAGAAAAACATGCCAAAAGTTCGTCAGCACAAAATGCCGGTGAGTTCACAGGTTTTAATAAAAGTGACCAAGTTACAAAAGTATACCAAGTCCACCTGTCCATACTATAAAACGTTCAATCAAAGTACGCTAGCTAGGCGTATGTTTTGTTACTACTACGACTGGAAACCATTACTAGACACGTCACAAGTTACCAAAGTTACAGCCCGAATAATGTCACAAGTCACAATGTTACAAGGTCGAGACAACATGCACCCGCCCGGCCCTCCAAGCCGACGAGTGGGGCAGGTCACGCCCAATATGTCTATCCACATTTCCCCCGTTGTGCTACACCGCACATTCATGGTTTCCCTGGGACTTAAAAGATCGTATAGTAACTCAAAATAAACCATAGTATGACAAAAGTTCTCAAAACATAGTTCTACGCATGTTTTCTCCCCCAAAAGTAAAACCAGTTGAAGTGGGGCCGTGAACTCACCTTAGGTTGCGTTACTTCAACTAAAGAATAAGATCAGCAAGCTATGCTAGTCCCGTAAAGCGGCGACCTAACATATGACAGTTACAAGTACTTAGACTAATAACCCGTAGGTTAGTTAGTCCCTAGATGTCCAGACCATAACCAGGCTCGTTTGAAAACACGTTGACTGTTTGACTGACCAAAAGTACAAGACTCGACATCCCATTGGTGACCCGAGACTCCCCGTGTTATACTTTCACTCTCAATCACATAATCATGCAATCACACTTAACATACGTTAGAGTTCAACAAGTCTAACACATAGTTCAAACAGTACACAAATAAGCCCGAGCACGTGTTACCAAGTTATCAGGTATGATACGGGGTTCCTAGCATGTTCCTAGGTGTCAAATCGGGTCTCGGAATGCCAAAATACACTTATAGCAGCAGTACAGGCGATTAGGAAAAGTCAACTAGCGATTATGAAAGTCAACAGGCGATTATGGGGGCTAATCGCCCTTAATATAGGCGATTAGGGTCATGTGGTATGCAATTCAGGAGTTTATCAGGCGATTAGGTCGTAAGACATGCATTTCAGGGCTTAACTAGCAATTAGGATCACAATCGCATGAAATGAAGGCAATTAGGCCCCCAATCGCCTATACTATAGGCGATTAGGCTTCCCTATCAGGCGATTGGGCTCCCAATCGCCTATAGCATAGGCGATTAGGGTCCCCAATCGCCTTCAGCAGATCTGTTCCAGTTTTTCGCGCGTTTAACCCTCCAAATCAGATCCGGAACGTGTGGAAACACCAAATATCGATCATACAACATTATCAAACATATTTCAAGCAAAACCCCTAGCTTATCATCGTCCTATCAGTCCCGAATGCAAGCCTTTACCCAAAATAGCATACTTAGCATGAAAACATCACATCAACACGCATAACTTTTACCCTAAATAGCAAATACTCAGATTTCATCATGTTATCACGTTGTCCAATCATCCCCTACTGTTCTATCATCATCCAACAACAAACCCTAACATCAAACAACTAGCAAAACACCTCATATCATCCAAAATCATTCAAACTCATTCAAATGGGTCAAAATACTCAATATTCACAATACACTTCCAAAACCATCCAAACTCCTAAGACATCATCATCCTATCATAAACAAGCTGTAAACACCTTGATAACATGATAACAACCCTTTTTGAATCATAAAAATCCTATCTTTTAATCATATTTAACACATACAACATGCATAATGGTTTGGACTTGTTTAAAAACGATTTTCATAGGTTTTCAAAGACACGAATGTTTATAAACCAGGTCTGGACCTTTAGGGAGTAAAACACAATCATATAAAGGTTTGGGGATGAAGAACACACCTTGGTTTTATGAGGATTTGATGTGTAAAGCTTGAAAATGAGTGTTTTGATGCTAAAACGTGTTCCAGAGGGTGTTTGGGAGTTGGGATATGTTATGAGACGGATAGGGTTGCATTAGAGGTGTTTTGGAGGTCAAGGGTGGTATTTATAGGCGTTTCTAGTCGTTTAAAACACGTCAGGCGATTATGCAGCAGCATTAGGCGATTATGGCTCCTAATCGCCTATAGCTATAGGCGATTAGGGCCTAATCGCCCTCAGGATTCCCCTACTCGCCTTCCCTATAGGAGATTACAGAGGCTAATCGCCTTCAGCCTCTGCATAATCGCCTATAGGGTCAGATTCTGTGTATTTGGCGCGTTAAACTCCGTTTTAACATATGTTAACACGTTTTCACATACCGACAAGTCACATAAAGATTATAATCACATAATACATGTAAACAATCACATTCACACCCGTTCACCAATTCCTGGGACTCGAGACTTGTGTTTCTACTAAGGTTTGACGATTCCACGAATCGTCAATCCTTGCATACCTGGTTAAGTGGCCGACATCTAACGATCCTCTAGGTTATACTAATAACTCCCGAACTATAACACAGCTTAACCGACCTAGTTAAGTATACTATATGCGTGACTCGCTAAGGTAGACTTTGACCCAAACCATGTTATTAACCTGAGTTTGCCGGGTGTCACAAATGGGGAGCTAGATAGTGATGTCGCCCATCGCATTCAAGCTGGTTGGTGTAGGTGGAGGGCCGCTAGTGGAGTTTTATGTGACAAAAGGTTCCCAACTAAATTAAAGGGAAAATTCTATAGGGTTGCAGTAAGACCTGCATTGTTATATGGGATCGATTGTTGGGCCATCAAAAAGGCACAAGCTCGCAAGATGGAGGTAGCAGAAATGAAGATGCAAAGGTGGATGCGCAGGCACACTAGGGTAGACCGAATAAGAAATGAAGTTATTAGGGAAAGGTTAGGGGTAGCTAGCATATCAGACAAGATTAAGGAGGGTAGATTAAGATGGTATGGGCATGTGAAGAGGAGGCAAACGACGGCTCCTGTTAGAGTAGTGGAAACCCTCTCGGTAGAGGGAAAGAGGTGTAGAGGAAGACCCAAATTAACTTGGGATGAGCGGATTAGGCATGATTTAATAGAGATGCATCTCTCTGAGGACATGGTCGAGGATAGAGCTTCGTGGAGGAAAAAGATTAAGGTTAAGGATTAGTAGGGAGGGTTTAGTGGTATCGTAGCGTGGTCCTAGGATCTTAGACTTTGTCTTTCACTGGGGAAGGTCCGCATAGGTGGCTTATATTAGTGTTTTTACGGATTATGTTGTTTTTATGGTGTATATACCTTTGTTTGACTACGCCACGTCTTCATGTTTTCTATAAATTTAGCAACACTTTATTATTTATTTTATTTCATTTATTATTATTATTATTACTATTACTATTATTATTATTATTAGTTTTTAGTATTATTTATTTATTTATTTTATTTACTCTATTTTATTTTATTTTTGCTTCTCGTTTGTGTGTTATCGAGCCGGGGGTCTCTCTGGAAGCAGCCTCTTTATCCGTAAGGATAAAGGTAAGGTTTGCCTATATCTCACCCTCCCCAGACCCTACTCTTAGCTTTGCTAAGTGTGGGATTTACTGGGTAAGGTTGGTTGGTTGGTGTACTAACAGATGTTAGATTAAATATATTAATGAATGACTCACATATGTACTAACAGACGTAAGATATATTAATATTTGAAGCTTTGATGTACTAACAGATGTAAGATAGATTAATATTTTAAGCTTTGATGTACTAACAGATGTTAGGCATATTAATATTTTAAGCTTTGATATACTAACAGATGTTAGATTAATTATATTAATGAATGACCGATATATTTTCTTGAATATTTTAAGCTGATCAAGTGAACATTTATAACATCTGTTGTTTTAAACAGACTTTATTAAACAGACCTTACTAATTCATGATCAAGTGAATTATCTATATCTTTTAAACAGACCTTATTAAACAGACCCACTGCTCTAAAACATACCTTACTAAACAGACCCACTCATGAATCATAACAAACCAAAAACATAACTAAACAAAAACGTACAACAATCAAAATAAAACACTAAAATATTCGTCAATTACTAAGGTCTGTTTCATAATCATCTACAAATTTAAGATTCAACAGCTATAAGACTTGAGAGAAACCATTTGTATATGCTCTATACAAGAGATTATGTGACTATAACATCTGCAAATTTACAAACATGAAAAAGAGAACCTAATTTTATTAAACAACGAATCACGATACATTTTTCAAGGTTTAACAGAAAACATATTACAAAGAAATAGTTATTGAATTATTATAATTAATCGTTAATCAAATAACATTTATACAACTACATCCATTTCAGGCCGCTTTTCGGGATTTGCTTCCCAACATTCCTTCATCACATTAGCACGAGATAATATGATTTCGTACCCAGTAGTTGGATGAACAAAGCTATAGAAAGTTTTTTAGGATGGACCGCTGCAGTGTTGAGTATATTTCCTTTTTCACTTTCAAGTGCCCAAGCTGATGAATCCTTTGTGGCCATAACTAAAACACTCTTCTCAGGTCCAGGCAGTTTACACATTCCAAACTGCCGAGAAATGACAGCTGTAAACAATTCACTTGCTATATGTTTCTCGTATAATAAAGTGGGCCCCGTGATATCAATTACCGAAACCTGCATCAATCATTGCTATAAGCGATAGTTGGAATAGGAGAAAAGAACAGAAGGAAAAATGGTATCTTACATATCCTTGTTCTAACCCAATAGCAACATGTTTAGTGTCATGACTTGTAATTAATGAAAGCACTGCCCATTTACCTTAACAAGTTTAATACTTTGGATAATATTGCTTCCTTTCTTTGAACTTCATGTAGGAATAATACAAGTCATGATTTGTAATCATCTATGGTTGATATATGTACGAAAATTAGTCTTTATTACCTTGTCAGGACAAAAAACTGCTCTCTGCGACATATGGCACGAGCTTAAATTTAAGAATTCTAACCTGTACCACAACATATCCTTGTTCTAACCCAACAACAACATATAATATGTTTTTACAGTCTTGTACTGTATATACTTACTGTTCCACTTGGATCTCCAGTTATGAGTACTCGTGCTTCCATATCATAACATAATCCAGTCAGGGGTACACCACTTAAAGACTGGTCATCTTCACTCTACATTGTTAGAAGCCAAAAGGACAACAACGACAATTAATATTAGTTTAATGTACAATCCATTATGTTATTGGAATCAGAAGTTACCTGATTCTATCGATTATATACACATTGTATCGATTATATACACAAGGATAAACGAATAAAATTCCTAAGACTGTATGATCCACAACACACAAAGCACCATGTCACTATCCAAATCAATTATATACATGTAGGATACAAATTTTACCTCCTCATTTTCCATAAAAACAAAAAATAAATAGTGAGAAAGAGAAAGTGAAAGGAAATAAATCGTGTTTCATGGTATGTGATGTTAAAACATGCTTAACATATTTACGAATGCCTGGTATGTGATGTTAAAACATGCTAAAAATACTTCGTGGTATGTGATATATCATAAGTGACAGTACCTTTGTGTATTCATTATCGGATTCTGGGACTTTGGTTCGGATCGATGTATGATCTTTCAATGATATGATGTTGTCCTTCAAAGACTGAACCGCTTAACCATTGGGATCCAAAGAAGCCTTTATCTTTCTCATTGTCCTCATATTCTCTGTTCCAAGTTCTTTTCAAGATACTGCAAATACAATCATCAGTCAAGGGCTGTTGCTGCTGTTGCATCTGCTGCTGTTGCTTTGTTGTTGCTGCTATTGCAGTGGTAGAATATGCTATTGTTGCTCCATCAGCTGTTGCTCTGTTGCTGATTTTAAATCTGCTGCTGTTGTAGTGGTGTAATCACTTTCTTATGCTGTTGCAGTGGTGGAATCACTGTTGTTGCCCTGTTGCTGCTTAGATCGAACCACTAAAGTCAGTCGATCTAACAAAAAAGAAGATATATTTTGCATGTAATCTAAAATCACTAAACATATTTCAGAATGTTTGTAGAATAAAAACCAAACTAAGATTAGATCAAGGAAGGTTGTCACACCCCACCTAGGCGGAAACACGGGGTGTAACCACGAAAGGTTTTCAAGCACAAGATATGAACAAACGTTCATATTTATTTATTCATAAAAGTACCAAACGTGTTCGATAACAAGTAGTTTCAAAAGATACATTTTAAAACCCTTCGCGGGGTCAAAAGTTTTGATGACACGATAAGTGGTAGTCGTGAATGTAAGCCCAATCATATCCCAAGTTCCATCCATTATTTAGTTACCTGAAAAACATACATAAAAACTTTGTTAACAAAATTGTTGGTGAGTTCACGGGTTTTTGAAAAGTGTAAAGTTTAATGAATTCCTTGAATGACCCATCATTGCCTAGATAGGAGCAATGATGATAAACCATCATGAGTCCATAACCAAACCTCGACGAGCGGTGCCTCGTACATTGCACAACAATGCAATGAATCGTCATATAAGTAATGCAAGCACTCTCATATAGCATAAACCGGTTAGAGCGACTAACCAAGAGTGGGGGTGTCAACCCTATAGATCTATTCATGCGTTTCTAGGCTAAATCCATAGTTAATGGTTATGATAAACTAATATACGAGGGCTTTAGCGAGTACTCTTAAACATATCGTCTCATGTACACCGCTCGGCTAGGAATTCATTCTAAAACAAGTAAACAATGCATGCTTTTCCCCAAAACATAAAACAGTAAAAAGGGGACGTGAGAACTGACCTTAAGTCTGCGTGTAGTCTAGGAAAAGCGTATGTCCGAAACTAGGTATCTCGAGCTATACGTCCTATATACATACATGGTACCTTAGATCCATGTAAAAATAATCCATGGTACTCATGGTTCACCCAATCTCTAGTGGTATAATCGTTTAGACTTTCTTGGTGACATTTTAGTTGCTCGAAAATAGTAGTCTTTGTATGAAAATAGGTTCTAGTTTCTAACACATGTTTTCCAATATAAAACATATGTTCTCACTTTGAAAACGAGTTATATTATGTTCAAATACACATGTTTCTAGTTATGTATACACAAAACCTCCCTTGAGTATGTACTCGTGTATGTATATACACGCATATATGCATCTATGTATATGTATTTCATTTCATGACCATAGATTTCCATGTTTATGAGGTGTACACTTATACACACATACCCATATATGTATGTACTTGAGTACATTCATACACATCAATATCTATGGTCATGAGTTTAATATACACTTACATACACACTACATACACACGCGCATATACATGGTAGGGCACACACACATAGATCTTGCCTTGTACATACATCTACATACCCTTATACATTATTGCTAAAACATAATATTATCTTAGTTCAAAACTACTAGGCATCTATGTATATATATAACCACGCAATCATACATACTTGAAGGAAATGCAACTATATTCATGTTATATATACACGCATACATATACCCTAGAGATAACATACTTGCTTTCTATATTAAGTTCATATCTCTAGCAAGGTTAACATATTGGGTGAACACTAGTATGCTTCTAGTTGTAAGATAAATGTAATAACAATCTAGTTAGTAGATCATAACTCTAGTATGTCTTGGACATAGAGGTTCACTTGGAAACTTGATAGAGTGTTTAGTGAGTGTGTGTTAAGTGTAGTGTTGAGTTGGAGGTGCAAGTAAATTGTGAAGCCTTGGGGTCCTATTTATAGAGGGAGTGGGAGAGATTGCGAGAGAGAGATGTGAGAGAGAGAGAGAGAGAGAGTGGCCGAGAGAGAGGGGAAGGGGAGAGGAAAGATTGCTTGGGACTTGCTATGTTGGGTTAGTCAACTATCCTCAAACCTTGTATTACATAGAATCCTTCCTTGTGTGGCTAACAATCTTCCTATGTCTCATATCTTACTAGCAAATGCAAGGTCCAAATCACACTTTAAAAGGTCACTAATCCCATGATTATGTTGGTTAGATGCTAAACATATGTGACCTTTCATGAAGTCAACTATGTAAGCAAATCAACACATGTTTAAATAGGGTTTGACTTGGATAAAAAAAGATAAGAGAGGGGGACTAGGGGGCGACGGTTTTTGGGGAAGGAAACAACAAAGTGGGTTGCTAGTTATATGTGGTAATGATCTCTTCTAATTCTTAGTGAATTAAGGAATCCTACAATGTTTGGTAAATGATCTTACTTTGTCCCAAATCTTGGAAACAAATCAAAGGTCATAATCATATCTCAAGGTTGACTAAACACTATGATGATGCTTGGTAAGACTTGAGCTAATGTGACAACACCTTGGGGATTCTAGAGATTACAATAAACATGTGATAGATTAATTTAAAAAAAATATTAATATGGATATGGGGGGGGGGGGGGTAATCGGCAGAAAGAAAGAAAGAAAAGAAAAAGGGAGAGTGGACACTTAACCAATGTGGTAAACCAACATCCTTGATCCTAGGTGTTTAAGGAATATTGCCTTATATGGTAAAGCCACCAAATCTTATATTTATTTGTCTTAGAAAGAATAATAGGATATGACACTTCATTTATGATGTTCCAAGTGTCAAGTAGAAACAAAACATTAAACAAGGTGGTGGTGATCCTTTTTGGCTAGTAGATTTCATAAATCCTAGTGTTGATCACTTGTTTCACCAAATATAGTTAAGTTTATAAAGGAACTAGTTAGTTCATCTATGATGGAACAAAAAGAATATCTAGTGCTTGTTATAAATGTGTTACTAGCTTCTTATATGCATGTACATATGTATATATATATGTGTGTGTGACGTAATATATATATATATATATATATGTAGGTATCGTGTACACATTTACACATATGTATAGGTATGTTAGTCGAATAAATACTAGGCTTTATACATAAAATCCATGATGCTTCCCGTTGTATTATTAAATAAATGGGCATCTATACATGATTTTGGAAAAATAACTTGCAATCATATAAGTTGGTGTCACCAAGATTCGTTGATATGGGTGAAATTATACTCGTTCGGACATTGCCAGACTATCTCGGGGGACTTATGCATATAAAATGACATGAATAATGCATGGAAAATTAAACGTTGACTAGAAAGTGTACGGATTTGACCTGACTAAGTGGTGGGTGTCACAAAGGTAGTGCTTGGTAAGGGATGAAATGGGTTAAGCAGGATTGCATATACCAGTAACTTTCTATCCCCAAACTTTTAAAGCCTTCATAAATATTTAGTGTCAGTAAGGGTATGAAACTTATACAATTGAAATAATAATTAAATTTTCAAATAAAAATCTTGAGGAGGTTTTATAAACTAATGTACACTTCTGATGATTTTTAGGCCGTTTAACTGGTCGAGCCCTGTCCTGTTTTACGGATTTGAGGAAAAAAAACATAACCAAATCAAACCATATGACTCGTGTTTGCTCTATGTATATTCATCGTTACACTGAGAACTCATATGTTTTCAGAATTTGGATTACATGTATAAACTGCTATTACAGATAAGCATATGAACCTTGTCAATGGCTCTGGATGCTGATCAAACAGTGATGTGGACTGCAGGCTGATTGATGTTCCATTCCCAAATTGTAAATCTAACGGATCACCACCCTGAACATAGCAATAGCTAATCATTATACACAAAAATTTTCAACCCTTCAAATACAACCTAAAATAACCAAATCGCAGTACTTTTTGTAAAAATTCTAATTCTCTTCTATACTTCTCAGCAGCAGTGTAAGTATCCCTGCATAATCACCCAGTTGCTGTTTAGATCCATCACTGAACCGTGAAAATATGTTTTATCATGAATAGAATTAAAACACATATAACACATAAAAACAAATTTAAAAAAGCAAGAAAAGAAATTCCATTTTCACTATCACTTGTATGTGGACATACATATAGCATTAAACAAAAGTAACAAAACTTCAGCTTTGATAATCATTCTAGTTATATTGCATAAACCTAATTTTGAAAAATGGAAATTTGTAATGATCATCCAGCTATGGCAACTTGAAACGCCTCTCCTACCAAAGGATATTTACCTCAACTACAATCAAGCTTTGAGGTAGACAAGCCATGCCTTGAGCCAGAACCTACACGCCTTACAAAACCAAAGCATAATAAAGAGAATGAGCTCCAAATTCATTTATTATTCACAAGAAAACTGGAAAACACTATGGATTATTAGCTTATGGGTTTTGATTATGACTGGTTTGTTCCTTTGGAAATACTTTCAATAAAACCAAAGGGCTGCATTTGAAGTTATAGCATACTGTGTTTTTACAGCTAAAGGCAGAGCCGAAACGCTCAAACTTAATAGGGCTATGATATTATTGCCGGTGTGCAGCAACACTATAACTTGGCTCAGGTACATAGGGGTGTCTTATTTTGTACCGTTTGATGACAACATCAACTTTCACAAGGTAAATATATTTTATCTTCCAAATTCAACTTTCACTGGATCATAATATTGGTTTGGGTTGAGACATGCCATTTTCAGTAGGGTTGAACTGGTTCGAGTCAGTTTGAGCCGCAATTGTTAAAACATTAGTTGACCAGATCTGACAAGCTGTTGCTGCACGAGTAACGCAGCTGATACATTCTGATCTGACACCTTATGCAGTTGACCAGTGTATAAAAAATTTAGATAAATCGATTACTATGTACATTGATGAACGCTATGTTATAGAACTACATAGTTCTTACTATTGCTAGCCAAATCGTCCATCTGTTCAAAAATGTTTCAACACTTTTATTTGGTCATCAGAGGTTTTGTAACAGTTGAGCATTAAAAATAAGTGAAAGTAAAATGTGTACAGAAAAATGAAAATACTTACCAAAATTACTCCAAATTTAGCATCCCAAGCATGGATAATAACCTCTGAAAGGTTGTTGTGTCAAAGGGTTTTGTGAAAACATTAGCAATTTGATTTGCTGTTGACACATATTTTACCTAAATCTTTCCTTTTTCATAGCAATCCCTGATGAAGTGATACCTGATTTCAATATGTTTTGTCTTTGAAAATGGATAGGGTTTTGGATGATGCTAATGGCTGAGGTACTATCTAGTAGTAATGGTGTCTTGGTTTCTTTGATTCCATAATCAAGTAATTAATTTTGAAGCCATTGTATCTGTGATGTACAGCTTGCAGCTGCAATATATTATGCTTCAGCAGTTGATGTTGCCACAGATGTTTGCTTCTTTGATTGCCAGGGCACAAAACAGTTTCCAATAAATTGTTGCTGCTGATAGCAGGATACCAAATTCCTAGATTAGGAGTTCCTTTCAGATATCTAAAGATTCTTATGACTGCCATAAGGTGTGATTCCTTTGGATCTGATTGATATGTAGCACAAACACATGTTGAAAACATAATATCTGGTATAGAAGCAGTTAAATAAATGAGGGAACCTTTCATACAACTATACATGGTTTGGTCAACTTGTTTTCCTTGATCATCTGGTTCAACTTGTGTGGTTGGACTCATGGGGGTGGAATATGATTTGCAGTCTTGTAAAGAAAATTTGTTTAATAATTCTTTAACATATTTAGGTTGATGTATAAAAGTTCCGTTTGCTTAATGTTTAATCTGCAGTCCCAAAAAGTACTGCAGTTCTCCTATGGTACTAATCTCAAATTTTGATTGCATGAGTTTCTTGAATTCATCACACAGTTTTGTGTTGGTTTAACCAAAAATGATATCATCAACATAAATTTGAACAAGTAGGATGTGATTTCCAACATGTTCAAGGTAGAAAGTGTATCATACCAAGCTCTGGGAGTTTGTTTTAGCCCATAAAGAGCCTTGTCAAGTTTGTACACCCAATCAGGATGAGCAGGATCCTCAAACCCAGGTGGCTAACAAACATACACTTCCTCTTTTATTTTGCCATATAAAAATGCACTTTTTACATCCATTTGAAAAGCTTTGATTTTGTTGGAAATTGAATAAGTCAAAAATAACTTGATGGCTTCAAGCCTTGCAACTAGAGCAAATGTTTCATCATAATCAATTCCTTCTTCTAGAGAATAACAAAGGACCACCAGTCTTGCCTTGTTCTTGATGATTAAACCAGTCTCATCTTGTTTATTCCTGAAAACCCATCTTGTGCTAATTAGTAGCTTGTTAGGAGGTAAGGGACAAATTTCCCACACATGTTGCTTTTTGAATTGTAGCAACTCATCCTACATAGCTGCAACCCAACTGTTGTCTTTGAAGGCTTCCTGGTATTTCTTTAGTTCCAATTGAAAAATGAATGCTGAGAAAAAGCAGAAGTTGGGAAGCTAGTTTCTTGTGAGTACCCCGGAAGCAATATCACCCAAGATTTGATCAAATGGATGAGCTTTATGTTCAATCATTTATTCTTGTGTAATAGGAGTATGCTCTTGAACTTCTTCAAACAAACCACTAATGTCAAGGATGTCAGATTCAGCTGTTTGTACAGCTTCAACAGTTTTGGGTTCCATATCAGTAGTTGTTTGTTTTGTTGAATCAGAAGTTTGTAAAACTTCTAAAGGTTTGGGAGTTGATTTTAAGACTGTATTTGGTGTCCATGTTGGGGGGACCGTCATCATAAATCCCTTGATCACCATTATAAGTAGGTTTAGATGAAGTGATAGCAGTCTTCTCAAGTCCAAAATTAAAACTGTCAAGATCAAAGAGTCAGCAGGATGTACTGGAATGAGTGTATGTTTTGACTCATTGAACTTGACATTCAGTGTTTCTTCAACAATCTTGGTTCTTGAATTGAAAACCTTGTAGGCTTTTCTTGTTGGAGAATAACCAAGAAAGTAACATGAATCAACTTTAGCAGCAAATGTTGAAATTGAGTCCTTGATGTTTTGAACTAAACATTAACACCCAAAAGCCCTGAAAAAGGACATTAGGGGCTTGATGCTATGAAGAACTTCATAAGCAGTTTTGAACATAACAGGCTGTGTTAACTGCTTCAGCCCAGAAATAAAGAGGTATGCCGGAATCAGCTAACATTGTTCTTCTTGCTTCAATCAGTCTTTTATTCTTCCTTTCTACCACACCATTTTGTTCAGGAGTTCTGGGAATGCTGAACTATCTAACTATCCCTTTAGACAGGCAGAATTCATCTAGAGTTTTGTTCCTGAATTCTGTCTCATTGTCACTTCTTATGACTTTGACAGAGAGAGAATATCGTTTCCTTACATCTAGAATGAAGAATTTGATACTATTAGCTGCCTCATCCTTGGAAAATAAGAAGAAGACCCATGTGAATCTTGAGAAATCATCAATGATGACTAAGCAGTAATTCTTCTTACGAAGGTTCAAGATTTTTACTGGCCCAAATAAGTCCATATGGAGTAGTTGAAGACATGCAATTGTTCTTGATTCTTCGATAGACTTATAAGAGGACTTATGATGTTTTCCCTTAAGACATGAAACACAATGTTCTTTACACTAGTATTCATTCAAGAGTAGACCTCTGACCAAGCCCATTTTAGTGACTTTATTTATGGTTTTAAAGTTGACATGGCCAAGTCTCCTGTGCCAAAGTTCTATTTCAAAAGTTGATGCCTTTGAGAAGAAACAAGCAGTGTTGTTCAATACTTTGTCTTTTTCAATGTCCACTGCAAAGACATTGCCACATCTTTTGACAACCAACAGAGTATGATCTTCGATTATCTTCTCTATTAACTTTTGGCCTTCTGGTGAGATAATCTTGCAAGGAAGAATATCATTTGTCACACTTTTGAGAGACACTCAACAAGTTGTACTCCAAGTTTTTAACCAGCTTGATCTTATCAAACTGCACTTTACCAGAGGACACATTGCCATATCCCAGCACATATCCCTTGGCATTGTTCCCAAAGGACACAGATCCTTCTTTTTGACTTATGAAATTGTTGATCAGGTACCTACATCGTGTCATGTGCATAGAGCCTTCACTATCAATGTATCAAATGCTGTTTGGACCTCTTTGAGACCCACTGCACAAAGAGTAAATTAGTCATTTTTAGGAACCCAAGCCATTTTGGCTTTGGGTTTACTTTTGAGAACAGGAAGAGTAACAGTTTGTTTTGGACCATTTTTAGAAATCCAAGTCATTTTAGCCTTGGATTGATTTCTGAGAGCAATGGTGGAACCCTGTTTAGGTTCACCATCAACTTTGGTCGTCAGAAGTTTGACCTTGTTTATCAAATCTTTAACTTCAGCAGTTTGGGAAACCGCTGATGGTTTGGGTCTAACTTATGAAAGAGAATTTTGAGAAAAAGGTTGTGGTTGAGATTTAGTCTTTTTCTGAAGAAAGGTTTTACTTGGTTGTCGTTTGTTGGGATAGAAAGTGTTTTCAAAATCTTGTTTGATTTGATTTTCCACAACCAGTTGTAAAATTTTCTTGTTGTACTGATATCCTTTCCTATATCTGCGAAATTTTGTTTTGTGGTTAAACAGACCACAAACTTCATATTCTTTTGCCTTTCCTTTCCTCTTAAAATCATCATAAGTTTTGGAAGGCAAATTACTGACAGTTTCAGTATTTTGAATTAGGTCATTAGCAATTTTCAAGTTCTCAACTCCTGATATAGATGAAACTACTGATGAATTAATGTCAGCAGTTTTAACATCTGCAGAACTTTCACTTGTATTTTTTAGTAAGTTCTGATGAAAAGATGTGCATTCTTTCATATCAGAAGTTTGACTTTGAACTATTTTACTCCCATAATCAGCAGTTTGGGAGTAAAATCAGTTGGTGATTCTGTGTGTTTATACCCTATGCCAAACTTAACATTTGATTTAGTTTGTTTGTTAAGCAGCATTTGGTAACCTCTGCATGACTCAACCCAATTTTCACAGTGAACCTTGGTGTCAACAAACCCTTTTCTAACATTACCTAGGTTTTGTATCATGCTTTTTATTTGTGCTTGGGTTTCAATAGCATTATTTGTTAACTTAGGTAATTTTTTTTGTCTTTAATGCAAGTTTTCTTTCTAAATCACATTTCCTTTGAGTGTATTCTTTCTGAGTCATTGGCTTTGCCTTGTAGATGCACATTGATTTCTCTTATTAAACAAAAGATTCTTTGCATGAGTTTGAGCAAAGCTTTAAAAGAGACTTTTTTGATACTTAGGATAAGGCAGAATTAGAGTAGCATCCCTCAAAAGCCATTAAGGTAAAATTTATTCTTCCATTATTAGGTTCTCCCCAGTTGATGTCAAAGACTTTATTGTCTGCATCTGAACTGCATTCAGATGTGTCATAGGGAAGACTGCTTCAGTCAACATACCTTGAAGTGAACAAACTTTGTTGAGAGGGTTGTTGATGTTGTGGAGGTTGAGCAGTAGGAGTGGAAGGCATCTGTTGTTGGCCTTGTTGTTAAGCAGGCATCTGTACATATTGTATTTGAGGCACATATTGAATTTGTGGAGCTTGTGCCTGTACAAAATGTGCACTTCCTTGTGTTCCTAAATTCCTATTGTAACTAGAGTTTGATTGATTTCCAGACTATGGTTGGTTATAGCTAGAGCTTCTACACTCTCTAGCAAATTGTCACAACTTCTGACACATGTGACATCTCAATTTTGTTTTGTCAAAACCATCTTTTGTTGATTTGTTCATTCCTGGAAATTTTCTACCTGTCGTTTTGTAAAATTTATTCGTTTTTATATTTAACATGGTCAGTTGCTGCAGTATGTCCATTTCTTTTAAGTCATCACTACTGAAATTTTTTAAGTCATCTAAAATGAACACAAATTATCAGTAGTTTGACTGTTTTCTTCATTGTCATAAGCTGTATCTGATCTTTCTAATGAGATGCAAGCAGTTATGTCAATGTGATCAAAAGTTCCAAAATCATTAGAACAAGATGGTGAGTCTTGTCCCAATAGTGCTTTCCTACCTGGAATACAGTCATCAGTAGTTTTTCCAGAGTTTTGTAACTTTTTCTTTTGATTGATTTCTGTTTTTGAAAACTTTTCTAAGTGTTGACATTCCGAGCATTATGGACAATATTTGGGGATTTCCGATGACACCGAGACCTGCTACAACACAATAACATGTTCCTATGAATCCTTGGGTAGTTGCTTCTCAAAAGACAAACACACAATCGACACAGCCGATCAACTAAATTGCTATGACAAGTTCAACACCACCACCTGTTACTCAACCTCAACAACAAGTGACTGTTTTTTGGAGAGTTGCAGCAGCAGCGGTGCAAAATCAGACTTCGAATGCGATTACTACTTTGATCAATGACTTATCATCTGGTAGTGGTAATCGTCCTCCTAAGCTGTTGGACATGTCTGAATATTATCAATGGCAGAAGAAGTTTAAAATTCATTTGGAAGGTATGGGATTTAGAAGGAGGAGAGGCATGGCAAATGATCATGAAGGGATACAATCCACCAATGGTTGAGAACACAGACATCCCAATTCCTCTTGAAGATTTAAAAGATGATGAGAAGAAGAAGTTTGATGTTGAGAAGAAGGCGTTTTCATAATTGTCTAAGGCATTGACCACATGTTTGTTGCATCAGTTTGGATCATGTACTACTTCGAAGCAGCTATGGGATATTTTGAAGAACAGGCATGATGGTAATGAGAAGACAAGTAGACTTCGCATGGAAGAGTTAAAGAGGGAGTTCGAGAATTTTAGTTATATGGGAAATGAACTTTGAAGGAACTTGTTCTTAGATATTATCATTTGTTGTCAGAATTGTCGAATTATGAGATTAAGATTCCAATGACAGAATTAGTGGAAAGTTTGTTAATTCGTTGCCTCCATATTGGGGACAAGATGTTGAAATTTTGAAAGAAAAAGATGCATATCAGTATTGGACTATCAATGAATTCATATAGAAGTTGGAGAACAAAGAGATGGAGGAAAAGAGAAAAGCCAAAAGAGCACAGTTTCCACAAAATCCGGAGCTGTATCATGATGCATCATCTTCCTCTATGTCTAGTTCATTAGTAGGTGGAAATGTTGCACCTCCCATTGCTTGTATTTCAAATGTTGTTAAACCACAAAGAAATCCAATCAATTATCTTGCTCCAGGATGTTGGATCAGTGGCCTCTTTTAATGAACACTTATGTGTTTACAGAGTTATATGAGAGTTATTAAGCAGCGGAATAATAAGTGTTCTAAGATTAAAAGATCACTTTTAAGAGGAGTTATCACTCCCCCTTGACTGAGCAGTTAATGAGAAACAATAAAAACAGTTCAAGTATAAAGTAGTAAATGCAGTTTATGTTTCTCAGATGTGAAATGGATTATAAGTTTAAAAGCCTCGAAGGTTTTCAATTAATTTCAAAGTAAATCACATATCTAAAATAGATGAACAAACTCATCTATTTATAGACCAATACACATAACTGTTGTCTGAAGTAATCTAAGATATTTAGCTAAGCTACTAAGCTTAAGATAAGGTTACAACAGTCTGTACATTGAAACTTGAATCAAGACTTTAACAAAACAATATAATACTAAAACTACTGAAGTCTAAGTCGGTTAGAAGCTTCTGATGTCAAAGTGCTGATGAGTGACAAACTGCTGATGAATAGTTTGTCTTCAGTAGTTCTTCAGTGTAGTGTCTGGTTAGACTTCAGAACTTCTGATGGTTAACTCTTCAGTACTTTGCCATTTTGTTCTTCAGTACTTCTGATTTCTTCTTCAGCAGTTTCTTCTATACTTAAGCAGATATGATTTGGACTAAGGTTATGAAAAGGTGGTTTCTTCAATCCTCTTTGTCCCAACAATCTCCCCCTGGATTGATGAAGCCAAAACCTTATCCAATATTTATTGTTGATTCTTTCTCTCTTCTAGTATCCTCCAGATTTCTGCTGTCATCCGGGTAGTAAGAGTACATCTTTGTTGCTCAGTGAGAGATCCTTGTTCAGGTGTAAGATGTTGAATTGTTAGAAGGTCTTTGGAAGATAGTACACTCAACTCCTTTGAGTTTTTGTAGACCTTACTTGAACGATCTCTCCTGGTCACTAATACTGGGTTAGAATCAGTAAAAGACCATTTGATGATATTTACCTTTGACCTGTCAAAGTCAGAGGCATAGGAAACCAAGCCTGTTTCCTGGGGTAAACCTGAGGATGATTGGGGAATATCTTCTATTTCAGTGACTCTCAGGTGAGATTCTTGACTACCTTGAAAGTCAACACCACTTTGAATAGGAATGTTGGGTAAGTAATGTTCAGTTACAACTCTTGTATGTGTTTTCTCTTGAATGGATTGTTGTAGTTGATAGGCCTAAGTAGCACGATCTCTGAATTGTGTAAGCAAGGGTTTTTCTTCTACATCCAAATCACCATGAACCAACTGATTTCCTTCCAAGAGTACCATCTTGAAATCAGTCTTCACAGTGTGTTCTCCCTCTGCTTTTCTCTTTGCAGCTGGCTTTCTTAGTGCACCAGAAGATCTCCTAATGATTGAAGTTGGTTGGACTTCAGGAGTTTCAAATCTTTCTGGCTCTGCAGCTTTGCTGGCCTTGAACTTCTTGTATGTTTCATACAAAGTTTGTTCTTTCCATTTTGAGACTAAGGCCTTTGAACCATAGCCATTTGCTACAAGTTCTTCTACTATCTCAGCTCTTTTGGCTTTTCTCTCTTTTTCAGTAGCCAACCTATCAGATAACAGTTGAGCTCTTCTTGTAAGTTCTTCAGTAAAGAGTCTTTTTAGAGAGACTTGTTTGGATTTGGAGTTCTTGGTAATGAATACAATCAGTTGTGCTCTTTTGTCTTCTTCAGCAGCAGCTTCAAGTGCTCTCTCTTCTGCTTCATGTTCATCAAGCTTCTCTTGATACTTGATCAATTTCTCTTGATAGTTCAGATCATCTCTAGCTTCTAGGCTGTTCCACACTTTGTCTTCCTTGGCCTTCTTTTGAACCTCTTTCAAACTCTTCTCTAGTAATTCTTTGGACATGGAAATAGGAGTAGGGTTCAAAACAGTTGTTGAAGTTGTAGTTGGCTTAGGAACAGAAGCTGGTTCTCTTTCAAGTGCCTTTGAAGACTGTCCTTGTGTTGGTTTGGAAGATGAAACTTCTGATGGGTTAACTGTCTTCACAACTACTGAAGGATTGTCTTCAGCAGTTTGATAAATAGGATCAGTAGTTTCTTCAGTTGCCTTAGATGATGTGAACTCCTGAAAGATTTCTTTTCCTGGTCTTTGTGTAGTCTTTTCAGCTTCAGGATTTTCTCTAGTAGAGACTTCAGGTGTTGGTTCCTTAATCTTCTCCCCCTTTTTGGCTTCATCCACTTCTGGAAGCCTTAGAGAGTAAGAAGTTGCAGCAGACAATTTTGCAAGCTGATCTTGAGTTTGATCCATCTGGGCTGCATAGTTGGTTCAAGTCTATGCTAGAAAGCCCAGTGAATTGGGTAGGTTGTTTTTGTGAAGGGGGTGTTTTTGGGTGATCTTCAGATTTTTCTGAAGATGCCACTTTTGGGGAATGTTGGGCTAAGTGGTCTTAAACCTGATCCTTGGTGACCAGCTTCTTGAGCTTGGAGACCTTAGATGCTGGATCTTCAACAACAACCGTCAATTCTTTTTGTGGAATGTTTGATTCATCATCCAAGCTAATGGAATCATCTGAATCCCTGATAGTGTCCTCAGAGAGGGCAGGATCAGTTATATCATGAGCTAGCTCCAAACTAGTCTTCTCATGAACCTCTTTTTCTTGGAACTGAGGTTTTCCTACTTCAGGCAATAAGCCTTCATAAGTAGTTGCCAAATTTGAGGTCTTATCTATGTTACTACTGTCCTCAGGTTCACCACTGGGTGATAAATGAGTAGTAGCAGTCTCAAAAGTACCAAGAGTTTCTAAGTTTGGGCTTATAAACTCTGGTCCATCCTCATCTCCCTGGTTTGGGCTAACAAGGTCCACATCCATGTCAAGTTCTGAAGGCATCTCCCCAATTTGATGTGTTGCTGGGGGAGTGACATGTGTTGGATGGGATCCTTTTAGTCCTGAGAGAAGTTGGGCAATTTCAATGGTTGTGTGTGAGGGTTCAGGATCAGTAGTTGTAAGGGGTTGGTGTTCAGTAGTTTGTTTTGGTTCAGGGTCAGTAGTTTCAAAGGTTGGGTCAGTAGTTACAGCCTTTTTAAATCTTTTTCTATGAAAAATGACTGTAACAGGTTTTCTTTTAGGAGGTGGAGAAGGTGTGTGCTAAGAGGATGTTTCAGCTACTTCCTTATTAAGTGCAGATTGCACATCAGCAGTTTCAGGGATCTCCACTTCCTGAACTGTCTTTTTCTTTGGTTTGGTTGGTTTTTGTTTTTGCTGTTTAGGCTTTTTGGACTTCTTTGTTTTGGGTTTGGAAGATGTGGGTTCCTCAGGGATTGGTTGTTCTTCCCTTTGATCATCTTCTAGCAAAAGTGCTGGTTTATTGTGCCTTGAGAATACTTGTGAAGTCAGTGGATTTAAAGTTGTTGACTCACCCACAAGTACTCCCTCACCAAGTTCTTTGATTATGCACTGCATAACAAATCTTGGGTACAGTAAAAACTTCTTTTTGTCATTTTGATGGTGCAGAACCAACTCATTGAAAAACAGTTTTGATGCCTTGAAAGGTGTTTCATTTATTATTGAATGAAAAATAGGTTGAAAAGTTGAAGGCATCTGATCAATAAATCCAGTTTTAGGACTTAAGCACATAATGATATAATGAAATAACAGTTTATATTTTGGATCAAAATATTTCTTATAAACTGTAGCTTGTGCCAAAGTACCTTGATAGCCACATTCTGTCATGGTCAGATGAATATCAGAATTTGAGATGTGCTCAGGAGCATTAGAATCCTTCAAACCAAGTCTTATGCTTAGAGTTTCTGGTGATATGGCCATCAGTTTCCCTTTTATGGATGATTTGAGGGAAATCACTTCATTATTAATAGTCACCGTCTCTGTATTAGCCCAGAACTCATTGAGAGTTTCTTCATGTATGGGAGGATCAATGGTGAAAGCTTCATAATATTGGGATTTGGTGATAAGATCAATGATCTCATCATATTGGGACCAGGCTTCATCTTTTTCAAAGTAGCCTCTTTGATTATGTCCCTGTTTTAGAACGAGAGCCATAGATGTTTTGATCGAACAGTATTTTTAGGTTAGAGAGGGGGTTTTGGTTTTGCTTTGAGAGAAAGAGAGGGAATTTTGCTTTTTGAATGGATAAGTGTTTGAAAAAGGTATTTATCAGAAGTTTTTAACCGACTAGGTCAAACTTCTGATGAGTGAAAAGTCTGTTTTACCCTTTTTAATGAAACTGCTGATGAAGAAGGTTTCTTCATCAGTGGTTTTGGTCATCTCTTCAGCAGTTTCAACTAATGATGAGAATGACTTTTAAAACACTTAAATAACTTCTGATTATCATCAGTAGTTACTTCCATTTTAAAAATTTCCCATTTTGATGTTTTTCAAATTTTCAGTAGATTCTCTTTCTCAAGTTTGTTCATCAGAGGTTTGTGACAGATAAGTATGTAAGTGAAAAATAAAATATGTGCAGAACTAAAAAGTGAAACACTTACAGACTTTCTTCCAAATTTAACATCCCAAGCATGGATACTAACCTCTGAAAAGTTGTTGAATCAAGGGGTTTGGTGAAAATGTCAGCTATTTGATTAGCAGTTGTGACATGTTTCACATCAATCTTGCCTTTTTCATAGCAATCTCTTATGAAATGATACCCGATTTCAATATGTTTAGTCTTTGAAAACTGAACAGGATTTTGAATGATGCTAATGGCAGATTTGCTGTCTACTAAAAGTGGAGTCTTGGTCTCTTTGATTCCATAATCAAGTAGTTGATATTGGAGCCATTGTATCTGTGAAGTACAGCTTGCAGCAGCAATGTATTCAGCTTCAGCTGTTGAAGTTGCCACAGATGTTTGTTTCTTTGATTGCCAGGACACCAGACAGTTTCCTAAGAATTGACAACCACCAGATGTTGATTTTCTTGACATTTTACACCCTGCATAGTCACTATCTGAAAAAGCTGTTAACTTGGTATTGCTTGAAGCAGGATACCAAATTCCTAAAGTAGGAGTTCCTTTCACATATCTGAAGATTCTTTTGACTGCAATTAGGTGTGATTCTCTTGGTGCAGATTGGTATCTAGCACAGACACAAGTTGAGAACATAATATCTGGTCTAGAAGCAGTTAAGAATAAAAGAGAACCTATCATACATCTATACATGGTTTGATCAATTTGTTTCCCTTGATCATCTGGTTCAACTTGTGTGATTGGTGTCATGGGAGTGGAACATGATTTACAGTCTTGTAAAGAAAATTTGTTTAATAATTCTTTAACATATTTTGATTGATGTATAAAAGTTCCATTTGATTGTTGCTTGATTTGCAGTCCCAAAAAGTACTGCAATTCTCCCATTGTACTCATTTCAAATTTTGATTGCATGAGTTTCTTAAAATCTTCACACAGTTTTGAGTTTGTTGAACCAAATATGATATCATCAACATAAATTTGAACAAGTAAGACATGATTTCCAACATGTTTTATAAAAAGAGTTTTATCAATGGATCCCCTTGAGAAGTGATTCTTAAGTAAAAAGTTTGAAGGTGTTTCATACCAGGCTCTTGGAGCCTGTTTTAGCCCATAAAGAGCTTTGTCAAGTCTGTAAACCCAGTCAGGATGAGAAGGATCCTCAAACCCTGGAGGTTGACAGACATACACTTCTTCTTTTATTTTTCCATACCAAAATGCACTCTTGACATCCATTTGATAAACTTTAATGTTGTTGGAAATTGCATAAGCTAAAAATAACCTGATAGCTTCAAGTCTTGCAACTGGTGCAAAGGTTTTGTCACACCCTCAAATTTCCACTGCGGGGTTTTACCGCGAGGCGCGTGACACACCAGAATCTCATAGCCATAAGTTATACGAACGACTCTAAATGCCCAAACCATTTAGTTCGTTTAAAATAAAATTCGCTTTTATTTTTGAAAAGTTTATCAGTCATAGTTTAATTAAGTGCGGAAGCGAAACAGTTAAGCAATTTAAGTTATGTTGCGCAAACACAACGCGCCCAAAAACCAAAATAAAGTAAGTACGTAAACAATTAAAAAGTTATAGTTCCCAAGAGACATCATGCATGGACCTAGACGTGCTCCTTTCTGGCGACCTGCGAAAACATACTAAGTGTGTCAACATAAAGCTGGTGAGTTCACAGTAGGGAAACAGTTGTAATTTCTACAGTTGTAAATAAAACATCAGTTTTAAGCTTGTCAGGGGTAGCTAACCCACTCAATGTAACTAAACAGTGGTTATTGGGAAACATACAGATGTTATAGTGCCTTAACACTGGTGTCTATCAACACCAGTAAGAAAAAGTGGTCAGAAGTTCATGCCCGTGACCCAAGCACCTCAGGCATGAGGTTGCTGCACAACCTAATAGCGCTACTAACTACTACCCCGTTCGCCTCCGGCGATTAACCCAATAAAGAGTAAGGACTTTCAAGATAGAGTGTTTAGTTCACAAAGGACAGTTAAAATACAAAACTGATAAAAGTGTGATCCTCATAAAGATCGAAAACCCGACCCACACAAGGAGTCATAGCATCCCCAAAACTTGGGATGGAAAAGTAGTAGAAAAGTTTTACTTAACCTTGTCTCAACCTGAGACACATGCTTTCGCGTAAAGTAGTGAAACTCACCTTAGGTTGCGTGCTAAAGTAAACCGTACAGAAAGTAAGTGTGGAAGACTATTCGCCTACCCAAAAACCTATCAAATACAAGGTTGCAAGTGTTTGAGTGTATTGACACAAGGACTCAAGTGACATCTCACGTAATCGTACTTGACGTAATGAAACCATGCAAAACCCGTCAATCGTTGGTGATTAGTAAATGATGCAACAATTTAATACTTTTAACACAACTAGTTCACATCGCACGTTGCATACCATTAGCCTATCATGGCATCTACACTTTGTAAATAACATCTACACATGTTTTCATATAGGATTCCATAACCCATAACCCATAACCCATAACTCATTAACACACTCAAACTATCTCATAAACAATTATTTGCAAATCTGCGTTTTCTGGACAGATTTTGGAGTATAAAAACCAATTTTTATAAAATATCAAATCAACTCACCAAGTTCCCAAAATTTTACAGAGATGCCTCATATGTTCATACGTGACTCTACTATTTTTATTTCTCGTCAAAAATACCTCAATATTTTTATAAAAATTATTTTAGTCCAGCCACTTCAGAAAATAGTGCTGTTGACAGCAGCTTACATAAAAATTTATTAAAAATTCTAGACTCATCGAAACAAGGTGAATCTAATTGGAAAAGCTCGTATACTCCAAAACTCAACTCCTGTCCAAATTTCATAATTAACGGAGTTGTAAAACCCAAGTTACAGCCCTTTAAAGTTGGTCCATTTTTCACATCCGAAAATCAGATTATACCTTTAATCTTATAAAATCTTGTTCATATATCAAAACAGGTCCAAAACACATGATTTTGGACTTTTTGGAAAGCTAACATCATAAGTTATGTTTAAGAGTCAGAAAATAATCGAATTAATCATGTTAACAATCACATAACAGCCACGCAAATCGTTACAAGTAATCTGCCAGAAATCAGAATCTTTATTAACATGACTTTTGTAAACCCTAACCAACCTCCATACCCCATAATCATGCAATAACCTCATACTAGCACAATAACATTCATACTAACATGTTCAATCTCAGATTTTTACATACCATACACCCTAGACATGATTCCTATTAACCATATTCATCAACAATTCAACAAACAATCAAGATATTAACACTAATCATCATTTGCGATTTTTATACATCAAGTTCTTAGGGTTTTTACAACTTTTCAAACATTAATAATAATCATAAAACTCCTAAACGATATACCTTTCAATGCTAGGCTCCTTAAGACTCCAAGATACCACCCAAATCAACTTGAACAAATGAGAAATTGAAGAAGATTGAAGTGAAAAGTGTGTGTGTGTGTTCTTCAAACCCCACGGCGCAAAGAAGCCTTAGGGTTTCTTTTTTTTTATAAAAGATAGATTAGGGTTAGGCTCATGGGCCCAGTCTTTCGGGCTTTGGTGGGTTTTTGTGTGATAATTGAGCCCATTAGCCCTAATTAACTCCCGAGATCCATCCCGACAATAATAGTCATACTAGCATATATAAAATCACTGTTTTATCAATATGTATTATGTTTATCATAGGTGCACGTATCTCATAATGTTTACGTACAAGTTAATTAATACGCAATAATTCACATAAGCATGTAACTTACATACACGTGTTAATTCACATACATCAACACTCAATTGTTCACATAATCATGCATGTCCAACAAATCACCAACGTTCGGGTTATAGGATTCGTGTGTGTGTCAAGACAACCGTTTTCCTAGTTATACGTATGTTAATGCCACTTAACGTATGTTAATGTTATCTAACATTCAGAAAGACTTGTTTAACTAACCCTAGCTAAGTGTTTAACCACGTATAATCATGGAAAATTAACTAGAGTTCAGTAAAAGAGTTAACCTGAAAATGCGGGGTGTCACAGGTTTCATCATAATCAATTCCTTCCTCTTGAGAATAACCTTGTACCACCAATCTTGCTTTGTTCTTGATGATCATACCAGCTTTATCTGATTTGTTTCTGAAGACCCATCTTGTACCAATTGGTTGCTTGTTTTGAGGTAAGGGACAGATTTGCCAAACCTGTTGTTTCTTGAACTGAAGCAACTCTTCTTGCATTGCTTGCACCCAATTGTTGTCTTTGAGGGCTTCTTGATATTTCTTTGGTTCCAACTGAGAAATGAATGCTGAGAAAAAGCAAAAGTTGGAAAGCTGGTTTCTTGTAAGTACCCCTGAAGCAATATCACCCATGATTTGATCCAATGGATGATCCTTGTGTTCAATCAGTTGTTGTAGACCTGTACTAGAGGATGGCTCTACTGTTTCTTCAAATAAACCACTGAGATTGATAATATCTGGTTCAGCTGTTGTTTGAGTTTCAGGAGTTTTAGGTTCAGCTGAATCAGTACTTTCAAATTGTTCATCAGTAGTTCCTGAAGTTGAAGCTTTTGAAACTTCTGAAGGTTTAAAATTTGATCTTCTGACTGTGTTTGGAGTCCATGGTGCAGGACTATCATCTTCAAATCCTTGAAAACCATTTTGAGGAGGTTTGGATGATTCAATAGTCTTTTCAGGTCCGAAATGAAAGTTGTCAAGATCAAACAATTCAGCAGGATTTGCTGGAATAAGAGTGTGTTTTGATTCATTGAACTTGACATTCAGTGTTTCTTCAACTATCTTGGTTCTTGAATTGAATACTTTGTAAGCTTTTCTCAATGGAGAATAACCAAGAAAATAACCTGTATCAACTTTTGCAGCAAATTTTGAGATAGAGTCTTTGATGTTGAGGATAAAACATTGACATCCAAAAGCCCTGAAGAAGGAGATAAGGGGCTTTATGCCATGAAGAATTTCATAGGCAGTCTTGGTATGTCTCTTGTTGATAAGAACTCTATTCTGAACATAACAAGCTGTGTTGACTGCTTCAGCCCAAAAATACAAAGGTAGGCCTGAATCAGCTAACATTGTTCTAGCTGCTTCTATTAAGGTTCTGTTCTTGCTTTCTACCACACCATTTTGTTCAGGAGTTCTGGGAATGCTGAACTGTCTAACAATCCCTTTAGACAAACAGAATTCATCCAGAGTTTTGTTCCTGAACTCTGTCCCATTGTCACTCCTGATGATTTTGACAGAAAGAGAATATTGCTTCTCAACTTGTAGAATGAAGAACTTGATGATTTCAGCTGCCTCATCTTTGGAATATAAGAAGAAGACCCATGTGAATCTTGAGTAGTCATCAATGATGACCAAGCAGTACTTCTTCTTACCAAGGCTCATAATCTTGACTGGTCCAAATAACTCCATATGGAGTAGTTGAAGACATGCAGTTGTTTTAGATTCTTCAATAGACTTATAGGAGGACTTATGCTGTTTACCTTTAAGACAGGAAACACAGTGTTCTTTACACTGATATTCCTTCAAAGGTAGACCCCTGACCAAGCCCATTTTAGTGACTTTATTGATGGTTTTAAAGTTCACATGGCCAAGTCTCCTGTGCCAGAGATCATTTTCTGAAGTTGATGCCTTTGAGAAGAAACAGGCAGTTTTGTTCAATACTTTGTCTTTTTCAATGTCCACTGCATAGACATTGCCACATCTTTTGGCAATCAGCAAAGTATGATCTTCTCTATCAACTTCTGGCCTTCTGGTGATATGATCTTGCATGCTGTCTTGGTGAAAAAGGAAGAATATCCTTTGTCACACATTTGTGAGACACTCAGCAAGTTGTACTCAAGGTTTTCAACCAGATTGACCTTGTCAAACTGCATTTTGCCTGAGGATACATTGCCATATCCTAGCACATATCCCTTGGCATTGTTCCCAAAGGACACAGATCCTTCTCTTTGACTGATAAAATTGTTTATCAGGTATCTGCATCCAGTCATGTGCATTGAGCCTCCACTATCAACATACCATATGCTATTCAAACCTCTGGAGACCCTCTGCACAAGATAGAAATTAGTTAGATTTGGCAACCTAAGCCAATTTGGCTTTGGGTTTGCTCTTGAGAACAGGTGCAACTTGTTGTGGACCAATTTTTGAAATCCATGTCTTTTTGGCAATGGATTTGTCATTAAGAACAATGGTGGGTTCTTTTTGGTGTCCACCATCAACTTTGGTCATCAGAAGTTTAACCAAATTTATCAAATCTTTAACTTCAGTAGTTTGTGAAATTACTGATAAGTTAGGTGTAACTTCTAAAGATGAACTTTGAGAAGAAGACTTTTGTTGAGATAAAAACTTCTTCTGAGAAAGGTTTTTGTTTGATTGTTGTTTGTTGGGAAAGAAAGTATTTTCAAAATTTTGCTTTATCTGTTTTCCCACAATCAGTTGTTGTCTTTGTTTATTTAACTGATTTGCCTTTCTATATCTACAAAGTTCAGTTATGTGGTTAAACAGACCACATATTTCACATGCTTTTGCCTTCTCTTTCTTTTTAGATAAGTCAAGAGAGTTGGAAGGCAATTTACTGACAATCTTAGCATTTTGAAATAGGTCATCAGCAGTTTTCAGGATCTCAACTCCTGATGTAGTTGAAACTACTGATGGCTTATTGTCAGTTGTTTTAACTTCTGCAGTACTTTCATTTTTGAGAAAGTTCTGATGGTAGGATGTGCATTCCTCCATGTCAGAAGTTTGAATCAATTTCTTCCCATCATTATCAGTTTTGTGGGTGAAATCTGTTGGTGATTCAGTGTGGGTATACCCAATGCCAAACTTAACATTTGCTGCAGTTTGTTTGTTAAGCAGCATTTGGTACCCTTTACAAGACTCAACCCATTTTTCACAATCAACCTTGGTGTCAGCAAGCTCTTGTCTGACATTTCCTAGGTTGTCTATCATTGTTTTAATTTGTGCTTGGGTTTCTATAGATTTATCAGTCAATTTAGAAATTTCTTTATTTTTTAAAGCAATTTTTCTTTCTAAATCACACTTCATTTGGGTGTATTTTCTTTCCATATCATTAGATTTGCCTTGTAAATGCACATTTGTTTCTCTTATTAAAGCAAAAGATTCTTTGCAAGATTTAGAGCAAGGCTTTAATAGAGATTGATGTGATACCTGAGTGAGTGCAGAATTGGAAGAATATCCTTCAAAAGCCATTAAGGCAAAGTTCTTTCTGCCATTATCAGGTTCTCCCCAGTTGACATCATAGACTTTATTGTCTGCATCCTGGCTGCATTCAGATGTGTCATAAGGAAGACTGCTCCAGTCAACATACCCTGAGGTAAATAAGCTTTGTTGCTGAGGGGGTTGTTGAGTTTGTGCAGGTTGTTGAGCAGTTGGAAAAGGAGGCATCAGCTGCTGTTGTTGAGCAGGCATCTGGACATATTGTACTTGTGGCACATATTGAACTTGTGGAGCTTGTGCCTGTACAAAATGAGCACTCCCTTGAGTTCCATTATTCCTATTATAAGAGGGGTTAAATTGATTTCCAGACATGGGTTGGTTGTAGCTAGAGCTTCTACAATCTGTAGCAAAGTGTCCCAACTTTTGACACTTATGACATTTTAGTTTTGATTTGTCAAAACCAACTTTTGTTGAATTGTTAAGTCCTGGAAATTTCCTTCCTGACCTTTTGTAAAATTTGTTAGTTTTAATGCTTAACAAGGCCAGTTGGTGTAAGATCTCCATTTCTTCTAAGTCATCACTGCTAAAATATTTTAAATCATCCATGATGAAACACATGTTGTCAGCAGTTTGACTTAGTTCTTCATTGTCATAAGCTGGGAAAGATCCATCTGATGAGATCCCAGCAGTTATGTCAATGTGGTCAAAAGAACCAAAATTATTAGAACAGGATGGTGAGTCATGTCCTAATAAGGCTGTGCTACCTGGAGTATAGTCATTAGCAGTTTTACCAGATTCTTGTAACTTTTTCTTTTGATTGATTTCTCTTTCAAAAGTTAGTAATTTTCCATGTAACCTTGTTAGGTTCAGGGTGTTAAACTCTGAACTTGTTCTGAGGACTATAGAATAAGTTTCCCATTTAGAAGGTAAAGACCTTAAAAATCTATGTAAGATAGATGCATTTGAATAGGTCTGATTGTTTATTTTTAACTTAGAGATGAGTGAAGAAAATCTTTCAAACTGTTGTGTTAAAATTTCACCATCTATGTGAGCAAAAGTTTCATATTGCTGAGCCAGGATTTCTCTGGTGTTGGCTATCACCTCTTCAGTTCCTGCAAACTGTTCTTTTAGGCAATCCCACAGCTCTTTGGCACTTTCACAATGTAAAAGCCCAGCATATATTTCATTTGGGAGAGCCATAGCCAACATAGAGAAAGCTTTTGCATCTAGCTCAAATTTTTGGAAATCTTCTTCAGTGTAGTCTTTTGGGTCTTTTGGTCTCTCAGTTTTTCCCTCTGGATCAGTAATCACTGGTCTGTGAGGTCCAAAAACTACAGACCTCCAACAACCAGTGTTGGTTTGAGAAATAGTGTGTGCCAACCTTTTTGACCATATGTTATATTCATTTCTGACTAACATAGGAGGTTTGTTGGCAGATCCAGTATTATAAGGGTCCATTTTTAAGAAGTTTGGATTTGTCAATGCTTCTTTAAAGTGATGGATAAAAAAGTGAGCCTTTTAATCCTATATTGGATATCAATAAGAGCCTGTGTCTGATTCTCAATTTGTTAGATTGATATTTGATCAGATTAACCAGTGCTCTGATACCAATTGTTGGATCAGTGGCCTCTTTTAATGAACAATTATGTGTTTACAGATTTATATGAGAGTTATTAAGCAGCGGAATAATAAGTGTTCTAAGATTAAAAGATCACTTTTAAGAGGAGTTATCACTCCCCCTTGACTGAGCAGTTAATGAGAAACAATAAAAACAGTTCAAGTATAAAGCAGTAAATGCAGTTTATATTTCTCAGATGTGAAATGGATTATAAGTTTAAAAGCCTCGAAGGTTTTCAATTAATTTCAAAGTAAATCACATATCTAAAATAGATGAACAAACTCATGTATTTATAGACCAATATACATAACTGTTGTCTGAAGTAATCTAAGATATTTAGCTAAGATACTAAGCTTAAGATAAGGTTACAACAGTCTGTACATTGAAACTTGAATCAAGACTTTAACAAAACAATATAATACTAAAACTACTAAAGTCTAAGTCGGTTAGAAGCTTCTGATGTCAAAGTGCTGATGAGTGACAAACTGCTGATGAGTAGTTTGTCTTCAGTAGTTCTTCAGTGTAGTGTCTGGTTAGACTTCAGAACTTCTGATGGTTAACTCTTCAGTACTTTGCCATTTTGTTCTTCAGTACTTCTGATTTCTTCTTCAGCAGTTTCTTCTATACTTAAGCAGATATGATTTGGATAAGGTTATCAAAAGGTGGTTTCTTCAATCCTCTTTGTCCCAACACAGGACCAACTTACACACCAACTTCATACACATCAACTTCTTTCATACCAACTCAATCTCAGATGTCTGCAGCTTGTTATACATCATCTATGAACACACCTCAACAACAACAATATGTTCATCCAATGACACAAGCTTCTTCAAGCCAAAGTCCAATTGTGTTGGAAACCTCCAACATGAAAAATGTGACTGTAGAAGTGGCACAACAACACATTGCTCTAGTTTCAGCAATGGTCGCTTCGTGCAACGGGTTACTGGCAAGTCAGATAGGAAACAACAATCTGACAAATGAGGATTATGCCTAGATCGACAAAGAAGAGATGGAACTGATCGACATTCAGTGGGCATTTGCAAGTGTGATGAGGAGAGCTACTGAATTTATAGAGAAGACTGGCAGAACTGATCTTGCTACCTCACCGAATACTACCTATGGCTTTAACAAAGCCAAGTTAACTTGTTTTAATTGTGGAACTCGAGGTCATTTTAAGAGAGAATGTACCCACCCAATGCAACAAGGTAACCGAAACCCCTTTAACTCCAATTATCAAAATCGTCAATCACAAAATCAAGTCACTACCAAAGCCAAAACAACAACAATAACTATTCACAACAAAACGATTACCAAAACCGCAAAACACCTCTCAAAATACCACATCAAGACAAACATCTACGACCAACCAAACTCAAACTACATCTAACCCAACCAGAACCATTGTTCCTATTTCTACACCAAACACTCAACCTCAAAATGAGAATTGTATGCAATCTATGAAATTCGGTGTTGAAGAGGTTACTAGTGGTAATGTAGCATGCTTGGCACAAGAGATGCTATTGGAGGAGCCGATGATAGCTGATAATGAGTTGGATTCTAAGAAAGTTTGTGAAGTTGTGATTGAGGAGATTATTGAAGAGGTTCCAGATTGTGTTGCTGAGAAGGTTGATGAACCAGTTGCTGAAATGGTTTCGGGGACAATTATTGATTCCGTTGCTGATGTCACTGATGAACCAGAATCTGTCTATTCGGATTCAGAAAGTGAATCTGATTCGGAAGCTAGCGTTAATTCTCTTGATGATGACATTGATCAATTGCTAGCTGAAGCAGACTTTCTGATGACAAAAAAAGTCACGCATGGTGGATGATGCTTCTACACGGATTGATTATTCCACATTCTTTTCAGGAAAAGAAGTGCACTTTGCATTGTTGGCCATGACAGATCCGCCAAAATCGGTAAGTTCTACTTCTACTTCCAACGATAACTATTGTGGTACGTGTGATCGATTAACTGATGAAGTTAAGCAACTCAAGCTTCAGCTTGAAAGTGCTAAAATCGTCATCAATCTTACCGTATGGACGAACATGATTTCAACAAAATACTTGAGGGTTATAAAAATGATGTTTCAGAATTAAATAAAACTCTTTCTTTGAAACAAATAGCCATTAATAATTATATTAATGAAATTGAAGAAACTAAACTAAAAATGGCTAAAATCAAGTGTTTTGCTGAGAAAATCAATACAAAAACTAGAAAGTACCGATCAGTTGTATTATAGAAAGAAGAAATAGGTCGATAGAAATGAAATCAGACTAGCAGCAATCTTCGATTCTGATCTCATATTAGGAGAGGAAGTGGACTGGGAAGGTAAATAAGTTTAGAAGATGAAAAGGTTTGATTGATAACAAGGGCAGAAAAGATTCATTCACAAGGGAATCGCGAACCGGAAGTGCTCGAAAGACGACCTCAACACAAGGAGAATGGATGAAGATGAACAAGGTGGGATCCAAACAGAGGGAATAGAGGATTAATAACACAGTCTTAAAGCAAGTCCCAAGAACGAGGAGAAAGAAGATTGACTCCTTCATGCATGCTCCACTTGGCTCGGTACAAACATGTGGCATATGTTTTGGACCACATTGTTGAGGAACCATCACAATCCAATAATGCAAACTAGAAAGCTGTTCCTGCTCCAGTATTATTTGAAAACCACAATCTAAATTCAGTCTAAATTCAGTAACATCGGAGAGTTTAGTAAACTCGGATTCATGATCGGATAATGAATCTAACACCTCAAGTGTTGGTGATCCAAATTCCGATGTGAGACCGATACATGGATTGAATGATGAGAGAGTGGTTTTAGTAACTGATGATTTAGATACTCAAGATGAGGAAACTAAGAACAATGTTGAGACAGGTTCACTTTCTGAGGTTTCACATCCTCAGAAAAACGAAAACAAAATGAATCAGTCAGTTAAGAAAAATGAAAAGAATGACTCAGTTGATAAGCCTGTGAAGGTTTTCTATCGGATGGAAGGATCTGATAAGATAATTTCAGAGGATGAATATCCCATACAGTTTGCCAATTATTCTAAAATTGATAAAATCTGGCAAGAGAGTACCATTTGTTTTCCTAAACACGAAAGGACAAATGATATTACTCCTGCATTAATTCAGAGACTGTATGGTGATAATTCTAAACAACCAAAGGTTCATGTCACTGAATTCATAAAGCCAAAAGAAAAGGTTAACAGATTTTATGAACCGGCTTACTCAAAAGAGCCTGCTCCAGAGAGTTTAAGGCGAAAGTGTGTTGATGATCAATACCCGGTTAATTCATTCGCTAAACCTAAATCTAAGAATACTTTTGAAGAGTATCGCGCATGTTTCAAATGTGGGGAGAGAGGGAATTTACTTGCTCACTGCCCATATGTGAGACATAGGAGGCACGAAGTTGAGAAAAAGCGGAACTATAGGAGGTTATGAAGCATTTGCTGGGAACAAAGGAGGTTATATAACAATGGAAGGAAGTGTTAGTAATGGAATTGTGAGTTTTGAACGGATATCGTATGTGAAGCAGATCGATTATAATTTGTTGAGTGTGAGTCAGATATGTGACAAAAAGTTTTCTGTTCACTTTGATGACAAATCTTGCTACATTCACCTGGTCTCGTTATTCTGAAAGAGTGGATCATGCTAAAAGCACCAAGAGTGAACAATCTATATATTCTTGACATGAGCAAGACAACCACAACTCAGGGCCAGGTCATGTGTTTTCTATCCAAAGCTACTGAAAAAGAATCTATTATGTAGCACAGAAGGATGGGGGCATATTCACCTAAGGAAAATGAATCATTTGGTGAAGAACGGGCTTGTTGAGGGAGTTAATGTGAAGCATTTTCATTTAAACGACAAATGTGTGAGTTGCAAGAAAGGAAAACAGCACAAGTAGTCCCACAAACCAAAGAAAGTAAACTCAGTTGAATTTCCACTTGAAAGTTTGCATATGGATCTTTTCAGACCTGTCAAGCGTAAGAGTCATTTTGGAGAGCTTTACTGTCCTGTGGTAACTGACGACTATTCAAGATTCTCGTGGGTGATGTGTGACACCCGGCAAACTCCGGTTATTTAATTTTGAAAACTTAGTAAGTCTACCTTAGCGAGTCGTGCATACATTACACATGACAAGGTTAGTCGAGGCGAGTCGTGCATCATTGGGGTTCTAACACACACAAGTCTCGAGTCCCAGGAATTGGTGAACGAGTGTGAACGTGTTTGTTTTCATGTATTATGTGTTTATAATCTTTATGTGACTTGTCGGTATGTGAATACGTGCTTATATGTGTTAAAATAGTGTTTAACGCGCGAAAAACCGGTTTGAGGCTGCAGGGGGCGAGTAGCCCAACATAGGGTGCGATTAGGAGCCCTAATCGCCTGCTATGTGGCCTAATCGCCTGCATAGGGGGCGATTAGGTGCCCTAATGGCGTGCTGCAGATTCTTACTCGCCTGTTGCAGCCCTTGCGACTAGAAACGCCTATAAATACCACCCTTGTGTTGCAAAACATCATTTTAGAAACCCTAGCACACCCCAAAGCCATTACACACTATACCCAACCTCTGTATCTCGTTTTTGATCTAGAAACCACCTTTACAAGATCTTACACCTTTCTTTGCTAAAATCTAAGGTGTGTTCATCTTCCTAAACCTTGTTAATGGTAAAGTTTTACTCCCTAGAGGTCCAGACCTGGTTTCTAAGTATTTATGTCTTTGAAAACTTGTTAAAAACAGATTATAAACAAACCCACACCTTCATGCTTGTTCTATGTTATGTTATCATGCAAAGATGAGATTTTTGATATTAAAACGTGTTTGTTTCTATGTGTTTGATATGTTTCTGACTTCAATGAATCATTAGGATGATTGTCTATGAATTTGGGAGCATATTGTTGTGTTTTGATGATATTTGATATTTTGACCCGTTTGGGTGATTTTGGGAGACTTAGTGTGATTTAATATGTTTTGATGATTCTAGAGGATTAGGGTTTGCTCTAGGATGATGCTAGAACAGTAGGAAAGGATTAGATGACGTTATTATGTGATGAAATCTGAGTATTTGCTATTTAGGGTAAGTTTTACATGATGATGTGATGTTTACATGATGAATATGCTATTTTGGGAAAACGCTTGCATTCGGGACTGTTAGAATGATGATAACTTAGGGGTTTTGCTTGAAATATGTTTGTTAATGTGTTATGATTGATATTGGGTGTTTACACATGTTTCGGATCTGATTTGGAGGGTTAAACGCGCGAAAACCCGTTACACAACTGCAGCAGGCGATTAGGAATCCTAATCGCCTGATGCAGGGGCGAGTAGGGAGGATTTGGGGGCGAGTAGGACCCTAATCGCCTGCTGTGTCAGGCAATTAGCCTCCTAATTGCTAGCTGACCATCCTAATTGCTAGTTGACCATCCTAATTGCTAGTTGACCTTCCTAATTGCTAGTTGACCATCCTAATTGCTAACTGACCATCCTAATTGTCTGGTTGACCATCCTAATTGCTAGTTGACCATCCTAATTGCCTGTTTGACCATCCTAATTGCTAGTTGACTTTCCTAATTGCTTGTTTAATGTCTAATCACATGATTAGCTTATTTAAGCATAGTTTGGCATCCCGAACATGAAATGACACCTAGGAACATGCTAGGAACCCTGTGGAATGTCCGATAACCCGGTAATACACGTGTGGACTCGTATACGCGATATATGAACTATATGTTGACTTTGAAGAACTGTTATGCGTATTAAGTGCATGTTTGCTTGTGATTCAATGATTTATCATTCTTAGCTAACACGTGAGTTGTCGGGTCACCAATGGGATGTCGGGTCTTGTATGTGTGGTCAAAGTGACAGTCAAACGTGTTTTCAAAACGTACTTGGTCATGGTCCGGACACTTGGGGATTATTTGACCTGCGGGTCAATGGTTCGGGTACTCATATGCATTCGATGATAGGTTGCCGATACTAGGGCTGTCATTTGCATTGTCTGTGGTTTATTAAGAAGAACGCAATCTAAGGTGAGTTCACGGCCCCACTTCTTACTGGTTTTGCTTTCGGGGGAGAAAACATGCTGTCTACTTGTATTCTTTAAACATGTGTCAACTTACGTTTTTATAAACGATGTGTCAAACTACATTTTGGTATTCATAAAACCTATGATTTACTAAGTATTCATATTGGTAAAACTTACAAGGTAGTCGTTGGTTACAATACGGTATTACTTACTGGTATTCTTGAATTCTTTATGTATTGGGGTATTCTTTTGGGTTGCTATGCGATTTGTTAAAGTCCCGGGGAAAACCATGAATGTGCGGTGGTTGCACAACGGGGGAAATATGGATAGATCTATTTGGGCGTGACCGGCCCCACTCGTCGACTGGAGGTCGGACGGGTGCATGTTGTCTCTTAGAGTATTCTTGTATTCTTGTATTCGGGCAGGTATTCTTGTATTCTTGTATTCATGTATTCAAGTCCAGTAATGGTTTTCCAATCGTAGTAGCGACAGGTATTCATTTTGGTTGGCATTCTTTGAGTAGTATTCTTTTGGTCGGTTTACTTATGGTTTGGTCTACTTTGGAATATTCTTTGAAACTAACTAAGTTGCTTTTCACAAAAACCTGTGAACTCACCAGCATTATATGTTGACGTTTTTAGCATGCTTTTCTCAGGTCGTTAAGGTAGCAGCATCGGACTTAGGCGCACGGAGTCTCACTTGGCGTCTAGGATTCTAGTTTCATGTTTTCAGTAATTTTAGACTTCAGTCACGTTGTTTAAGTTGTAATCAAGATTTTAAAAAGCTTCCGCTGTTGGCTTATGTTATGAAACTTAATGTTTTTATTTTACGTATTTTATCATATAGTGTTCTTTATTGTGACCGTTGACTTGGATCCTGGCGTGTCACGCGCCTCGCGGTAAAACCCCGCATGTGGAATTTGAGGGTGTGACAGATTGGTATCAGAGCCAGTGGTTATAGTGAACTAGGACTGCATGTAGAGTCTAGACTATAGCCGAGTCTCACAAACTAGACGGTCACATACATTTGAGTCGTGTCTTTTGATAAACATACTAACCTTGTCGGGGTGTCGATATCCTTACCACACAGTGTCATATTATCTATCGCATTCTTGGTTATTCCTAGTTTCATTTTATCTTCTCCTTCGGGTTGCAGCCGAAGGGACTCGTTGTTGATCTTTTGAGTTGGCTATCTCTTTCTAAGATGTGGGTACTGGGTGACTTGAGGTTCGAGCTCGGGGCACGCCTTGAGGACCATGTAGAGCAATTTATCATTTCGAGTGCACACGAAATCATATGTTGAAATGCATGGAAGACTTGGTGGATATCGTGTTGGGATTAATGGTCACATTTGGACCCGATCCTAAACTTTTCATACTCTCTTAGTTTAGCGTTGGTGATGGGTCTGGGAGTTTTGTTCTTGTTTCGGCAGAAGATGTCTGGAAGTCGTGGTGAACACAGTGGTGACGAGAGTCGTGATAGCATCAACATAAACCCAGAAGCGCTGAAGGACTTAATCCAGCAACAAGTGACTGCTGCTCTTGCTGCTTATCAGACCGCTCAGCAAGGCGACGGTGGAAATGTCGTTTATCCTCCACCGCCACCTCCTCTGGGCCAATAGGTGTGTACTTTTAAGGTGTTCATGGAGTGTGAGCCCCACATCTTTGGAGGGACTGAGAACAACAAAAGGAAACGAGAGAATGCCGAGAAGGATGTAGCCACAGCCGAAGTGCATCAGCAGATAGTGAGGCTTGGAGCTTCGAAGTCGTCGTTTGGTCAGAAGCAAGGTGGGTATACTAGGAAGCTCCCGGAGTGTAACTAGTGCGGATTTCATCATCATGGTCGTTGCGAGAGCTTCTGTTGCAATAGATGTAAACTAATGGGACATGTTGCTAAGGATTGTAGGGTCAATCTTCGGCCAGGAAAGGCACGTGTTAATACTCGGAAGAACCAGGAGTGTTACAATTGTGGCGAGGCAGGGCACTTCAGGCAGGATTGCACAAAGTTGAATCAAGCTGAAGCAGGGACTTCCGGTGGTGAAAACAGTGAAGGTGGTGGCCGAAATGCGCGTGGGAGCGTCCCGGGTACAAGGGAGAACCAGGCGGATTCTGATACTGTTACCCGTACGTATTCTCTCTTATCTTTCGTTACACTTTGGTTTTACCCTTATCCGCATCGTTGTGCATTTATGTCTTCGAGTGTTTTCTTTTTGGTTTGGTCTCTATTTCTCATTCTTTGGATCGATGAGGGTCCTTTGGGGATGCTACTTGGACGGTACCGGTGGGTAGAACAAACCATCGATCATCCACCTGAACATCCCGATCAGACCACAATCTAACACGAACCAACATCCAAACCTCAACTTTAGCCACCATGAATCACTATCGGCCACTCTTAAACCCGATAACCACAACCAATCGGAAAATCATTATCAACAAAACAAAAAGAAACAAAACCTGATCGGTTACCGGATCTAATACGAACCCGAGACCAAAACAAACACGAACCTGACCTGTGAACAAAACCCGAGCACCACCAAGTAACACCACATCACCACCACGCTAGAAAACCTACCGCCGCTGCCGCCCTGTTTCTGAACCCCATCGGCATCACCACTACAGCCCAAATAACCACCACCCGGAACCACTACTCGATCGCACCACCACCATAACCCTCTGCCCGATCTAGGCGAAATACCGACGCGCCGCCACCACCATCTATGGTAGTGGCCGGCGGTTGTTAGAGAGGAGGAGGGAGAGGGATTAGAAAGGTGAGAGGGTAGAGAGAGAGAGGTGCGAGTATAGAGAGAGAGAGATTGACATCTGAGTTTTTCTTTGTGTTTCTGATTTTGGGGTTGCAGCCAAGATTAAAAGGAGGATGAAGATAGGGTTAGGTAAGGGGGTGGGTAAGCTATACCGCGTATATGAACCCGTTATAACGAATCGTGCTTCGGTTTTATTTTAGGCTTGATAAATAATTACGAAAGTTAGTCGGTTTTATTCGAAATTAAAAATAATAGTAAACCGAGTAAAAATAATTATATTTTCGTTATTCGACGCGTGCTCTCAAGATATGCGTTTAAATCGCGTTAAAAGTTCTAATCACAATTTCTTTCGTTTAACCGAACTGCTAATTTCCAAAACGTAATAATAACATTATTTATAAATACTTAATCACTTCGAATAATAATAAAAAAATATGACGGAAATTAATCGAAATTTGCGGGTTGTCACATTATTATTATTACTACTTTTGTTATTATTATAATAAACGTGAAACGTGTGGGATGATAAAACCCGACAATATTAAACAGTATAACGATAATAAACCGAATAACAAATATATATATTTATATACAAAAGAGTACATATAAAGGATTGTCCTCACAGTTATCACGTGCCTAAGCATTGCACGCGTTAATGGTTATAAAACATATTAGGTACAATATTTGGAGAATATACCATTAAGAAATAGATCACAGAATCCTGAAGAATATAATAGAGGTGAGTACATGATCCTTTCCCGTTTTATTATAAAGCTTTTGGGGTGATTACTTGCTTGTCCAGTCGCTATCAAAGTATTTTATATGGTTTATATTATAAAAGTGTTATCAAGTTGTTAATAGAATATCATCGAATCATGATCATGTTATATAATAGAATTCGGTCGAATAGAAATCACGTAGAATGGATCCGTTCGGTATCATAGAGTATAGACCCGGGCCGATTAGAGGCTACGGGACCATGTATAATCGATCTATACTCGAAAATAGAATGACCGGATATTTACATGCATGCGTAAATTATGTGTCGAAAAGGTTGTTTAAAGACTTTGGCATTACTCACTAGTATGAAAATACTAACGTACTTTTAAGCATGTGGTCAGGTATTGATACAAGATATTAAAGAGAAAGCTGACAAATAGAAGATCTGGATAAGAAGAGGATGCTATGGCTACATTTTATGTATTTCATTAGTATGGAAATTCAGTTTAATGTAATCATTACAATTAAACCTGTTAATGCTAATCCGCTGCGCCACCTAGGTCGTTACAGGTGGTATCAGAGCAGCAGGTTTAATTAATAGAAATCCTCTTCTGATCCAAGACCAACCAAAAATATTTTAGAAAGAAATCTATGACCATAAAAATTATAAGAAAGTACAAAAAAATTATCAAGGAAATTACTAGAATAATATTGTGAGGTAAATTGACAATTTTTGTGCGCAGAAAATTGTGAATTTACAGGCACAATACATTTCTAGGAAATTCTTTGGTAATACCAAAATATAAGAAACACAAGAAATATGAATTATCTATAAATAAGAATTTTATGAAGTATAGATAAGTTATTATAAAAGTATTCTTTCTATCCCTCGTATCAGTTAGGAAAAATATTAAGAATAAGAATATGTTAAACAATAGATCAGGATTATAAGTTCCATATCGTATCACGAGGAAACTTAGAAAATCTTTTATATCTCGAGAGATAAGAAAAATCAAAGGTAGTAACCTTCCTTAAAAAGAAAATCATGCTTAAAAAGTATCTGAAATCAGACATAATTAGAAAGAATATATCCGATTATAAAAGAAAATTTATAAATAATGTACTCCCACTTGAGCATTCCTATGATCAAGTTTCTAAATAGATATTATTTCTCTAACAAAATTCGTTCTATCTGCAGCTTATGCGAATTCCCTTTTGATAAAAACCAAATGAATACAAATATAATATCTTTTCTCTAAAAACCATTCGTATAAATATATCTGGAAATATACATAGCTCCTTCTAAACCATGTTTTGCTCATTTCGAAAAATATGTTATATAATTCTTCTGAACTTCAAAAGATCATTCCTCGAACTAATAAACAATCTTCTTTCAAATCAGAAATCTTATAAGGAAGCCTTAGATATAATCAAGAATTATTACCCGAATTATCAGAAAATAATATAAGTGTCATCTTGATCCTACAATCTATTTAATTTGAATGAATCAATAGAAGTAAGATTGAATTTATATTAAGTATTTCTCCCCGAGACATTTAAATATAGTTTAATCCTTCGAAGCAAATTATAAAAGATTAAAAGTCTAGCTCGTTAGACTTAATTCATCCTTATATTACAATTCGAAACCCTATCAATATACAATCACTATAATCACGTTCCTTTCCAAAAGTTTTGGGATCACTAGTATGACGAGACACGTGCAATCTGGAAGGGTGAGCGCCTGTATCCTGAGTTTTCTGTCTAAGGTTGGCATTTCGTATAAATCCTAATCAACCGCGGGACCCGTATGCCTACCTGGGAACTCTTAGGATGAGCATTCACTTATAGGCTAAAGCATGTCTCTCACTAGTCACTAGAAATTCTAGAATACTTTGGATATTCAAAAGTTTCCGTTGGAAATATTCCCGATCACTTCCTTTTTCTAGATTAAAGTTTAACATTCTCTCGATGAACATTCAGTTCGATGTCACATCTAAAAACATCTCTGATATAAAAACCTAGCACCTCGATTTCATTAAAACTTTCACCATGAAATCCGATTCTAAACAAATCTATAGATGATATGTTCATATTATATATCAACGCTTCGGTTATCAGCACTATTATCAATCATTACTCTAGAATCCTAGAAACTACCCTCACCCGATCAAAATCACTGCCCAACCTCAGTATATCATGTTCTTAACCTCGTATGAATAAAGCATATGTCAAAGTATCCCTTATTTAGGTAAGATTTTGTAGTCTACTGAGATCTTTTAAGTTATTTATCCCAACTTATGATATCTTGAGTTTTAAAACTTCGACCCGAATATTAGGTCCCATAGATAATCTAACGACATGTTAATTTCTCGAAATTTATAAGTCTCCCCGTGACAAATTAAGCTTTCAAACATGATGTTAGTTATTTATTCTAAGAAAATAAAGACAAATATGTATATCCTAGTGTATATCTATTTTCTTCGCATCGTTCAAATGAAATTATTTGAAATCAAGTCTGAAGACTTGAGAATCCAGTAAGAATTTGAGAAAGTGTGAAAGTGTAATATATCATTACCTCTGTTCTATAAAGAAATTCTGAAAATCAGACCCGTTCATGGCAGCCTAAAACTTGAAATAAGAATCTTGTTCATAACCATATTCATCAGTATATTGAATTGACTAAAACCTAGCGATCAAATCAGTACATAGAATCAAAGATGGCTGCATGTCCTCTATGCAACCCCTGTGGCAAAAAGAGATCCGGACCCTTATGAGAGGTATATCCGGACGCTTCCCACAGGATTCCGTGTAGGGACATAGGATACTATAAAGGAAAAGGTGCCCTATCCAATGTTGGAGAGAATTCTTGTACTTCCCAACAAATGTTGCCAATACCTTAAAGATAGTATCAGGTGATCCTTTAGTTTGGTCAACATAATATCTATGTTTTATTCGATACAAGAATGGTCTATTCTAAAAAGTATCATTCCTGATCACTATCTTGATTATCAAAAGATTCCACTCCATGAATCTCTTGAAATTATTTCTACGATATGGATAATGTTTTATAAGGATCCACTTATACGGTTATTCATTTGAAATTTCTGCGAAGTCTAGTCTCAACCCGAATATTTATTACAGATCGAAAATATTTATAGCTCGCTGCTCCTGAAAATATTCGTTTATAATTATCAAACTCTAATAAGCCGATAGATTATAGAAAACAAATCTCATGATCTAAGGTTATAATATTTATACGATTTTACGTGCCTACGACAATCTTATAAGTGACTTTCCAGTGGTTCATTTTTAGAATATATATAAAAGAAGTTAAAAACTTATAGAAATTAAATAATTCGAAGAATTAAGCCATTCAATTTGGCTATAGAATATTCGTTATTAAAGTATAGAATATATTTTAAAACGTACTATAGAACATAATTCTAAGAAAACAATCTATTATAGAATGTAAAAATATTTCAAGATACCGTATCTATCGTGAACAACCAGAGATAAATTATCGAACAATTATTATATAAATAGAAAAGGATTAAGAAATAATGATATCTTAACACCACCAAAAATCCATAATAAGAATAAGTATAGCAAGTAGATTGGCCAAGAAGAAATTATCATAAGAATTATAATTCGAATAGACTTGTAAATTATAGATGATTACAAATATCATTGGTTAAGATAAATAATAGGTATGGGTGTAGAGGATGAATTTTATAAGAAAACAGGATTATATGATCATACAAGTTACTAAACCAGGTGCGGAAACCCTAGCTTAGAACAAACTGATATAAACTCAATCAAAACACAATCAAAGTCATTTTAAAAGCTTTTCATAGATTAACCTTTTCAAATAATTGCTTACAGATTGATTACAGTTAATCTAACACACAAACTATCACTCTCAGACCTCTCTGGAACACACACCAAAAACACACACTCTAAATGACTCGCTTTACATTACAAAAACCCAAAATCTATTTATAGCAGCTGCACATTCGCCCCTTTTCATTGGTCGAATGTAAGCTTTTCCACATTCGCCCATATTGTATGGTCGAATGTGTCTTCTTTTCAGTCTTGGTTCCAGATTCGTCCATCTCAATATACCTTCGCCCATTCTGTTTCTTCCTTCGCCCATTCTACTCTCATTCGCCCCTTAACACATGTTAACACATCTAATCATTAGTCGCAAAAACGCATCTACAAACTCCCCCTCGACTATTGATTAGATCGTTTTCTGTCTTCATCCATGGCTTTGTTCAGCAGCTTAATTCTGAGCAAACTCTTCTGTTCTTTCGTCATCTCAGGCTCTAACCTCCTCTTTACAGGCTTTGACACATTTGCCATCTTCACCTTCTTGCCAAGCTTACCCTCCAAATTACTTCCAGCATTAATATCATAAGCAAAGCAAACACCCACCACCTGTGTGTATTTCCTTGCTTGATCTGCATCGTTTGGCTCATAATGAATCGGATTATAAAAGAGCATGATGATGTCTTCGAAGGTGCAATTGATCAACCACATAGGATCAAATACATGAACATGCTTGTATTTGTCCTTCCCATCTCTCAACACGATCACCGCTTCTGCCTTCCTCCAATCATAGTACCAGAAAATGAAGTCAGCACTGAAGTGTTGAGGCATAGGCATCAAAGGTATCTTTCTCATCACTTCAGGTGCCTTATAAATCAAGGTAACCCTTTTCAACTTGGTTCTGGGATCAATATCCCTGTGAACTTTCCTCCGGGGATATTGTGGTTTAAATCTGTTCCACTTAGTTCTGCTCTCCCAAACCAATTTGTCTGCACACCAACCGACGTGTGAATTATTCACTGAAGCACCCGACATTTGGAATCTGCAAAGATCTCTAACCGCCCAGTATGGTAGAGTCAACAAATCAATGAATCTGTAAAAGTACAGGATTCCAGATTCCCACTTAGCAGCTAGACACTTCAGCCTGCCTAAGTATGTCCACCCGAGAGCTCTGCCTCTGAACTTCGCATTATGAAACCTATAGAAGTTTCCTTGAGCTTCAGGCTTTGGTCGGTTCTCATCCATCAGTCTTAATTTCTTCAAATACTCCTTCAACTCATCAGTTTTATTTGAAGATTCTGGCAAATCAGCTCCAAGTACTTTCTCCACAAACTCAGCACTCCTCTTCTTTGCCTTTCTTTTAGCAGACGTATTATGTCTCTCAGTAAAATCAGGAAACACCAAGTCTTCATCAGTTTGTCTGAAGTACTGTGGATATTCCTCATGTGTAATATCCTCTATCTCAACTTCCTCAAATTCAGGGGTCTCTTTGTCATCTGAGTGACTTCCAATATCCTTTTCAGGAATATGTGGAATCGACTCATCAACAATGAATTCTTCAAACGTTTTCCCTACCCTCTGTGCAAGTCCATCCAAAATCTCCATTGCCACAGATGCAGGTACTTCCCCCTCTTCAAGATCAGGATTGTTATATTCCAATTCATATCGCATGTCATCAGTTTGGAATATTTCAGCAAAACGACCTGTGAACTCAATGGTCCATTCTCTTTTCTCTAACATATCCTTGTATACCTGTTTGGCATCGTCAGACAAGGACCTCACCTTCTCATTCCAGAACACAGTCTCATCATCAACATTCTCACTACTCTTCTTTGAACTTGACTCACCTGTGTCTTTCTTCTTCTTTGAAGGTGGTCTTTTCTCAAATGTAAACTTTGAAGTATCATCTCCTCCATCATTATCATCACTACTACTACTATCATCCTCCTTTTGACTTCCTGAACCTTCAGCATCATCATCATCATCATTATTATCACCTTCATCATCACTCTTATCCGATTCTTCATTCTCATCATCCTCATCATCCTCATCTTCCTCTTTGTCAGATTCAGATGGTTCAAAGTCAACCTGTTCAACGTCTTTCTCTGTATCCTCCTCACCCTCCTTCAGCTTGGGTGCAATGTTGTACAGATTATCAATCAGCTCACTAAGGCGTTTGTTTTCAGCCTTCAACTCTTTATTGTCTTCTTTAATCGCCTTGTATCTGTTTTTGTTTCTCAGACACTTCCCTTCAAGCTTCTTATTCTTAGCTTCTAGCTTCTTCACTTTCTCGTCTATCTCATCTTGATTAGACTTTGAAGCTACAACGATCTGAAGCATTTTCTCTTCATTCTGCTTAAATCTGGCAATTTCTGCTTGTTGAGCCACTAGCATCTTCATCATGTCGTCCATCTTCTTATTCACCTGCTTCATCACATCATCATCCACAGTGACTTTCTTCGATTTGGACTTTGACTTAGATGGCTCAATCTCAGTTTCTTTTCCTTTCTGAGGCTTAGTAAACATGTCAAGAACATTATCCAGTGCAATATTGAATTGATCCACTGGTAATGTTGTAGTCTCCTTAGTCTTTTGCTTCTTAGTGGCTGGTGAAGATTGTTTTGATGATGTACCAGCATCAGGTAATCTCTTTCCTTTCAACAATAAGTTCAATTCTTTCTCTCTCAGCTGCTTGGTACTTGTTTTCTTTGCCATGGTTTTGTGTTTGGGCTTGGGCAAATTCACAACTACGGTTTCACCTTCATTCAACTCGTCCAAATTTATAGTCAAACCTTCATCTTCAGCACCAACAGACTGCTTGCTCTTCTTAGCTTCTTCAATCGATCTGTTCAGTGATTCAGACTCACCAACCAAAGTGGCCTTTTGTTTGGTAGTCCGGACATTTTCAGCATCCGAATCCCACTGTTCTTCAGTTTCTGTTTCCTCTGAATCAACAGACTCTTCATCTACCAAACTCGTACCCTTCTTAGCAGTAGTTTTCTTCCTCACCACTTGTTGTTTTGAACTCCCCTGATCTGTCTTTCCCTTACCCTTCCCTTTGGCTCCGGGATTGACAACCTGCCTTTTTCTCTTCGTGCTTGCATCAGCATAAACTAATGGATCATCATTGTCACTGTCACTATCAGGATGCCTCGCTGTATTCTTTCCAGGATCCATGTAATCCTCTCTAGCCAAGGCTCCAAACAATCTTCTGTAAGGTGGTCTCTCGTTATCCGGCACACCTTTGTAACCTTTCATTCTAACCAAGGTTCTAACATTCATATGATCCATATTAAGTATCTGTGTTGGATCCTTCTTCAAGTTTGGATATTTGTGATCGAAGATCATCATCAAAAATCTAGGATAAAGCATGAAGTATTTCTTCTTCAAACCCTTCAACATCTCCAACATGTGATCTAAAATCATCCCAGCAACGTTAAATGGTTTGTTGAGAGTCAACGCAACCATCAACGAGCTCAAACTCTTCCTCATCACGTCGTAACCTCCACTAACACATCCAAATACAATAATGATGACGTGAGCAAAATACTTGAACTGCACGCTCAGTTTTCCTTTATACATAGAACCATCAGTGATCGGTCCTTTGTATTTCATCCTCAGAAAACAGGCTTTCTGCTCAGTCCAGGATAATTCCCTTGGATCCTCACTTGTTTCAAACTGGATCTGGAGAGCTTCTCTGATATCAGCTTCAGTGATGAACATCTCCATTCCCTGAATCTTGCTTTTAATGATCGTCTGATTGTCAAAGTAATCATACTTGGCGTTGTTGTAAAAGTCTTCAACTATATCCTTGTAGATAATAGTTGGTGTGGCCAAAGCAAAAACCACTCTGCATCTCTTCAGAAACTTGATAATCTCAGTGAACTCCACATTCTTCTCCACATCTCCAAGATACGCGCAACAATTGTGAGTCTTCTCAAATGGCCATTTACTACCACTTGATGATTCTCCTTCTTGTACAGTCTCTGGAACTGGATCAGTAACTACAGTCTCCACTGGAATATCAACATTTGCTTGTTCTTCAGCCATCTGAAATGGAAAATCAAAATAAACGTCAAAACACAAAATCGTCAAAAATTCAAAATTTTAGGTTTTTGAAATTCCACATTCGCCCATAGTTAACTGGTCGAATGTAGATTATTTTGGCCGAAAGTGTAAACATATGGTCGAATGTATAATGATTCTGAATAACAAAATTCATTCGCCCGTTTTTAGCTTACCTTCGTCCATCCAGTTCACCTTCGTCCACTTCGATGAACCGAAGGTGGAAACTGGTTTAAACCCAAATTTAAAAATTTTTCAAACGTGTTTTTAACTCCTAATTTTGATCAAAACATAGTCTATTATGGCCGACTAAGCTTCGTCTATCATCAATTGCCCTAGATTATCATTCTACATCAGTTTTCAATAGGAATTAGGGTTTTATATTGTTTCACTCGATCAATCAACGATTAAACCCTGTTTTATCCTAATTCCTAATACATTCTCCCCCTAAAACTGATGTGGGATGAATGGAAATCAAAATCAAACATTAATAATCATTCGAACAGCATAAACACTAAAACCCTAAGTCCGGTAATAAAACTAATGATTCCGGCTTCAATACAGTGTCATTACCTGTAAAAATGATATGAAAATGATCAGTGAACACTAGGGATCAAAACACACAATCAGGGAAATCAAAATCAACAAGGTGCTGTTACGAAGAAAAATTTTGAAAAAATGTGAAGTGAGGGTCGAACCTGTATTTGGGTTATAAATAGACTGCACCTTCGACCGTTTATAGGTGCGAATGTAGGAATTTTCCACATTCGCCCACAATTTAATGTGGCCGAATGTAGAATGTGTACCCGAAAGTGGAAATCAAAGACACAGCCCACATTCGCCCGTTTTATTATGACCCGAAGGTGAAAAAGATTCCACATTCGTCCCAATTAAGGGCGAATGTAAAATGGAAATCTTGAAAAATTTGCCAAATTACAAATTCGAATCCCGTTCAACATTTTTCAATCCGTTAAGCTTCTGAAACACAAATTTTCACTTTTAGAATGATACAAAGCCCAGATGGTGTTGTCAAATCTCAGAAATTGACTATCAAGCATCCCCGGTTATCAAAAATAAAGCAGAAATGCAAAAATTTTGGATTTTTCTGAAATTTTATCAAAACACACCTAAAATCTTTTTGGATTTTGTATCTTTTTGACAATAAAAGTAAATTGCAATAAAATAAAATGCATCAAAGTAAATGAAAGCAATAAACATTTTGTGAAATCCGGTCAGAGGATCATATCAGTTTTCTGAGAAATCTGATCACAGCGTTGATCTTTTTGTTTAATATTATCATTAGAAACAGTATGTGACACGGCAATTGCTGATATTGTGGTCCACGTAAGCTTACATGCAGACAATTACGCAATGCGTTAAAATGATACGAGTTAGGTGTATTAGACTAACACGATGTGGTGCCCACACACACGACATACTCCCGTATCAAGTAATTGCACAAAGCTTCGTCGTAACGCGTGATTATGCCATAGTTATCCGTAAAAGTTACAAAGTATATAGCACAGAGGTGTACAGGTCAGCAAATGAATGCAGCAGAGTAACATGTGCGTATACACTAGGTTGAGGCTGATATTAATCACTGATTTGCATCAGATGATCAATACGATGTAATAATGATCTATGATCAATTAAAACATAAAGTTCCTCAATTCGGTAACTTCCGGTTTTGGCAATTAAGCTCTTTTAGCAAATATTCTGATAAAACTAGGTCCGTAAATCAATACGACAAAAGTTTATCAGAATATCCCGGATAACCATAACATAACGACCCGAAACCTCAGATTTTGGCAATCCTATCAAACGAAATTACGGTACTAAGACCATATGCCCATGAGGTGTTCAGCCACGAACGCGTAGTTCGTTATGTTTGTATCACTAATGCACGCAATATTTAGTCTACGAAGCCTATCAGCATATCACACATGATCAACACACGCCTCATTATACTATACAATTCTTTAGCCTGTGTCAGATCCCCACTGATGTACTATCATTTCCTCTGTTTTACCAGGAAATCATTTTTGATTTTCTAATTTTTAGGTCTTTTTGAATTTTATAATGTTTTTGGATTTTCGGATAAAATGGCTCCCCCTAAAATAAAGAACATATTTTTGAGATTTTAGATTTTTCTGAAAAACAAAAACAAAAATTTGAAAGAAACAATCCACTCGAAAGCATCAACTTCTTTGAGGATTAAACAATCCCCTCGAAAGCATCAACTTCTTTGAAATTCCCAATTATCAAAGAGAAATTCCCAATTAGCAAAATATAAAAACTAAAAACTAAAAAACGATAAACCGAGGTGCCGATTAGTCCTGTTTTTCCTTTATATTGTTTACTTTTAAAAGATATTCAAAGCGTGAACGGTCAAAAGCTTTAGTAAACAGATCTGCACGTTGGTAGTCAGTATGAATTTTGATCATATCTATCAATTCCTTAGCGTAACAATCTCGGATAAAATGATATTTGATCCGGATGTGTTTCGCTTTAGAATGATTTTCCGAATTTTTAGTTAATGCTATTGCGGCTTCGTTGTCACAGTAAATAGGAGTTTTTAGAAACTGCAAACCGTAATCCACCATTTGTTGTTGAATCCAGAGTACTTGCGAACAGCAACTCGAAGCTGCAATGTACTCGGCTTCACAGGTAGATTGTGCAACGGAAGTCTGTTTCTTGCATTGCCAGGTGATTAACCTGCTCCCGAAAAACTGGCAACCAGCTGTAGTAGATTTGCTATCTTTGTCACAGCCGCCCCAATCTGCATCACTAAAAGATATGAAATCAAAATTATCATCATTAGGGTACCAAAGTCCTTTTGAAGGACAACCCTTCAGATATCGAAGGATACGCTTGACCGCCGTCAGATGACTTTGTTTCGGCTTCGATTGATAACGGGCACAGAGACACGTTGCGTACATAATATCTGGTCGAGACGCCGTCAAATACATCAGAGATCCGATGATTGCTCTGTATGTAAAAGGATCCGTCAGCTCCCCCTTAGCGTCCACTCCAATCCCGTGATTGGGTTGAATCGGGGTATCCATCGGCTTTGAGTCCTCCATCTGGAACCGGCTCAAGATGTCGGAGACATATTTCGTCTGGTGAATGAAGATCCCGTCGGGTCTTTGGTCCACCTGCAAGCCTAGGAAAAACTGCATCTCCCCCATTGCGCTCATTTCGAACTTTTCCTGCATGACAGTTTCGAACTCCCTGCATAAAAGCTCGTTAGTTGAACCAAATATTATATCATCAACATATATCTGCACTAGAAGCAAGTCATCTCCCGTCTTTTTCGTAAAGAGGGTGCAATCGACGAGGCCGCGCTTAAATCCTTTGGTGATGAGGTATGTACTTAGCTCCTCGTACCACTGCCTCGGAGCCTGGTGCAAGCCATAAAGAGCTTTGTTCAACACGTAGACCTTATCCCGGTGGATTGGGTCCTCAAAGCCTGGTGGCTGCCCGACATACACCTCTTCCTTGACTTTACCGTACAGAAATGCGCTTTTCACGTCCATCTGATAAACTTTGAATTTCTTATAAGAAGCAAACGCGAGGAACATCCGAATAGCTTCGATTCGTGCTACCGGTGCATAGATTTCGTTATAATCAATCCCTTCGATTTGATGGAATCCCTGCACGACCAATCTGGCTTTGTTACGAACAATTACCCCACGATCATCCTTCTTACACTTAAACACCCATTTGGTGCCAATCTTCTTCCTATCCGGCGGCAAATCCGTCAGCGTCCAAACTCCCAATTTCTGGAATTGTAATAACTCCTCCTGCATAGCTTCCACCCAGGCATCATCCTTCAAAGCGTCCTTGTATGTCCTTGGCTCTACCTGCGACACATAACACGCAAATGACCAATCATTTTGACTACCAGATTGTTGAATTTTGGCATATAAAGCTAAAGCACCAAAACTCTCTGGCGAATTAACGCTTTTAAGCTGCCCTCTGGTCATAACACTGCTTCCAGGATCACCGATTACTTGCTCCAGCGGGTGAATACGATGAATCCGAGATTCCGGATAATCAGGTACTTGCACTCCCGTCTGAACAGTCAAGTTCTCTACAGCATCCAGATCATGACCCGTATTTGATGATGAAGCCACATCAGAAGTTGGAGTTGGGTTCACTGGCGGTGCCTCTGGTTCTTCAGCTTGATCAAGAATAGCTTCTTCAAATTGTTCATCTTCAGATTCTGAAGTGTCTAATGAAGTTGAAGCCTCTTGAAATATTTCTTCTTCTTGTATAGGAGCATTAGTATCATTAGAAGCTGGTAGGGGGTTCACGGTGATCGGACGCACCAACGGTGAAGTTGTTGCATTTTCACACTCGTAAAGTAGTCGAATGACAGCTTCTTCAACCAAGCTATCTAGATTGAATGATTCAAAGAAATCTTTGTAATCAAACATCCAATCAGGACCCGTGCCTTGAATATTTTGAGTATATCGTTGAACATCCACGTTAGCCCAGTCTTCCACACGACGAGTTCGCTTGTTGTATACCCGTTTGAGCGGGGTTGCATATCCAACAAAGTAACCCTCCTCGGCTTTAGGACTAAACTTTTCGCTTGGATTCAACATAGTGCAAGGTGCCCCAAAAGGTTCTAGATACTCTATGTTCGGCTTTCTTCGGTGTAACAGCTCATAAGATGTTTTGCCAAACTTCTTCACTGTTAGAACCCGATCTAATGTGTAATTTGCTGCATAAATCGCCTCATTCCAGAACATTACTGGAAGATTTGAATCAGCAAGCATTGTTCTAGCCGCTTCAATTAGAGTCCTATTCTTTCGTTCAGCAACACCGTTCTGTTGAGGGGTGTACGGAGCCGAATATTCATGATGTATTCCTTTGTTTTCACAAAGTTCATCCATCTTGGCATTTTTGAACTCCGTCCCATTGTCACTCCGAATTCTCTTTATCTTCACATTGTAGAGATTCTCCAATCGAGTGAACAGAACTTTTAGATTTATAAAAGTGTCGCTTTTATTCTGCAAACACATCACCCATGAAAATCTTGAGTAATCGTCAGTGACGACTAAACAATAAAGCTCTCCAAGATGACTTTTGCGCTTGACTGGTCCGAAAAGATCCATGTGCAGTCGCTCAAGTGGCATCTCAACAGAGTTAACCTTTTTCACTTTGTGGGACTGTTTGTGTTGCTTCCCCTTTTTACAACTCACACACTTGTCATTAAGATGGAAATGTTTCACATTTACTCCATCAACAAGTCCATTTCTCACAAGTTGATTCATTTTCTTCAGATGAATGTGCCCCATTCTTCGGTGCCACATTATCGATTCTTTCTCAGTCGCCTTGGACAAAAAGCATGTTATTTGTCCTTGTGATGTCATCGCCTTGGACATATCAAGAATGTATAGATTGTTGACGCGAGGTGCCTTCAACATTATCCACTCTTTAGGAATTGTAAAGCCCGGTTTCAGAATATAGCAGGATTTGTCATCAAAATGCACAGTAAATTTCTTGTCACAAATTTGACTGACACTCAACAGATTATAGTCTATCTGCTTCACATACGAAATCCGCTCGAAACTCACTATCCCATTGCTCACACTTCCTTCCATTGTGATATATCCGCCTTTGTTTCCTGCAAACGCTACATACCCGCCATTGATGTTCTTCACGTCGAACAGCAACGCAAGATCCCCTGTCATGTGGCCTGAAGCTCCACTATCAACAATCCAAAGACTGCTAATAGGGCCAGCTGAAGCTCCCTGCACACAAAATGTAAATCAGTTAGTTCTTTCGGGGGACCCAAGCCTGAGTCTTGGGTCTTTCAACATCAGGTTTCAAAGTAACATTGTCACAATCATTTTGAACAACTTTTTGATCAATCTTTTTCTGATTGTTCAAAACAGTTTCCTTTCTCTCATTAACCCTTGAAGTTGAGGCTCCTGGAGTACCATTGGGTGTCCAAGATTGTTCAGTCCTTTTCAGGATACGAATCTGAGACTTTGGATTCTCAGTTGGTTTCTGAACATTGTTAGCAAATGTAACTTTCTTGGTAACCTTATCTGTTTTAACAGACTTAGGTCCAACATTTGATTTGACAATTGGTTTTGGTGGAACCTTTTGCCTATCAACTGTTGAGTTCACCACTGGCTTCCTCCATGAGTGTTCCATAGCAATCCGATTCCTTCTATCATAGTGCATTGGACGAGTGTTCCTCATTTGAAAATTGTGTTGATTATAAAACGGTTGTTGTTGTTGAGGAACAACTCTCCTATGAGGTGGCACATAATGATCAATCGGTTTCCTCATGGAATTCCTCACTTCTACCTCGTGCCTCTTATGCCTTACATATGGACACTGAGCAAGTAAATGCCCACGTTCCCCACACTTAAAGCACGCACGGTACTCTTCAAAAACATTTGGAGCATTTGGTTGAGCAAATGATCTAACAGGGTATTGATCATTGTACTGTTGCTTCCTTAAACTCTCAGGGAGTGGCCCTTTTGAGTAAGTAAGCTCATTAAAACCATTAGCTCTGTTTTTGGGTTTAACAAACTCTGTGACATGGACCTTTGGTTCTTGAGGAACATCCAAATACAACTTCTTTAACAAAGCTGGTGGAATTTCATTTGTTCTCTCATGTTTTGGGAACCAAATAGTACTTTCTTGCCAAATCTTTTCAATTTTAGCATAGTTGGCATTTTTTATTGGAAAGTCCTCGTCAGAGATGATTTTATCGGATCCTTCCATCCGATAAAATACCTTGACAGGTTTGTCACATTGTTCGTTTTTATCATTCCTCTCAAGATCTTTCTTAACCACATTAAGATCTTTCTTCACAACATTCTTCTCAGACTTATTCACATGATGAACACTTCTCATTGGAACAATTTGAGATGATGAAACTGGTTCATTTGTAATGATGTGATTTTCTTTTGGAATTTCACATGCATTAACAGTTTGGTTACAACCAGTATCATCACTCTCTGAGTCTGAGTCAACACTTTCAGCAGTAACACCCTCATCATTGATTCCCAAAATCGGTCTAACATCGGAATTTGGATCACCAATACTTGAAGTATTAGATTCATTTTCCGATGCTGAATCAGATTTTACCGAACCCTCCGGTGTCACTTGGTGACAATTATGGTTTTCAAAGAGAACCGGAGATGGTACAGACCGATAATTGGTTGTTTTATCATCAATGATATGGTCTACCACATAAGCAATATGCTTATAACTTTCCAACTTTTTGTTTACTTTTTCAGCAAAGCATTTGATGGCGGCCATTTCCAACTTGGTGTTTTCAATTTCATTGATATAGTTATTAATTGCCAATTGTTTTAAAGACAAAGTGTTTTTCAAGTCGGAAATGTCCTTTTTGTAGCCATCTAATACTTTGTTAAAAGCATTCAACTCTTTGCGAGTAGATTGACTGTTCATGATAGCACTATCACGTTGAACACGGAGTTGTTTAACCTCCTCAGTCAATCTATCACATGTACCACAATATTTTTCACTTGTATTATCAGTACTACAAGTAGGACTTATAGGTTTTGGCGGATCAGTCATGGCCATTAATGCGAAATGAGCTTCCTTTCCTGCAAAGAATCTGGAATAATCAATCTTTGTGAAAGCATCATCTGCAATGCACGACTTCCTTGTCATCAGAAAATCCGCTTCTGCAAGCAACTGATCGATATCTTCATCAAGAGAATTAACACTTGCTTCTGTATCCGATTCACTGTCTGAATCAGAATAAACCGATTCACACTCCTCAGGAATGTCAGAAACAGTATCAATCACAACTCCAGAATTTGTCTCTTCATTCTCAACCTCAACATTAACCTCAGAATTAACCTTAACAGGTTCAAAATCCCCATCCATCTCAGCCTCAGACTCATCACTATCAACCTCAGTTTCAACCTTCTCCTCCATCGTCGCAGAATCTTCAATATCAACCTGATATGCAACACAAGCCACATTTCCCCCAGTAGTGATTTCCTCAACACCTATCTGAATACTCGACCAGTCAAACCTCTCATCTTGTTGAGTAACCAATGCTTGATTGGTATTCTGTTGTTCATTTGGTGTAGTGATAGGTATGACTGTTCGGTTAGTATTGTTTGGTGTTTGGTTTTGTGTCTGGTTTGGTGTGTTTGGTTGTCTATTTTGGTTGTTATTAAAGTTGTTTTGACGATTTTGGTAGTTGTTGTTGTTGTTTTGGGAAGAAACTTGGTTTTGGTTTTGTTGTTGACGGTTCTTATAGGTAGCATTGAATGGATTCCTATTGCCTTGTTTTGGTGGCTGAGTGCATTCACGTTTAAAGTGACCTTTCCCTCCACAGTTAAAACAAGTCACTTTCTCCTTATTGAACCCGTAGGTTGTGTTAGGAGAAGTTCCCAAGTCTGTTCTACCTGTCTTCTCGATAAACTCCGTTGCTCTTCGCATTATGCTCGCAAATGCCCATTGAATATCAATGAGTTCCATCTCCTCCTTGTCAATTTGTGCGTAGTCTTCATTGGTCAAGTTGTTATTCCCAATTTGACTAGCAACTAACCCATTGTAGGAAGAAACCATTGCAGAGACTAATGCAATGTGTTGCTGAGCAACTTCAACTGTCACATTTCCAAGATTGGAAGTCTCCAAAACCACTGTTTGTTGGTTAGGTTGGTTCAATGGTTGTTGTTGAGATTGACCAGCAGTGTAGAAAGCTGCTTGTTGCTTTGGGGAGAATGGTGGAATGTATGAATATTGATATGGAATTTGTGTTTGTGGTTGTGATAAAGATGAAGTTTGTTGTTGGTAGTTAATGATAGGTGATTCCACAACATTGGATACACATGCAACATGTGGTGCAACTAGCCCTCCTGAACTTGCACTTGCTGGAACTGAAGATCCTCCAAAGTATAAGTTTGGATTCTGAGGAATCTGCGCTCTCCTAGCCTTCCTCTTTTCTTCCAATTCTTTGTTTTCCAGCTTCTCAGTGAACTCCTGGAGAGACCAGTATTGATAAGCATCCTTCTCCTTTAGAACATCCACATGCTGATCCCAGTTTGGTGGTAATGCATCTGCAAACTTTTCCACCTGTTTTGCCATAGGAATCTGTATACCATAACTAGACAATTCAGATATCAAATGATTAAATCTAGGAGTTAGTTCTTTCAAAGTTTCATTTCCAACATAAGAAAAATTCTCAAACTCCTTTATAAGTTCTTCCGTTCTCAAACTTCGAGTCTTCTCATTTCCATCATGCTTCCTTTTAAGCATATCCCACAGTGCCTTAGAAGTTGTGCAAGTCCCAAATTGATGCAACAGATCATTTGTGATAGCCTGTGTCAATTGGGAAAACGCCTTCTTTTCCACAGCAAACTTCTTTTTCTCATCCTCAGCCATGCTCTCCAATGGCACTGGTTCACCTGTGTTCTCCAGAACTGGTGGTGTGTAACCTTTAGCAATCATGTTCCATGCTTCAGCACCTTCCACTCCCATGCCTTCCAAGTGTATCTTGAACTTTTTCTGCCACTGATTGTATTCTTGAATTTCCATAAGCTTCGGTGGCCGAGTCCCGCTACCTGAAGACAAATCATTAATCAGTGTGGAAATAGCATTTGTAGTTTGAGTGTTTACCACCGCTGCTGCTACTCCCCAGTAGTCAGACTGTGGTGCTGGAGGTGCACTTTGAGTCATGTAGTTAACCGGCTGTGAAGACTGTGTGCTCGTCTTCTGTGCTGCCACTGTCCATGGGTCCATCACCTGCTGTTGTGGTTGTGTAGTTGCTGGTGTAGGAGTAGTCTGATAACGCCACATGATCACGAACTTCGAGAAATTCAACACTTAGAAAAATTTTCCAAAAACTATCCTAGGTTCGCCCAAAATGTGCTCAGGTTCGTCCCTTTTGATTCAGATTCGCCCAAACACTCTAACCTGAATGTGAAATCTCACCAGAATGTAAAAACTCACAAACACTCTTCTACTTTCGTCCACAATCACCTAGGTTCGACCGTTTCAATTTCAGATTCGTCCGCCCGATGTCCCGAGGGTGAAAAATATGAACCGAATGTAAAAAGTTCAGATGAAAAATTCTAGGTTCGCCCTAAAAACTCTAGGTTCGCCCACAAAACCACTCACCTTCGACCTAAAACTCACACATTCGCCCACTCACTCCAGGTTCGCCCATATCTAACTTTTGAAAAACGGTTACACTTTGAAAAACGGTTATTTTGATCTCTGATTTTCAAAAGTTTGTGGATTTGAATGATCTTGATTAGGTTTTGCTTCGGAGATGATTTGGAACAACTTTAATACTTGGAATTTTGAATTTTAACCACAAAATCACCTCTAATTCTTTCAAAAACACTCAAAAACCATTTTTGTGTAAAAACAGATGTGAATTGATGAAAATAATGTCCAAATCAACTCTGAGTTTATCAATTTGTTGTTGTATGATCCTCTGCGCTCTGATACCACTTTGTAGAGGATGAATTTTATAAGAAAACAGGATTATATGATCATACAAGTTACTAAACCAGGTGCGGAAACCCTAGCTTAGAACAAACTGATATAAACTCAATCAAAACACAATCAAAGTCATTTTAAAAGATAATTGCTTACAGATTGATTACAGTTAATCTAACACACAAACTATCACTCTCAGACCTCTCTGGAACACACACCAAAAACACACACTCTAAATGACTCGCTTTACATTACAAAAACCCAAAATCTATTTATAGCAGCTGCACATTCGCCCCTTTTCATTGGTCGAATGTAAGCTTTTCCACATTCGCCCATATTGTATGGTCGAATGTGTCTTCTTTTCAGTCTTGGTTCCAGATTCGTCCATCTCAATATACCTTCGCCCATTCTGTTTCTTCCTTCGCCCATTCTACTCTCATTCGCCCCTTAACACATGTTAACACATCTAATCATTAGTCGCAAAAACGCATCTACAATGGGGATAGCATACCACCACAAGAAAGTTTATAATAAGAATTGAAGTGGCCAAAGATAAATAGTATTATAAGAAACCTTTATAGAAAGCCACCTTAGTTTATAGTGTAGATGCACGTGTTGCGACTAGTGATTGGATTAGGTTGTTTAACATGTGTTAGTGTTATTCTGAAGTGGGCGAAGGTGTTAGATTGTGGGCGAATGTGTGTGTGACTGGGCGAATGTAGATACAAGTTGGGCGAATATGGAAGACAGAAGATTAGAAGACCACGTTCGTACCTTGTAGTGGGGGAATGTGGACATTGTCCACATTCGTACCATGAAAAGGGGCGAACCTGCAGTTAGTATATATATGTTTTGGTCATTTTCATGTTTAGAATAGTTTTGGAAAGTGTGTGTGTCAAGGTCAGTAATCTCTCTAGATTCTGAATGTTTATGTGAGGGTTAGATTAACTTGTGTATTGATTGTAAACGAGTTTTGATAAAGTTAATCTATAAAATGAAGATTGAAAAGGTGTCTTACGTGTTTTGATTTGCGTATTATCATTTTGTTCAGTTCTAGGGTTTCCGCACCTAGAATTGTGACTTGTATGATCATAATATCCTGTTTTAGCTAAAATTCTTTATCTACAAAGTGGTATCAGGGCCATACGGATCATACAACAATAAAATTGATAATATCAGAGCTGATTTGGACTTAATTTTGATCAATATTCATCTGTTTTTGATTGAAAATGGTTTTTGAGTGATTTTGAGGATTTTCGAATTGAATTTGTGGTTAAAATCATGTTTTCCAAGAATTAAAGTTGTTCCAAATCAATTCCGAATCATAACCTGATTAAGATCATCAAAATCTATAAGCTTTTGAAAATCTCAGATCAAAATAACCATTTTTCAAAGTGTAACCGTTTTTCAAACAAGAAATGGGCGAATCTAGAGAGATATGGGCGAACCTGACCTTGCTAGGGCGAACCTAAGGGAGTTTTGGAAGAAAGTACATTCATTCAGGTCGAACCTAGAGTGTTGTGTTTGAAGTTTCCACATTCGGGTGATATTTTTCACTTTCGGTTGATCGGGCGGGCGAAAGTGGATTTGAAGTGGATGAACGTGACTTAGTTTGGACGAACGTGGAAAAGATTTGCTGGTATTCTACATTCTGGTTACTATTCTACTTTCGGGTGACACTGTTTGGACGAAAGTGAAACTTTTGGACGAACGTAGAAGGTTTTAGGGAGAAAGTAGAACTGTGTTTGGAAAATTTTCTAAGTTTTGTGTTTTTCGAAGTTCGTGAACATCATGTGGAATTTTCCGACTACACCAAGACCAGCAACGACACAACAACAACAGCAAGTGACGATGGACCCATGGACAGTGGCAGCCCAGAAAACGAGCATTCAGTCTTCGCAACCGATCAATTACATAGCGATGACTAGCTCGATGCCTCGGAGTGTTGCACCTCCACCACCACAACCTGTGACAGACTATTTGGGAGTAGAAGCCGCAGTGGTAAATACTCAAACTACCAATGCTATTTCTACACTAATAAATGACTTATCTTCAGGTAGCGGGAATCGTCCACCCAAGCTAATGGAGATGCAGGAGTATAACCAGTGGCAGGAGAAATTCAAGATCCATCTGGAAGGCATGGGGTTGGAGGGCACAGAGGCGTGGCGGATGATAGCTAAAGGTTATGTTGCACCGGTTCTAGAGAACACCGGTGAACCTGTTCCTTTGGAGAGTATGTCAGACGAGGAGAAAAAGAAATTTGCTGTGGAGAAGAAAGCATACTCCCAGTTGACTCAGGCGATCACAAACGATTTACTACATCAGTTTGGAACGTGCACTACGTCGAAGCAGTTATGGGATGTGCTAAAGAATCGTCATGATGGGAATGAAAAGACGAGAAGGTTGAGGATGGAGGAGTTGAGAAAAGAATTTGAGAATTTTACTTATGTTGGAAATGAGACATTAAAAGAGTTGACTCCTAGATATTGTCATTTACTAACTGAATTGTCTAGTTATGGTATACAGATTCCAATGACAGATCTGGTGGACAAGTTTGCAGATGCTTTACCACCGTACTGGGATCAACATGTCGAGGTTCTCAAAGAGAAGGATGCTTACAGATATTGGACTATCAACGAGTTTGTACAGAAGCTGGAGAATAAAGAGCTCGAGGAGAAGAGGAAAGCCAAAAGATCTCAGATTCCTCAGAATCCAGAGTTATATTATGGTGGTACTTCAGCAACAGTTGGAAACTCGAGTGCTAGTGGAACAGTGGCACCTCACATTGCTTGTATTTCTAGTGTCATGGAACCACCTAAACAAACCATCAACTACCTCGCACAAACCTCATCCTATTCACAACCATCATACACACCACCACCACAACAATACACTAATTCATACATTTCACCGTTCTCTCCGATGCAGCAAGCAGCATTCTACACTGCTAGCCAATCACAACAACCACCTCAACAACCACAATACATGACTCAAGTGAATCAACCCAATCAGCAACCGGTAGTTTTGGAAACTTCCAATTTGGGAAATGTGACTGTGGAGGTTGCTCAGCAACATATTGCATTAGTCTCTGCAATGGTTTCATCATATAACGGTTTGGTTGCAAGTCAAATTGGAAACAACAACTTGACCAATGAAGACTATGCACAAATCGACAAAGAGGAGATGGAGCTGATTGACATCCAGTGGGCTTTTGCTAGTATAATGAGAAGGGCAACCGAGTTTATTGAAAAGACTGGGAGGACTAATTTGGGAACTTCTCAAAATACAACCTACGGGTTTAACAAGGAGAAGGTGACATGTTTTAACTGTGGAGATAAGGGTCACTTCAAATGGGAATGCACTCAGCCACCGAAGCAAGGTAATAGAAACCCTTTCAACTCAAACTATCAGAACCGTCAACAACAAAACCAAAACCAAGTTTCTTTCCAAGGTAACAACAACTATCAAAACCAAAACAACTACCAAAATCTACAAAACACCTCAAACAACAACCAAAACAGACAACCAAACACAACCAAACAGAATCAAAACCACTCACCAAATAACACTAATAGAACAGTTATACCTATTACTACACCAATTGAGCAGGCACAGAATACGAATCAGAATCAAGCACTTGTGATCCAGCAGGATGAAAGGTTTTACTGGTCTGGGATGCAAATTGGTGTTGAGGAGATCACTACTGGTGGGAATGTGGCTTGTGTTGCCCGACAGGTTGATACTGAGGAGTCGGTGATAGTTGATCAAGATAAAGAAACTGAGAGTGAAGTTGATGAATCTGTGGAAGAGGTGAAAGTGGAGACTGAGCCTGTTGAGGTTCAAGCTGAGGAAGCAAGTTCTGGAGTGGTGATTGAAACAGTTTCTGATATTCCTGAGGAGTGTGAGTCTGTTTATTCAGATTCAGACAGTGAATCAGACGCAGAGGCGAGTGTTACATCGTTGGATGATGAGATTGATCAGTTGCTGGCAGAAGCAGATTTTCTGAAAACGAGGAAGTCGTGCATTGTGGATGACGCTTTCACCAGGATCGATTATTCGAAGTTTTTCGCTGGAAAGGAAGCTCATTTTGCTTTGATGGCCATGACAAATCCTCCTAAACAGGTAAGTTCTGAATCTAGCACTGATGTTAATAGTGATAAATACTGTGGAACTTGTGATAGATTGACTGATGAAAACAAAGAACTTCGCGTTCAACGTGATAGTGCTATAATCAACTGTCAATCTACTCGCAAAGAATTGATTGCTTTTAACAAAGTACTTGATGGATATAAAAAGGACTTTTTCGACCTTAAGAATACTCTTTCATTAAAACAATTAGCAATTAATAACTATATTAATGAAATTGAGAATACAAAGTTGGAAATGGCCACCATTAAGTGTTTTGCTGAAAAAGTCAATAAGAAATTGGAGAGTTATAAGCACATTGCTTATGTTGTAGACCACATCATTGATGATCAAACCACTAACTATAAGTCTGTGCCATCTCCAGTGCTTTTTGAAAACCATAATTTGTGAATCCGGTTAGGAACCGAATTCGTGGATCGAATACGCATAAACAACTCGGTTTCAGATGGGAGATTCGAGACGAGACAGAAATTAACGATAACAACGTCATCACAGATTCGTATTACTACAGAAGCGGTTACAGACACAGTCATCAGTAGGATAAACATCTATCTCGTGGCCGGGGGAGGTCGGGCATGACCTCCCCCTTGAGAGCATTCTAAGCACAAACTCAAATCACCAAATGAAAACCATCACATGAGATTGCTATTTATAGTCCAATACCAGATTCCACCGTCGCCCCTTTTGCTGTGGGCGAATGTGGACTGTTTCCACATTCGCCCCTTTGCTTTGGACGAATGTGGACCAAAGTCCACCTTCGCCCCATTGCACTAGACGAATGTGGAATGTTTCCACATTCGCCCTTTACCTTGGGTCGAACGTAAACTTTGTGTATTGTCCTATATACTTACAAATGCATCAGATCCATAAAATGCCCTTATGGATAACCACAATCTCATGTAAAACAATACAAGACTCAACCCTAGTCTATTCGACAGTGACGTCCACAGAAAGTGCATCAACATAATTTTCATCAAGTGACACCGGAGAGCTCAGTAAAATCAGACTCATCATCGGAAAATGAATCCAATACCTCAAGTGTTGGTGATCCTCATTCCGATGTGAGGCCGATTTTAGGTTTGAACAATGAAGGGGTAACAGTTGAAAATGTTGATTCAGACTCAGAGAGTGATGACTCTGGAAGTTACCAAAGTGCTAATGCATGTGATATTCCAAAAGAAAATCACATCATTACTACTGAACCAGTGTCATCGTCTCAGCATGTGCATCCGATGGCTAACACACATCGTGAGAAAAAGTCTGAAAAGAATGAGATTAAGAAAGAAGATAAGAATGAACCGAGTGACAAACCAGTCAAGGTGTTTTATCGGATGGAAGGATCCGATAAAATCATCTCTGACGAGGAATATCCAATTAAGTTTGCCAATTATTCTAAAATTGATAAAATCTGGCAAGAAAGCACTATTTGGTTTCCTAAACATGAGAGAACAAATGAGATTCCACTAGAAATTCTTAAGCAATTGTTTGTGGATGTTCCTAAAGAACCAAAGGTTCATGTCACAGAGTTTATTAAACCCAAAAACAAAGCAAACGGTTTTCATGATCCAGCTTACTCAAAGGGTCCACTCCCTGAGAGTTTGAGGAACAGACAGTATAATGATCAATATCCTGTCAGATCATTTGCTTAACCGAATGCTCCAAATGTTTTTGAGGAATACCGTGCATGCTTTAAGTGCGGGGAGAGAGGGCATTTACTTGCTCACTGCCCGTACGTAAGGCACAAGAGGCACGAGGTTGAAGTTAGGCAATCCATGAGGAAACCGGTCGATAATCATTACTATCCACAACAAAGACGTTTTGTTCCTTACCAACAACAATTTTATAATCAAAACAATTTTTATCAAAAAAGGAACGATCGTCCATTTCAGTATGATCGTCGTAACCGGATTGCTATGGAAAATTCATGGAGAAAACCAAGGGTGAACACAACAAATGATAGACAAAGGGTTCCACCAAAACCTATTGTCAAGTCAAATGTTGAACCTAAATCTGTTAAATCAGAGAAGGTACCCAAGAAGGTTTCTTTTGCAAACAATGTTCAGAAAACGACTGAGACCCCAAAATCTCAGATTCGAATCTTTAAACGTTCTGAACAATCTTGGACACCAAATGGTTCTCCTGGAGCTTCAACTTCAAAGACAAATGAAAAAGTGGAAAATGTTTTGAATGATCCCAAAAAGATCGATCCAAAACAAAATGCTGAAATGAATGTTTCTTTGAACGATGATATTCAAAGACCCAAGACCACTCAGGCTTGGGTCCCCCAAAAGAACTAATTGTTTTAATTGATGTGTGCAGGGAGCTTCAGTTGGCTCTATTAGCAGTCTTTGGATTGTTGATAGTGGAGCTTCAGGCCACATGACCGGGGATTTAGCTTTACTGTTTGATGTGAAGAACATAAATGGTGGATATGTTGCATTTGCCGGGAATAAAGGCGGATATATCACTATGGAAGGAAGTGTGAGTAATGGGATTGTGAGCTTTGAGAGGATTTCGTATGTGAAGCAGATAGACTATAATCTGTTGAGCGTCAGTCAAATTTGTGACAAAAAATTCACTGTTCATTTTGATGACAAATCCTGTTACATTCTCAAACCAGGCTTCAAAATTCCAAAAGAGTGGGTAATGTTGAAGGCACCTCGCGTCAACAATCTTTATATTCTTGATATGTCCAAGGCAATGACAACCCAGGGGCAAGTAACATGTTTTCTATCAAAGGCGACCGAGAAGGAATTGATAATGTGGCACCGAAGAATGGGGCACATTCATTTGAGGAAAATGAATCATCTAGTGAAGAATGGACTTGTCGATGGTGTGAATGTGAAGCATTTCCATTTGAATGGGAAGTGCGTGATCTGTAAGAAGGGGAAGCAACACAGACAGTCCCACAAAGTGAAGAAAGTTAACTCTGTTGAGATGCCACTTGAGCGATTGCACATGGACCTATTCGGACCTGTCAAACGCAAAAGTCATCTTGGGGAGCTCTATTGTTTAGTTGTCACTGACGACTACTCAAGATTTTCATGGGTGATGTGTTTGCAGCATAAAAGTGACACCTTTAACAACTTGAAAGTTCTGTTCACTCGATTGGAAAATCTCTACAATCTTAAGATCAAGAGAATTAGGAGTGATAATGGGACGGAGTTCAAAAATACAAAGATGGATGAACTTTGTGAAAACAAAGGAATTCATCATGAATATTCGGCTCCGTACACCCCACAACAGAACGGTGTTGCTGAACGCAAAAACAGGACTCTAATTGAAGCGGCTAGAACAATGCTTGCACACTCGAATCTTCCAGTAATGTTCTGGAACGAGGCGATTTATGCAGCAAATTATACACTCAATCGGGTTTTAACGGTGAAGAAGTTTGGTAAAACTTCTTATGAGCTGTTACACCGATGAAAGCCGAACTTAGAGTATCTAGAACCTTTTGGGGCACCATGCACGATGTTGAATCCAAGCGAGAAGTTTAGTCCGAAAGCTGAAGAGGGATACTTTGTTGGATTTGCAACCCCGCTCAAACGGGTATACAACAAGCGAACTCGTCAGGTGGAGGATTGGGCTAACGTAGAAGTTCAACGGTATACTCAGAATGTGCAAGGGATTGGTCCTGATTGGATGTTTGATTACAAAGATTTCTTTGAATCATTCAATCTAGATAGCTTGGTTGAAGAGGCTGTTATTCGATTACTTTACGAGTGTGAAAACGCGGCGACTTCACCGTTGGTGCGTCCGATCACCGTAACTCCTCCAACAGCTTCTAATGATACCAATGTTCCTGTACCAGAGGAAGAAGTGTTTCAAGAGGCTTCTACAACTTAGATACTTCAGAATCGGAAGATGATGGAGAATTTGAAGAAGTTATTCTTGAAAACGCAACAGAACCAGAGGCACCTCCAGTGAACCCAACTCCAGATGTTGCTTCATCGTCTAACACGGGTCATGATCTGGACGCTGTAGAGAACTTGACTATTCAGATGGAAGTTACTGTACCTGAACATCTGGAATCTCGGATTCATCGTATTCATCCGCTGGAGCAAGTTATCGGTGACCCTGGAAGCAGTGTGATGACGAGAGGACAGCTGAGAAGTGTTAATTCACCAGAGAGTTTTGGTGCTTTAGCTTTATAAGCCAAAATACAAAAATCTGGTAGTCAAAATGATTGGTCGTTTGCATGTTATGTGTCTCAAGTCGAGCCAAGGACATACAAGGACGCTTTGCTGGAGGACGCCTGGGTTGAAGCAATGCAGGAGGAGTTATTACAATTTAAGAAGTTGGGGGTTTGGACGCTCACTGATTTGCCTCCTGGTAGAAAGATGATCGGCACCAAATGGGTGTTTAAGTGTAAGAAAGATGATCGTGGTGTCATAGTTCGAAACAAAGCCAGACTGGTCGTACAAGGTTTCCATCAAATCGAAGGGATTGATTACAATGAAATCTATGCGCCTGTAGCACGCATTGAGGCAATTAGAATGTTTCTTGCGTTTGCTTCCTATAAGAAGTTCAAGGTATATCAAATGGACGTCAAGAGCGCATTTCTGTACGGGAAAGTCAAAGAAGAGGTTTATGTCGGGAAACCACCAGGCTTTGAAGACCCTATCCACCGGGATAAGGTTTATGTGCTGAACAAAGCTTTGTATGGTCTGCACCAGGCTCCACGATAGTGGTACGAGGAGCTGAGTACATACGTCATGGCAAAGGGATTTAAGCGCGGACTCGTAGACTGCACCCTATTCACGAAGAAATCAGAGGATGATTTGCTTCTAGTGCAGATATATGTTGATGATATAATATTTGGCTCAACTAACGAACTTTTATGCAGGGAGTTTGAAACTGTCATGCAGGAAAAGTTCGAGATGAGTGCGATGGGGGAGATGCAGTTTTTCCTCAGCTTGCAGGTGGACCAAAGACCCACGGGGATCTTTATTCACCAGACGAAATACGTATCCGAAGTCTTGAGCCGGTTTCAGATGGTGGATTCCAAGCCGATGGATACCCCGATTCAACCCAATCACGGGATTGGAGTAGACGCTAAGGGGGAGCTGACGGACCCATTTACATACAGAGCAATCATCGGATCTCTGATGTATCTTACCGCATCTCGGCCAGACATTATGTTCGCAACGTGTCTCTGTGCTCGCTATCAATCGAAGCCAAAACAAAGTCATCTGATGGCGGTCAAGCGTATCCTTAGATATCTGAAGGGTTGTCCCTCGAGAGGACTTTGGTACCCTAATGATGATGATTTTGATTTTATCGCTTTTAGTGATGCAGATTGGGGCGGCTGTGACAAGGATAGCAAATCCACGACAGTTGGATGCCAGTTTTTAGGGAGCAGGTTAGTCACCTGGCAATGTAAGAAGCAGACTTCGGTCACGCTGTCTACCTGTGAAGCCGAGTACATTGCAGCCTCGAGTTGCTGTTCGCAAGTGCTCTGGATCCAACAGAAGATGGTGGATTACGGTTTGCAGTTTCTTAAAACCCCTATACACTGTGATAATGAAGCCGCGATCGCATTAACTAAAGATACGGGCAATCATTCTAAAGCGAAACATATCCGGATTAAATACCATTTTATCCGTGATTGTTACGCTAAAGAATTGATAGATATGGTCAAAATCCATACTGACTATCAACGTGCAAATTTGTTCACGAAAGCTTTTGACAGATCCCGATTTGAGTATCTTTTAAAAGTTAACAACATAAAAGAAAAACAGGACTAATCAGCACCTCGGTTTATCGCTTTTTAGTTTTTAAAATTTTCTTTCAAGTTTTTATTGTTTTTCAGAAATATTTAAAATCCAAAAATACGTTTTATATTTTAGGGGGAGTCATTTTATCAGAAAAACCAAAAACATTGAAAAATCAAAAAGTCATAAAAATTAGAAAAACCAAAAATGATTTCCAGGATAAAAAGAGGAAATGATAGTACATCAGTGGGGATCTAACACAGGCTAAAGATATGTATAGTAATATGAGGCGTGTGTTGATTATGTGTGATGTGCTGATAGGCTTCGTAGACTAAAAATTGCGTGCATTAGTGATACAAACATAACGAACTACGCGTTCGTGGCTGAACACCTCATGGGCATATGGTCTTAGTACCGTAATTTCGCTTGATAGGATTGCCAAAATCTGAGGTTTCGGGTCGTTATGTTATGGTTATCCGGGATATTCTGATTAAACTTTTGTCGTATTGATTTACGGACCTAGTTTCATCAGAATATTTGCTAAAAGAGCTTAAATGCCAAAACCGAAAGTTACCGAATTGAGGAACTTTATGTTTTTACTGATCAAAGATCATAATTACATCGTATCTATAGACTGATGAAAATCAGTAGTTGATATCATCCTCAACCTAGTATATATGCACATGTTACTCTGCTGCATTCGTCTGCTGACCTGTACACCTCTGTGCTATATACTTTGTAACTTTAACGGATAACTCTGGCATAATCACGCGTTACGACGAAGCTTTGTGCAATTACTTGATACGGGAGTATGTCGTGTGTGTGGGAACCACAACGTGTTAGTCTAATACACCTAAATCGTATCATTTTAAAGCATTGCGTAATAGTCTGCATGTGAGCTTATGTAGACCACAATATCAGCAATTGTCGTGTCACATACTGTTTCTAATGATAATTTTAAACAAAAAGATCAACGCTGTGATCAGATTTCTCAAACAACTGATATGATTCTCTTACCGGACATCACAAAATGTTTACTGCTTTGTTTACATTGATGTATTTTACTTTTATTGTCAAAAAGATACAAAACCCAAAAAGATTTTAGGTGTGTTTTGATATAAATTTCAGAAAAACCAAAAGTTTTGCATTTCTGCTTTGTTTTTAGATAACCGACGGTGTTTGATGGTCAATTTCTGAGATTTGATGAAACCATCTGGGATTTGTATCATTCTAAAGTGAAATAATGAGTTTTTGAGACTTAACGGGTTGAAAAATGTTGAACGGGATTCGAATTCGTGATTTGGCAAAATTTTCAGATTTTTCCATTTCACATTCGCCCCTTAAATGGGTCGAATGTGGAAAAATCTTTACATTCGTGCGTTTCAAATTGGGCGAAGGTGGGTTTTAAACTACAACATTTCACCTTCGGGTGCATATTCTACATTCGTGCCATTCGTTTGGGGCGAATGTGGAATCACACCACATTCGACCACTTGACACGGGCGAACGTGCATGACTATAAAAGCCATTTCTCAGATTCGGCCATCCATTGTGACATTTTTCAAAACTTTTCAAAGATACAAGAACTTGTTGCCTTGATTTCTTTTGCCTTAGATTATTGTTCCTTGCTATTGGCTGATCATTTTAAACCAAATTTTACAGGTATTGACCAAGGAACGAAGTCAGGATTGGGTTTTACGTATACGAACCCTAGTTTTGTCTAAATGATACAATCTGGACTGTTTTAATGGAAGTTTTTGATTAGGATTCAATTATTATAAGTTTTAGGGGGAGAATGTTCAAGGAATTAGATTAATAACATGTTTAAGTTGGTTAATCGATTGTTTGAATGTTCTAAAACCTAATTCCTTTTAAAAACTTATAATAATTGAATGAAAATGTCAATTGATGGTAGACGAGTGTTAGTCGGCTATTTTAGGTCACAAATGGATCAAAATCAGAAGCCTAAACACAACATTAAAAAAATTTAAAATTTTAGGAAGAACAGGTTTTACATTCGTCCTTCTTAAACGGGCGAATGTAGAAATGTTTGGACGAATGTGACTTAATTTGGGCGAATGTGAATTTTAATATGATTATTTCCACATTCGTACTAAATTGTCCACTTTCGTACTTTAAATTCCACATTCGGCCAAGTAAAAATGGGCGAATGTGGAAACTGTGAAAAACCTAAAATTGTTAATTTTTGTCGTTTTTGTGTTTTGACGTATTTTCTGATTTTTGATGTGTAGATGGCTGAACAACCTGAGAATATAGAGGTGCCAGTGGAGAATGTTGTACCAGATCCAATACCAGAAGCAGAAAATATTCCACAAGCATGGCCGTTCGAACCGTCGCATAACTGTTGTGCTTATGTTGGCGACGTGGTGAAGAACACAGAGTTTTCTGGAATAGTGGAGTTCTTAAGGCGAAGCCGAATTATTCATGCCTTAGCCACACCAGCCATTATATACAAAGATATCGTGGAGGACTTTTACAAGAACGCAAGATATGATTTCTGGGAAAATCAAACCATTATCAGAAGCAAGATTCAGGGAATGGAGATGTTTTTAACTGAAGAAGACATCAGAGAGGCGTTACAGATCATGTTTGAGACTAGTACTGATCCCAGAGAACTTTCATGGACTGAGCAGAAGGCATGTTTTCTTAGAATGAAGTATAAAGGTCCTATCACCGATGGAGCAATGCACAAGGAAAAGCTAAGTGTGCAATTCAAGTATTTCGTACACGTGATTATACATGTGTTTGGGTGTGTAAGCGGTGGATATGATGTAATGAGGAAGAGCCTAAGTTCATTAATGGTTGCGTTAACACTTAACAAACCATTTAATGTTTCTGGTATGATATTGGATCACATGCTCGAGATGCTTAAAGGGTTAAAGAAGAAGCAGTTTATGTTATATCTGAGGTTTCTAATGATGATCTTTGACCACAAGTATCCTGACTTGAGGAAGGATCCGACTATGATTTTGGGTCAAGATCACATGAATATTAGAACACTTGTAAGGATGAAGGGTTATAAAGGTGTGCCAGACAACGAGAAGCCACCTCATAGGAGATTGTTTGGTGCTTTGGTTAATTCGGGTTACACTGACCCTGGATTGAACAAAGCAAGGCATGATAATAGTGACTCGGACAATGATGATCCCTTAGTTTATGCTGATGCAAACACTAAGAGGAAGAGGCAAGTGGTTAATGCTGGAGCCAAATGGAAGGGCAAGGCAAAGGTGGATCAGGGTAGTTCAAAGCAACAAGTTCCTCGAAAGAAGACGACTGCGAAGAAAGGCACAAGTTTAGATGATGAAGATTCTGTAGATTCTGAAGAAACTGAAGTTGATGAACAGTGGGATTCAGAGGAAGAGAGAGTAAAGACTACCAAGCGTAAGGCCACTATGGTTGGTGAGTCTGAATCATTGAACAAAACTGTTGAAGAGGTTTTACAAAAGAAGACAGTTGATGTTGATGAAGGTTTAAGTGTTAACATTGATGATCTTGAAGTAGGTTCGACTGTGGTTGTGAATTTGAAGAAACCAAAACACAAGTCGATGGCCAAGAAGTCAAGTACTAAGAAGCTGAGAGAGAAGGAAATTGAACAGTTGCTTAAAGGCAAAAAGATACCTGAAGCAGGTACATCATCAAAGCTATCTTCACCAGTTTCTAAGAAACAGAAGAAAAGCAAAGAAGCTGAAGCAGTACCAGTTGCTGATTTTGAAACTGCTTTGGAGAATGTGCTTGATATGTTTAAGAATCCTCAGAAGGAGAAGGCTAAAGAAGTTGAAACATCCAAGTCTTCCAAAGTTACTGTTTCGGATGATGTTATGAAACAGGTTAACAAGAAGATGGATGAAATGATGAAAATGATTGTAGCACAACAAGCTGAGATAAGTAAGTTTAAGAAGAATGAGGAAAAGATGCTACAGATTGTCGTTGCATCTAAAACTAACCAAGATGAGATCGAGAAGAAAGTAAAGCAACTTGAAGTACAAAATAAGGATCTTGAGGTTAAGTGCAACAGAAATAGGAGAATGATTAAGATTGTGAAAGCTGACAACAAAGAGCTTAAGACAGAAAACAAGCGTCTGAGTGATTTGTTGGACAAGCTATACGGTGAAGCTCCTAAGTTGAAGGAAGGTGAGGAGGATAAAGAAAGAGAAGAAGAGCAAGTTGATTTCGAGCCTTCTGATGAAGAGAAAGAGGATAATGAGGAGGATGACGAATCAGAAGAAAGTTCTAATGAAGAAGGTAAGAAAGACGATAAAGATGATGATGATGCGGAGGGATCAGGTAGTAAGGATGATAATGATAGTAGTGATGAGAGTGATGATGATGATGGAGGAGACGATACGAGCAAATTTTCATTTGAAAAGAGAAAGTCAAAGAAAGATGCTGGAGAGTCGAGTTCCAAGAAAAAGAAAGGTAGTGAGAATGTAGACTCGGATGAAAGTATCTTCTGGAATGAGAAAGTTAGATCTTTGACTGATGATGCAAAGAATGTATACAGAGAGATGCTTGAGAGAAGGGAATGGACCATTGAGTTCACATGAAAGTTTGCCGAAATCTTCCAAACGGAAGACATGAGGTAAGAACTTGAATATAACGATCCTGATTTAGAAAAAGGTGAAGTACCTGCTGCTGTTGCTAAAGAGATCTTGGAGGGTATTGCACAGCGAGTAGGGAAATCATTAGAGGAGATTATGATGGATCAGATGATTCCAGATCTTCCTGAAAAGGAGATTGGAAATCATTCTGATGATAAGCAGACACTTGAGATGGAAGAGATAGAAATTGAGGATATTAGTCATGAGGAATATCCACAATATTTCAGGGAGAATGATGAGCATGAGGTATTCCCAAACTTTACTGAGATACCAAACAGACTGGCTAGAAAGAAAGCAGAGAAGAGAAGTGAAGAGTTTGTAAAGAAAGTGTTTGGTGATGATCAGCAGAAACCTTCAAATCAGAATGATGATTTGAAGACATTATTACAGAAGTTGAAAGAAGATGATGATAAACGACCAAAGCCGGAAGCTCAAGGTGGTTTTTACAGATATCACAACCAGAAGTTCAAAGGCAGGGCTCTTGGTTGGAAGTATTTGGGAAGATTGAAATGTTTGGCAGTCAAATGGGAATCAGAAATCTTGTACTTCTACAGATTTCATGATCTATTAACTCTACCGTACTGGGCGGTCAGAGACATTTGCCGATTCCCTATGACTGGAGCTTCTGTGAACAATACGGCTATTGGTTGGTTTGCTGATCGGTTAGTTTGGGAAAGCAGAACCAAATGGAATATGTTCAAGCCTCAGTACCCTAGAAGGAAAGTTCATCGAGATGTTGATCCGAGAACCGGAAAGAAAAGGGTTACTTTGATTTATAAAGCGCCTGAAGTGATGAAGAAAATTCCATTGATGCCTTTACCACAACACTTCAGTGCAGACTTCATCTTTTGGTATTATGATTGGAGGAAGGCAGAGGCAGTGATTGTGTTAAGAGACGGAAAGGATAAGTACAAGCATTTATATGTGTTTGATCCTATGTGGCTTATCAATTGCACGTTTGAAGATATTATCATGCTTTTCTACAATCCGATACATTGTGATCCCAATGATGCAGAGCAGGCGAAGAAGTATCAGCAAGTTGTTGGAGTTTGCTTTGCATATGATATAAACTCTGGAAGCAACTTGGATACTAAGTTGGGTAAGATGGTGAAGATGGCTGATGTGCCTAAGCCGGTGAAACGCAAGCTTGAGCCTGAGATGACGAAAGACCAGAAAAAGCTACTGAGAATCAAGATACTGAACAAGATCATGGACGAAGAACGAAGACAATCCAATCAATAGTCGAGGGGGAGTTTGTAGATGCACGTGTTGCGACTAGTGATGGGATTAGGTTGTTTAACATGTGTTAGTGTTATTCTGAAGTGGGCGAAGGTGTTAGATTGTGGGCGAATGTGTGTGTGACTGGGCGAATGTAGATACAAGTTGGGCGAATATGGAAGACAGAAGATTAGAAGACCACGTTCGTACCTTGTAGTGGGCGAATGTGGACATTGTCCACATTCGCACCATGAAAAGGTGCGAACCTGCAGTTAGTATATATATGTTTTGGTCATTTTCATGTTTAGAATAGTTTTGGAAAGTGTGTGTGTCAAGGTCAGGAATCTCTCTAGATTGTGAATGTTTATGTGATGGTTAGATTAACTTGTGTATTGATTGTAAACGAGTTTTGATAAAGTTAATCTATAAAATGAAGATTGAAAAGGTGTCTTACGTGTTTTGATTTGCGTATTATCATTTTGTTCAGTTCTAGGGTTTCCGCACCTAGAATTGTGACTTGTATGATCATAATATCCTGTTTTAGCTAAAATTCTTTATCTACATATAGCCTGATTTATAAGAGAAAGACACCAGAATTAAGCATCTAAGATTTTATTTATGTTTTTATAAGGATTAGAATTTATTATCAGACAAATAAGAGGGGGACAAGTTCTATAGGTTGGGGAGAACCTAATAATAAGTATTACAAAGATTATCAAAAATAATAACCAAAAGATATTTATAAGATAATTCGAATCGAATCTCGAGGACGAGATTCCAATAGGTTGGGGAGAATGTAACACCCTCGCTGTTACGTGTCTGAGATTATAACATGAATTATCACTAATCAATTAATTATCAAAGATTATATATAAAAGGGTAAATAATAATAACTTCATGAGAAGTTATGTCAATCTACAAATTAGAATGGTGAATGGTTACTTCCATAAAACTCACGTATACACACATATCATGCATACATATTTTGTCTTACTTGAGAAGTGAAAGGTTATGCACATGCCTTCTCTTATCCACTCATTATATGCTTTTTAGTACACCTCCTGTTTTCATGCTTGTATCCTACGTACACTCACACCACATTCATCGTCATTCCATATCATAACATTCATGAACCTCTAAATATTATATGACATTCACGCACACTGCTCGGCCTTTTTCTCAGCCTGATATCTACGCACCATGCCACCTCCTTGCTTGTTTCATATACTTTGCACATATATAACCACCTGTCCATAATCATCCTCATCTAATTATTCACCATTCAAATACTTCTTCCTTTCTCTGCCTTAAAACGTACGATCCATGCACCTGTCAAAGACCCATTATTATCTCTTCCACCTATCACACACCTCATTACCTTATCATCATCTCATTATTACCATGGGATAACATTCATGCACTAGAGATAATATATATACATACACCACACATCTTCTACTTAACCATATTCATGATATACACATACGTATCTTCTGCAAAAACTTAGAAAGAATAAGAGAGAGAGAGAGAGTAAGAGTGAGATGAGAGAGAGACGTGAACAGAAAGAGATAGGAGAGAGCGAGTAGTCGCGAGAGGATGAAGATGATCGGCTCCGGTTAACTTCTCCGACCAACCATCCTCACCGAATACCAACCATGACCCGACAACCCACCCTCTCCGGTCATTCAAACCTTTCGACTGTCGACACCGGTTGCCTTCTCCGGCACCGGTCATCCCTCCAAACCGTACCTGTAACAGTTACCAACAATTAATACTCGATAACTCTCTATTCTGGTACCCCGACACTCTCTCCCACCACCTATATGAACCATTGATACCGTCCTATTTACCCCAACTATCACCACCCGTAAACCATGACTCGTATTCGGTCATCGTCTCCAGTCCCTGTTCGTTCACCTCTAAACAACCGGTAACGATTACCGGCTCTGTTAGAGCGTCTCTTCGAACCGGTTGAACTTGTAGGCCGGTTATCCTTTTCGAGTCTCGATTGTACCCTTCAAACAACGAACATCTCATTTACGTCCATTGATCCCGTCACCATACGATGTTGTCTTCAAACCTGTTCACCTAGCCGAACGTTGTTATTATAAAACCCACACAATATTTGATATAATAAAGACCCGGTTGACTGATCCAAACCCGGGTTATAACCCGTTTACAGTCGACCGTTGAACAGCCGAAACAAACCATCCCTGTTACCTTTTCCTCCGCTGACCGGTTATTGATTATGGTACGCGACGTTCAGTTAAACCTCTGTTACTTACCATCGTTAGCCATGCGTTGGAATGTTATAACCGGTTACCTTTGTTCCGTTCCGGGTTCGAGCTCGTTCACTCCGTCGAAGTCAACAGAGAGGTTAGAGACATAGTTATCTATTATTATGTTATTATTATTATTATTACTACTTTTATTATTATTATTATTATAAACGTGAAACGTGTGGGACGATAAAACCCGACAATATTAAACAGCATAACGATAATAAACCGAATAACAAATATATATTTATATACAAAAGAGTACATATAAAGGATTGTCCCCACAGTTATCACGTGCCTAAGCATTGCACGCGTTAATGGTTATAAAACATATTAGGTACAATAGTTGGAGAATATACCATTAAGAAATAGATCACAGAATCCTGAAGAATATAATAGAGGTGAGTACATGATCCTTTCCCCGTTTCATTATAAAGCTTTTGGGGTGATTACATGCTTGGCCAGTCGCTATCAAAGTATTTTATATGGTTTATATTATAAAAGTGTTATCAAGTTGTTAATAGAATATCATCGAATCATGATCATGTTATATAATAGAATTCGGTCGAATAGAAATCACGTAGAATGGATCCATTCGGTATCATATAGTATAGACCCGGGCCGATTAGAGGCTACGGGACCATGTATAATCGATCTATACTCGAAAATAGAATGACCGGATATTTACATGCTTGCGTAAATTATGTGTCGAAAAGGTTGTTTAAAGACTTTGACATCACTCACTAGTATGAAAATACTAACGTACTTTTAAGCATGTGGTCAGGTATTGATACAAGATATTAAAGAGAAAGCTGACAAATAGAAGATCTGGAAAAGAAGAGGATGCTATGGCTACATTTTATGTATTTCATTAGTATTGAAATTCAGTTTAATGTAATCATTACAATTAAACCTGTTAATGCTAATCCGCTGCGCCACCTGGGTCGTTACAAAACCTTCTTGATTACCTTCTCTGATTTAACTGAGTTAGGTCCAACATTTGATTTAACAGCAGGTTTTGGTGTAACCTTTTGTCTATCAACTGTTGTGTTCACCATAGGTCTCTTCAATGGTTTTTCCATGGCAATCCGGTTTCGACGATCATAATGAAATTGACGAGCATTCCTCTTTTGATAACGATTGTTTTGATTATAAAATGCTGCTGGTTGAGGAACAAATCGTCTTTGAGGATAATAATGATTGTCGACCGGTTTTCTCATGGATTGCCTTACTTCAACCTCGTGCCTTTTGTGCCTCACGTACGGGCAGTGAGCAAGTAAATGCCCTCTCTCCCCGCATTTGAAACATGCACGGTACTCTTCAAACACGTTCTGAGCATGCGGCTTTGCGAATGTATTGATAGGATATTGATCATCAACACATCTGCGCCTTAAACTCTCAGGAGCTGGGCCCATAGAGTAAGCTGGCTCAATAAAACCGTTTGCTTTCTGCTTTGGTTTGGTGAATTCGGTGACATGAACTTTTGGTTCTTTAGGAGTATCCAAATACAATTTCTTTAAAATTTCTGGTGGAATATCATTTGACCTTTCATGTTTAGGAAACCATATGGTACTCTCTTGCCAGATTTTCTTAATTTTAGAGTAGTTAGCAAATTTGATTGGATATTCCTCATCAGAGATAATCTTATCGGATCCTTCCATCTGATAAAATACTTTGACGGGTTTGTCACCTGAATCCTTTTTCACTTCTTTCTTTTCGGATTGTTTAACACGATGTGCATTAGCCATCAGATGAGAATGCTGAGAAGGTGACACTGGTTCATTCGTGATAATGTGATTTTCCTTTGGAATATCACTCACGTTCTCAGCTTTCTCACATTCAGTGTCCGAATCATCAGTTACAGCAGTAACTGCTTCATCATTCAAACCTAAAATCGGTCGTACTTCTGAATTTGGATCTCCAACACTAGAAGTGTTGGATTCATCTTCCGATGCATAGTCCGATTTTACTGAGCTCTTCGGTGTCACTTGATGACAGTTGTGATTTTCAAACAACACCGAAGATGGCACAGACTTGTAATTTGTGGTTTGTGATGGTTCATCAATGATGTGGTCAACTACATATGCAATGTGCTTGTAGCTTTCAAGCTTTTTGTTGACCTTTTCAGCAAAACACTTGATGGTGGCCATTTCTAACTTAGTGTTTTCAAGTTCATCAATGTAACTGTTAATTACCAATTGTTTTAATGAAAGAGTTTTCTTTAAGTCAGAAATGTCCTTTTTGTAACCATCAAGCACTTTGTTGAATGCTATAACTTCCTTGCGAGCAGATTGACAGTTAATCACAGCACTATCACGTTGTACACGGAGTTGCTTATTTTCTTCTGCCAATCTATCACAAGTGCCACAATACTTATCACTATTAGTGTCAGTTGTAGATTCAGAACTTACCTGTTTTGGAGGATCTGTCATAGCCATGAGAGCGAAATGAGATTCCTTCCCAGCAAAGAACTTGGAATAGTCGATTCTGGTAAAGGCATCATCCACTATGCATGACTTTCTAGTCTTCAGAAAACCAGCTTCAGCCAACAATTGATCAATATCATCATCTAAGAATTCACACTGGCTTCAGAGTCTGATTCACTCTCCGAATCTGAATATACTGACTCACTTTCCTCAGGAACATCTGTGACTGAGTCAATCACAACTCCCGAACTTTTCTCTTCAAACTGAACTTCAACCGTTTCAGTCTCAACATTCATCTCTTTAATTGACTCCTCAACCTCATTCTCAGTTTCTTCAACTTTCTCAACTATCACCGACTCCTCAATATCAACCTGCTGTGCAACACAAGCTACATTCCCACCAGGTCTTATCTACTCAACACGAATTTGGATATCAGTCCAGTCAAATCCCTCATCATTCTGAATCACCAAAGCTTGATTTTGATTGTTATTCTGTGGTTGCTCATTTGGTGTAGTGATATGAATGACAGTTCTGTTTGGGTTACTTGGTGGTTGAGTTTGATTCTGGTTGGGTATGTTTGGTTGTCTATTTGGGTTGTTTTGAGAGGTGTTGTGTCGGTTTTGGTAATTGTTTTGGTTTCCATAGTTGTTGTTTTGATAAGAAACTTGGTTTTGAGATTGGCGGTTTTGATAGTTTGAGTTGAATGGGTTTCTATTACCTTGTTTTGCAGGCTGTGTACACTCTCTCTTGAAGTGACCTTTACCACCACAATTGAAACATGTGACTTTTTCTTTGTTAAAGCCATATGTGGTGTTTGGTGTAGTAGCCAAATCCGTTCTCCCGGTCTTCTCAATAAACTCAGTTGCTCGCCTCATGATGCTTGCAAAAGCCCACTGTATATCGATAAGCTCCATTTCTACTTTATCGATTTGAGCATAGTCCTCATTGGTTAGATTGTTATTACCAATTTGACTTGCTACTAAACCGTTATACGAGGCAACCATTGCTGAAACCAAAGCAATGTGCTGTTGAGCAACTTCCACCGTGACATTATTCATGTTGGATGTCTCCAACACTACTGGTCTCTGATTAGTCTGGTTCATCTGAGTCATGCATTGTTGTTGTTGAGGTTGTTGTTGTGGTTGATTTGCAGAATAACGTGCAGCTTGTTGCATCGGAGAAAATGGTGAAACGAAAGAATTTGTGTATTGTTGTAGTGGTGGTGTATGTGATGGTGTTGTGTAAGATGAGGTTTGAGCTAGGTAGTTGATCGGTTGTTTGGGTGGTTCCATAACACTTGAAACACATGCTATATGAGGGGCAACTGTTCCACCAAGACTTGAATTACCCACAGTAGATGATGTACTAGCATGATACAACTCTGGGTTTTGAGGAATTTGAGACCTTTTTGCTTTCCTCTTCTCCTCAAGTTCTTTGTTTTCCAGCTTCTGGATAAACTCGTTGATGGTCCAGTACTTGTAAGCATCTTTTTCCTTAAGTATCTCGATGTGTTGATCCCAGTAAGGTGGTAAAGAATCAGCAAATTTATCCACCAAATCTGACATAGGAATCTGAATGTCATAACTTGACAATTCAGTTAACAAGTGATAGTATCTGGGAGTCAACTCTTTCAATGTCTCATTCCCAACATAGCTGAAGTTCTCGAATTCTTTCCTCAGCTCTTCCATCCTTAGCCTTCTCGTCTTCTCGTTACCATCATGACGATTCTTCAGCATGTCCCATAGTTGTTTGGAAGTTGTACACGAACCAAACTGATGTAGCAAATCATTTGTGATCGCTTGTGTTAGCTGAGAATACGCCTTCTTCTCCACCGCGAATTTCTTCTTCTCGTCATCAGTCAAACTCTCAAGAGGAATCTGCTCACCGGTATTCTCTAACACTGGTGCTACATATCCTTTTGCAATCATCTGCCATGCCTCAGTTCCTTCCAATCCCATTCCTTCAAGATGAATCTTGAATTTCTTCTACCACTGGTTGTACTCCTGCATCTCCATTAACTTGGGTGGTCTGTTCCCGCTACCTGATGACAAATCATTGATTTGTGTAGAAATAGCATTAGTAGTTTGAGTGTGTACCGCTGCGGCTGCTACTCCCCAATAATCTGTTGCAGGTTGTTGTGAAGATGATGCAACACTCTGAGGCATCGAACTCATCATAGCTAAGTAATTAATTGGTTGCGAAGACTGAGTATTCGATTTTCTGAGCTGCTACTGTCCACGGGTCCATGGTAACTTGCTGTTGTTGTGTTGTACCCGGCCTCGGTGTAGTTGGAAATCCCCACATGTTGTTCACGAAGTTGGAAATACTACACACTAGAAAATTTCACCACACTATTTCTACTTTCGCCCTAGAAAGTTCACTTTCGCCCTAAAGTGTGACCCGAATGTACAAAATCAATGATAATATCCACGTTCGACCGGAAAAGCTTCACTTTCATCCCTCCTTTTTCCACCTTCGTACCCACGATCACCCGAATGTGGAAAATCTGACTTGAAAGTGAAAATCCAACACAACAATCCTAGGTTCGACCAATAAATTGCTACTTTCGTCCACAAAATACCCTTGGTTCGACCTAAAAACCCACTTTCGACCCAAAGCTCTCTAGGTTCGACCCTACCATGTTTAAAAAACGGTTACACTTTGAAAAACGGTTATTTTGATCTGAAATTTTCAAAAGTTAATGGATTTTGATGATCTTAATCAGGTTATGATTCGGAAGTGATTTGGAACAACTTTAATACTTGGAATTTTCTATTTTAACCACGAAAACTTATCCAAATCCTTCAAATTGTATCAAAAACCATTATTCAATGAAAACAGAGAAAATTTGATCAATTTAGGGTCCAAATCAGTTCAGAGATTATCAATTTGTTGTTGTATGATCTCTATGGCTCTGATACCACTTTGTAAATGAAGAATTTTAGCTATAAACAGGAAATCTAATCATACAAGGCACTATTCCAGGTGCGGAAACCCTAGAACAGAACAAAATGATAATCAACGAATCAAAACACATGAATTACGCTTTTCAAACTCATTTTCATAGATAACTTGATCAAATATTGTTTACATACGCTTTTACAAGTTAATCTAATCACAAACTCAAAGACTCAACCTAGAGAGAAAAGCTCATACCTTAACAAACACAAATGACCAAAGTTCTTACAAACAAAACAAACTAAACATATTTATACTCTCTGCACATTCGACCTGAACAGGAGTGCGAATGTGGAATTCTTCAACATTCGACCTTCTTTCAGGTACGAATCAAGTTCTTATTCAGCCCATCTTCTAGCTTCGTCCCATTAACTCTACATTCGACCTTCTGAATACTACCTTCGCCCTATTGTCAGTCACATTCGCCCTTATGGAAACTCTAACATATGTTAATGATTACAATCCGAAGCATTAGTCGCACATAATGCATCTACACTGATGAGGACAAATGTTTGAATCGTCAAATGTTTGAGAAGAATGTGTGGACAATCGAGTTAACTGGAAAATTTCCTGAGATTTTTGAAACTGATTATATGAGATTTGAGATTGAATATAACGATCCAGATCTTGAAGATGGGGAAGTCTCTGCTGCTATATCAAAAGAGATTCTAGATGGAATAGCAAAGCAGGTTGGGAAATCTCTGGAATCACTTATGCAAAATAATGAGATTTCTGACATTCCAGTCAAAGAAGCAGGTAATCACTCTGATGATCAAGATACTCCAGTTTTTGAGTATGTTGAAATTGAAGACTTATCACATGAAGAGTATCATGATTATTACAAGCAGAAAGAAAATGTGGTGATTCCTGATATCAATGAGCAAACACTTGATGAAGCTGAAAAGCTTGCAATACAAAAAGGAAAGAAAATTCTAGAAGAAGTGTTTGGAAAAGACGCTGATCAGAAACAATCTTACAAACAATCTGATGAATTGAAGGATTTGTTGAGAAAGTTGAAAGAGAAGGAAGCAAATAGAGCTATTGCAGAAGTAAAGCGAGGTTTCTACAAATATCATGTGACAACAGTCAATAAACCCGGTCAACATCGTACGTTAATTGTCATTTTATGTGCATCATTCCACAATTTCCATGCATTATACCCTCACCCCCCAGGCTAGTAGAGCATGAGTTTGTCACACCCTCAAATTTCCACTGAGGGGTTTTACCGCGAGGCGCATGACATACCAGGATCCCATAGCCATAAGTCATATGAACGAACTCTAAATGCCCAAACCATTTAGTTCGTTTTCCCAAAAATATAGTTTTAACGTTTAACCAAAAAGTTTAGATAAGTTGCGAAAGCGTAAATCAAACATAACCGTTTAAGTTCATGCGCAAAACAACGCGCCCAAAATAAAACCATTGAATGTAAAGCAAAGTATAAGTTAAATAATGTTCATAACCCATGACACAATGATGCATGTCCTATCGTGCTCCAAACCTAAAGACCTGCAAAAGCATGCTATCATGTGTCAACATAAAGTTGGTGAGTTCACAAAGTAAGTAGGCGAGTAGTAAAAGTGTAGGTTTCCCAAACCAAAATTAACAGTTAGGTTTCCCAAATCATGATCAACAGTTAGGTTTCCCAAACCCGTAAGTAGTAATAACAAAACAAGAAACCACTAGTTCAGCGTACGCCAAGGGTAGCTAACCCATTCATGATAACTAAACCATGTTATACCGAATTACTATTCAAATGATGCACTCTCCCCGCGAGTTGGTTTTTGCCTTCCATCATTGCCTATCAACAATGATACAGTCTAAGGTCGTAGTTCACGCCCGGCTCCCAACACGGTGTGAGGTTTGTCAAACCTAATAGCGCTATCAACTAGTAACCCGCTTGCCATAACCCGACAACTCATTCGGTAAATAGTGAAGGACTTCCGTGATAGTATGCAGTTTAGTTCATCAAGGACACCGAGTGTGAAACTAGCAAAATCCGACCCACACAAGGAGTCAAAACCGACCCACACAAGGAGTCAAAACCTGAGTTGTAAGAGTAGTCCCAAACCGGACCCAAAAATAGTAGTCCCATACTGGACCAAAAAGTTAAGTAAGTTGTCTCAAACCCGAGACGCATGCTTTCGATAAAAAGTAGTGAAACTCACCTTAGGTTGCAAGCAAATAAATCCAAACTCCAATGTAGGGTGTGCTACCGACTCCCTAATACATGTGTCACTAAGTGAGTATGTGTGCATAACCAATACACCATATAACCCGTTTGTCCAAGACGTTTCAATGTTCAAAATCGTGTTAGTGACACCTAGTGTTTCTATATGCACAAGTAGACCCTACGAACCCGTTGGTGAACGTTATGATTAACAACAGTCATACACTTCATATACATCCCATACAAGTGTCCAGACAAGTTCCCGTCAATTACATACCATATAAGACTCCAAATAGTCACATAAAGTCTCCGTACACAATCTGCGTTTTTAGGACAGATTGTGCGCTGTGAAAAGCGAATTATTTAAAATACTTAACGAATGAATTAAAGTCCCAAGGTTTTACTGAGTATTCATTGGGATTCAGTCGATAACCCATTTTTTTTTTGTCTTAAAACCAAACACAAAAATTATGAAAATTCGTACAACACAGCTATGTCCAGAAAATTTCCTTAACAGGTCAGTTTAGTAGAAAAATTCCTAAAAATTGTGTATTCATTCAAACGGGATGAATCCATTTGGAAAAGCCGAGTTTTTCCAATGTTGACTTAATGTAAAAATTTCATAACTTAATTCTTTATAAAACCCGAGTTATGATTGTTTAAAGTTGACTCATTTTGTTAATCCGAAATTCTGATATGACCTCTTAACCAATAAAATTCCAAAAACTACCCAACGAAGTCCAAATCGGACGATTTTGCCCATTACGAAAAGCTAAGACCATGTACATTACAACCATGCCAAGAACACATCAAAACAATAACTTTTAACCCACGTATGAGACCCTACAATTTAACTTTCAGATTCTGTCCAAGTTTCAATCATGCAATAATCATCAATTATCATGAACCCTAGTTGCATATTATCGATCAACAACGCCAAATAAACATTCTACAACATCTATAGGACATTATCTGATCATATCCTAGCAAAATTCATGCATATATTATCATTCACAAACCCTAGTTATCTAAAACATCAAGAACACACATGATCATGCAAAACACATAATATTCATTACATAACAATATGCTTGACCCTTTTAATCTTCATAATCATCATGTTTTAATTTTTATAAAATACTTTCAGACCTGGACAAACAAGGTTTTGATGTTTTAAAACAATTTAAAGAAGATTAAAACACAAGAGAATGAAGATTATACCATAAGCACTTCAAAACAATCAACCGAATGCTCTCCAAGCTTCCCGATCGATGTTCATGAGCTTTAGCAGGTGTTTAGGGGTTAATAATTCGTAAGGAGGTAGTAGGGGGCGATTAGGGTTGAGTTTAGAGGTTGCATGGGGCTTAAGAGTGTTTAAATAGTGGATTAAGTCGGTTAGGGTTCGTCAGGACCCGACGCGCGGCCGGTCGGATTGATCGCGCCCGTACCGGGTGGCCTGCTTTGATGTAGAGTGCGTTTTCTTCGATGTTTTCGCTATTTTGGACCCTAACAAGTGTAACCCCATGTGTTAAGAAAGCCCCCAACCATCCTAAGTTCACGTAATCACATACAGTTTGCACATAGTTTCACAGAATTTCATAGAAGCACGTAGTTGCAATCAATCTCAAACCATTAATTCACAATCTTCTTGTTTAACAATTCACCAACGTCCGGGGTTCACTACTCATTAAATAGTTTGCTAGTTCCTCGAATTACCACTTCATGCAGTTATAAACCTATAGCTGTGCAACGTATACTCATCCTAACTAACCTTAGTTAATCAGAATGCATGAAAAGTATGTATAAGTAACTAGAGTCTAGTTAAAGTGTTAACCTGAAATTACGGGGTATCACATCATCCCCAAGTTGAAAAGAATTTCGTCCCGAAATTCATCAAGTAAACAATAAAGTTGGCGTTAAGTGAGTGTCAAGTGAGAGAAAATTCTGAAAAATTTTCTGGGTGTCACATCATCCATAAGTTGAAAAGAATTTCGTCCCGAAATTCAGTTCGATAAGATTTCCCCCACAGAACGAGGGACTCCAATCACTATCTCGTGCAAAGGGTTTAAGTTCATGGCTAGACAACCCGTCCACACCCATGACGATGTCAGAGCTACGAGGGATAGTTGGGATGATGAGATTAATACCTGATGGTTAGCTAAACCGTATGGGTTTCTGCTTGTAATAGAGCTAGGTAACTTTGATAAGCTTACCATCAGCTAGTGTGTTTGAATTCAAAGAGAGTTGGGTCTAACCCTAAAGTAGCCCGACTACTCCTTCTGATCCTCCAAAGTTCTGAGGCTTGCAGTCCAAGAACGTCTTGTAGGTACAGACTGGAGGGTGATGTGGAGGTTGGCCAATGTACAAAAGTGAAAGTCACGAATGAGTAAAAGAGTTTAACGCTGGAGTTTGAAAAGAGAATAAAGCAAGTTGGCGTTACCAGCTTCGATAGCTACGAGGGCTGCAACCACCCTGTCGTTGACAAGTGCAGTAAGCTCAGCTTGTGTTAGGTTGATGTTTCCCCGTCCATGTCCACGTCCAGCCATCGTGATCCTACATTTACCATAAGTTCATGAGACATAGATATATGCGGCCTTACTATCGTTCACACGTGATGTAGGCGATCTGGCATAAAGGACAAACTTCAAAAGAACAACTCAGTCTCGTCTGGGTCTAGGATAAAAGAAAGATCAAGCAAATGAAGATAGGAATCAATCTTCTCCGTTCTTAGTTAAGATAATAGAGTCTCCATATTCAATCTCTTCGGGTTTGATGAGTTTGGGTTCCTTCTCTAATTCCTCTTCTTCCTCCTCAATGGTTGGTTCTTGCACTGGTACTCAATGGCTAACCCCCATCTGTGAAGCCGGTTGGAAATTCAGTCCCAATTGATGCGCCACATGGCCGATCCTTCGTCCTTCACCAGGGATGTACTCAATATCGGAGTTAGTGTTAAAGGATTATGTATCTACTATAACTAGTTAAGCAAGTGTACGTAGCATGAAAGCTAGTTGTGCACTTAAGCTGTGAGTGCACTAATGCAATGCTTATGCTATGACAGTTATAGACTAGACTCAACATGCAGTCCTAGTTCACTATAACCAGTGGCTCTGATACCAATCTGTCACACCCTCAAATTTCCACTACGGGGTTTTACCGCGAGGCGCATGACATACCCGGATCCCATAGCCATAAGTCATATGAACGAACTCTAAATGCCCATACCATTTAGTTCGTTTTCCCAAAAATATAGTTTTAACGTTTAACCAAAAAGTTTAGATAAGTTGCGGAAGCGTAAATCAAACATAACCGTTTAAGTTCATGCGCAAAACAACGCGCCCAAAATAAAACCATTGAATGTAAAGCAAAGTATAAGTTAAATAATGTTCATAACCTATGACACAATGATGCATGCCCTATCGTGCTCCAAACCTAAAGACCTGCAAAAGCATGCTATTGTGTGTCAACATAAAGTTAGTGAGTTCACAAAGTAAGTACGCGAGTAGTAAAAGTGTAGGTTTCCCAAACCAAAATTAACAGTTAGGTTTCCCAAATCATGATCAACAGTTAGGTTTCCCAAACCCGTAAGTAGTAATAACAAAACAAGAAACCACTAGTTCAGCGTATGCCAAGGGTAGCTAACCCATTCATGATAACTAAACCATGTTATACCGAATTACTATTTAAACGATGCACTCGCCCCGCGAGTTGGTTTTTGCCTTCCATCATTGCCTATCAACAATGATACAGTCTAAGGTCGTAGTTCACGCCCGGCTCACAGCACGGTGTGAGGTTTGTCAAACCTAATAGGGCTATCAACTAGTAACCCGCTTGCCATAACCCGGCAACTCATTCGGTAAATAGTGAACGACTTCCGTGATAGTATGCAGTTTAGTTCATCAAGGACACCGAGTGTGAAACTAGCAAAATCCGACCCACACAAGGAGTCAAAACCCGATACACACAAGGAGTCAAAACCTGAGTTGTAAGAGTAGTCCCAAAACGGACCCGAAAATAGTAGTCCTATACTGGACCAAAAAGTTAAGTAAGTTGTCTCAAACCCGAGACGCATGCTTTCGAGAAAAAGTAGTGAAACTCACCTTAGGTGGCAAGCAACTAAATCCAAACTCCAAAGTAGGGTGTGCTATCGACTCCCTAATACATGTGTCACTAAGTGAGTATATGTGCATAACCAATACACCATATAACCCGTTTGTCCAACACGTTTCAATGTTCAAAATCGTGTTAGTGACACCTAGTGTTTCTATATGCACAAGTAGACCCTACGAACCCGTTGGTGAACGTTATGATTAACATCAGTCATACACTTCATATACATCCCATACAAGTGTCCATACAAGTTCCCGTCAATTACATACCATATAAGACTCCAAATAGTCAAATAAAGACTCCGTACACAATCTGCGTTTTTAGGACAGATTGTGCGCTGTGAAAAGTGAATTATTTAAAATACTTAACGAATGAATTAAAGTCCCAAATATTTACTGAGTATTCATTGGGATTCAGTAGATAACCCATATTTTTGTTTTGTCTTAAAACCGAACACAAAAATTATGAAAATTTGTACAACACAGCTATGTCCAGAAAATTTCCATAACAGGTCAGTTTAGTAGAAAAATTCCTAAAAATTGTGTATTCATCCAAACGGGATGAATCGACTTGGAAAAGCCGAGTTTTTCCAATGTTGACTTACTGTAAAAATTTCATAACTTAATTCTTTATAAAACCCGAGTTATGATTGTTTAAAGTTGACTCAGTTTGTTAATCCGAAATTCTGATATGACCTCTTAACTAATAAAATTCCAAAAACTACTCAAACGAAGTCCAAATCGGACGATTTTACCTATTACGAAAAGCTAAGACCATGTACATTACAACCATGCCAAAACACATCAAAACAATAACTTTTAACCCACGTATCAGACCCTACAAGTTAACTTTCAGATTCTTTCCAAGTTTCAATCATGCAATAATCATCAATTATCTTGAACCCTAGTTGCATATTATCGATCAACAACGCCAAATAAACATTCTACAACATCTATAGGACATTATCTGATCATAACCTAGCAAAATTCATGCATACATTATCATTCACAAACCCTAGTTATCTAAAACATCAAGAACACACATGATCATGCAAAACACATAATATTCATTACATAACAATATGGTTGACCCTTTTAATCTTCATAATCATCATGTTTTAATTTTTGTAAAATACTTTCAGACCTGGACAAACAAGGTTTTTGTAAATGAAGAATTTTAGCTATAGACAGGAAATCTGATCATACAAGGCACTATTCCAGGTGCAGAAACCCTAGAAAAGAACAAAATGATAATACACGAATCACAACACACGAATTACCTTTTCAAACATCATTTTATAGATTACTTGATTCAAAACATTCAATACATACGCTTTACAAGTTAATCTATTGACCTTCACACACACTCAATCTAGAGAGCAACAACCTGACCTTAACACACACAATAACCAACAACTCTAACTTACAAAACAAGCTAAAGCCTTATATAGTAACTGCACTTTCGCCCCTTTCTAAGGTACGAATGTGGACTTTGTCCACATTCGTCCTCCATATTCTACCTTCGACCCACCAAAAGTCACTAACACATGTTATTATATACAATCCGAAGCATTAGTCGCATAAAGTGCATCTACAAACTCCCCCTCGACTATTGCTCGGATTTCCTTCTGGCTTCGTCCATCTCTTTGTTCATTAACTTGATCCTTAGCTGTTTCTTTTGGTCTTTAGTCATCTTAGGCTCAAGTTTTCTCTTTGTCGATTGCTTCGGTACTTTAGCTACCTTCACCTGCTTGCCCAACTTCTGTTCAAGGTTGCTACCGGAGTTGATATCATACGCAAAGCATACTCCGACAACCTGTTGATACTTCTTAGCTTGTGATGCATCATTGGGATTGCTATAAATCGGGTTGTAGTACAGCATGATGATGTCCTAAAAGGTACAGTTAATGAGCCACATCGGGTCAAAAACATGTATCTTCTTGTACGCATCCTTCCCATCTCTCAGCACAATAACTGCTTCAGCATTCCTCCAATCGTAATACCTGAAAATAAAGTCTTCACTGAAGTGTTGTTGAATTGGCATTAGAGGAATCTTTCTCATCACTTCAGGAGCTTTGTATATCAACGTCACTCTCTTCTTACCCGTCTTAGGATCAACATCCCTATGAACCTTCCTTCTTGGGTATTGTGGTTTAAACATACTCCACTTCGTCCTACTCTCCCAGATCAATCTGTCAGCAAACCATCCAACCGCTGTATTGTTCACAGATGCACCAGTCATTCTGAATCTGCAGATGTCTCTCACCGCCCAGTACGGTAGAGTTAGCAAGTCATAGAATCTGTAGAAGTACAGAATTCCTGTTTCCCATTTGACTGCAATGCATTTCAGACTTCTAAGATACTTCCAACCAAGAGCTCTGCCTTTAAACTTTTGGTTGTGATATCTGTAGAATCCGCCCTGTGCTTCCGGTTTAGGTCTCTTATCATCCTTTTCCTTTCAACTTCTTCAACAGAGTCTTTAGCTCATCATTCTGTTCAGATGGTTTCTGTTTCTCTTCACCAAACACTTTCTCAACAAACTCTTCGCTTCTTTTCTCAGCTTTCTTCTTTGCTTCCCTCTGATGTGTTTCAATGAAATCTGGGAATACTTCATTTTCATCATTCGTTCTGAAGTATTGAGGATACTCTTCATGAGTTATATCTTCTATCTCAATTTCCTCCATCTTTGGTGTTTGCTTATCATCAGAATGATTTCCAATATCCTTTTCAGGAATATCTGGAATCATTTGATCAGCCATTATTTCCTCCAGTGTCTTTCCCACTCGCTGCGCGACACCTTCTAGAATCTATTTAGTCACAGCAGCAGACACCTCACCATCTTCCAAATCAGGATCATTGTACTCTAACTCGTATCTCATATCCTCTGTTTGAAAGATCAAAGCAAACTTTCCAGTGAACTCTATAGTCCATTCTCTCTTTTCCAACATATCACGATATACATCTTTAGCATCATCTGATAAAGCTCTAACCTTCTCATTCCAGAAAATGCTTTCATCAGAATCTACATTCTCTCCTGATTTCTTCGAGCTCGACTGACCTGTACTTCCCTTTTTGGTCTGTCTTTGTTCAAACGTATATTTGCTCGAATCATCACCATCATCATCATCATCATCATCACTACTACTTTCATCATCATTGCTTTTATTACCCGATCCACCCACAGCGTCATCATCCTTATCATCATCATCGTCAGATTCATCATCTGATTTATCCTCTTCTTCCTCTTTATCCGATTCTTCATAATCTACTTGCTCCTCCTCTTTCTCTTTATCTTCTTCTCCCTCTTTCAACTTGGGAGCTTCACCATAAAGTTTGTCAAGTAGATCACTCATCCTCTTATTTTCTTTCTTCAATTCTTTGTTCTCTATCTTTACTACCTTAATCATCCTCCTATTCCTGTTACATTTCACATCAAGATCATTCTTCTCATCCTCTAGTTGCTTTAACTTCTTCTCAAGTTCGTCTTGATTCGTCTTTGAAGCAACAACAATCTGTAACAACTTCTCTTCATTCTTTTTAAACTTCTCTATTTCAGCTTGTTGAGCAACTAACATCTTCGTCATTTCTTCCATCTTCTTGTTCACCTGTTTCATCACATCATCTGAAACAGTGACCTTTGATGATTTGGAAGATTCAATCACAGTAGTCTTTTCTGTCTCAAGCTTCCTGAACATGTTAAGAACATTTTCTAAAGTAGCTTCTAGGTTAGGAACTACTTCAGGTTATTTAGCCTTTTTCTGTTTCTTTGCAGCAGGTGAAGATACTTTTGATGACGTACCAGCTTCAGGAACTTTCTTTCCTTTCAGCAACTTCTCAATCTCCTTCTCTCTCAACTTCTTAGTACTCACCTTCTTTGCCATCGACTTGTGCTTAGGCTTTTTCAGATTAACAACCACTGTTGAACCATCAAAGTCTTCAGTATTCACACCTAAATCCCCTTCAGTATCAACTGGATCTTTCTGTAAAATCTCTTCCACAGATTTGTTGAGTGATTCAGACTCTCCAACAGCAGTGGCCTTGCGTTTGGAAGACTTCCTCACCAACTCAGTCTCAGAATCCCACTGTTCCTCTTCCTCAGTCTCTTCTGAATCCACTGAGTCCTCATCTACCAAACTAGTACCCTTCTTCGCAGTACTTTTCTTTCTACCCTTTTGTTTCTTTCCAGGTTCATCTTCATCAGCTTTCGCCTTGCCCTTCCCTTTTGCTCTGGCGTTCTTAACTTGTCTCTTCCTTTTGGTACTTGCATCAGCATGCACCAAAGGATCATCGTTATCAGAAGCACTCTTATCGTGTCTCGCATTGTTCAATCCTGGGTCAGTGTAACCCGGATTCACCAAACATCCAAACAAACGCTTGTACGGTGGCTTCTCATTATCTGGAATTCCCTTATACCCCTTCATTCTCACAAGCGTTCTGATATTCATATGATCTTGTCCCAATACTATCGTCGGATCCTTCCTCAAGTTCGGATACTTATTATCATAGATTATCATTAGGAACCTGGGATACATCAAGAACTTCTTAGATTTCAATCCCTTCAACATCTCCAACATGTGATCCAATATCATCCCAGCAATGTTAAATGGTTTGTTAAGTGTTAACGCAACCATTAACGAACTTAAGCTTTTCCTCATCACGTCGTATCCACCACTAACTGTCCCGAAGACATGGATAATCACATGAGCAAAATACTTGAATTGCACACTGAGCTTTCCTTTGTGTAATGCTCCATCAGTGATTGGACTGTTGTATTTCATTCTTAGAAAACAAACTCTCTGCTCAGTCCAAGATAGAACTCTGGGATCCGTACACTCTTCATCTTTAATTCTGAGTGCCTCCCTAATATCTTCTTCAGTTATCAGCATTTCCATCCCTTGAATCTTGCTTCTGATAGCAGTTTTTCCCTCCCGGAAGTCGTATCGTGCATTCTTCCAGAAATCTTCCACGATGTCTTTATAAATGATTGCTGGTGTAGCAATAGCATGTATGATTCGACTCCTTCTAAGAAAATCAACTATACCAGAAAACTCTGTGTTCTTTAATACTTCTCCCACGTACGCACAGCAATTGTGTGGAGGTTCGAATGACCACACTTTTGGTACGTTCTCTTCCCGAGCTTCCGGCACTGGATCTTGTACAGGCATTTCCTCCACAGGAATCTCCATGTTTTTTGGTTGATCTGCCATCCGTAACACAGAAACACGAAAAATACATCAAAATAGTTAAAAATGACAAACTTTGAAAATTTGTAGGTTTTACACATTTCCACATTCGCCCACTTTATGAGGTATGAATGTGAGAATTTTTGAGTTCGAATGTGAGAAAAATAGTACGAATATAAGATTTTTAGTTCGAATGTAGAATAAATTTCACATTCGCCCCAAACATTCCACTTTCGTCCATTAGAATTCCACAATCGACCAGTTTAATCCACCTTCGTCCTAACCAACTGGGACGAATGTGTTCTGCTTTTCCCCAAAAATTCAAAAATGCTATCTGTTGTGTTTTAAACTTTGTTTTTGATTCAAACATGGTCTAAAGTGACCGACTAAACCTATTCAACCATCAATTTCTGTTTTCATTCAGTGTTTATTGATTTTAAAACAAAACTAGGGTTCGAATAATACATCCAATCAATTAACACATCTAATCAGTGAATTAACCCTAGTTTTTGTTATATTCTCCCCCTAAAATCTATAAACATTGAATCCTAATCAAAAGATCCGGTTAAAGCAGTCCAAATAGTTCCAGATTGCACAATCTAGGGTTTGAACAAAGAAACCCCAATTCTGACTTTGATTGTAAGCCATTACCTGTGAAATATAGATCAAACTGATGAGAAATGAATAGAGAACAATAATCTGGATTGAAAAGAAACAGGGCAACAAGGTTTTGACACTTTGAAAATTTTTGAAAAAATTCTAAATGAGGGTTCGAACCTGCTGATTTGATTATATAGGCTCCACTTTCGCCCGTTTTCTTTGGACGAATGTGAGTGATTTCCACATTCGTCCCAACCTAATGGCACGAATGTGAAATCAAAAACACGAAAGTGAAAATTTTATTTGAAAAGCAACCTTCGTCCAATGATATAGGTTCGAAAGTGAAAAATTTTCCACATTCGACCCAATTAAGGGGCGAATGTGAATTGGAAAATTTTGAAATTTTTACCAAATCACGAAATCGAATCCCGTTCAAATATTTTTCAACACATTAAGTCTCAAACATGCATTATTTTAGTTAAAAATGATACAATGCTCAGATTGTTTCATCAAATCTCAGAAAATGACCATCAAACACCGTCGGTTATCTAAAAATAACGCAGAAATGTAAAACTTTTGGTTTTTCTGAAATTTATATTAAAACACACCTAAAATCTTTTTGAGTTTTGTATCTTTTTGGAAAACTAAAATAAATGTTTTGTGATGTCCGGTAAGAGGATCATATTAGTTGTTTGAGAAATCTGACCACAGCGTTGATCTAATTTGTTTTATATTATCATTAGAAACAGTATGTGACCCGGCAACTGCTGATATTGTTGTCCACATAAGCTCACATGCAGACTATTATGCAGTGCTTTAAAATGATACGATTTAGGTGTATTATACTAACACGTTGTGGTTCCCACGCACACAACATACTCCCGTATCAAGAAATTGCGCAAAGCTTCCTCGTAACGCGTGATTATGCCAGAGTTATCCGTTTAGTTACAAGATATATAGCACAGAGGTGTACAGGTCAGCAAATGAATGCAGCAAAGTAACATGTCCATATATACCAGGTTGAGGCTGATATCAACTACTGATTTGCATCAGTAAAATTGACACGATGTAATTATGATCTTTGATCAGTAATAACATGAAGTTCCTCAATTCGGTAACTTTCGGTTTTGGCATTAAAGCTCTTTTAGCAAATATTCTAATTAAACTAGGTCCGTAAATTAATACGACAAAAGTTCAATCAGAATATCCCGGATAACAATAACATAACGACCCGAAACCTCAGATTTTGGCAACTCTATCAAACGAAATTACGGTACTAAGACCATATGCCCATGAGGTGTTCACCCACGAACGAGTAGTTCGTTATGTTTGTATCACTAATGCACACAGTTTATTAGTCTATGAAGCCTATCAGCACCTCACACGTAATCAACACACGCCTCAAATTGCATTACATATCTTTAGCCTGTGTTAGATCCCCACTGATGTACTATCATTTCCTCTTTTTATCCTGGAAATCATTTTTGGTTTTTCTAATTTTTTTATGGCTTTTTGCGTTTTTCAATGTTTTTGGTTTTTCTGATAAAAGACTCCCCCTAAAATGTAAAACATATTTTTTGGGTTTTTGAATTTTTCTGAAAAACTGTAAAAACTTTAAAGAAAATTTTGAAAACTAAAAAGCGATAAACCGAGGTGATGATCATTCTTGTTTTTCTTTTATATTGTTTACTTTTAAAAGATATTCGAATCTGGATCTGTCAAAAGCTTTTGTCAACAAGTCTGCTCGTTGATAGTCAGTGTGGATTTTGACCATATCGATCAGCTCTTTAGCATAACAATCACGGATAAAGTGATACTTAATCCGGATATGTTTAGATTTAGAGTGATTGCCCGTATCTTTAGTTAATGCGATTGCGGCTTCATTATCACAGTGTATAGGGTTTTAAGAAATTGCAAACCGTAATCCACCATCTGCTGCTGAATCCAGAGAACCTGTGAGCAACAACTCGAGGCTGCTATGTACTCTGCTTCGCAAGTAGACAATGCGACTGAAGTCTGCTTCTTACACTGCCAGGTGACTAACCTGCTCCCTAAAAACTGGCATCCAGCTGTCGTGGATTTGCTGTCTTTGTCACAGTCGCCCCAATCTGCATCACTAAAAGCGATAAAGTCAAAATTATCGTCATTAGGGTACCATAGTCCTCTCGAGGGACAACCCTTCAGATATCTAAGGATACGCTTGACCGCTGTCAGATGACTTTGTTTCGGCTTCGACTGGAAACGTGCGTAGAGGCATGTAGCGAAAATTATGTCTGGCCGAGATGCGGTTAGATACATCAGAGATCCGATGATTGCTCTGTATGTAAACGGGTCCGTCAGCTCCCCCTTAGCGTCAACACCAATCCCGTGATTAGGTTGAATCGGGGTGTCCATCGGCTTGGAATCCTCCATCTGGAACCGGCTCAAGACTTCGGATACGTATTTGGTTTGGTGAATAAAGATCCCCATTGGTCTTTGGTCCACCTGCAAGCCGAGGAAGAACTGCATCTCCCCCATCGCACTCATTTCGAACTTTTCCTGCATAACACGTTCAAATTCCCTGCATAGAAGTTCGTTAGTTGAGCCAAAAATAATATCGTCTACATATATCTGGACGAGAAGCAAATCATCTCCTGTTTTCTTCGTGAACAGAGTACAGTCAACCAATCCGCGTTTGAATCCTTTCGACATGAGGTACGTGCTCAGCTCCTCGTACCATTGGCGTGGAGCCGGGTCCAACCCGTACAGTGCTTTGTTTAGAACGTGAACCTTATCCCGGTGGATAGGATCTTCAAAGCCCGGTGGTTGACCGACGTAGACCTCTTCTTTGACCACACCGTAAAGAAAAGCACTTTTGACGTCCATCTGATACACCTTAAATTTCTTGTACGAGGCAAACGCTAGAAACATTCTTATTGCTTCTATGCGCGCCACAGGTGCATATATTTCATTATAGTCAATTCCCTCGATCTGATGAAAACCATGAACTACCAATCTAGCTTTGTTCCTTACGATCACTCCTCTATCGTCTTTCTTACACTTAAAAACCCACTTGGTACCAATCTTCTTCCTTCCTAGAGGTAAATCCGTCAGTGTCCAGACTCCCAACTTTTGAAATTGCAAAAACTCCTCTTGCATCGCTTCAACCTAGGCATCATCCAAAAGAGCTCCTTTATATGTCCGCGGCTCGACCTGCGAAACATAACATGCAAACGACCAATCATTCTGACAACCAGACTTTTGTATTTTTGCATATAAAGCTAAAGCACCAAAACTTTCTGGTGAATTGACGCTTCTTAGTTGTCCTCTCGTCATAACACTTCTACCAGGGTCACCAATAACTTGCTCTAGTGGGTGATTACGATGAATCCGAGATTCCGGATGTTCAGGTACAATAACTCCCGTCTGAGTAGTCAAGTTCTCTACTGCATCCAGATCATGACCCGTGTTAGACGCTGAAGCAACATCTGGATTTGGGTTCACTGGCGGTGCCTCTGTAAGAATAACTTCTTCGAAATCTCCATCATCTTCCGATTTTAAGTATCTAAAGTAGTTGAAGCCTCTTGAAACACTTCTTCCTCCGGTACAGGCGCATTGGTATCATTAGAAGCTGTTGGAGGAGTTACGGTGATCGGACGCACCAATGGTGAAGTCGCTGCGTTTTCACACTCGTAAAGTAGTCGGATAACAGCCTCTTCAACCAAGCTATCTAGGTTGAATGATTCAAAGAAATCTTTGTAATCAAACATCCAATCAGGACCATTTCCTTGCACATTCTGAGTATACTGTTGAACTTCAACGTTTACCCAATCCTCCACCTGTCGAGTTCTTTTGTTGAATACCCGTTTGAGCGGGGTTGCATATCCAACAAAGTATCCCTCTTCAGCTTTTGGACTAAACTTTTCGCCTGGATTCAACATCGTGCACGGAGCCCCAAAAGGTTCTAGATACTCCAAGTTCGGCTTTCTTCGGTGCAACAGCTCATAAGAAGTTTTGCCAAACTTCTTCACTGTTAAGACCCGATTAAGTGTATAGTTTGCCGCATAAATCGCCTCGTTCCAGAACATTACTGGAAGATTCGAGCCTGCTAGCATTGTTCTCGCCGCTTCTATGAGAGTCCTGTTTTTCCGTTCAGCAACACCGTTCTGTTGAGGGGTATACGGAGCCGAATATTCATGATGAATTCCTTTGTTTTCACAAAGATCATCCATCTTGGCATTTTTGAACTCCGTCCCATTGTCACTACGAATTCGCTTGATCTTTAGACCATAGATATTCTCCAATCGAGTTAACAGAACTTTCAGATTATTAAAGGTGTCACTTTTATGATGCAAACACATTACCCATGAAAATCTTGAATAGTCGTCAGTAACAACTAAACAATAAAGCTCTCCAAGATGACTTTTGCGTTTGACAGGTCCGAATAGGTCCATGTGCAATCGCTCAAGCGGCATCTCAACAGAGTTACTTTCTTCACCTTATGGGATTGTCTGTGTTGCTTTCCTTTCTTACAGCTTACACACTTGTCATTCAAATGGAAATGTTTAACATTCACGCCGTCAACAAGTCCATTTTTCACCAAGTGGTTCATTTTCCTCAGGTGAATATGCCCCATCCTTCTATGCCACATGATTGATACCACTTTGTAAACGCAGGATTTTAGCTATAGACAGGAAATCTGATCATACAAGGCACTATTCCAGGTGCGGAAACCCTAGAACAGAACAAAATTATAATACACGAATCACAACACACGAATTACCTTTTCAAACATCATTTTATAGATTACTTGATTCAAAACATTCAATACATATGCTTTACGAGTTAATCTATTGACTTTCACACACACTCAATCTAGAGAGCAACAACCTGACCTTAACACACACAATAACCAACAACTCTAACTTACAAAACAATCTAAAGCCTTATATAGTAACTGCACTTTCGCCCCTTTCTAAGGTACGAATGTGGACTTTGTCCACATTCGTCCATTCACATAGTACGAACCAAGCTTTTCTTCTGAGTAGTTTCCACCTTCGCCCTCTAGACTTTCACCTTCGACCTTTCAGATCTACATTCGTCCTCCATATTCTACCTTCGACCCACCAAAAGTCACTAACACATGTTATTATATACAATCCGAAGCATTAGTCGCATAAAGTACATCTACAGTTTTGATGTTTTAAAAAAATTTCAAGAAGATTAAAACACAAGAGAATGAAGATTATACCACAAGCACTTCAAAACAATCAACCGAATGCTCTCCAAGCTTCCCGATCGATGTTCTTGAGCTTTAGTAGGTGTTTAGGGGTTAATAATTCGTAAGGAGGCAGTAGGGGGCGATTAGGGTTGAGTTTAGAGGTTGCATGGGGCTTAAGAGTGTTTAAAAAGTGGATTAAGTCGGTTAGGGTTCGTCAGGACCCGACGCACGGCCGGTCGGATTGATCGCGCCCGTACCGGGTGTCCTGCTTTGTTGTAGAGTGCGTTTTCTTCGATGTTTTCGCTATTTTGGACCCTAACAAGTGTGACCCCATGTGTTAAGAAAGCCCCCAACCATCCTAATGGTCCACCTATTATGATTTTTTTATTAACGTTTTCGGTTTAAGTTCACGTAATCACATACAGTTTGCACATAGTTTCACAGAATTTCATAGAAGCACGTAGTTGCAATCAATCTCAAACCATTAATTCACAATCTTCTTGTTTAACAATTCACCAACGTCCGGGGTTCACTACTCATTTAAATAGTTTGGTAGTTCCTCGAATTACCACTTCATGCAGTTATAAACCTATAGCTGTGCAACGTATACTCATCCTAACTAACCTTAGTTAATCAGAATGCATAAACAGTATGTATAAGTAACTAGAGTCTAGTTAAAGTGTTAACCTGAAATTACGGGGTATCACAGAGTTAATAAGAAAACTCAACACAATACACTTGTTTAGTCATACAACCCCCGGACATGCCACCGAATAAACATTACAAGAGGTTGTTACCCTCTAACACATGGTAATGCACCCCTAACACACGTTTGTGAACACAAAGATCATCATGGAAAATCATAACACATAGGAAACAAAATACATGTTAATGTCGTCATCAATTCTTAGTTAACACACGGCACATGATCACCTACTTAGATGTTCCTACGTCTAAAACGATTAATAAATAACCAGACACGAACACCTACTCGATCCCACAACATATTCCACCACCACTATGGTTAGAAAGAGCCTCATAATTTGATAACTACATGAACTTATATTATAAGTGAACACTTGACAATGTATGCTTATATATATACACAAACGCACGCACATACATCCATACATACCTATAAAATCGGCTAACTATATATGCTTGCATATGACAAGACTTTTCCTAAAACTCTTGGAAGCTACCTTCTTGTTTCTAGTAGCTGCAAACCTAAGCCAAGTTCCCACAAGTCTTTGTCAATGGATGATCTAAAACATACATGAAACAAGAAAGATAACACTCTTACATATCAGGTCTTACCAAAAAGAATGTTCCTAACCTAGAGGAGCATGAAAATCGGCCAATGATAAGGAAACAAGAAGCCATGGTGACTCATGATAGTGACTACACCTTATAAGAAACATCCAAGACACCCTATGCTAGTGCTAGGATCTATGTTGTTTCTTTCCTTGAACCAATCGGCCGCACACCCTCACTCTCTCACAAGTCACTATCCATGAAAACTAGGAGATACTCTAGACACTTACACCTTTACACAAACATTCCAAAAGTTCTTACACACATCTTACACATGACACTTTGCCAAAAATAGAATATCTTGGATGGATATGGATCGGCCAAGAGCTCCAAAACAACAACAATGCATTAGTCAACTTATTTCACTAATTTGGTATGATGTACTAAGCATTGAGCAAAAGAAAGAAGTTTTAGAACTTGCCATCTAATGCACTATATAAGGAGCCCTCCATTTAACTAAGTTTCTTGCAACACCACTCCTCTCACCCTTGAAACACCTCTTGGCCCTCACTCTCTCTAAACTAAAGGCACCAAGGCTCGAGTAAGGACAAGCATCAAGACACCCAACTCCACTTTGAACCAACTAGGTAAGTTATCTAACTATTCTTTTCATTCTTAGCACTAGAACCTCTCGGCCCCTTATGAACCCGATCTAAACCTTTACTCTAATCGGTTACCATGTTTAATCCAACTACCTAATTCCCAAAACACTCTAGAACAAGCACATATATCACAAACCTTGCACACATTGTTAGATTTTATAACTAGTAGTCACTTGGGTAAACTATTACTTTTCCACATTATTAATCGGCCTTCACAAAATCACCATCATTTGGGTAGTGCTATTCGAACATGAGATCAAAAAATAGATCATCTATTAATCGGTTTTACAAACAATAACACATTCGGGTTATACTCAAAGATAAAGGCTTTAATGAGGAGTTTATGAATCGGCATTATCACCAAACACTACTAGAATGATTGAAAGTACCTTAACATATAGAGATCAAGCCTTGTTTGTCCAAACACCCTTCGAAAATGAAACTTAGGTGGTACCTTGGTTCGGCTAGGTCCATTTAACATAGGATAACATAGGCCGAAACATATGTTAACTCCATATTATGGTTAAAAGGATAATAAACACATGTTAGATCTTTTTCTCCCAAAAACCAACCCCACATGACAATTTGGTGCCAAACTATAGCCCATGGCGACATGTGAAGTCCATTTAGGGTACATTAGATATTATATTTCGATGAAACACCAAAGTTTTGGAAATATATGTTTTATAGAACACTAACGAGTATCACGGATACTAAAACACCGCTCACAACCACTAAACACAACGGTCCACAAGTATTGGGTGAACAATTTGTATGATAAACAACAAACTGGATGACTTACCATGTCCATAATGATCATAGGGTATCATTTGTCAGGACGGTGATCATCTACTAGCTCACTAGACCACATACAACTCAACCAGGTGAGTTTCTACGGCCCTATTTTACTATTTTACATTTTTGGAGGATGACTTACCCTTTACCCAGCCAACCCCCGAGTCCCACCATAATGGGTGGACTTCTGAGTATGAGATGGGCATTGACCCGCCGCCAGTCCCTAGGCGTACTTCCGATGACGAGGCAGACGATGATACCCCACCCTTAGTTATTACTGACCCCATCCATCTGTCACCCCTTCTGTCTCTCACCCTCCGGCTAGTCTCAACCCTTATTTCTGTCTGGCCTCTTCGGGAGGTACACTCAAGAAGTGTACACCTCGAAAGAGGGTGCGACCATCACTCGTCATTGCTATACCTGCTAGAGCTCCTATCTTTTCTCTTTCTGAGCCTACCCAGACCATTGACCCACTACCAGAGACCTTAGAGGAGAGCGAGCCACCTAGGAAATTGAAGTGGTGCTCTCAGGCCCGCAAACGACCTTTCCTTACTAGCCTCTCGAGTTGCTTAGCACACCGAGATGAGGAGGATGATCCCGAGGTTTTGAGTTTGGGAGACTCATCAGGGAGACCCGTCCGCACCGAGCGTAGTACTCTCATATCCCATGACGCTCAGCTAGTAGCATTAGGAGACCACATCCGTGAGCTTGAGTACCAGTGGGCCGAGGCCGAGCAGGGGAGACTGACTGCAGTGATGGAGCGAGCAGAGACCGGGAGACGACTAGAGATGTTGGAGCGTAGGATGGCAGAGACCGATCGACGCATGAGGGAGGCTATTATTTCTCTTGCTGCTGCTTTCCCTCCACCTTCTTAGATAGTGCTTGTGTGTTGTTATATTTATGCATGTATTGACTTGTGATGTGTATGACGATATGATCAAAACTAATTGCGGTTCAACCGCCCATTTTGTACTAAAACTTAACTGCTTTTAGGACTCACGTATGGATATATTGTTATGATGGTATGGATTTAATTTAACATATATACATGATTACGTGGTTGTTATGTGATTAGTTATGGTTATGCATCTTTTGTATTTAATATGTGTTCCTCTCTTTTAGTTATGCAAACTCGACAGTCAGCACCGACAACCGAAGGCGGAACATTACCGACCACTCCTGCCGAGTTAGGTAGAGTAGTTGCCGAGGCAATTGCTCAACACGATGCAGCTCGGGCAGAGGAGGCTCAGGAGGTATGGGTCGCCGCCGAGGAAGTGAATTGGAAAACGAGGTTGAAAATCCTATCCATGGTTGCTCGTACAAAACCTTCATGGCTTGCAAGCCATGGAATTTCAGTGGTACGGAAGGAGCTGTAGGAATTGTCCGATGGATAGAGAAGACCGAATCAATCCTCGAAATCAGCGGTTGTTCCGAGAACCAAAAGGTAAAATATTCCACTTGTACTTTTCAGGATGAAGCCCTTACCTGGTGGAACCTGCAAGTACAAACCCTGGGTAGAGAAACGGCATACAACCTAGCTTGGGCCGATCTCAAAGTACTACTCATGGAAAAGTACTACCCTAGGAGTGAACTCCAGAAGCTGGAAGCCGAATTCTGGAATCTTGCCATGGTGGATGCCAATGTGACTACGTATACCACTCGTTTTCATGAACTCTCTCGACTGGTCCCACACATGGTCACGCCCGAGTACAAGAGAGTCGAGAGGTATATCTGGGGTCTGTCACCCAAGATTCGCAATATGGTTACCGCATCGGCACCATCCACTATCCAAGTTGCGGTTACCCTAGATCAGAGTTTGACCGACGACGCTGTTCGCATGGGTTCTTTGAACCAGAAGGTTTCAGTTGCCACTAAAAATTCCGGGAACAAGCGAAAACCTTCTGACCACCAGAAAGGCAGAAACTTTTCTCACAAGCCACATGATGTCGTGAAAGTTTTTGCTGCTACAGCTGCTGAGGAGCCCAAACGCAAATACAACGGGCGCCATCCTCACTGCAGCAAATGCATCTACCATCACATAGGTACCTGTGAGAGCATCTTGTGCAAGAACTATACCCGTCATGGTCACTCAACCGCCAACTGCAAGGCCAAAACCACAGACACTCCTCCTGCCAAGAACGAGTGCTTCGAATGTGGTGCGACTGGACATTTCCGGAAGGACTGTCCTAAGGTCAAGGATCAAGCCTGTGGTAGAGCGTTCGTGCTTGGAGCCAATGAAGCACGTGATGATCCTAATGTAGTTACGGGTACGTTTCTCCTTAATTTGCATCAGTACTATTTGACTCAGGCGCAGACTTTAGCTTTGTGTCCACCGACTTTAAGAAATCCCTGGGATTTGAATCTAGTAAGTTGGTAGTACGTTATACCATAGAGTTAGCTAACGGTACGTTGATCTCATCCGAGGAAGTTGTTAAGGACTGTGCTTTGACACTCAATGACCATGAATTCCGCATCAATGTACTGCTTATCTGACTAGGTAGTTTAGATGTTGTCATTGGCATGGATTGGTTATCCAAGCATCGTGCAGAGATCGTTTGTCACGAGAAGCTGGTTCAAATCCCCTTGTCAAATGGTGAAACCTTATTGATTCAAGGAAGCCAGGGAGTACCTGCTCTCCGAGTCATATCTTGCATTAAGGCACAAAAATGCTTAAGAAAAGGTTTTGTCGCATTTTTGGCACACGTCGTTAAACAAGGAGCAAAAGATCGGAAGCTCGAGGACATTCCTGTGGTGCGAGATTATCCCGAAGTCTTTCCAGAAGACCTTCGGGGACTACCACCACTACGACAGGTCGAGTTTCGCATTAATCTTGTCCCAGGAACTGTCTAACCATCTTCAAGAGTTGTTAGACAAAGGTTTCATTCGTCCGAGCTTTTCCCCTTGGGGAGCACCTATCTTGTTCGTGAAGAAGAAACACGGGAGTTTCCGTATGTGCATTGACTACCGAGAGTTGAACAAGTTGACGATCAAGAACAGGTACCCATTACCAAGGATCGATGATTTGTTCGACCAATTGCAGGGATCCAGCTACTACTCAAAGATCGACCTACGATCAGGATACCACCAGTTGCGGATTCAGGAAGACGATATCCCGAAGACGGCATTTCGAACTCGTTACGGACACTACGAATTCCTAGTCATGCCATTTGGATTGACAAATGCTCCTGCCGTATTCACGGATCTCATGAATCGCATCTGCAAACCCTATTTAGACAAGTTCGTTATTGTCTTCATAGATGACATCCTGATCTACTCGCGTACGCAAGAAGAACAAGAACAACATCTGAGGTTGATTCTAGAGTTTCTCAAGAACGAGAAACTATTGGCCAAATTCTTGAAATGCGAGTTCTGGATCCGAGAAGTCCATTTCCTCGGTCACGTGGTGAACGAGAAGGGTTTACAAGTTGATCCCGCAAAGATTGAAGCAATCAAGGATTGGGCTGTGCCCAACACACCAACCGAGGTGCGACAATTTTTGGGATTAGCTGATTACTATCGACGATTCATCGAGAATTTCTCCAAGATTGCTCAACCACTGACTGTCTTGATGCAAAAAGACAAGAAGTTCGATTAGGGAGTCAAGCAGGAGAAGGCATTCCAAGTATTGAAGGACCGTCTATGCAGTGCTCCAATTATCTCTATTCCAGAAGGCACCGATGATTTCGAAGTCTAATGCAATGCTTCGCATCAATGTCTTGGATGTGTACTCATGCAAAGGAGTAAGGTCATTGCTTACGCATCCCGACAACTCAAAGTTCTTGAGAAGAACTATACGACACATGACCTAGAACTAGGTGCAGTGATCTTTGCTCTCAAAATTTGGAGACATTACCTTTATGGCACCAAATGCACCATCTTCACCGATCACAAAAGCTTACAACACATCTTTAATTAGAAAGAGTTGAACATGCTGTAACGCAGATGGGTTGAACTGCTGAACGATTATGACTGTGAGATCAAATACCATCCAGGCAAGGCCAACATTGTGGCTGATACGTTAAGTCGTAAGGAACGAGGTAAGACCTTGCGTGTGCGCGCATTGGGTCTGACCATCCATACGAATCTCACTACCCGTATTTGCGAGACTCAGCAGGAAGCTTTGAAAGGTGAGAACCTAAAGAGTGAATCGTTATTCAAGATGGTGAATCTGTTGAAACCAAGGTCTGACGGCATAGTTTACTTTGCCAATCGGATCTGGGTACCACAATTTGGTGGATTACGCGACCTGATCTTAGACGAAGCCCATAGGTCTAGATATTTGGTTCATCCTGGTGCTGACAAGATGTACAAAGATGTGAAGGAACTTTATTGGTGGGCCAACCTGAAAGGTGAAATCGCTATGTACGTCAGCCGTTGTATTACCTGCTCCAAGGTCAAAGCCGAATATCAGAAGCCGTCTGGTCTGCTCCAGCAACCAGAAATTCCTGTTTGGAAATGTGAACAGATTTCCATGGACTTCATCACCAAGATGCCCAAGACATCCAATGGTCACGATACGATCTGGGTGATTGTCGATAGACTGACAAAATCTGCGCATTTCTTGCCAATCAAGGAGACCGACAAATTGGGGAAACTCGCCAGGTTGTATATCAAGGAGATTGTAACTGGGCATGGAGTGCCTGTCTCAATCATTTCCGACCTAGATAGTCGATTCACTTCCCGATTTTGGCAAACACTGATGGATGCATTAGGCTCTCGTTTAGACATGAGCACCGCCTATCATCCTCAAACGGAGCGCCAGAGTGAGCGCACAATCCAGACGTGGGAAGATATGCTTCGAGAATGTGTAATCGATTTCGGTGGAAATTGGGATTCCCACCTGCCATTGGTCGAGTTTTCTTACAATAACAGTTACCACACCAGTATCAAGGTTGCCCCGTTCGAAGCCTTGTACGGTCGTAAGTGTAGATCCCTGCTATGTTGGGCGGAATTTGGAGACAAGTATTTGACTGGCCCCGAGCTTATTCAAGAGACCACTGACAAGATCTTTCAGATTCGTGATCGCTTGAAAGCAGCTCGAGATCGTCAAAAGAGCTACGCTGATCGCCATCGCAACCCCCTCGAATTCCAGGTAGGAAACAAGGTACTCTTGAAAGTCTCGCCCTGGAAGGGTGTACCGCAATTAGGCAAGCGTGGAAAGCTCAATCCCCGATGCATTGGTCCATTCGAGAACTAAGCGGTGTCCACGACACTTTCCATGTATCCAACCTTAAGAAATGTCTATCTGACGAATCATTGATCATACCTCCCGACGAAATTCACATCGATGATCAACTCCATTTTATCGAGGAGCCAATCGAAGTCACTGATTGGAAAGTTTAGAAATTGCGACGCAAGGAGCCGCACTAAACTTGTGAAAGTTAGATGGAATGCAAAGCGTGGTCCCGAATTTACATGGGAACGCGAAGACCAAATGAGACGCAAGTACCCAGCTCTTTTTCCTAAGACCACTGAAACTGGTAGGGAAACTCGATTTCGAGGACGAAATTCCAAAAGAAGGGGAGAATGTGACAACAGTCAATAAACCCAGTCAACATCTGTACGTTTTTCATTTATAATTGTCATTTTATGTGCATCATTCCACAATTTCCATGCATTATACCCCCCAGGCTAGTAGAGCATGAGTTAAAAAGAAAACTCAACACAGTACACTTGTTTAGTCATACAACACCCGGACATGCCACCGAACAAACATTACAAGAGGTTGTTACTCTCTAACACATGGTAATGCACCCCTAACACACGTTTGTGAACACAAAGATCATCATGGAATATCAGAACACATAGGAAACGGAATACATGTTAATGTCGTCATCAATTCCTAGTTAACACACGGCACATGATCACCTACTTAGATGTTCCTACGTCTAAAACGATTAATAAATAACCAGACACGAACACCTACTCGATCCCACAACATATTCCACCACCACTATGGTTAGAAAGAGCCTCATAATTTGATAACTATATGAACTTATATTATATGTGAACACTTGACAATGTATGCTTATATATATACACAAACGCACGCACATACATCCATACATACCTATATAATCGGCTACCTATATATGCTTGCATATGACAAGACTTTTCCTAAAACTCTTGGAAGCTACCTTCTTGTTTCTAGTAGCCGAAAACCTAAGCCAAGTCCCCACAAGTCTTTGTTAATGGATGATCCAAAACATACATGAAAAAAGAAAGATAACACTCTTACACATCAAGTCTTATCAAAAAGAAACTTCCTAACCTAGAGGAGCATGAAAATCGGGCAATGTTAAGGAAACAAGAAGCCATGGTGACGCATGATAGTGACTAAAGCTTATAAGAAACATCCAAGACACCCTATGCTAGTGCTAGGATCTATGTTGCTTCTTTCCTTGAACCAATCGGCCGCACACCCTCACTCTCTCACAAGTCACTATCCATGAAAACTAGGAGACACTCTAGACACTTACACCTTTACACAAACATTCCAAAAGTTCTTACACACAACTTACACATGACACTTTGCCAAAAATAGAAGATCTGTGATGGATATGGATTGGCCAAGAGCTCCAAGACAACAACAATGCATTAGTCAACTTATTTCACTAATTTGATATGATGTACTAAGCATTGAGCAAAAGAAAGAAGGTTTAGAACTTGCCATCTAATGCACTATATAGGGAGCCCTCCACTCAACCAAGTTTCTTGCACCACCACTCCTCTCACCCTTGAAACACCTCTCGGCCCTCACTCTCTCTAAACTAAAGGCACCAAGGCTCGAGTAAGGATAAGCATCAAGACACCCAAATCCACTTTGAACCAACTAGGTAAGTTATCTAACTATTCTTTTCATTCTTAGCATTAGAACCTCTCGGACCCTTATGAACCCGATCTAAACCTTTACACTAATCGGTTAAAATGGTTAATCCAACTACCTAATTCCCAAAACACTCTAGAACAAGCACATATATCACAAACCTTGCACACATTGTTAGATTTTATAACTAGTAGTCACTTAGGTAAACTATTACTTTTCCACATTATTAATCGGCCTTCACAAAATCAGCATCATTTGAGTAGTGCTATTCGAACATGAGATCAACAAAGAGATCATCTATTGATCGGTTTTGCAAACAATAACACATTCGGGTTATACTCAAAGATAAAGGCTTTAATGATGAGTTTATTAATCGGCATTACCACCAAACACTACTAGAATGATTGAAAGTACCTTAACATATTGAGAACAAGCCTTGTTTGTCCAAACACCCTTCGAAAATGAAACTTAGGTAGTACCTTGGTTCGGCTAGGTCCATTTAACATATGATAACATAGACCGAAACATATGTTAACTCCATATTATGGTTAAAAGGATAATAAACACATGTTAGATCTTTTGCTCCGAAAAAACAACCCCACATGACAATTTGGTGCCAAACTATAGCCCATGGCGACATGTGAAGTCCATTTTGCGTACATAAGATATTATATTTCGACGAAACACCAAACTTTTGGAAATATATGTTTTATAGAACACTAACGAGTATCACGGATACTAAAACACGACCCACAACCACTAAACAAAATGGTCCACAAATATCGGGTGAACAATTTTTATGATAAACAACAAACTGGATGACTTACCATGTCCATAATGATCTTAGGGTATCATTTGTCAGGACGGTGATCATCTACTAGCTCACTAGACCACATACAACTCAACCAGGTGAGTTTCTACGGCCCCATTTTACTATTTTACATTTTTGGGGGAAATACATGCATCAATACATGTGTCATTTTCAAGTGTGTGTACATTCTATCGTGACTTCCATGTGGAACATGAGACATATTTCGTACAACGTTCACTATAACCATTAGCTAAACATTTATCCATGGAACACTTTAATAGATCTATTGGGTTGACACCCCCAATCTTGGTTAGTCGCTCTAACCGGTTACATACAAAAGAGTGTTAGTATTCTACTATTCATACATTGTATTTGATGTACAATGCGCGAGGCACAACAGTCAAGAGGTTTGGTTACGGGACTCATGGTTCTCACAGTGATCATTAGCTTAGCTAGCTTATGATTGGTCAAACACGAATGACACGTTCATTTTACAGTACAACCAAACCTGTAGACTCACCAACATTATTGTTGACAAAAACTCGTTATGCATGTGTTTCAGGTAACTAATGGAGGGCCACAGGGATTTGAGAGAGGGGTTCGAGCATACGCCACGTGGTACCACTAGATTGGTTTTGTCAATCTTATGATGTTCCGTTTTGATATAATGAATGCTACAGCTTATCATACTTTCTAGTTATTATTATGCTATTTTGTATCACTTATGACGATATCCATCCTTAGTGGTGGTACCATTTGAATAAAAACATGTATTGCTGGAATCTTGTGCTTGAAAACATTTCGGTCGTTACATCCCGTGTTTCCGCCTTGGCGGGTTGTGACATATCAAAACGAAGTTTTTAAAGGAAAATCGTTGGGATGGAAGTACTTGACACAGCTATGGTGTATAGGTGTGAAGTTGGAGAGAGGGATTTTGTACTTTTACAAATTCCATGACATCAAGATTTTGCCATATTGGGCTGTTAGAGATGTTTGTAGACACACGATGAGTGGTGCTTCTGTGAATAACGATGTGGTAGGATGGTCTGCTGATAAGATGGCATGGGAAAGCAGAACAAGATGGGATATGTTTATGCCTCAATATCCTAAGTGGATTGTTCATCATATTGATCCCATTACCGGAATGAAGAAAGGGACTTTCAAGTATAAACCTCCTGTAGTGATGATGAGGATACATTTGATGCCAATTCAACAACACTTTAGCAATGAGTTTTTGTTTTGGTACTATGACTGGAAAACAGCTGAAGCAGTGATAGTGTTGAAAGAAAAAGATCCGAAGGGTGAATTCAATAAAATACGCATATTTGATCCTATGTGGATGATAAATTGCTCGAGTGAAGATATCAATATGCTGTATTTCAATCGTATCCATTTTGAAGTTCAAGATGTGGAACAGACGATGAAATTCTACAGAGTTGTATGTTTTTGCTTGGCATGGGATGTGAACGCTTGGTGTGATTACAATAAGAAGTTGGGAAAGTATGTAAAGGTTTGTGAATAAAGAAAGGTTCACACAAACAACAATTAGAGCATGAAATGAGTAAAAAGCAAAAGAAGATTCTCAGGATTAAACTGTTGAATAAGGCGCTTGATCATGAAAGACAACAATCCAAGCAATAGTCAAGGGGGAGTTTGTAAGAGCACGAATGTGACTATCGCTTTGGATTTACTCGAAACGACGTTTATTATGAAGATATTGATGTTTGGAAGACCCATTTGACCTAGCTTGAGGTCGAAGGGAGTTCATATGTGTCGAAGGAAACTTTTGTTTGTTTGTTTATTTGATTCGACATAGTGTTTAGGTCGAAGGACTCATTTGACCAGTACGTGGGGTCGAATGGGGAAGTCTATAAATAGTTTTGATTTAATTTTCAGGTGTAGTAGTTGATCATTTTGTCTAGGTCTTGTGTGTGAGTTCTGTGTTAGGTCTAGAAACTTCATTTGTATGATTACGTAGTTGATTTCTTACAATCTGATCCTCTACAAACAGGTTGTTGAACAACTGGCTCTTCAACTTGTACTCCAGCGACCTGTTCCTGAACAACTGGTTGCTGAACTACGACTAGATGTTGAGGTGGGGCTTGCTTTTGTTGTTGTTGCTATTGCTGTTGTGCTGGTGGATCCAACTAATCGTCATTATCTGGTGGCTGATATGTCGGATCAATGAGAAACCCAAACAAAGGCGTTTTCTGTGTCTCTCAATCTCTGGTTTCCATAAATTGTTCGAGCTATTCAGAGTGAGTTCTCTATCAACCTTGCCGACCTGAACAAACGGTTATACATATAGCAAGTCAGGTTTAAGATGGTTAACTATCAAAGTAGTAAACCTTGGATACTGGAAGAACCATTGTTTCCCTGTAGCCCTTATTTGCTTCTCAAAAGCGTACAATAACATATGGGAAAATAAAAGAAAGGCTTGTTGTAAACCAAAGAGAGCATCCCAGGTTGTATTCCTGCCCCCATAGCATCCAGTTTAGCTCTACGTCCAGAAAAAACACAGAATCATCACGTGCATTAGTAACCTTCACTACCCGAACACATAACTCTTTGTAAGTTGATCCTGCTGAATATCTCCCGAGTAGCCCATCTTTTCTAAGCGCCCATTCTGAAAATAGCCGGAAATTCAGTTGGACCATCCTCTTGTTCCACGATGCCAAGTCTGAGTGCCTGTTTGATAGTATCAACTGAGAACTGGATGACCTGGTTGTTGACTGTAGCACGTATAACTGGTGGCTCCTCACAGTAGTCATACTCAGTAGTGTCTCAAGACTATCTTATGTAGTTCAGACAGATAGTGGGAGACTGTGTGATAGCATAATTGAGACGACACCCACTGGAAAAACTGAATAATCATATGATAATACTGTCTGTTGGCTTCGCTTGGTGCTATCCCAAAAGTTCGGTTGTGAGCATTGAAAAATTCTCGCGGTTGTTGAGCCATTTCATGCACTCAAACATTTTAACATTAGAAATGTCCAAACGAGTCGACAGGCGATGATCCATGTTGAAAAAACAACTAAGTCCCCAACACAGATTCAAAAACGAAGATGGTCCCCGACAAATATGCCCTTTGGGTTAAGATGCCATCAAAAGATTATCATGAAGAAATTTTTGAAGTTTAAACATGATCCGAACATCACAAACTAAGCTAAAGGGGCCGACTAAGCCATAAACGACACAAAATTTAAGTTTTGAACGTCGGTTGATAGTTATTATTCATGTTTAATACCCGAACCGAAACTCCATTAAAAACCCACAATTTTACGGATGAAAACTTATTTTTATAGATCATTATGCTTGGATTCATGTTTAGAACAATAATCTAAGGTCAAAATTTCGTTTCATACTTGTGTGTAAGATGAAACCGATGGAAAACAATCGTTTTTAGTTTTTCCGAGTATCTTCGTTCGTTTGTGAGGTTTCGGTTGTAAGTGTGAAAGTTTGTCTGACCTTTTGCCCTCTTTTACACTAAGACCAAGGTGAAGATGCCGTTGAATGAAGATACCCAAAACCCACACGAAGATGGTTCAGACGAAGATGTCTACTGAAAAGGGGCATCTTCTTTTTCTTTCTTCTTCGTGTTTGTATCCTTGGGCTAAGCCTAGTTCATTTTAAATTGATTTAGGCCGACACAGTAACATTGTGTGACACCAGTCAACAATCCAGGTCAACATCTGTACGCATATTATTTAATATTGTCATTTCATGTGCATAATTAGACATTTTGCACACACTATACCCCCAGTCTGGTTAAACATGATTTATTGACAAAACTTGATAAATCGCCCGTATATGCATACAACACCCAAACTATACAAAAAAATTGGCGTTGAGCAGTCAAGCTAATCAAATGCTCAACAGAGAGCAACCGGATACCCGTTTACCACACAATACAAACCAACTGTACATGTGACAATGCCCGAAGTGGAGAGCTATATAATCCACTCAAACCCAAACAATCACAAAGCATTTTATGAGTTTACCACACTCTAACACATGGTACCCCCTCACTAACACATGTATACGGATCACAAATATTATTATATGTCAACATCAAATAACATGTGTTCACGATTAATGGATATTAATATATGTTAATATCGTCATCAAGTCTCTTAACAAGAACTAAGGTATATTTTGGGCTCGAATGGTCGATTACACCATCTGATAATCTAGGACATTATTACACAACATTATATCAACTCTTACACTACATACAACCGAAACACAATTCAATTAAGATTCAAGACCAATATATGATTACGTATATATATATATATACATACACACACACAAACTCGGCATCTATACAAGGCCACATGGAACGAAAAATCATGGGTACACACGTATACATACCTACACGTATGTAATTGACAAACACAACAAATGGAAGTTGACAATAACCACCTCTTATACCCACATGAGCCTTATAACTTCCACAACTTTTCCCTTGGAACTTGATCATTTTCCTCTTTGGTGTTAATAACCTCATGATCGGCCCACATGTATACAAACAAAAAGGGATTGTTGTCAAGATTATACACGAATAAGGAAACTTACAATGCATGAGACACTCCCAACCCTCCACCCATACCTTCGGCCGAGAACCCTTACACATATCTACACTAGTTTATTTTTTACCATTAGTTGAATAGGACATGTCAAGATAGGAATTCCATGCATGTAGCATGAGACAAAACCTGCTAATCACCAAACCTTTCACCTAAATGGAAAGTCTTACACATGATCAACACCTAGGCAGGCAAAGACACCTCTTGGTACTACTCTTTTTGTCAAAATCACGTGTGAATGTCCCTTAAATATACACGATCCGATTAGGGACTAGAACAAGACAAGAATTGACAACTACACTTACTTACATCTATAAAGCTACTAATCCAAGGAATTCCAATTTCCATAAAAGATCACTTGCAAAATATGTATGGATGTTATTGCAAGAATCGGACCAGGAAGGAAAGCCATCAAGGAGTCACTATCATTCACAATTTGATGACTAAAAACCTTAACGATTCAAGACAACCAAGGACCATTTGACTTGCCACTTATAGCTTTGTCTTCACCCTATCTTCGGCCTACATAAGAGAGTGGATTCCACCCTTAAACACTTACACCTACACCCATAAACACATCACAAACTTCTCACAATCCACATTCCTTTGAAAACAATCGGCTGACCCCTCTACACCAATTCCCACAAGATATTTAGCTAGCACAAGGGATCACAAGGATTTCACCAAGCCACATTGTGACCTGGGATCGAAGGAGAGCCCAAGAACCTCAAAATCACTCACCATTTCCTTTGTTTTCTTTTGGTAGTTGATCGAACCCTTTTCCTTTCTTAAAACTTCTATGACAATCATCCCTATTGTGTTCAACGTCTCTTCGACCCATGATCCCATCTAATCGACCATTCACATGTATAAGTTTTACACACATTGTTTCACTTATGATTATTTCGACTATCTAGTGATCATATTGTCGAGATACCTCTTATTTGATAAATAATCGGCACTTATATCACAATGATAGATTGAGTAATATTTTTGAATCAAAACCCGACCTAAATGATCAACTAAGAACCGGTTTTCATAATAAAAACTTACTTGGTTTATGTTCTAAGCTAAGGTTTATAATGGAGGTATTTATAATCGGTTTTCATCACAAACCCACACAAACACATTGCATAGCTTCGATGGTACCTTAATAAGAATAGATCGGGATTTCCGTAGCCGTACCCTTTACAAGTACAAGAATCAATTATAAATCATCACGTTCACAAAACATGGCCCATATACACTAAAACCAGGGCCCATAAATGTCGGGTAAACAACTTGTATGATAATCAACAAGAACGTACAATTTAATGTGCTCTTGACAATCATAGGGAAACCATTGTCTTAACGGTAGTTGTGATACCCCGCAATTTCAGGTTCTTACTGTAACTAAACTCTAGTTACTCGTATTTACAATCCTTTGCATTCTACTTAACTAGAGTTAGCTAGATAAGTCACACGTGCACACACGAGATGTATATGTACCTATGGATTATCATTTAATGAACATATGATACCTATGAAACAAAATACATGTTAATGTGGTCATCAAAACCCCACATATCATCGCTTGATAAACATATGATTAAACCTATAAAGACTAGCAAATGTTAATCTACGTATGTACATATGAATCAATCTCTTATAACCATATATGTACTCATATATACACAAGATACATACACTAGACTTTGACAGGAATTAAGCTAGTTTTCACTAAAACTACTAACAACTAAACCAACTTATACTATCTAGTTATGTCCATGTAAACTTTATCCTTGTTAAACGCCTTCTAGAGGCCGATATACATACATACACGTAAATGCACACACACATCTGAGCATGCGGCTTAGCAAATGTATTGATAGGATATTGATCATCAACACATCTACGACTTAAACTCTCAGGAGCTGGGTCCTTAGAGTAAGCTGGCTCAAGAAAACCTTTTGCTTTTTGTTTCGGTTTGATGAATTCAGTGACATGAACTTTTGGTTCTTTTGGAGTATCCAAATACAATTTCCTTAAAATTTCAGGTGGTACTTCATTGGTCCTTTCATGTTTAGGAAACCATATGGTACTCTCTTGCCAGATTTTCTCAATTTTAGAGTAGTTTGCAAATTTGATTGGATATTCCTCGTCAGAGATAATCTTATCGGATCTTTCCATCTGATAAAATACCTTGACGGGTTTGTCACCTGAATCCTTCTTAACCTCTTTCTTTTCTGATTGTTTGACACGATGCGCGTTAGCCATCGGATGAGAAAGCTGAGAAGGTGACACCGGTTCATTCGTGATAATGTGATTTTCCTTTGGAATATCACTCACATTCTCAGTTTTCTCACTTTCAGTATCAGAATCATCAGTTACAGCAGTAACTCCTTCATCATTCAAACCTAAAATTGGTCGTACATCGGAATTTGGATCTTCAACACTAGAAGTGTTAGATTCATCTTCCGATGCAGAGTCAGATTTTACTGAGCTCTCCAGTGTCACTTGATGACAGTTGTGGTTTTCAAACAACACTGGAGATGGCACAGATTTATAATTTGTGGTTTGTGATGGTTCATCAATGATGTGGTCAACTACATTTGCAATGTGCTTGTAGCTTTCAAGCTTTTTGTTGACCTTTTCTGCAAAGCACTTGATGGTGGCCATTTCTAACTTAGTGTTTTCAAGTTCATTAATATAGCTGTTAATTGCCAATTGTTTTAAAGAGAGTGTTTTCTTTAAATCAGAAATGTCCTTTTTGTAACCATCAAGCACTTTGTTGAATGCTATAACTTCCTTGCGAGAAGATTGACAGTTAATTATAGCACTCTCAAGTTGTACCCTGAGTTGCTTATTCTCATCTGTCAATCTGTCACAAGTACCACAATACTTATCACTGTGAATGTCAGTTGTAGATTCAGAACTTACCTGCTTTGGATGATCGGTCATAGCCATGAGAGCGAAATGAGATTCCTTTCTAACAAAGAACTTAGAATAGTCGATCTGGTAAAGGCATCATCCACTATACACGACTTCCTTGTCTTCAGAAAATCAGCTTCAGCCAGCAATTGATCAATATCATCATCTAAAGAATTCACACTAGCTTCTGAATCTGATTCACTCTCCGAATCTGAATACACTGATTCACTTTCTTCAGGAACATCTGTGACTGAGTCAATCACAATTCCCGAACTTTTCTCTTCATAGTGATTTTCAACTGAATCAGTCATCTCAACATTCATTTCCTCAATTGACTCCTCAATCTCAATTTCAGTTTCTTCAATTTTCTTAACTATCTCCGACTCCTCAATATCAACGTGCTGAGCAACACATGCTACATTCCCACCAGGTCTTATCTCTTCAACACCAATTTGAATATCAGTCCAGTCAAATCCTTCATCATTTTGAATCACCAAAGCTTGATTTTGATTGTTATTATGTGGGTGCTCATTTGGTGTTGTGATAGGAATGACAGTTCTGTTTGGGTTATTTGGTGTTTGAGTTTGATTTTGGTTAGGTGTATTTGGTTGTCTATTAGAGTTGTTCTGAGAGGTGTTTTGTCGGTTTTGGTAATTGTTTTGGTTTTGATAGTTGTTGTTGTTTTGATTTTGATAAGAAACTTAGTTTTGAGATTGACGATTTTGATAACTTGAGCTGAATGGGTTTCTGTTAACTTGTTTAGCTGGTTGTGTACACTCTCGCTTGAAGTGACCTTTACCACCATAGTTGAAACATGTGACCTTTTCTTTGTTGAAGCCATATGTTGTATTTGGGGTAGCGGCTAAATCAGTTCTCCCGGTCTTTTCAATGAACTCAGTTGCTCGCCTCATGATGCTTGCGAAAGCCCACTGTATATCGATAAGCTCCATTTCTTCTTTATCGATTTGAGCATAGTCCTCATTGGTTAGATTATTGTTACCAATTTGACTTGCTACTAAACCATTGTACGAGGCAACCATTGCTGAAACCAAAGCAATGTGTTGTTGAGCAACTTCCACAGTGACATTATTCATGTTGGATGTCTCCAACACTACTGGTCTCTGATTAGTCTGATTCATCTGATAAATGTATTGTTGTTGTTGAGGTTGTGGTTGTGGTTGGTTTGCAGAATAACATGCTGCTTGTTGCATTGGAGAAAATGGTGAAACGAAAGAATTTGGGTATGATTATTGTGGTGGTGGTGTATATGATGGTGGTGTATAAGATGAGGTTTGAGCTAAATAGTTGATCGGTTGTTTGGGTGGTTCTATAACACTTGAGACACATGCTATATGAGGAGCAACTGTTCCACCAAGACTTGAGTTACCCACATTAGATGATGTACTAGCATGGTACAACTCTGGGTTTTGAGGAATTTGTGACCTTTTTGCTTTCCTCTTCTCCTCAAGCTCTTTGTTTTCCAATTTCTGGATAAACTCATTAATGGTCCAGTACTTGTAAGCATCTTTCTGTTTAAGTACCTCAATGTGTTGATCCCAGTATGGTGGTAAAGAATCAGCAAATTTATCCACCAAATCTGACATAGGAATCTGAATGTCATAACTTGACAATTCAGTTAACAAGTGACAGTATCTGGGAGTCAACTCTTTCAGTGTTTCATTCCCGACATAGCTGAAGTTCTCGAATTCTTTCCTCAGCTCTTCCATTCTTAGCCTTCTCGTCTTTTCATTACCATCATGACGATTCTTCAACATATCCCATAGTTGTTTGGAAGTTCTACACGATCCAAACTGATGTAACAGATCATTGGTGATCGCTTGGGTTAGCTGAGAATACGCCTTCTTTTCCACCGCAAATTTCTTCTTCTCGTCATCAGTCAAACTTTCAAGAGGAATCTGTTCACCTGTATTCTCTAACACTGGTGCCACATATCCTTTTGCAATCATCTGCCACGCCTCAGTTCCTTCAAGTCCCATTCCTTCCAGATGAATCTTGAATTTCTTCTGCCATTGGTTGTACTCTTGCATCTCCATCAGCTTGGGTAGTCTGTTCCCGCTACCTGAAGACAAATCATTTATTAGAGTAGAAATAGCATTAGTAGTTTGAGTGTGTACCGCTGCGGCTGCTACACCCCAGTAATCAGCTGCTGGTTGTTGTAAAGATGACGCAACATTCTGAGGAATCGAACTCGTCATTGCTAAATAGTTGATTGGTTGCGAAGACTGCGTATTCGATTTCTGAGCAGCTACAGTCCACGGGTCCATGGTAACTTGCTGTTGTTGTGTTGTACCCGGCCTCGGTGTAGTCGGAAATCCCCACATGTTGTTTTCGAAGTTGGAAATACGACACACTTGAAAATTTCACCAATCCAGATTCTACGTTCGCCCTTGTCTAAGAAAACGTGAATACGAATGTGGAAAATCCTTCACTTTCATCCTCAAAAACTGACCCGAATGTAGAATTTAAATGCCCAAACCCACTTTCGACCTGAATCTTTTCACGTTCGTCCCTCCCATTTTCACTTTCGACTGCCCGATGACCCGAAAGTGGAACTTTGACACGAAAGTGGAAAATCAACACAACACACTCCTAGGTTCGACCAACAAAAGCTACATTCGACCAATAAAAATCCTTGGTTCGACCTAAAATCCCACGTTTGACCCTGAGCTCTCTAGGTTCGACCCATTCATTTTGTAAAACGGTTATTCTTTGAAAAACGGTTATTTTGATCTGAATTTTTCAAAAGTTAATGAATTTTGATGATCTTAATCAGGTTTTGATTCGGAATTGATTTGGAACAACTTTAATACTTCGAATTGTTGATTTTATCCATGAAATCTAATCCAAATCCTTCAAATTGCATCAAAAACCATTGTTCTTCGAAAACAGAAAAAGTTTGATCAAATTTGGGTCCAAATCAGTTCAAAAACTATCAATTTGTTGTTGTATGATCTCTATTGGCTCTGATACCACTTTGTAAAGGATCGTTTTATGTAAAAACAGTGAATATGATCATACAAGTCTCTATTCCAGGTGCGGAAACCCTAGAACAGATACAAAATGTTAATTGATGAATCAAACACAAAATTAAGCTTTTCAAATCCCATTTTCATAGATAACTTGTCAAAATATGTTGACAATAACGTTTACAAGTTAATCTGACCTACACATCAATAACACACGCACTAGAGAGCTCTACACAGACTCACTCGACTCAAAATGATCAATGTTCACAATTAAAACAAACTTCAAGCTTATATACTCTGCAGGTTCACCCTTTACGGGGGTACGAATGTGGCTTTGTTCCACACTCGTCCTTCTCTCTAGTACGAACCAGGAACATTCTTCTAATCAGTCCACCTTCGACCACCTTTCTCTACCTTCGCCCCATCACAATTCCACCTTCGCCCTCACGATAACTACAAAACATGTTAATTGTTACAATCCGAAGCATTAGTCGCACAATATGCATCTACAGGTTTACCGACATGTTGCACTCCTGGGTTGTAGGTTATGGAGTGCCAGCTAGAGTTCCTCCCGTTATAAATTCTTGGGAGAGATCTTTTGCAGGTATGGTGAGGCACGTTCATACCCAGTTGGACAATGTTTTCACTGATGTTAACAACTTAATTTTGGAGGAGGAATGCTGATGAGACACGTAAGCATATGGTGTAATTGAAGAATTTTAGCTTTAAACAGGAAATCTGATCATACAAGGCACTATTCCAGGTGCGGAAACCCTAGAACAGAACAAAATGATAATACACGAATCAAAACACACGAATTACGCTTTTCAAAGACATTTTCATAGATTACTTGTTCAATATTGATTACATAAACCGTTTGAAAGATAATCTAATGAAATTCACACAGACTCAATCTAGAGAGCAAACCTCTGACCTTAACACACACACAATGAACAAGTTCTTACTCTCAAAACAAGCTAAACCCTTTTATACTATCTGCACATTCGACAGGTTCAAGAGTACGAATGTGGACTTTGTCCATATTCGACCTTTACAATAGTACGAACATAGATATCTTCAGTGTAGTTTCCACCTTCGCCCTAAAGTTGTAGATGCACATGTTAATTATGCAGATCCAATCACTAGTCGAGGGGGAGTTTGTAGATGCACGAAGTGCGACTAGTGATTGGATCTGCATAATTAACATATGTTATAATGTTTTGCTGATGGGTTGAAAGTGGAAGAATTGGGCGAATGTAAAGGTTTATGGGCGAAGGTGGAGTTAATCTGGGCGAAGGTGAAAGAGACTGATCAGAAGACACACATTCGTACCATGTTGTGGGCGAATGTGGAAAATGTTGATGCACTTTCTGTGGACGTCACTGTCGAATAGACTAGGGTTGAGTCTTAGTAATGTGTTACATGAGATTGTGGTGATCCATAAGGGCATTTTATGGATCTGACGCATTTGTAAAATATAGGACAAAACACATGTTTACATTCGACCTAAACAAAGTGGGCGAATGTGGAAGTTTTCCACATTCGACCAACACAAATGGGCGAATGTGGAAATGCTCCACATTCGACCATTCAAAAGGGGCGAACGTGGAACTTGGGTTTTGGACTATAAATAGCAATCTCATGTGTTATTGTTCATTTGGTGATTTGAGTTGGTACTTTGAATGCTCTCAAGGGGGAGGTCATGCCCGACCTCCCCCGGCCACGAGATAGACGTTTATCCTACTGATGACAGTGTCTGTAACCGTTTCTGTATTAATACGAATCTGTGATGACGTTGTTATCGTATATTTCTGTCTCGTCTCGAATTCCCCGTCTGAAACCGAGTTGTTTATGCGTAATCGATCCGCGAGTTCGGTCCGTAACCGGATTCTCAATTGGTATCAGAGCCGTGGTACCGATTTGAACGATCTAACAGTCGTTTGAATCAATCACAGCTCGTTTTTCATGTTTTCAGACGTAAAATTCAGATTTTGATTGAAAGGTTGAAACCCTAGAAACCCTAGATTCTTAATTGAACACGAAATCATGTGATTTCTCCATGTTTTTGTGAATTCGAGGGTTAGGTTTTCATTTCCGCACCTTTCTGAACAAGTTTCATCATCAAATTCAAAGAATTAGAGTGATTATGGACTTATTTGAAGAAAATATTGAACAAGAACACGAGCAGTCTGCACATTCGCCCATTTCAGTAAGTCGGGCGGGCGAACGTGGAATTCCACTGGGCGAATGTGGAATTCTACTGGGCGAATGTAGCATGTTTTGGGCGAACCTGGAATTGTGTTATGCTGATTTTCACATTCGGGTGACATTTTCCACCTTCGGTTCATCTGGCAGGCGAAGGTGGATAGAAAGTGGACGAACGTGAGTATAAATGGGCGAAAGTGAAAAGTATTATTCATATTTTACATTCGGGTCATGTTTTTGGGCGAAAGTGGAGTTCCCAGGGGCGAATGTAGAATTTAAGGCCTACAAAGTTTCGATTTTTGAAGATTTTCGGAAGAATGGTGATGAGGTTTACCCAAATTTGTTGAAGAATTGATGATGATGAAACAGTTTTAATGTGGGGTAGTCATAAGAATCAACAGTATGATAATCAGATTCAAATGACTATTATGGGCCAAAAACAGAACAGATTTTTATTCCGCATGAAGAGAACAGTCAACCCAGTTCCTGTATGTTTGAAGGAACTTGTTCTGAAGAGTTGTTAAGAAGAAGGAAATCAAGTTTGAGATTTTAATGTTCTAAAAGTAATGAGGTATCCTAGTAGGAGTCATGTGGCACGTAGGTTCAACGAAAGTTTCAAGATCACAGTCATGAAGATTTCAAGAGCTATTGGTAGATATTGTTGGCTCTGTCCGAAAACTTCAGTTTCTGAAGTATTTTAAGTCCTTCAATTAGTACTGGTAGTTCCTGATGAAAACTTATGATTGCTTGTTTCACTCGTCTACGGCTTGTATTCTGTCGAACAGATGAAGTTACTCAAGAACATGATTGATTGATTATACGGGATCTCAGAGAAACTTGGTGAAGCATCAGTCAAGGGGGAGATTGTTGATGTAAGTGTGTCTGATACTTCAACAATTACTGACTGAAGATGCTAGGAAAAGAGAAGAATGTGTTGATGCAATCACAGTCAGCACAGATGAAGAATTTCATAGAAATACTGGTGTTCGAGTGGATTGTTTTGCACATAGTCCATTTGAGTTGTTTAATTGGGTACTGACAGTTAGACTTCTCCAGTTGGTGTGAAGGGTGATGCAAAGGTTAAGTGCAGATATGAGACGTAAATTAGTTGTGGTATCTACGTGTTACGTTGAATATCTGATCGGTCAGTATGGAATCCTTCTAGTAGGGGTCTTATCAGGCTAGTTGGATTGCGCGTGATGTACTTGGTCAAGATGACATTCCTGGGTACTGATGCTACGAGACTGCAGTGCATTACTTTGTCGACTTCACATTGGCGTAACTAGGTGATCTGGTTGTAATTCAGCGACCTGCTGAATTCGCAAATGATATACGTGGTCTAGTTGACTTCCTGCGTATTGATGCTGAGGGTCCGTAGTGCATTACTTGGTCGGTTCACGAAGGATGTTATATTTCTAACTCAATGCAATGGTGCATGTATTGAGGGGGAGAACTGTGTTTCTGGCTGTTGATGTGCAAGAGTTTTTGTGGATTCGCCAGCAACGTCCAAGGGGGAGATTGTTGATGCACTTTCTGTGGACGTCACTGTCGAATAGACTAGGGTTGAGTCTTAGTAATGTGTTACATGAGATTGTGGTGATCCATAAGGGCATTTTATGGATCTGACGCATTTGTAAAATATAGGACAAAACACATGTTTACATTCGACCTAAACAAAGTGGGCGAATGTGGAAGTTTTCCACATTCGACCAACACAAATGGGCGAATGTGGAAATGCTCCACATTCGACCATTCAAAAGGGGCGAACGTGGAACTTGGGTTTTGGACTATAAATAGCAATCTCATGTGTTATTGTTCATTTGGTGATTTGAGTTGGTACTTTGAATGCTCTCAAGGGGGAGGTCATGCCCGACCTCCCCCGGCCACGAGATAGACGTTTATCCTACTGATGACAGTGTCTGTAACCGTTTCTGTATTAATACGAATCTGTGATGACGTTGTTATCGTATATTTCTGTCTCGTCTCGAATTCCCCGTCTGAAACCGAGTTGTTTATGCGTAATCGATCCGCGAGTTCGGTCCGTAACCGGATTCTCAATTGGTATCAGAGCCGTGGTACCGATTTGAACGATCTAACAGTCGTTTGAATCAATCACAGCTCGTTTTTCATGTTTTCAGACGTAAAATTCAGATTTTGATTGAAAGGTTGAAACCCTAGAAACCCTAGATTCTTAATTGAACACGAAATCATGTGATTTCTCCATGTTTTTGTGAATTCGAGGGTTAGGTTTTCATTTCCGCACCTTTCTGAACAAGTTTCATCATCAAATTCAAAGAATTAGAGTGATTATGGACTTATTTGAAGAAAATATTGAACAAGAACACGAGCAGTCTGCACATTCGCCCATTTCAGTAAGTCGGGCGGGCGAACGTGGAATTCCACTGGGCGAATGTGGAATTCTACTGGGCGAATGTAGCATGTTTTGGGCGAACCTGGAATTGTGTTATGCTGATTTTCACATTCGGGTGACATTTTCCACCTTCGGTTCATCTGGCAGGCGAAGGTGGATAGAAAGTGGACGAACGTGAGTATAAATGGGCGAAAGTGAAAAGTATTATTCATATTTTACATTCGGGTCATGTTTTTGGGCGAAAGTGGAGTTCCCAGGGGCGAATGTAGAATTTAAGGCCTACAAAGTTTCGATTTTTGAAGATTTTCGGAAGAATGGTGATGAGGTTTACCCAAATTTGTTGAAGAATTGATGATGATGAAACAGTTTTAATGTGGGGTAGTCATAAGAATCAACAGTATGATAATCAGATTCAAATGACTATTATGGGCCAAAAACAGAACAGATTTTTATTCCGCATGAAGAGAACAGTCAACCCAGTTCCTGTATGTTTGAAGGAACTTGTTCTGAAGAGTTGTTAAGAAGAAGGAAATCAAGTTTGAGATTTTAATGTTCTAAAAGTAATGAGGTATCCTAGTAGGAGTCATGTGGCACGTAGGTTCAACGAAAGTTTCAAGATCACAGTCATGAAGATTTCAAGAGCTATTGGTAGATATTGTTGGCTCTGTCCGAAAACTTCAGTTTCTGAAGTATTTTAAGTCCTTCAATTAGTACTGGTAGTTCCTGATGAAAACTTATGATTGCTTGTTTCACTCGTCTACGGCTTGTATTCTGTCGAACAGATGAAGTTACTCAAGAACATGATTGATTGATTATACGGGATCTCAGAGAAACTTGGTGAAGCATCAGTCAAGGGGGAGATTGTTGATGTAAGTGTGTCTGATACTTCAACAATTACTGACTGAAGATGCTAGGAAAAGAGAAGAATGTGTTGATGCAATCACAGTCAGCACAGATGAAGAATTTCATAGAAATACTGGTGTTCGAGTGGATTGTTTTGCACATAGTCCATTTGAGTTGTTTAATTGGGTACTGACAGTTAGACTTCTCCAGTTGGTGTGAAGGGTGATGCAAAGGTTAAGTGCAGATATGAGACGTAAATTAGTTGTGGTATCTACGTGTTACGTTGAATATCTGATCGGTCAGTATGGAATCCTTCTAGTAGGGGTCTTATCAGGCTAGTTGGATTGCGCGTGATGTACTTGGTCAAGATGACATTCCTGGGTACTGATGCTACGAGACTGCAGTGCATTACTTTGTCGACTTCACATTGGCGTAACTAGGTGATCTGGTTGTAATTCAGCGACCTGCTGAATTCGCAAATGATATACGTGGTCTAGTTGACTTCCTGCGTATTGATGCTGAGGGTCCGTAGTGCATTACTTGGTCGGTTCACGAAGGATGTTATATTTCTAACTCAATGCAATGGTGCATGTATTGAGGGGGAGAACTGTGTTTCTGGCTGTTGATGTGCAAGAGTTTTTGTGGATTCGCCAGCAACGTCCAAGGGGGAGATTGTTGATGCACTTTCTGTGGACGTCACTGTCGAATAGACTAGGGTTGAGTCTTAGTAATGTGTTACATGAGATTGTGGTGATCCATAAGGGCATTTTATGGATCTGACGCATTTGTAAAATATAGGACAAAACACATGTTTACATTCGACCTAAACAAAGTGGGCGAATGTGGAAGTTTTCCACATTCGACCAACACAAATGGGCGAATGTGGAAATGCTCCACATTCGACCATTCAAAAGGGGCGAACGTGGAACTTGGGTTTTGGACTATAAATAGCAATCTCATGTGTTATTGTTCATTTGGTGATTTGAGTTGGTACTTTGAATGCTCTCAAGGGGGAGGTCATGCCCGACCTCCCCCGGCCACGAGATAGACGTTTATCCTACTGATGACAGTGTCTGTAACCGTTTCTGTATTAATACGAATCTGTGATGACGTTGTTATCGTATATTTCTGTCTCGTCTCGAATTCCCCGTCTGAAACCGAGTTGTTTATGCGTAATCGATCCGCGAGTTCGGTCCGTAACCGGATTCTCATTTTGTAGATGCGTTTTGCGACTAGTGATTGGATATTAACATGTGTTAGTGTGCTGATGGGTAGAATGTAGAACTGAAGTGGGCGAATGAAGGCTGAAGTGGGCGAAGGAAGAAGTTTAGTGGGCGAAGGTAGAATCAACAGGACGAACTTGGAATGGAGCTTGACAGAAGAATACATTCGACCACTGTATGTGGGCGAATGTGGAACTTGTTCACATTCGACCAGGACAGATGGGCGAATGTGCAGGTCCTATAAATAGAATTTGTGTTTTTGTAATGTTAAGAGAGTCATTAGTGGTGTGTGTTTTGAGGTGAGGTTCCAGAATAGTTTGAGAGGTTCTGTGTGTGTTCTAGATTAACCTAAAACCAGTTGTAATCAAGTTTATGCATATGTTAATCTATGAAAACGTTTGAAAATGACTTTGATTGTGTTTTGATTTGAGTTTATATCAGTTTGTTCAAAGCTAGGGTTTCCGCACCTGGTTTTGTAACTTGTATGATCATATAATCCTGTTTTCGTGTAAAATCATTCCCTAACAAAGTGGTATCAGAGCATAGAGGATCATACAACAACAAATTGATAAACTCAGAGCTGATTTGGACCTTATTTTGATCAATTCACATCTGTTTTTACATAAAAATGGTTTTTAAGTGTTTTTGAAAGATTTAGAGTTGATTTTGTGGTTAAAATTCAAAATTCCAAGAATTAAAGTTGCTCCAAATCAATTCCGAATCAAAACCTGATTAAGATCATTCAAATTCACAAACTTTTGAAAATCAGAGATCAAAATAACCGTTTTTCAAAGTGTAACCGTTTTTCAAACATGAAATGGGCGAATCTGGAACCTGAGTGGTCGAACGTGTAGATTTTTGGGCGAACCTGAGTATTTTCTGGTCGAACCTAGGTTATTTCGGGCGAACCTGAAAATTTTCTGTTGAATTTTTCACTTTCGGGTCACATTTTTCACCTTCGATTGATCGGGCGGGCGAACGTAGAATAGAAACGGGCGAACCTGATCTTTTCTGGGCGAACGTGGAAAAGTGTTAGTGTGTTTTTACATTCTGGTAAGTTTTTACCTTCGAGTGTTACTGTTTGGGCGAACCTACATCAGAAAAGGGACGAAAGTGAAGATTTTGGGTGAACCTAGGACTAGTTTTTGGAAAATTTTCTAAGTGTTGAATTTTTCGAAGTTCGTGATCATGTGGAATTTTCCGACTACTCCGACACCAGCAACTACACAACCACAACAGCAAGTGATGGACCCATGGACGGTGGCAGCACAGAAGACGAGCACACAGTCTTCGCAGCCGATTAACTACATGGCTCAAAGTGCACCTCCAGCACCACAATCTGACTACTGGGGAGTAGCAGCAGCGGTGGTAAACACTCAAACTACAAATTCTATTTCCACACTGATTAATGATTTGTCTTCAGGTAGCGGGAATCGGCCACCGAAGCTCATGGAGATACAAGAATACAATCAGTGGCAGAAAAAGTTCAAGATACATTTGGAAGGCATGGGAGTAGAGGGTGCAGAGGCATGGAATATGATTGCTAGAGGTTACACAGCACCAGTCTTGGAGAATACGGGTGAACCAGTTCCATTAGAAAGTATGGCTGAGGATGAGAAAAAGAAGTTTGCTGTGGAGAAGAAGGCGTTTTCCCAATTGACACAGGCTATCACAAACGATCTGTTGCATCAGTTTGGGACTTGTACAACGTCTAAGCAATTGTGGGAAGCACTTAAAAGAAGGCATGATGGTAATGAGAAGACTAGAGGTCTAAGGATGGAAGAATTGAGAAAGGAGTTTGAGAATTTTTCTTATATTGGAAATGAAACTTTGAAAGAACTAACTCCTAGATATAGTCATTTGTTATCTGAATTGTCTAGTTATGGTATACAGATTCCTATGACAAAGCAGGTGGATAAGTTTGCAGATGCTTTACCACCAAACTGGGATCAGCATGTGGAAGTTCTCAGGGAGAAGGATGCATACCAATTCTGGTCTATTCAAGAGTTTATAGAGAAGCTGGAAAACAAAGAATTGGAAGAGAAGAGGAAAGCTAGAAGAGCACAGATTCCTCAGAATCCCAACTTATATTTTGGAGGTACTCCAGTTCCAGCTAGTAACTCAAGCTCAGGAGGGCTAGTGGCACCACATGTTGCATGTATTTCCAATGTTATGGAATCACCTACCATCAACTACCATCAACAAACATCATCTTTTTCACAACCATCAAATCCACCACCACAACAACAATACAACAATTCATATATTCCACCATTTTCCCCAATGCAACAAGCTGCTTTCTATACTGCTAGCCAATCTCAACAACCAATGAACCAACCTAATCAACAAACGGTGGTTTTGGAGACGTCTAACTTGGGTAATGTGACGGTTGAAGTTGCTCAGCAACACATTGCATTAGTCTCTGCAATGGTCTCATCCTACAATGGATTAGTTGCTAGTCAAATTGGGAATAACAACTTAACCAATGAAGACTACGCACAGATTGACAAGGAAGAGATGGAACTCATTGATATCCAATGGGCGTTTGCGAGCATTATGAGAAGAGCAACAGAATTTATCGAGAAGACAGGTAGAACAGATTTGGGAACTTCTCCTAACACAACCTACGGGTTCAACAAGGAGAAAGTTACTTGTTTTAATTGTGGAGGAAAAGGTCACTTTAAAAGAGAATGCACCCAGCCACCAAAACAAGGCAATAGGAACCCATTCAATGCAAGCTATCAGAATCGTCAACAACAAAACCAAAACCAAGTTTCTTACCAAAACAACAAAAACAACAACCAAAACCGTCAAAACAACTTTAATAACAACCAAAACAGACAACCAAACACACCAAACCAGACACAAAATCAATCACCTAACAATTCTAACCGAACAGTCATACCAATTACTACACCAAATGAGACACACCAGAATGCCAATCAGAATCAAGCATTGGTGACTCAACAAGATGAGAGGTTTGATTGCTCGAGTATGCAAATAGGTGTTGAGGAAATTACTACTGGTGGCAATGTGGCGTGTGTTGCTTATCAGGTTGATATTGAAGATTCAGTGACAGTTGATGAGAAGGTAGAAACTGAGGTTGAAAGTGATGAGTCTGAGGCTGAGATGGATGTGGAGACTGAACCTGTTGAGGTTAAGGCTGAAGAAACTAATTCTGGAATGGTGATTGACACTGTTTCTGATGTTCCTGAGGAGTGTGAATCGGTTTATTCTGATTCAGACAGTGAATCGGATACGGAAGCAAGTGTTAATTCTCTAGATGATGACATTGATCAGTTGCTAGCAGAAGCGGATTTTCTGATGACGAGGAAGTCGTGCATTGCAGATGATGCTTTCACCAAGATTTACTATTCCAGATTCTTTGCAGGAAAGGAAGCTCATTTCGCATTGATGGCCATGACTGATCCGCCAAAACCTGTAAGTTCTGAGTGTAGCACTGATGTTAAAAGTGATAAATATTGTGGTACATGTGATAGATTGACTCAGGAGAACAAACAACTCCGTGTTCAACGTGATAGTGCTATCATGAACAGTCAATCTACTCGCAAAGAGTTGAATGCTTTCAACAAGGTATTAGATGGCTATAAAAAGGACATTTCCGACTTGAAAAACACTTTATCATTGATACAATGGGCAATTAATAACTATATCAATGAAATTGAAAATACCAAGTTGGAAATGGCCGCCATCAAATGCTTTGCTGAGAAAGTAAACAAAAAGTTAGAAAGCTATAAACACATTGCTTACGTGGTAGACCACATCATTGATGATCAAACCACTAATTATCGGTCTGTACCATCTCCGGTTCTTTTTGAAAACCATAATTGTCACCAAGTGACACCGGAGAGTTCGGTAAAATCAGACACATCATCGGAAAATGAATCGAATACCTCGAGTATTGGTGATCCACATTCCGATGTAAGACCGATTTTAGGCTTCAATGATGAAGGTGTTACTGCTGAGAGTGTAGATTCAGACACTGAGAGTGATGACACTGGTTGTAATCAAACTGTTAATGCATGTGAAATTCCAAAAGAAAATCACATCATTACAAATGAACCAGTTTCACCATCTCAGATTGTGATTCCGATGGCAAATGCTCATCGTGAGAAAAAGTCTGAAAAGAATATTGTTAAGAAAGATCTTGAGAAAAATGTGGTGAAGAAAGATCTTGAAAAGAGTGTTAAGAATGAACAGTGTGACAAACCTGTCAAAGTGTTCTATCGGATGGAAGGATCCGATAAGATCATTTCTGACGAGGAATTTCCAATCAAAAATGCTAACTATGCTAAAATAGAAAAGATTTGGCAAGAAAGCACCATTTGGTTCCCAAAACATGAGAGAACAAATGAGATTCCACCAGCAATTTTAAAGAAATTGTATTTGGATGTTCCTCAAGAACCAAAGGTCCATGTCACAGAGTTCATTCGACTCAAAAATAGAGCTAATGGTTTTCATGAGCCTACTTACTCAAAAGGGCCACTTCCTGAGAGTTTAAGGAAGCAACAGTATAATGATCAATACCCTGTTAGATCATTTGCTCAACCAAATGCTCCAAATGTTTTTGAAGAGTACCGTGCATGTTTTAAATGTGGGGAACGAGGGCATTTACTTGCTCAGTGCCCATATGTAAGGCATAAAAGGCACGAGGTTGAAGTGAGGAATTCCATGAGAAAACCGATTGATCATTATATTCCACCACATAGGCGAGTTGTTCCTCAACAACCACAACAGTTTTATAATCAAAACAATTTTTACCAAATGAGGAACAATCATCCAATTCAATATGATCGAAGGAATCGGATTGCTATGGAACAATCATGGAGGAAGCCTGTGGTGAACGCAACAATTGATAGGCAAAAGGTTCCACCTAAACCGATTGTCAAGTCAAATGTTGGACCTAAGTCTGTTAAATCAGATAAGGTTACCAAGAAAGTTACCTTTGCTAATAATGTTCAGAAACCGACTGAGAACCCAAAATCTCAGATTCGCATCCTGAAAAGGTCTGAACAATCTTGGTCACCTAATGGTACTCTAGGAGCCTCAACTTCAAGGTTTAATGAGAAAAAGGAAACTGTTTTGAACAATCAGAAAAAGATTGATCAAAAAGTTGTTGAAAATGCTTGTGAAAATGTTACTTTGAAACCTGATGTTCAAAGACCCAAGACTCAGGCTTGGGTCCCCCGAAAGAACTAACTGATTTACTTTATGTGTGCAGGGAGCTTCAGCTGGCCCTATTAGCAGTCTTTGGATTGTTGATAGTGGAGCTTCAGGCCACATGACAGGGGATCTTGCGTTGCTGGTCGACGTGAAGAACATCAATGGAGGGTATGTCGCATTCGCGGGTAATAAAGGTGGATATATCACAATGGAAGGAAGCGTGAGCAATGGGATAGTGAGCTTCGAGCGGATTTCTTATGTGAAACAGATTGACTATAATCTGTTGAGTGTCAGTCAAATATGTGATAAACAATTTACTGTGCATTTTGATGACAAATCCTGCTATATTCTGAAACCGGGCTTTACAATTCCTAAAGAGTGGATAATGTTGAAGGCACCTCGCGTCAACAATCTATACATTCTTGATATGTCCAAGGCGATGACATCACAGGGGCAGATAACATGTTTTCCATCAAAAGCGACAGAGAAAGAATCGATAATGTGGCACCGAAGAATGGGGCACATTCATCTGAGGAAAATGAACCAACTTGTGAGAAATGGGCTTGTCGATGGAGTCAACGTAAAACATTTCCATCTGAATGACAAGTGTGTAAGTTGTAAAAAGGGGAAGCAACACAAACAGTCCCACAAAGTGAAGAAGGTTAACTCTGTAGAGATGCCACTTGAGCGATTGCACATGGATCTTTTCGGACCAGTCAAGCGCAAAAGTCATCTTGGGGAGCTTTATTGTTTAATTGTCACTGACGACTACTCAAGATTTTCATGGGTGATGTGTTTGCAGAATAAAAGTGACACCTTTAACAACCTAAAAGTTCTGTTCACTCGATTGGAGAATCTCTACAATGTGAAGATAAAGAGAATTCGGAGTGACAATGGGACGGAGTTCAAAGATGCCAAGATGGATGAACTTTGTGAAAGCAAAGGGATACATCATGAATATTCGGCTCCGTACACCCCACAACAGAACGGTGTTGCTGAACGAAAGAATAGGACTCTAATTGAAGCGGCTAGAACAATGCTCGCTGATTCAAATCTTCCGGTAATGTTCTAGAACGAGGCGATTTATGCAGCAAATTACACACTAAATCGGGTTCTAACAGTGAAGAAGTTTGGTAAAACATCTTATGAACTGTTACACCGACGAAAGCCGAACTTAGAGTATCTAGAACATTTTGGGGCGCCATGCACTATGTTGAATCCAAGCGAAAATTTTAGTCCTAAAGCTGAGGAGGGATACTTTGTTGGATATGCAACCCCGCTCAAACGGGTATACAACAAGCGAACTCGTCGAGTGGAGGATTAGGCTAACGTGGAAGTTCAACGATATACACAAAATCTACAAGGCACGGGTCCTGATTGGATGTTTGATTACAAAGATTTCTTTGAATCATTCAATCTAGATAGCTTGGTTGAAGAAGCTGTTATCAGATTACATTACGAGTGTGAAAATGCAACGACTTCACCGTTGGTGCGTCCGATCACCGTGAACCCCCTACCAGCTACTAATGATACCAATGCTCCTATACAAGAGGAATAAGTGTTTCAAGAGGCTTCAACTTCATTAGACTCTTCAGAATCTGAAGATGAACAATTTGAAGAAGTCATTCTTGAACATGCAGAAGAACAGGAGGCACCGCAAGTGAACCCAACTCCAACTTCAGATGTTGCTTCATCATCAAATACGGGTCATGATCTGGATGTTGTAGAGAACTTAACTGCTCAGACGGGAGTTACTGTACCTGATTATCCGGAATCTCGGATTAATCGTATTCACCCACTGGAGCAAGTTATAGGTGATCCTGGAAGCAGTGTTATGACCAGAGGGCAGCTTAGAAGCGTTAACTCGCCAGAAAGTTTTGGTGCTTTAGCTTTATATGCCAAAATTCAACAATCTGGTAGTCAAAATGATTGGTCGTTTGCGTGTTATGTGTCGCAGGTAGAGCCAAGGACATACAAGGACGCTTTGAAGGATGATGCCTGGGTTGAAGCTATGCAGGAGGAGTTATTACAATTCCAGAAATTGGGAGTGTGGACGCTCACAGATTTGCCGCCGGATAGGAAGAAAATAGGCACTAAATGGGTGTTTAAGTGCAAGAAGGATGATCGTGGGGTTATTGTTCGTAACAAAGCCAGATTGGTCGTGCAGGGTTTCCATCAAATCGAAGGGATTGATTATAACGAAATCTATGCACCGGTAGCACGAATTGAAGCTATTCGGATGTTCCTTGCGTTTGCTTCATACAAGAAATTCAAAGTTTATCAAATGGACGTTAAAAGCGCATTTCTGTACGGGAAAGTCAAGGAAGAGGTTTATGTCAGGCAGCCACCAGGCTTTGAGGACCCAATCCACCGGGATAAGGTCTACGTGCTGAACAAAGCTTTATATGGTTTGCACCAGGCTCCGAGACAGTGGTACGAGGAGCTAAGTACATACCTCATCTCCAAAGGATTTAAGCGCGGCCTCGTCGATTGCACCCTCTTTACGAAGAAGACGGGAGATGATTTGCTTCTAGTGCAGATATACGTTGATGATATAATATTTGGTTCAACTAATGAGCTTTTATGCAGGGAGTTCGAAACTGTCATGCAGGAAAAGTTCGAGATGAGCGCAATGGGGGAGATACAGTTTTTCCTAGGCTTGCAGGTGGATCAAAGACCCGACGGGATCTTCATTCACCAGACGAAATATGTCTCCGACATCTTGAGCCGGTTCCAGATGGAGGATTCTAAGCCGATGGATACCCCGATTCAACCCAATCACGGGATTGGAGTGGACGCTAAGGGGGAGCTGACGGACCCATTTACATACAGAGCAATCATCGGATCTCTGATGTATTTGACAGCGTCTCGACCAGATATTATGTACGCAACGTGTCTCTGTGCCCGCTATCAATCGAAGCCGAAACAAAGTCATCTGACGGCGGTCAAGCGTATCCTTAGATATCTGAAGGGTTGTCCCTCAAAAGGACTTTGGTACCCTAATGATGATGATTTTGATTTCATTGCTTTTAGTGATGCAGATTGGGGTGGCTGTGACAAAGATAGCAAATCTACTACAGCTGGTTGCCAGTTTTTAGGGAGCAGGTTAATCACCTGGCAATGCAAGAAGCAGACTTCCGTGGCGCTATCTACCTGTGAAGCCGAGTACATTGCAGCCTCGAGTTGCTGTTCGCAAGTGCTCTGGATCCAACAGCAGATTGTGGATTACGGTTTGCAGTTTCTTAAAACCCCTATACACTGTGACAACGAAGCCGCTATTGCATTAACTAAAAATACTGAAAATCATTCTAAAGCTAAACATATCCGGATCAAATATCATTTTATCCGTGATTGTTATGCTAAGGAATTGATAGATATGATCAAAATCCATACTGACTACCAACGTGCAGATTTGTTTACAAAAGCTTTTGACAGATCCCGCTTTGAATATCTTTTAAAAGTAAACAATATAAAGGAAAAACAGGACTAATCGGCACCTCGGTTTATCCCTTTTTAGTTTTAGTTTTTAATTTTTTTTTTTTTTTTTTGCTAATTGGGAATTTCTCTTTGCTAATTGGGAATTTCTCTTTACTATTTTAATCCTCAAGAAGTTGATGCTTTCGAGGGGATTGTTTAATCCTCAAAGAAGTTGATGTTTTCGAGTGGATTGTTTCTTTCAAATTTTTTTTTGGGTTTTTAATATTTCTGAAAAACAACCAAAAATATGTTCTTTATTTTAGGGGGAGCCATTTTATCAGAAAAACCAAAAACATTGAAAAATTCAAAAAGACCTAAAAATTAGAAAATCAAAAATGATTTCCTGGGTAAAAAGAGGAAATGATAGTACATCAGTGGGGATCTGACACAGGCTAAAGGATTGTATAGTATATGAGGCGTGTGTTGACTACGTGTGATATGCTGATAGGCTTCGTAGACTAAATATTGCGTGCATTAGTGATACAAACATAACGAACTACGCGTTCGTGGCTGAACACCTCATGGGCATATGGTCTTAGTACCGTAATTTCGTTTGATAGGATTGCCAAAATCTGAGGTTTCGGGTCGTTATGTTATGGTTATCCGGGATATTCTGATAAACTTTTGTCGTATTGATTTACGGACCTAGTTTTATCAGAATATTTGCTAAAAGAGCTTAATTGCCAAAACCGGAAGTTACCGAATTGAGGAACTTTATGTTTTAATTGATCAAAGATCATTATCACATCGTATTGATCATCTGATGCAAATCAGTGGTTAATATCAGCCTCAACCTAGTGTATACGCACATGTTTACTCTGCTGCATTCGTTTGCTGACCTGTACACCTCTGTGCTATATACTTTGTAACTTTTACGGATAACTCTGGCATAATCACGCGTTACGACGAAGCTTTGTGCAATTACTTGATACGGGAGTATGTCGTGTGTGTGGGCACCACATTGTGTTAGTCTATTACACCTAACTCGTATCATTTTAAAGCATTGCGTAATTGTCTGCATGTGAGCTTACGTGGACCACAATATCAGCAATTGCCGTGTCACATACTGTTTCTAATGATAATATTAAACAAAAAGATCAACGCTGTGATCAGATTTCTCAGCAAACTGATATGATCCTCTTACCGGACATCACAAATTGTTTACTGCTTTCATTTAATTTGATGCATTTTTTTTGTTGCAATTTACTTTTATTGTCAAAAAGATACAAAATTCAAAAAGATTTTAGGTGTGTTTTGATAAAATTTCAGAAAAAATCCAAAATTTTTGCATTTCTGCTTTATTTTTGATAACCGGGGATGCTTGATGGTCAATTTCTGAGATTTGACAACACCATCTGGGCTTTGTATCATTCAAAAATGTGAAAATATGAGTTTTGGAAGCTTAACGGATTGAAAAATGATGAACGGGATTCGAATTCGTGATTTGGCAAATTTTTCAGAATTTTCCATTTCACATTCGCCCCTTAATTGGGTCGAATGTGGAAAATTCTTCACCTTTGGTTGTTTAAAAATGGGCGAATGTGGTTTTGATTACACAAATTCACATTCGGGTAAACACATTTTACATTCGGCCAATTCAGTTTGGGCGAATGTGGAAAATACCCACATTCGTCCTTCACAACGGGCGAAGGGGGATTCCCATTAAATACCAGTTGCACATTCGAACCCTCATTCAGTTTTTCAAAATTTTTCATTCGATCTAAGACACCTTGTTGCTTTGTTGAATTTTTCTTGTGGCTTTTGTTCCCTACGTGTTACTGATCATTTCTATATCAAGATTACAGGTAATGGAGCAGTAATGAGACCGGAATCGTTCGTTTTGACACCGGAACTAGGGTTTAGATTTCATGATTTTAGAGTGTTTGTTAATGTTTAATTTTGATTTACATTCACTCCACATCAGTTTTAGGGGGAGAGTGTATAACGAATTAGGTTAATAACATCAATAAAGGTTTGATTGAACGATATTAACCCTAATTCTAATTGAAAACTGATGTAGACTGAACCTTAAGGGCAATTGATGAATCACGAGTCTTAGTCGGCCAGTTTAGTACAAATCCTGATCAAAATTACATGTTAAAAACATGATTGACAGATTTTTAAATTTTTGGTTGAACAAACTTCACCTTCGGGTCTTCGTATGGGCGAAGGTGGAATTTGACTGGACGAATGTGCTTTAGAACGGACGAATGTGATGTTTACTCAAAACCATTCCACATTCGACCAAAATATTTTACATTCGACCAAAAGAAGTCACATTCGACCTTGATAAAACGGGCGAATGTAGAAACTTAAAATGTTAAAATTTTGAATTTTTGTCGATTTTGTGTTTTAATGTTTGATTCTGATTTTGTAATACAGATGGCTGAAGAACAAGAGAATGTGGAAATTCCAATTGAGACTGTTGTTCCAGATCCAGTCCCAGAAAATGTTCAAGAAGGTGAATCGTCGAGTAAAAGCAAATGGCCGTTCGAGAAGAACCATAATTGCTGTGCTTATCTAGGAGACGTAGAGAAGAATGTTGAGTTTACTGACATAATCAAGTTCTTGAAGAGAAGCAGAGTAGTGTATGCTTTGGCTACTCCGACTATTATCTACAAGGATATAGTTGAAGACTTCTACAACAATGCGAAGTATGACTTTCTGGATAATCAGACTATTATAAGAAGCAAGATTCAAGACATGGAGATGTTTATTACAGAGTCTGATATCAGAGAAGCACTCCAGATAAAGTTTGAAGTAAGCGAAGATCCAAGAGAACTGTCATGGACTGAGCAGAAAGCTTGTTTCCTCAGAATGAAATACAAAGGACCTATTACTGATGGTTCAATGTACAAAGGGAAACTGAGCGTACAGTTTAAATATTTTGCTCACGTCATCATTCATGTGTTTGGATGTGTTAGTGGAGGTTATGACGTAATGAGGAAAAGTTTGAGTTCATTAATGGTTGCGTTGACTCTCAACAAACCATTTAATGTTTCTGGAATGATCTTGGACCACATGTTGGAGATGCTGAAGGGGTTAAAGAAGAAGTATTTTATGTTGTACCCAAGATTCCTGATGATGATCTTTGATCACAAGTATCCAAATCTGAGGAAAGATCCAACACAGATACTTGCTCTAGATCACATGAACATTCGTACATTGGTTAGAATGAAGGGATACAAGGGTGTGCCAGACAATGAAAGGCCACCGTACAGAAGGTTGTTTGGAGCCTTAGCCAGAGAGGATTACACTGATCCAGGAAAGAATACGGCTAGGCATCCTAATAGTGATTCTGATAATGATGATCCCTTGGTATATGCTGATGCTAATACTAAAAGGAAGAGGCAAGTAGTCAATCCTGGAGCCAAAGGGAAGGGCAAAGGAAAGACTGGTCAGGGAAGCTCAAAGCAACAAGTGGTTAGAAAGAAATCAACTGCTAAGAAAGGTACTAGTTTGGTGGATGAAGAATCAGTGGATTCAGAAGAAACTGAGGAGGAGGAACAGTGGGATTCGGATGCTGAAAATATCCGGGCCACCAAACGTAAGGCCACTATGGTTGGTGAGTCTGAATCATTAAACAGATCAATTGCTGAAGCTGAGAAAAGCAAGAAGTCTGTTGGTGCTGAAGATGAAGGTTTAGGTGTGAATATGGATGAGTTGAATGAAGGTGAGACTGTGGTAGTTAACTTGCCCAAGCCTAAGCACAAGACCATGGCTAAGAAAACAAGTACAAAGCAGCTGAGAGAGAAAGAGTTAAACCAACTCTTGAGAGGAAAAAGAGTACCCGAAGCTGGTACGTCATCAAAGTTATCTTCACCGGTCACTAAGAAACAGAAGAAATCTAAAGAGGCAGAAACATTACCAGTTGATGAGTTCAATGTAGCACTGGATAATGTACTTGACATGTTTAGAAAGCCTCAGAAAGAGAAAGAAGCTGAAGTTGAGCCATCTAGATCCAAGTCAAAGAAAGTCACTGTGGATGATGATGTAATGAAGCAGGTGAACAAGAAGATGGATGATATGATGAAAATGTTAGTGGCTCAGCAAGCTGAAATAGCTAAGTTCAAGCAGAATGAAGAAAAGATGCTTCAGATTGTAGTAGCTTCAAAGTCAAATCAAGATGAGATTGATGAGAAGGTTAAGAAGCTTGAAGCAAAGAATAAAAAGCTTGAAGGTAAGTGTTTGAGGAACAAGAACAGATTTAAAGCTATCAAAGAAGACAACAAAGAACTAAAGGCTGAGAATAAACGCCTGAGTGAGTTGATTGATAACCTGTACAATGTTGCACCCAAGTTGAAAGAGGGTGAAGAAGATAAAGAAAAAGAAGAAGAACAGGTTGATTTTGAACCATCTGAATCGGATAAGGAGAATGATGATGATGAGGATGATGAAGAATCTGAAAAGAGTGATGATGAGGATGATAAGGAGGATGATGATGATGATGCAGAGGGTTCGGGAAGTCAAAAAGAAGATGATAGTAGCAGTGATGATGATAATGATGGAGGAGATGATACGTCTAAGTTTACATTTGAGAAGAGACCACCTTCAAAGAAAAAGAAAGATACTGGAGAATCAAGTTCGAAGATAAAAGGTGAGAATGTTGATTCAGATGAAAGTATTTTCTGGAATGAAAAGGTGAGGTCTTTGACTGATGATGCTAAACAAGTATACAAAGATATGTTAGAAAGGAGAGAATGGACTATAGAGTTCACAGGTCGTTTTGCTGAAATATTCCAAACTGACGATATGAGATATGAATTGGAATACAACGATCCCGATCTTGAAGAAGGGGAAGTACCTGCATCTGTGGCAAAGGAGATTTTGGATGGTCTTGCACAGAGGGTAGGGAAAACATTTGAGGAGTTCATGGTAGATGAGTCGATTCCACATATTCCTGAAAAGGATATTGGAAGTCACTCAGATGATAAAAATACCCCTTAGTTTGAAGAAATGGAGATTGAAGACATAACGCATGAGGAATACCCACAATACTTCAGACAAACTGATGAAGATGTGGTATTTCCTGATTTTACTGAAATTCCAAACACTTCGGCGAAGAAGAAAGCCAAGCAAAGAAGTGCGGAGTTTGTAGAGAAAGTATTTGGAGCTGATAAGCCAGAATCTTCAAATAAATCTGATGAATTGAAGAGTTACTTGAAGAAGTTAAGAGAAATGGATGAGAACCGACCGAAGCCTGAAGCTCAAGGAAACTTTTATAGATTTCACAATGCTAAGTTTAGGGGCAGAGCTCTCGGGTGGACATATTTAGGCAGGCTGAAGTGTCTAGCTGCCAAATGGGAATCAGGGATCTTGTATTTTTACAGATTCATTGATTTGCTAACTCTACCGTACTGGGCGGTCAGAGATTTATGCAGATTCCCTATGTCGGGTGCTTCAGTTAATAATACACATGTCGGTTGGTGCGCAGACAAGCTGGTTTGGGAAAGTAGAACAAAATGGAATAGACTCAAGCCACAATATCCCCGAAGGAAAGTGCATAGGGATATTGATCCCAGAACCAAGCTGAAGCGGGTTACTTTGATATATAAGGCACCTGAAGTGATGAGAAAAATACCTTTAATGCCCATGCCACAACATTTCAGTGCTGGCTTTATCTTCTGGTATTATGATTGGAGAAAGGCAGAAGCGGTGATCGTGTTGAGAGACGGAAAGGATAAATACAAGCATGTTCATGTATTTGATCCTATGTGGTTGATTAACTGTAGTTTCGAAGACATCATCATGGTCTTTTACAATCCGATTCATCATGAGCCGAATGACGTTGATCAAGCAAAGAAATACACTCAAGTGGTTGGTGTTTGTTTTGCTTATGATATAAATGCGGGAAGTAATTTGGATGGAAAACTTGGCAAGATGGTGAAAATGGCGAATGTGTCAAAACCGGTGAAGAGAAGGTTAGAGCCTGAAATGACCAAAGAGCAGAAGAAACAGCTCAGAATCAAGTTGTTAAACAAGACCATGGACGAAGACAGAAAACGATCCAATCAATAGTCGAGGGGGAGTTTGTAGATGCGTTTTGCGACTAGTGATTGGATATTAACATGTGTTAGTGTGCTGATGGGTAGAATGTAGAACTGAAGTGGGCGAATGAAGGCTGAAGTGGGCGAAGGAAGAAGTTTAGTGGGCAAAGGTAGAATCAACAGGACGAACTTGGAATGGAGCTTGACAGAAGAATACATTCGACCACTGTATGTGGGCGAATGTGGAACTTGTTCACATTCGACCAGGACAGATGGGCGAATGTGCAGGTCCTATAAATAGAATTTGTGTTTTTGTAATGTTAAGAGAGTCATTAGTGGTGTGTGTTTTGAGGTGAGGTTCCAGAATAGTTTGAGAGGTTCTGTGTGTGTTCTAGATTAACCTAAAACCAGTTGTAATCAAGTTTATGCATATGTTAATCTATGAAAACGTTTGAAAATGACTTTGATTGTGTTTTGATTTGAGTTTATATCAGTTTGTTCAAAGCTAGGGTTTCCGCACCTGGTTTTGTAACTTGTATGATCATATAATCCTGTTTTCGTGTAAAATCATTCCCTAACAGAAAACTTCCACATTCGACCAACACAACTGGGCGAATGTGCAGAGTCTATATATAGATTTTGTGTGTTTTCAAGTCGTAGAGAGTTTTAGTTCGGGTGTGTATTGTGGTCAGGTTCAAGGTTAAGTTGTGATAGTGTGTAAGTTCAATAGATTGACTAGGTAACTGATTGTAATACGTTTTTATGAAAGTTAATATATGAAAAAGCATTTAAAATGATGTTTTCTGTGTTTTGATCCGAGTTTTATCAGTTTGTTCATAACTAGGGTTTCCGCACCTGGTTTGGTTACTTGTATGATCATATATTCCTGTTTTAGCTAAAATCTTTCAATTACAAAGTGGTATCAGAGCCATACGGATCATACAACAACAAATTTGATAAACTCAGAGCTGATTTGGACATGATTTTGATCAAAATACATCTGTTTTTGACTAAAAATGGTTTTTGAGTGTTTTTGATTGATTTAGAGTTGAATTTGTGGATAAAATCAAGATTTCCAAGAATTAAAGTTGTTCCAAATTAATTCCGAATCAAAACCTGATAAAGATCATTCAAATCCATAAACTTTTGAAAATCAGAGATCAAAATAACCGTTTTTCAAAGTGTAACCGTTTTTCAAACTCAAAATGGGCGAACTTGCAATCTAGTGGGCGAACCTGACCAATAGTGGGCGAACGTGTGTAGTTTTTGGTCGAACCTAGCTTATTTCTGGGCGAACCTGGAAATTTGTGTTTGAAGTTTTCACTTTCGGGTAAGAATTTCCACGTTCGATTTGTCGGGCGGGCGAAAGTGGAATTCGTGAGGTCGAACGTAGCTTTTATTGGACGAAAGTGGAAAGGGTGTTTACTAATTCTACATTCTGTTGAAGTTCTACATTCGGGTGCTACCATTTTGGACGAACGTGGACAAAAGGGACGAAAGTAGGAGCTTTTTGGGCGAACCTAGAACTGTGTTTGGAAAATTTTCTAAGTGTTGAGATTTTCAAAGTTTGTGAACATCATGTGGAATTTTCCGACTACCCCGAGACCAGCAACAACACAACCACAACAGCAAGTGATGGACCCATGGACAGTGGCAGCACAAAAGACGAGCACACAGTCTTCGCAACCGATCAATTACATCGCTATGACTAGCTCGATGCCCCAAAGTGTTGCACCTCCAGCACCACAACCTGACTACTGGGGAGTAGCAGCAGCGGTGGTAAATACTCAAACTACCAATGCTATTTCCACACTAATAAATGACTTATCTTCAGGTAGCGGGAATCGGCCACCTAAGCTCATGGAGATGCAAGAATATAATCAGTGGCAGAAAAAGTTCAAGATCCACTTGGAAGGCATGGGAGTGGAAGGTGCAGAGGCATGGAGGATGATTGCTAGAGGTTACACAGCACCGGTTTTGGAGAACACCGGTGAACCAGTTCCATTGGAAAGTATGTCTTAGGAGGAGAAAAAGAAGTTTGCTGTGGAGAAGAAAGCTTATTCCCAGTTGACTCAGGCGATAACAAACGACTTATTGCATCAGTTTGGGACTTGCACTACGTCTAAGCAACTATGGGATGTGCTCAAGAATAGGCATGATGGGAATGAGAAGACTAGAAGGTTGAGGATGGAAGAGTTACGAAAGGAGTTTGAGAATTTTACTTATGTTGGAAATGAAACTCTAAAAGAATTAACTCCTAGATATTGTCATTTGCTAACTGAATTGTCTAGTTATGGTATACAGATTCCTATGACAGATTTGGTGGACAAGTTTGCAGATGCTTTACCACCATATTGGGATCAGCATGTGGAAGTTCTCAAGGAGAAGGATGCTTATAAATTCTGGACTATCAATGAGTTTGTGCAGAAGCTGGAGAACAAAGAGCTTGAGGAAAAGAGGAAGGCCAAAAGATCACAGATTCCTCAGAATCCAAGCTTATATTTTGGAGGCACTTCAGTACCAGCTGGAAACTCGAGTTCAAGGGGAGTAGTAGCACCACATGTTGCATGCATTTCCAATGTTATGGAACCACCAAAACCTACCATCAAATACATTGCACAAACCTCATCCTACTCACAACCATCATACACACCACCACCACAACAACAATACAACAATTCTTACATTTCACCATTCTCTCCAATACAGCAAGCAGCATTCTATACTGCTAGCCAATCTCAACAACCACCTCAACAAACACAATACATGAACCCAATGAATCAAACAAGTCAACAACCGGTGGTTTTGGAGACTTCTAATTTAGGAAATGTAACTGTTGAAGTTGCACAGCAACATATTGCACTAGTTTCTGCAATGGTTTCATCTTATAATGGGTTGGTTGCTAGTCAAATTGGAAACAATAATTTGACCAATGAAGACTATGCACAGATTGATAAGGAAGAGATGGAACTTATTGATATCCAGTGGGCTTTTGCGAGTATTATGAGAAGGGCAACGGAGTTTATTGAGAAGACGGGAAGAACGGATTTGGGAACTTCTCCTAACACAACCTATGGGTTCAACAAGGAGAAGGTTACTTGTTTTAATTGTGGAGGGAAAGGTCACTTCAAACGAGAATGTACCCAGCCACCAAAACAAGGGAACAGAAACCCTTTCAATGCAAGCTACCAGAACCGTCAACAACAAAACCAAAACCAAGTTTCATACCAAAGTAACAACAACTATCAAAACCAAAACAACTACCAAAACCGACAAAATAACTCTAACAATAACCAAAACAGACAACCAAACACACCAAACCAGACTCAAAACCAATCATCAAACAACAATAACCGAACAGTCATACCAATTACCACACCAAATGAGACACAACAGAATACCAATCAGAATCAAGCATTGGTGATTCAACAGGATGAACGGTTTGATTGGTCGGGAATGCAAATTGGTGTTGAGGAGATTACAACTGGTGGAAATGTGGCTTGTGTTGCCCGACAGGTTGATATTGAGGAGTCAGTGATAGTTAATGAGAAGGAAGAAACTGAGGTTGCAGTTGATGTATCTAAAGCAGAAGTGGAAGTGGTGAATGAACCTATTGAGGTTAAAGCTGAGGAAGCAAATCCGGGAGTGGTGATTGACACTGTTTCTGATGTTCCTGAAGAGTGTGAATCAGTTTACTTAGATTCAGACAGTGAATCAGATACAGAAGCAAGTGTTACATCTTTGGATGATGACATTGACCAGTTGCTAGCAGAAGCTGATTTTCTGAAGACGAGGAAGTCGTGCATTGCTGATGATGCCTTCACCAGGATTGATTATTCCAAGTTTTTCGCTGGAAAGGAAGCTCATTTTGCTTTGATGGCCATGACAGATCCTCCAAAACCTGTAAGTTCTGAGTGTAGCACTGATATTACTAGTGATAAATATTGTGGTACTTGTGATAGATTGACAGAGGAGAACAAAGAACTTCGTGTTCAACGTGATAGTGCTATCATGAACTGTCAATCTACTCGCAAAGAGTTGCATGCTTTCAACAAAGTACTAGATGGCTATAAAAAGGACATTTCTGATCTTAAAAATACTCTTTCATTAAAACAACTTGCAATTAATAACTATATAAATGAAATTGAGAACACTAAATTGGAAATGGCCGCCATTAAGTGCTTTGCTGAAAAAGTCAATAAGAAGTTGGAAAGTTATAAGCACATTGCTTATGTGGTAGACCACATCATTGATGATCAAACCACTAATTACAAGTCTATGCCATCTCCGGTGCTTTTTGAAAATCATAATTGTCATCAAGTAACACCGGAGAGCTCGGTAAAATCAGACTCATCATCGGAAAATGAATCTAATACCTCGAGTATTGGTGATCCACATTCCGATGTGAGGCCGATTTTAGGTTTGAATGATGAGGGTGTTACTGCTGAAAGCGTTGATTCAGACTCTGAGAATGATGATTCTGGTTGTCACCAAAATGCTAATGCATGTGAAATTCCTAAAGAAAATCACATCATTACTAATGAACCAGTTTCATCATCTCAACATGTGCATCTGATGGCAAATGCTCATCGTGAGAAAAAGTCTGAAAAGAATGTAGTTAAGAAAGAAATTGAGAAAAAGGTAAAGGATGAACCGTGTGACAAACCAGTCAAGGTGTTTTATCGGATGGAAGGATCCGATAAGATCATCTCTGACGAGGAATTTCCAATCAAAAATGCTAACTATGCTAAAATTGATAAAATCTGGCAAGAAAGCACCATTTGGTTCCCAAAACATGAGAGAACAAATGAAATCCCACCTGCCATTTTAAAGAAATTATATTTGGATGTTCCTCAAGAACCAAAGGTTCATGTCACAGAGTTCATTAGACCCAAAAACAGAGCTAATGGTTTTCATGAGCCTGCTTACTCAAAAGGGCCACTCCCTGAGAGTTTGAGGAATCAACAATATAATGATCAATATCCTGTTCGATCATTTGCTCAACCGAATGCTCCAAATGTTTTTGAGGAATACCGTGCATGCTTTAAAGGCGGGGAGAGAGGGCATTTACTTGCTCAATGCCCGTATGTAAGGCATAAAAGGCACGAAGTTGAAGTGAGGAATTCTATGAGGAAACCGATTGATCATTATGTTCCACCAAACAGACGTGTTGTTCCTCAACAACAACAGTTTTATAATCAAAATAATTTTTATCAAACGAGGAACAATCGTCCAGTTCAGTATGATCGCAGAAATCGGATTGCTATGGAACAATCATGGAGAAAACCAGTGGTGAACACAACAAATGATAGGCAAAAGGTTCCACCAAAACCTATTGTCAAGTCAAATGTTGGACCTAAGTCTGTTAAATCAGATAAGGTAACTAAGAGAGTTTCCTTTGCAAACAATGTTCAGAAACCGACTAAGAACCCAAAATCTCAGATTCGTATCTTAAAAAGAACTGAACAATCTTGGACACCAAATGGTTCTCCAGGTGCCTCAACTTCAAAATCTAATGAGAAAAAGGAAAATGTTTTGAATAATCCTAAAAAGATTGATCCAAAACAAGGTGTTGATGAGAATGTTTGTTTGAACAATGATATTCCAAGACCCAAGACTCAGGCTTGGGTCCCCCGAAAGAACTAACTGATTTACTTGATGTGTGCAGGGAGCTTCAGCTGGACCTATTAGCAGTCTTTGGATTGTTGATAGTGGAGCTTCAGGCCACATGACAGGGGATCTTGCGTTGTTGTTCGATGTGAAGAATATCAATGGTGGATATGTTGCATTCGCTGGGAATAAAGGTGGATATATCACTATGGAGGGGAGCGTGATTAATGGGATAGTAAGCTTTGAAAGGATATCATATGTGAAGCAGATCGACTATAATCTGTTGAGCGTCAGTCAAATTTGTGATAAACAATTCACTGTTCATTTTGATGACAAATCCTGCTACATTCTCAAACCGGGCTTCAAAATTCCAAAGGAGTGGGTAATGTTGAAGGCACCTCGCGTCAACAACCTCTATATTCTTGATATGTCCAAGGCGATGACATCACAGTGGCAAATAACATGCTTTCTATCCAAGGCGACCGAGAAAGAATCGATAATGTGGCACCGAAGAATGGGGCACATTCATCTGAGAAAAATGAATCATCTTGTGAAGAATGGGCTTGTCGATGGAGTAAATGTGAAACATTTCCATCTGAATGACAAGTGTGTTAGTTGTAAGAAGGGGAAGCAACACAAACAGTCCCACAAAGTGAAGAAAGTTAACTCTGTTGAGATGCCACTTGAGCGATTGCACATGGATCTATTTGGACCGGTCAAGCGCAAAAGTCATCTTGGGGAGCTTTACTGTTTAGTTGTCACTGATGACTACTCAAGATTTTCATGGGTGATGTGTTTGCAGAATAAAAGTGACACCTTTAACAACTTGAAAGTTCTGTTCACTCGATTGGAGAATCTCTACAACTTGAAGATAAAGAGAATTCGGAGTGATAATGGGATGGAGTTCAAAAACGCCAAGATGGATGAACTTTGTGAAAACAAAGGAATTCATCATGAATATTCGGCTCCGTACACCCCACAACAGAACGGTGTTGCTGAACGCAAGAATAGGACTCTAATTGAAGCGGCTAGAACAATGCTTGCAGACTCAAATCTTCCAGTAATGTTCTGGAACGAGGCGATTTATGCAGCAAATTGTACACTCAATCGGGTTCTAACAGTGAAGAAGTTTGGTAAAACATCTTATGAACTGTTACACCGACGAAAGCCGAACTTAGAGTAACTAGAACCTTTTGGGGCACCATGCACGATGTTGAATCCAAGCGAGAAGTTTAGTCCTAAAGCGGAAGAGGGATACTTTGTTGGATATGCAACCCCGCTCAAACGGGTATACAACAAGCGAACTCGTCGGGTGGAGGATTGGGCTAACGTGGAAGTTCAACGGTATACTCAAAATGTGCAAGGAATGGGTCCTGATTGGATGTTTGATTACAAAGATTTCTTTGAATCATTCAATATAGATAGCTTGGTTGAAGAAGCTGTTATCAGATTACTTTACGAGTGTGAAAACGCGGCGACTTCACCGTTGGTGCGTCCGATCATCGTGAACCCCCTACCAGCTTCTAATGATACCAATGTTCCTGTACAAGAGGAAGAAGTGTTTCAGGAGGCTTCTACTTCGTTAGACTCGTCAGAATCTGAAGATGAACAATTTGAAGAAGTTATCCTTGAACATGCAGAAGAACCAGAGGCACCGCCAGTGAACCCAACTCCAACTCCAGATGTTGCTTCATCGTCTAACACGGGTCATGATCTGGATGCTGTAGAGAACTTGACTATTCAGACGGGAATTATTGTACCTGAACATCCAGAATCTCGGATTCATCGTATTCACCCGCTGGAGCAAGTTATCGGTGATCCTGGAAGCAATGTGATGACCAGAGGGCAGCTGCGAAGTGTTAATTCGCCAGAGAGTTTTGGTGCTTTAGCTTTATATGCCAAAATACAAAAATCTGGTAGTCAAAATGATTGGTCGTTTGCGTGTTATGTGTCGCAGGTAGAGCCAAGGACATACAAGGACGCTTTGCTGGAGGACGCCTGGGTTGAGGCAAAGCAGGAGGAGTTATTACAATTTCAGAAATTGGGGGTTTGGACGCTCACGGATTTGCCACCTGGAAGAAAGAAGATTGGCACTAAATGGGTGTTTAAGTGTAAGAAGGATGATCGTGGGGTTATAGTTCGTAACAAAGCCAGATTGGTCGTGCAAGGATTCCATCAAATCGAAGGGATTGATTATAACGAAATCTATGCTCCTGTAGCACGCATTGAAGCTATTCGAATGTTTCTTGCGTTTGCTTCCTATAAGAAGTTCAAAGTTTATCAAATGGACGTCAAGAGCGCATTTCTGTTCGGGAAAGTCAAAGAAGAGGTTTATGTCGGGCAGCCACCAGGCTTTGAGGACCCAATCCACCGGGATAAGGTCTATGTGCTGAACAAAGCTTTATATGGCCTGCACCAGGCTCCGAGACAGTGGTACGAGGAGCTAAGTACATACCTCATGACAAAAGGATTTAAGCGCGGACTCGTCGACTGCACCCTATTCACGAAGAAATCAGGGGATGATTTGCTTCTGGTGCAGATTTACGTTGATGATATAATATTTGGTTCAACTAACGAGCTTTTATGCAGGGAGTTTGAAACTGTCATGCAGGAAAAGTTCAAGATGAGCGCAATGGGGGAGATGCAGTTTTTCCTAGGCTTGCAGGTGGACCAAAGACCCACGGGGATCTTCATTCACCAGACGAAATACGTATCCGAAGTCTTGAGCCGGTTCCAGATGGAGGATTCCAAGCCGATGGATACCCCGATTCAACCCAATCACGGGATTGGAGTGGACGCTAAGGGGGAGCTGACGGACCCATTTACATACAGAGCAATCATCGGATCTCTGATGTATTTGACGGCATCTCTACCAGATATTATGTATGCAACGTGTCTCTGTGCCCGCTATCAATCGAAGCCGAAACAAAGTCATCTGACGGCGGTCAAGCGTATCCTTAGATATCTGAAGGGTTGTCCCTCAAAAGGACTTTGGTACCCTAATGATGATGATTTTGATTTCATTGCTTTTAGTGATGCAGATTGGGGCGGCTGTGACAAGGATAGCAAATCCACTACAGCTGGTTGCCAGTTTTTAGGGAGCAGGTTAGTCACCTGGCATTGTAAGAAGCAGACTTCTGTGGCACTGTCTACCTGTGAAGCCGAGTACATTGCAGCCTCGAGTTGCTGTTCGCAAGTGCTCTGGATCCAACAGCAGATGGTGGATTACGGTTTGCAGTTTCTTAAAACCCCTATACACTGTGACAACGAAGCCGCTATCGCATTAACTAAAAATACTGAAAATCATTCTAAAGCGAAACATATCCGGATCAAATACCATTTTATCCGTGATTGTTACGCTAAAGAATTGATAGATATGGTCAAAATCCATACTGACTACCAACGTGCAGATTTGTTTACAAAAGCTTTTGACAGATCCCGCTTTGAATATCTTTTAAAAGTCAATAACATAAAGGAAAAACAGGACTAATCGGCACCTCGGTTTATCGCTTTTTAGTTTTAATTTTCTGTTTTTTTGCTAATTGGGAATTTCTCTTTACTATCGTAATCCTCAAAGAAGTTGATGCTTTCGAGTGGATTATTTAATCCTCAAAGAAGTTGATGCTTTCGAGTGGATTGTTTAAAATTTTCGTTAAAATTTTTATTGTTTTTCAAAAATATTAAAAACCCAAAAATATGTTCTTTATTTTAGGGGGAGTCATTTTATCAGAAAAAAACCAAAAACATTGAAAAATTCAAAAAGACCTAAAAATTAGAAAAACCAAAAATGATTTCCTGGATAAAAAGAGGAAATGATAGTACATCAGTGGGGATCTGACACAGGCTAAATAATTGTATAGTATAATGAGGCGTGTGTTGACAACGTGTGATATGCTGATAGGCTTCGTAGACTATATATTGCGTGCATTAGTGATACAAACATAACGAACTACGCGTTCGTGGCTGAACACCTCATGGGCATATGGTCTTAGTACCGTAATTTCGTTTGATAGGATTGCCAAAATCTGAGGTTTCGGGTCGTTATGTTATGGTTATCCGGGATATTCTGATTAAACTTTTGTCGTATTGATTTACGGACCTAGTTTAATCAGAATATTTGCTAAAAGAGCTTAAATGCCAAAACCGAAAGTTACCGAATTGAGGAACTTTATGTTTTATTGATCAAAGATCATTATTACATCGTATTGACTTACTGATGCAAATCAGTGGTTGATATCAGCCTCAACCTAGTGTATATGCAAATGTTACTCTGCTGCATTCGTTTGCTGACCTGTACACCTCTGTGCTATATACTTTGTAACTTTTACGTATAACTCTGGCATAATCACGCGTTACGATGAAGCTTTGTGCAATTACTTGATACGGGAGTATGTCGTGTGTGTGGGAACCACAACGTGTTAGTCTAATACACCTAACTCGTATCATTTTAAAGCAGTGCGTGATAGTCTGCATGTGAGCTTAAGTGGACCAATATATCAGCAATTGCCGTGTCACATACTGCTTCTAATGATAATATTAAACAAATAGATCAGCGCTGTGATCAGATTTCTCAGAAAACTGATATGATCCTCTTACTGGATATCAAAAAATGTTTACTGCTTTCATTTACTTTGATACATTTTACTTTTATTGTCAAAAAGATACAAAATCCAAAAAGATTTTAGGTGTGTTTTGCTAAAATTTCAGAAAAACCAAAGTTTTTGCATTTCTGCTTTATTTTTGATAACCGACGGTGCTTGATGGTCAATTTCTGAGATTTGATAACACCATCTGGGCTTTGTATCATTCAAAAAGTGAAATTATGAGTTTTTGAAGTTTAACAAATTGAAAAATGTTGAACGGGATTCGAATTCGTGAATTGGCAAAATTTTCAGATTTTTCCATTTCATATTCGTCCCTTAATTGGGTCGAATGTGGAAAAATCATCACATTCGGTTGTTTATTTTGGGCGAATGTGGGTATTTTTAAACAAATCTCACATTCGGGTGAACAGTATCTACATCCGAACAATTAATTTACGGCGAATGTGGATATATCCTACATTCGACCATCATAACGGGCGAATGTGGATGTTTATATATAAAGCCAAACCATGTTCGACCCTCATTCATAAATTTTTCAAAATTTTTCATAGAGACCAAGACTTGTTGCTGAGATTTTTCTTGATTGTGTTTCTTAATCCTTATCATATACTGATCATTTTAAGCCCTAATTCACAGGTAATGGAGCCACGAACAGATCAGAATCCTCGTTTGTGTTTTTCGGCCTAGGGTTTTTAATCTGAGTTGATTGAATGGATTTTAATGTTTGATTTTGTTAGCCGATCAATCTCCATCAGTTTTAGGGGGAGAATTATTAAGGAATTAGAATTTTATCATGGCTAAGTGGGTAATTGATTGAATATAGTATAAACCCTAATTCCTTTATTAAAAACTGATGAAAATTGATTAATATGAACAATTGGTTATGCACGAGTCATAATCGGCCATTTTAGAATGAATGTAAACCAAAATCAGAGTCTAATAACAAACTTGGAAAAATTTTGAATTTTGGGGTTTTTGCAGTTTTCACTTTCGATCCTTAGAACGGGCGAAGGTGGAAATTAACGGGCGAATGAAACATTGTTTTGGGCGAATGTAATTTTTAACTATTATATGTTCACATTCGTCCTGAATCCTTCACATTCATACCAAAATTTCACACATTCGACCTGATAAAAAGGGGCGAATGTGGAAAATGAAAATTTTAAAATTTTAAATTTTTGTCATTTTTTTGTATTTTAACGTGTTTTTCTGATTTTGACGTGCAGATGGCTGAGCAACCCGAGAACATTGAAGCTCAAGTGGAAAATGTCGTACCAGATCCGGTTCAGGAGGCTGAAGCATCTGTTTCAAGTAGATGGCCGTTTGAACCGTCTCACAACTGCTGTGCGTTTCTTGGAGATGTGGAGAAGAATACAGAATTTGCTGGCATTATTGAGTTTTTGAGGAGAAGCAGAATTGTACATGCCTTAGCTACACCAAAAATTATCTACAAAGACATAGTTGAGGATTTCTACATGAATGCGAAGTATGATTTTTGGGAAAATCAGACTATTATAAAGAGCAAGATTCAAGGCATGGAGATGTTTCTGACAGAATCTGACATTAGAGAAGCACTGCAGATTAAGTTTGAAGTCAGTGAAGATCCCAGAGAATTGTCATGGACTGAACAGAAAGCTTGCTTTCTGAGGATGAAGTACAAAGGTCCGATTACTGATGGATCTATGCATAAAGGGAAGCTGAGTGTGCAGTTCAAGTACTTTGCACATGTCATTATTCATGTCTTTGGATGTGTGAGCGGTGGATACGACGTCATGAGGAGAAGTTTGAGCTCATTGATGGGTGCGTTGACTCTTAACAAACCATTCAATGTATCCGGGATGATATTAGATCACATGCTCGAAATGTTAAAGGGTTTGAAGAAGAAACAGTTCATGCTATACCCAAGGTTTCTGATGATGATCTTTGATCATAAATATCCTGAATTGAGGAAGGATCCAACAAAGATCATAGGTCAAGATCACATGAACATCCGTACATTGGTGAGGATGAAAGGGTATAAAGGTGTGCCAGATGAGGAAAAGCCACCATATAGGAGATTGTTTGGAGCTTTGGCTAAACAGGATTACACTAATCCTGGGAAGAACAAAGCTAGACATACTGAGAGTGATTCTGATAATGATGATCCCTTGGTGTATGCTGATGCAAACACTAAAAGGAAGAGGCAGGTAGTCAATGCTGGAGCCAAAGGGAAGGGCAAAGCAAAGACTGATCAAGGGAGTTCGAAGCAACAGGTTGTTAGGAAGAAAACTACTGCAAAGAAAGGAACAAGTTTGGTTGATGAAGAATCAGTTGATTCAGAGGAGACTGAGGTAGATGAGCAGTGGGATTCGGATGAAGAAAGAGTTAGGACCACCAAACGTAAGGCCACTATGGTTGGTGAGTCTGAATCTCTTAACAAGACTATTGAAGAAGTATCACAGAAGAAGAAGCCGGTTGATGTTGATGAAGGAGGTTTAGGTGTTAACATGGATGAGTTGGAAGCAGGTGAAACTGTGGTTGTTAATTTGCCTAAACCGAAGCACAAATCAATGGCAAAGAAATCTAGTATGAAGCAGTTGAGAGAGAAAGAGATAGCTCAGTTGCTGAAAGGAAAAAGAATACCTGATGCTGGTACATCATCAAAGCTGTCTTCACCAGTTGCCAAGAAGCAGAAAAAGAGTAAAGAGGCTGAAACATTACCAGTTGATGAGTTCAATGTTTCTCTGGATAATGTTTTAGATATGTTTAGAAAACCTCAGAAGGAGAAAGCCAAAGAAGCTGAGCCATCCAAATCAAAGAAGGTTACTATTTCAGACGATGTGATGAAGCAGGTTAACAAAAAGATGGATGATATGATGAAAATGATTATAGCTCAGCAGGCAGAGATTGCTAAGTTCAAGCAGAATGAAGAGAAAATGCTTCAGATAGTGGTTGCTTCAAAGAATAAACAAGATGAGATTGAGCAGAAAGTAAAGAAACTTGAAGCTGATAATAAGAATCTTGAGGTTAAGTGTTCAAGGAATAGGAGTATGATTAAGGTGATCAAAGCTGACAACAAAGAACTAAAGGCTGAAAACAAACGCCTTAGTGATCTGTTGGATAGTTTGTATAATGAAGCACCAAAGCTGAAAGAAGGTGAAGAGGATAAGGAAAAAGGGGAGGAACAGGTAGACTTTGAGCCTTCTGATTCTGAAGAAGAAAAGGATGATGAGGAAGATGATGAGTCTGAGAAGAGTGATGATGAGGAGAGTAAGAAAAGCGATAAAGATGATGATGATGATGCTAATGGATCTGGGAGTAAGAATGATGATGATAGTAGTGACAGTGATGATGATGAAGGGGGAGATGACACTAGTAAGTTCACTTTCGAGAAGAGAACACCGAAGAAGGATGCTGGAGAATCTAGTTCTAAGAAGAAGAAAGGTGGGAATACAGATTCAGATGAAAGTATCTTCTGGAACAAAAAGGTGAGATCTCTAAATGATGATGCTAAGAAAGTGTATAGAGATATGTTGGAGAAGAGCGAATGGACTATAGAGTTCACAGGCAGATTTGCTGAGATCTTCCAGACTGATGATATGAGATATGAGCTGGAGTATAATGATCCTGATTTAGAGGAAGGTGAAGTATCTGCTGCTGTTGCCAAAGAAATTCTTGATGGTCTTGCACAGCGAGTAGGGAAATCATTTGAGGAGTTTATGATGGATGAGTCGATTCCAACTATTCCTGAAAAGGATATTGGAAATCACTCAGATGATAAGAATACTCCAGAGATGGATGAAGTGGAGATTGAGGATATTACGCATGAGGAATGTCCACAATACTTTAGACAGAATCATGAAGATGTGGTATTTCCAGACTTCACAGAGATTCCAAACACTTCAGCTAAGAAGAAAGCTAAGAAAAGAAGTGAGGAGTTTGTTGAGACGGTGTTTGGTGCTGATAAGCAACAATCTTCAAGTCAGACTGATGAATTGAAGACTTACTTGCAGAAGTTGAAGGAAATGGATGAAAACCGACCAAAGCCTGAAGCTCAAGGAAGTTTTTATAGATTTCATAATGCGAAGTTTAAAGGCAGAGCTCTTGGCTGGACATATTTGGGTAGATTGAAGTGTTTAGCTGCTAAATGGGAATCAGGAATTCTGTACTTCTACAGATTCATTGATTTGCTAACTCTACCGTACTGGGCGGTCAGAGACATTTGCAGATTCCCAATGTCTGGAAGTTCAGTGAATAATACTCATGTTGGTTGGTGTGCTGATAAGTTAGTCTGGGAGAGCAGGACGAAATGGAATAGGTTTAAGCCTCAATATCCCAGAAGAAAAGTTCACAGGGATATTGATCCTAAAACTGGTTTGAAGAGGGTGACCTTGATTTACAAAGCACCTGAAGTGATGAGAAAAATACCTCTGATGCCTATGCCACAACATTTCAGTGCTGACTTTATCTTTTGGTATTACGATTGGAGGAAGGCAGAAGCGGTGATAGTGTTGAGAGATGGGAAGGACAAATACAAGCATGTTCATGTATTTGATCCTATGTGGTTGATTAACTGTACTTTTGAAGACATCATCATGCTTTTCTACAATCCGATTCATCATGATCCCAATGATGCTGAACAGGCTAAGAAGTATACTCAAGTTGTGGGAGTTTGTTTTGCATATGACATAAACTCGGGGAGTAACTTGGATGCCAAACTTGGTAAGATGGTGAAGATGGCCGATGTGCCTAAACCGGTGAAAAGAAAGTTGGAGCCTGAGATGACAAAAGAGCAAAAGAAGCAGCTGAGGATTTATTTGTTGAACAAGGCGATGGACGAAGATCGAAAACGATCCAATCAATAGTCGAGGGGGAGTTTGTAGATGCACGAAGTGCGACTAGTGATTGGATCTGCATAATTAACATATGTTAGAATGTTTTGCTGATGGGTTGAAAGTGGAAGAATTGGGCGAATGTAAAGGTTTATGGGCGAAGGTGGAGTTAATCTGGGCGAAGGTGAAAGAGACTGATCAGAAGACACACATTCGTACCATGTTGTGGGCGAATGTGGAAAACTTCCACATTCGACCAACACAACTGGGCGAATGTGCAGAGTCTATATATAGATTTTGTGTGTTTTCAAGTCGTAGAGAGTTTTAGTTCGAGTGTATATTGTGGTCAGGTTCAAGGTTAAGTTGTGATAGTGTGTGAGTTCAATAGATTGACTAGGTAACTGATTGTAATACGTTTTTATGAAAGTTAATCTATGAAAAAGCATTTAAAATGATGTTTTCTGTGTTTTGATCCGAGTTTTATCAGTTTGTTCATAACTAGGGTTTCCGCACCTGGTTTTGTTACTTGTATGATCATATATTCCTGTTTTAGCTAAAATCTTTCAATTACAAAAGTCTTCACCTTCGACCTTTATGATTCTACCTTCGACCATACAGAAACTCTAACATATGTTAAGATCATAATCTGAAGCATTAGTCGCACATAATGCATCTACATATGGAAGGCCAGGTAGGCCACTTGATGACTGAGATAACAGTTGTTTAGCATGAAGCTGCTGATACTAGGCAGGAGTTGACTGCCACTAAACAGGATTTAGCAGCTACCAGGCAGGAACTGAATATTGTTCGTAATAGACTTATAGCAGCTTTGGGGCTAGGTGAAGAGGATCTTGAGGAGGATCCCAAAGAGGAGCCTATGGAAGGAGGATTTGATGCTATTGGAGCAGCATTCGAGGCGGCACTCAAAGATGAACTCGAGCTTGAGGCAGAAGTCGAGCCATTCAAGGTCGAGATTCAAGGCGAAAGGGAGGATGAAGGCTCGTGTGTCCTCATGGATCGCACAGACGATTGATTTTTACTATCTTAGTATTTTATATATTCGTATGATGACTTTGTCGTTGTGAGACTTGAGAACCGTTTGGCTTATGTTTGGATTATTATTATTATTATTATTATCAATCTACTACTTTGTCTTATTCTCGCATTTATAATCCATGTTATATTCTAGTTTACTTAAACTGCGTGAACGATGGTATGTGTGACATATTATTGTTTTCTCATGGCTATAATGTAAATGCAGAATTGCTATGACGGGAAGAGGGCATGGTAAAGGCAGCATTAGCATGACAAAAGAGGAGCTGAACATACTCATCAATGACTAGGTTGTTGCAGCTTTAACAGCTTTTCAAGCTGGCCAACCTGCTCATCACCCTTCGGCTTGTGCCTACAAATCTTTCATGGATTGTAAGCCTCATAATTTTTGAGGATCTGAAGGAGCAGTCGGGCTACTTAGGTGGTTCAAAAAGCTGGAGTCATGCTTTGCTATGTGTAATTGCTCCCCAGCTGATAGGGTTAAATATGCCACTGCTACACTTGAGAATGTGGCCTTATTGTGGTGGAATGCTCAAGTGCAGATGCTAGGAGTAGATGTGGCAAATACTACCCTGTGGGCGGATTTGAAGGAACTCATGAAAGAGGAGTATTGTCCTCGGGATGAGATTCAGAAGTTGGAGACAGAGTGTCTAAACCTAAAGATGGCGGGGTCGGAGATTGAGAGTTATACTACCAGGTCGCAGGAACTGGCGACAATGTGCCCTAATTACTCCACTCCGCCCTACAAACGGATTGAGTTGTATATCCAGGGATTGGTGGAAGAGGGACTGCTACCTCCTCGTGGTGCTTCATCTTTTGGTACCAATGATAACAAGAGGAAGTGGGAGAATGCATCTGGCAGACTCTTGAGTAATGGTAACCAGCAGCAGCAGAATAAGAAACATGACAGTCACAGCAGCGGCAGCAACCACAATCAATCACACGGTGGTTATCAGCGACATCGTCCCAAGTGCAATAGATGCAACTATCGCTGTGGTAAGATGGGTCATGTGCAGAAGGACTGTAGAGCCAACATCCCGAGAAATCAGCCAGCACCACAACAAGGTTAGCAACATAAGAATGGTAAAGGTTTTTTCTAGTGTGGGAGTAAGGGTCACTTCAAGAAGGACTGCCCACAGCTGAATGTGAATGGTAACAACAATAACGGGGTAACAATAACAACAGTAGTGGTAACAAGACTGGGAACAACAATACTACCAACAACAACAACAACAACAACAATGGGGCTCGTCGGAGAGCATTTGTGATCGGTTAAGGCGAAGCTAAGAATGACAACAATGTGTTGATGGGTACGTGTTCCTTAAACGACAACCTTGCTTCTGTTTTATATGATACTTGTGCGGACTTTAGTTTTGTGTCATTAAAACTTAGCAAACATATAGGGATGGTTCCTACTCTTCTTGATACCCCACATTCTATAGAATTAGCTAATGGGAAACCTATTGAGGTAACCGACATCCGTCGTGACTGTAAGCTCGAACTAGATGGGCAATTATTTGCCATCGATCTTCTGCCTATCACCCTGGGAAGCTTTGATCTCGTGGTTGGCATGGACTGGTTGTCCAAACAACGCGCCGAAATTCTCTGTCAGGAGAAGATTGTTCGTATCCCTCTCCCTAAAATAAAATTACTGACTATATGGGGTGATCGTGGTGGTGCCATGGTGGGCATCATCTCATTCTTGAAAGCCCATAAATGTATTCGAAAGGGCTATCCAGCCATTCTGGTTAACATTTATGATACTCGAGCGGAAGTTGAAACCAAGATTGAGGATATCTCGATAGTCCGTGACTTCCCAGACGTATTCCCCGAAGAACTACCTGGACTTCCACCTGTTCGTCAAGTGGAATTTCAAATAGAACTTGCACCTGGAGCGGCCCTAGTTGCACCAGCACCATATCGCCTAGCACCAGGCGAACTTCAAGAACTGTCTACCCAACTCCAAGAGCTATTGGATAACGGTTTTATTAGACCTTTTTCTTCACCTTGGAGATTCCCCAGTTCTATTTGTTAAGAAGAAGGATGGGAGTTTCCGTATGTGTATTGATTATCGAGAGTTAAACAAGGTGACGGTTAAAAACCGCTACCCTTTACCTCGTATCGATGACTTGTTCGACCAACTTCAAAGGTCGAGTTTCTATTCCAAGATTGACTTGAGGTCAGGGTATCATCAACTGAGAGTCCGAGAGGAGGATGTGGCGAAGAAAACCTTTCGAACTCGTTATAGACATTATGAGTTTTTGGTGATGCCATTTGGACTAACCAATGCACCGGCTGTGTTCACGGATCTTATGAACCGCGTGTAACATTCATGATTTCTCCAATAATTTAAATATAGACAAAATTACAGAAAACATCCTTTATGTTTACCCAAAGTTGCAGGTTTAGTCCTTTATCTTTAAAAGTTGCAGGATACCTCCTTTATCGAAGTTTTTGTTGCACGTTTCATCCTTTACACTAACTCTGTTAGTGTTTGTCGTTAACTCCCCCTCACATGCCAAGCATGTGAGGGTATTTTCGTCAATTTGTATTTAAAGGACCTTTTCTGTAATAAAAGTCAATTTGTATATTAAAGGACGTTTTCTGTAATAAAAGTCAATTTGTATATTAAAGGACGTTTTCTGTAATAAAAACAAATAACAAAAATATAAATAAAATATTATATATTCCGAAAACATTAAAAACAAATAACAAAAATATAATTAACAAAAATATTATATATTCCGTTCTATAGTATGTATAAATAAAAACAAATAACAAAAATATTATATATTCCGTTCTATAGTATATATAAATAAAAACAAATAACAAAAATATAAACAAATAACAATATAAAATATTATAACTTTCCACAATCCAAAGTATTTCCTTTTTAGCTATTTTTTTTAAAATATCCATTCGACCCATTACTAATAAAACATTACACGAATCAATTAAGTAATATATGTTGAACTCCAACATGTTAAATGGATCGGGCCAGCCAATTTAAGCACATGAAACAAGTGTTCCTGGATAGCACATTATTGAAAAAATAGTTTCTCATGTATGCAGTTTGTATATGTTTTGTTGAATTTTTGTTTTATACTAAAGGTAGGCAATTTAGTCATGTAACGGACAATTTAGTCGTTTACTAAAAAATACTATGTTTATTGAAAAAGTAGTTTCTGATATATGCAGTTTGTATATGTTTTGTTGAATTTTTGTTTTATGCTAAAGGTAGACAATTTAGTCATGTAACGGACAATTTAGTCGTTTACTAAAAAATACTATGTTTAGAATGTATCCGCTTTTAGATAAAAAATACTATGTTTTGTTTTATAGAAAGTTTGATGTTTTATTTGACTTCTTTGAGATAAAAAAAAAATACAAAGCCCACCCATATGAATAACTGAATATGAAAACATATGAATCGTCTCAGCTGATAATTTTATTGTCATGGGATGTAACAACTGATTTTTTTATTTATATATACTATAGAACGGAATATATAATATTTTTAATGTTTTCGAAAGAGAAGATATTTTTGTTATTTGTTTTTATTTATATATACTATAGAACGGAATATACAATATTTTTGTTAATTATATTTTTGTTATTTGTTTTTAATGTTTTCGGAATATATAATATTTTATTTATATTTTTGTTATTTGTTTTTATTACAGAAAACGTCCTTTAATATACAAATTGACTTTTATTACAGAAAACGTCCTTTAATATACAAATTGACTTTTATTACAGAAAGGGTCCTTTAAATACAAATTGACGAAAATACCCTCACATGCTTGGCATGTGAGGGGGAGTTAACGAGATAATTTAACACCGTTAGTGGTAAAGGTCGTTTTATGCAACCAAAAGTTCATTAAAGGATGAAACCTGCAACAAAAACTTCGATAAAGGAGGTATCCTGCAACTTTTAAAGATAAAGGACTAAACCTGCAACTTTGGGTAAACATAAAGGACGTTTTCTGTAATTTTGTCTTAAATATATCTTTAGGACCAAAAGTGACAACAATCCAAACCCGCATAAACCGAGTTTTAACATAACGATTTGGACAGAATTATAATAACTCAAGTTTTAGCAAAACCAAACCTTTTTCAGGGACTAATTTGGCCAAAAAAATAAAACTGAGGACCTAGATGTAAAAGGTTTGGGTTTTGGACTGAAGTGGCAAAAGTGACTAAACCTCAGAGACGATTTTGGCTATTAACTCTAAAAAATATTAACAGAATATTTATAGTGAATCTTAGTCATCGATTTATATATATACAATTGAATTTAAATTTTGTAAATATCAATGGAGATAAAGCTTGTATTAATAATAAGTAATTAAAAAAAAACGTGATGTACATTAAAAAAAATAATGATAATAATAACTTTCTTTCTTTTATTATTGTTATATTTTTAAATTGGTTAAAGATTATGAGAAAGTTGATTTATTTTGGGTAATTCAATTACGCTAAATATAATTATTATCATTCTTGAATGAAAGTCAATGACATCATAAATCACGAATCGTTTTAGTAATAACCAGCAAAAGATACGCGCTTCGCTGCGGGATTTCAGACGGTATCAGTTTAGTTTGGTATGATATCGAAACTCGGTACAGTAACCAAAAGAAATAATGCTAAGAAGACATCGATACGTATTTTGTATTGTTCGAAAATCATAAAAAGAAATTTACATCGGACACTATCGTTGTGGTGTTGGATCTCGGAAAAATTAAAAATTGTTTTGAATTAAATGGTAAAATGAGTGAATAGCATCTTGTGAAAATTTAGTGTCTTATAGAATCAAGATTATAGTTTTATGTGTGGTATTCGCCTATTCGGTATTCAATTGATAAATTTATATTTATATTAATATTAAATCAAGTTAAATGAAAAACAAAAGTAAAGAACAATTTAATAAGTAAAATGGGTCAAGTCATTACTCCATCCTTCAGTCTTCCTGAACATCCATTTACCCTGGTTATATTAGAAAGAGAAAAAAAATAAAAATAATATACAAGTCATATCTCAACATAAGTTTGTGATGCACGTGACTATGGAGAAAGAAGAAAGAGAATACTTTGAAAACAAAAAAAACCCAATTTTAATGATTTAATAATAGAGAATGAAAAAGACTCGTTGGATCAAAAATCAACGGTAGTGATAGGCACTGAACACTGTTTACGTCAATTTGTTTTGTTGCATATAAGAATATGCGGGATTAGTATGTTTACCAAAATTGATAATAAGCAATTTTTTTTAACAAGGTGGTCATATTAATCACCATTCAAATATTACTACAAAGATTCCTTTTTGGATTTTTTTTTATGCTTTCCCAAGCCCACTTATTTTTGCCAAATACGTAGATTTCTTCAACAACCAAAAAAAAATACCCGGCTAATTCAAATCCTCTACCCTATTTTTTTTAAACCCGTAGATTAAGTATTTGATGGGCTATTAAGATCCACCGATTTCGGACCTTCAAACTAATCTATCCCAAACCGTGTCTATCATTATAACTTGAGACCTCTCCCCCGGATCTCAGAAACCTTCGGCGAGTCCTATCCCTTAAGTATTGTCCTCTCTATTTATAAAACTTGTTATGCCGTCTTCGCTCGTTGTTTGTCGACAACTGCCGCACAACTCGCTATCACAAGCATTACTGATATGTAGTTAGTAGTTAGTTACAAAGTTAGTTACAAGTTCAAGTGTCTGTTTGTAAAAGAATAATAGTCGGAGGACTAATAGTGTCAAGTTTGTAATAGTTTTGAAAAGTCGTTATAAAACAGTTAGGGAGCTCCCACAATGGGGAGCTTGGTGTTTGGGTTAATCCCTCTTCTCTCTTAGATTCTTATTCTAAACATTAAGCCCTATCATTGGTATCAGAGCCACCGACCCTCGTCGGAGCTCCTACCACCACCTATCACCGTCGTATTCCGCCACCGTAACTGAATTCTGTTGCTTTTCCGATCATCGTCTTCAAAACAGTTAATCATTCATTTCGTTATTCTCATTCAATTCAATTCATTTCTTGATTCTTTTTCGTTTCAGTGCTTGGATTAATCAATTGTGATTAATCTACTCTTAGGGTTTGATCAATTTGTGATTCGACTCTTCCTAATTGTTCTTGTGTTCTTGATTTCTTTTCTTCTGTTCTGTCTTTTTTAATAGCCAGAATTGGTCAATTGTGATCAATTCACTCCTGGTTTGGTCAATTTGTGATCAAATCATCGAAATTCAGTAATATTCTTTGATTTCTTGATTCAATTGTTAATTCTTCATTGTTGTTGAGTATGACTACTGGTACAAGACAGCAAGAAATGGAAAAGCAAATTAAAGATAATCAAATAACATTGGGAAAGATGGAGATCATCGTTTAAGATCTTCAGGATAATTCTCAATTGATTAATAATAACAGGCAAACTGTTACTCAAAATGCTGAAGAGAATATGGCAGCAGTGGCCCAAATCCAGTTGCAGATACAATCATTGTTAGATAAAATGACTGTAATGGAAAACAATAGGGGAACAGTTGTTAATGGGGGTCAAGATACACGTCTAGCCAGATTAGGGAGACTAGATTTCCCTAAATTTAATGGTGAAGATGTTGAAGGCTGGATTTACAAATGTAATCATTTTTTTGAGGTTGATAGAACCCCTGACAATCTTAAGATGAGGTATGCAGTGGTTAATCTTGAAGGGAAGGCCCTGCAGTGGCATCAAGGTTATCTCAAAAGTAATAACCTAACCATTGATACTATCAGTTGGGAAGATTATAGCAGGTCTGCTACTGCTAGATTTTCCTTAGATCTATTAGAAGATGCTATTGAAGAATTGAAGAATCTGCATCAAACTGGTAGTTTACAGGATTATTGTGATGCCTTTGATGCATTATTAAACAAAGTCACCATTTCTCAAGATTATGCTGTTAGCATGTTTGTGGGTGGACTGAAAATGGAACTAAGATGTTTGGTGAAAGCTTTTAAACCAAGAAACCTGAGAGAAGCATATGCAATTGCTAAACAGCAAGAAAATTTGCATAACACCTTATTTGGCACCCAAACCAACAAGAAATACACCACCTCTAGTTCATCTTATAACCAAAAACCTTACAACAGCCAATTGAAACCACCTTCCACAATGAATGCAAATTCCCTACCCTTATTACCTGCACCAAAACCTATCAATTCTGTTCCTGTCAAAACCACCAGAAGACTAACCACCAAAGAAATGGCAGAAAAAAGAGAAAAAGGGGAGTGTTTCTGGTGCAATGAGAAATTTAGCCCTAGCCACAACTGTAGAAACAAGCAATTGTTTAACCTGGAGTTATCTGATGATCAAGAAGATGATTATGTTGAGGGAACTGCCATGGAAGATGAATGTATTGAAGAAACTCCTCATATATCCCTGCATGCAATTACAGGTATACCTTCTTTTTCAACCATGAAGATTACTGGATCAATTGGTACCAGGAAATTGTTGATCTTAACTGTTTCAGGATCAACTCATAACTTCATTGATATCAAATTGGTTAAAAAGTTACAGTTTGATTTACAAAAAGTTAAACCAATGAAGGTAACTGTGGCTAATGGTAATCAGTTAGAATGTGGGTTAAGATGTAAAAACTTTAAGTGGATGATGCAAGGGGTATGGTTTGTAGCTGATGTGTTAGTCCTTCCTTTGGAAAATTATGATATGGTACTTGGGGTACAGTGGTTAGCCACTTTAGGGGACATTATCTGGAACTTCACTGATTTGACAATGAAGTTTTCAGTTAATGAGAAGGAGTATGTGTTGAAAGGGACTGAAAATAATAAGATCAAGTTGTGTTCTAGTGAGAAAATGTCTAGTATGTTGACTACAATGACAGGGGTAGTTCAGTCCCAAATTTTTGGCTTACAACTGTCACAATTAGAAGGGAAAGAATCCTTTGAATCTACTACTGTGTCTGATTCAGTAGTGGATGAAAGGTTGCAAGAAATCATAGAGGAATATGATGATGTGTTTCAGGTTCCTAAGTCCTTACCTCCCAAAAGAGAATGTGATCATCAAATTACCCTTATCAATGAAAACAAGCCTATCAACCTAAAGCCTTACAGATACCAAGCTTTACAAAAAGATGTGATAGAAAAAATGACTCAAGAGTTGTTAGATACAGGGGTGATAAGAGGCAGTAAGAGTGCTTTTGCTGCACCTGTAGTTTTGGTCAAAAAGAAAGATGGAAGTTGGAGGATGTGTATTGACTATAGGCAGTTAAATGAAGCCACAATAAAAAACAGGTTCCCTATTCCATTGATTGATGAGTTGTTGGAGGAGTTAGGGGGGGCTACTGTCTTTTCAAAGTTGGACTTGAGATCTGGATATCATCAAGTCAGAATGTTTGAATCAGACATTCATAAAACTGCTTTCAGGACTCATGAAGGTTTGTTTGAGTTTCTGGTGATGCCATTTGGATTGACAAATGCACCAGCAACTTTTCAAGCTCTTATGAATCAAACTTTTAAGCATTTTTTGAGGAAATTTCTATTGGTTTTCTTTGATGATATTCTGGTGTATAGCAAAGATATGCATCAGCATAGAGATCATTTAAGAATGGTATTGGAAACATTAAGGAATCAGCAGCTGTTTGCTAAAAAGTCTAAATGCAGTTTTGGAGGAAGGAAGGTTGAGTATTTGGGTCATGTTATCACTGCTGAGGGTGTAGCCACTGATCCATTAAAGATAGAAGCAGTTGTGCAGTGGCCTGTTCCTGTCACTGTTAAACAACTCAGAGGCTTTCTAGGCTTGGCAGGCTACTACAGAAGATTCATTCGTTCCTATGGTATTATTGCTAAACCCTTAACTGATATGTTGAAGAAAGATGCCTTCAAATGGTCAGAAGCAGCTCAGTGTTCTTTCCAGCAGTTGAAGCAAGCATTGAGTACAGCTCCTGTATTGGCATTACCTGACCTTCAGCAAATGTTCATTGTTGAGACAGATGCTTCATCAATGGGTATTGGGGCTGTTTTAATGCAGAGCCATCACCCATTAGCTTTCATCAGCAAGGCTTTGTCCCCAAGACAACAAACCTTGTCTGTTTATGATAAAGAGCTTCTAGCCATCTTGTTTGCTGTGAAACAGTGGCATTATTATCTAATTTCTAACCATTTCATCATTAAGACAGACCAAAAGAGCCTCAAGCATTTAATTGACCAGAAGATTACTACTCCTCTGCAACATTCCTGGATGGTCAAACTTATGCATTATGACTATGAAATTCAGTATAAGAAGGGTGTGGAAAATGTAGCTGCTGATGCCCTCTCAAGAGTACAAGGTTCTTCTCTTTTTACTCTCTCAGTCTCCTCTTTTGAGCCCTTGATGTTGGAAAGAATTAAGCAATCTTGGGAGTCTGATGATGTTATTAAGGGTATTATTGAGAAGCTGAAACAAGGTGATCAGATGGGTCACTTTAGTTGGGAACATGATTTATTGAAAAGAAAGGGTAAATTGGTCATTGGCAATGATTTGCAGCTAAGGAAAGACTTAATAATACACTGCCATGATTCTACTGTTGGGGGTCATTCAGGGTACCATGCCACATTGCAGAGACTTAAGAGTTTTTTCTATTGGAAGGGGCAGTCTAAGGCAGTCAGGGAATGGGTTAGAAGCTGTACCATTTGTCACCAATCTAAGTATGAAACAGTTGCTGTTCCAGGTTTAATTCAACCTCTACCTATTCCTACTTGTATCTTCTCTGATATCAGTATGGATTTCATTACTGGATTGCCTAAGTCCAGGGGCAAAAATGTCATCTTTGTTGTGGTGGATAGGCTGACTAAGTATGCTCATTTTATGGCCCTTACTCATCCTATTTCAGCAAGTTCAATGGCTAAGGCCTTTGTTGATAATGTGTATAAACTGCATGGTTGGCCAACCACCATAGTTTCTGATAGAGATTCTATTTTTCTCAGCAGTTTTTGGCAAGAGTTCACAAGGCTTCAAGGTATTGCTGTTAACATGTCCACTGCCTACCATCCACAAACAGATGGTCAGACAGAGGTTGTTAATAGATGCTTGGAGACATATTTGAGATGTATGATCTTACATTACTCTGATTCATGGGCTTCTTGGCTCTCATTGGCTGAATGGTGGTATAATACAAATTACCACACATCCATTAAGACCACTCCTTTTCAGGCTCTTTATGGTATTCCTCCTCCAATTCATGTGCCCTATGTCAATAGAGATACAAAGGTGGCTGCTTTAGATGAGACCATGTGTTCAAGAGAATAAGCTATTACTATTCTAAGATCAACTTTGCAAATGGCTCAAAACAGGCTTAAACAGCAGGCAAATAAAAGAAGGTCTGACAGACAATTTCAGGAGGGTTCTTGGGTTTATTTGAAGCTTAGGCCCTATATCCAATCATCCTTAAGAGGTACTTCATTCAATAAGTTCTCACCAAAGTATTATGGACCTTATTTGATTATTGGAAAGATAGGAGAGGTGGCCTACAAGCTAGATTTGCCACCTGATTCACAGCTGCATCCTGTATTCCATGTATCTCTTTTAAAAGCTGCTAATGGTCCACCAGTAAGAGTCACTCCTATTCCTCAGGTCCCTCGTTTTTCTTTACAGCCTGCTAGAGTTCTGGACCAACGAGTGGTGAGAAGAGGCAATAAAGCTGTCTCTCAAGTCTTAGTTCAGTGGATGGGTCAAACTTTAATGGATGCCACTTGGGAAGTGAAACATGACTTCCAGCTGAGATTTCCTGATTTCAAGTGTGACTGATGGAATGTTTGTGCTTACTACTTCCTTGTGGACAAGGAATGTTTCATACGGCGGGAGTATTGATATGTAGTTAGTAGTTAGTTACAAAGTTAGTTACAAGTTCAAGTGTCTGTTTGTAAAAGAATAATAGTCGGAGGACTAATAGTGTCAAGTTTGTAATAGTTTTGAAAAGTCGTTATAAAACAGTTAGGGAGCTCCCACAATGGGGAGCTTGGTGTTTGGGTTAATCCCTCTTCTCTCTTAGATTCTTATTCTAAACATTAAGCCCTATCAATTACCTTCTCTTGTGTTCGTTTTGATAGCCACAATCATTGCCTTCTGCTCACAAGCAATTGCTGTTAGCACTACGAATTTGAACACCCCTGCCTCGTTAGCCGCCGCTACTTAGATCGAAGTTTTTCTCCTGATGATTCATGGTCGAATTTTACTCGAGTTGAGAAGGTATAATCTTCTAGTCAGCCATCTTATTGTTGTCCGTAACTAAATATCAGTAATATGGGTCTAGGATTTCGGTGAACGGAAAAGATGGGTAATACATGAAGGGTTACGTACCCAATATGTGGGAATTTGTCACTAAACAAAGTAGCTTTAGCGACAAATCTATTTGATTAGATAAATGCAAATTTTTATTCTAAAATGTAAAGTAAGCTTATATAGACTATTGCATAAGTTTGCTTTACAAAATATTTTGGCGAACAAAATATGACTCCAAGGTCAATGTTTTGAAAACTAAGAGTGTTATAAACATGATTATAGTATGTTATCAATATATTATACAAATTACCAACGTTTTGATATTTAATGGATGCATAACTTTAAGATCATATTTAAATATGTACTTATGTTAACTGCATAATTTTGTAATCAAAACAAGACATGACGTTGGTATAATTATAACATGATGATAAACTATATGTTTGTATTATATTATAGATCCAATTCGAAGGAATCATAATTTTTATTTCGTGAACTATTTAGGACAATTCTTAGGGTTCCCTCAACAGCAAACTGTGAATCTAAGCTATAACAAATCAAGGTGAGTTTACATAACCCCTTTTTACTGTTTTACATTTTTGGGGTGAAACATGTTACAACATTTATTTACAATTCAATCATAAGTGTCTATGTGCTATTCTATGTTGCATTATGTCTTAAACATTACTAGGGTAAGCACATTATTCTAGCATAATCATTAACATTGATCAGCCGACGATATACAATGATAGATCTATTGGACTGACAACCCCACCCGGATACGTGTACCTCCTACATAGGTAGCGTGGGTGATTGTTATCGAACTTATAACAAAATTGAGTGAACCATATGCGTATGGGATGGACCACAATATTCTAGTCACAAGGTTTGATTATACACTCGATTTACCTGATAGTTTTGTTTTCACATATGGACTAGATTTGCCATGACATTCGAATTGTACAAGTCTTTATTCAATATTCAAACCTATGTAATTCTCACCAACTTTTGTTGACCCAAAATATTTTCAAACTTAACATGTTTCAGGTTATAGCTTGCTTGAAGATTAGAGTTAATGCTTGAAGATGCATATTTAGTATTTCTCATTTGATGTACAAATTCTTATAACAATTGTATGTAATTTATTTAAATCATTTAATGAAATTTATTATTTACCATGAGCTACTGAACAATCGTCAATACGTGACATCCCGATGTTTCCGCCATAGGTTGGGGTGTTACACCGCGTGTGTAAGCCTTATTTGGACAAATTCATCATAGTGTTCATAGATGACATATTGATCTATTCCAAGAGCAGGGAAGAGCATGAGCAACACCTGCAGCTGATATTGGAACTCTTATGAAATGAGCAACTGTATGTGAAATTCTCTAAATGTGACATCTGGATTCGAGGCAGGAATACATGTCGATCCCGCCAAGATTGATGCTATTGAACAGTGGGAGGCTCCTAAGACTCCTACAGAGGTACGCTAATTCCTAGGTCTTGCGGGATACTATCACAGATTCATTGAGGGATTCTCTAAGATCGCTCAACCCCTCACTGCTTTGACGCAGAAGGGTATTACGTACAAGTGGAGAGATGCCCAAGAATCTGCTTTTCGTTTATTAAAGGCAAAGCTTTGCAGTGCATCAATTCTATCACTACCTGAGGGTACAAACGACTTTGTGGTGTACTGTGACGCGTCTATCCAAGGGTTAGGATGCGTGCTGATGCAGTGTGGTAAGGTGATCGCATATGCTTCGCGTCAATTGAAAGTACATGAGAAAAATGACACCACCCATGGCTTGGAACTAGGAGCAGTAGTTTTTGCTCTGAGGATTTGGAGGCATTATCTCTATGGAACAAAGTGTATGATCATCACAGATCATAAGAGCCTCCAACACATATTCGATCAGAAGGAGCTGAACATGTGACAGCGTCGATGGGTCGAGCTTCTGAATGATTATGACTGTGCCTCAAATATCATCCAAGGAAAGCTAATGTAGTAGCAGATGGCCTTAGTCGTAAGGAAACGAAGCCTAAGCGGGTGCGAGCTTTACAGCTCAATATTCATTCTGATATTCCTGGTAAGATACGTGAAGCCCAGGTTGAGGCATTGAAAGAAGAGAACGTCGGGCTCGAGACACTGCATGGTGTTGATAAGCACCTGGAGTTGAGGATAGATGGTCTTCAGTACTTCATGAATCGAGTCTGGATTCCTCGTTTTGGAGATCTCAAGCAACTGGTGCTCGACGAGGCTCACACCTTTCATTACTCGGTGCATCCTGGTTCGGATAAGATGTACCAAGATCCCAAAACCCTTTACTGGTGGCCAAATACGAAAGCTGAGATAGCCACTTATGTTAGTAAGTGCTTACCTTGTGCAAAGGTTAAGATTGAATATCAGAAACCTTTAGGCTTACTCCAGCAACCAGAGATCCTTATGTGGAAATGGGATGGGATTTATATGGACTTTATCATAAAGCTCCATAAAACGCCAAGTGGGCATAACATGATTTGGGTAATCGTCAATCGTTTAACCAAATTGGCACACTTTCTGGCAATAAAGGAAACTGTCACGCTAGAAAGACTGGCCAACCTCTATCTCAAGGATATCGTCTCTAAGCATCGGGTTCCTACTTCTATTATATCCGATCGCGACTCGCGATTTACTTCTCATTTCTGGACTACCTTCCAAGATGCATTAGGGACTCGTTTAGATATGAGCACAACCTATCACCCGCAAACGGATGGACAAAGTGAGCGTACCATCCAAACATTGGAAGATCTGCTACGAGCGTGCGTGGTGGACTTTGACAATAGTTGGGATAAGCACTTGCACTTAATCGAATTCTCGTATAACAGTTACCACACTTCTATTCAGTGTGCGCCTTTTAAGGCACTATATGGATGCAAGTGTAGGTCTCCCATCTGCTGGACTGAAGTTGGAGATAGCCAGTTGACAGGTCCCGAACTCGTGCACGAAACTTCTGAGAAGATAGTGCAAATCAGAAACCGGATGGCTGCTGCTCGTGATCGATAGAAAAGTTACACTGATAAGCGTAGGAAACCTTTCGAATTCCAGGTTGAGGACAAGGTACTACTAAAGTGGTCACCTTGGAATGGTGTCATTCGCTTTGGAAAACGGGCAAAGTTTAACCCGCGATACGCTGGACCATTCGAGATCGTCGAAAGGATTGGTCCAGTAGCTTACAGGTTAAACCCGCCTGATGAATTCAGTGTAGTGCATAATGTATTCCACGTCTCCAATCTAAAGATATGTCTCTCTGATACGACACTGGTGGTGCCTCTAGAAGAGATCCAGGTGGACGACCAGCTACGGTTCGTGGAGGAACCAGTGGAGATTCTTGAGCAGGGCGTCAAGAAACTCAGACAGAGTACCATACCTATTGTTAAGGTGCGATGGTATTCCCGGCTAGGACCGGAGTACACGTGGGAACGCAGGGATCAAATGCGGCTAAAATACCCACATCTCTTTACTGAACCTGAACCTGTACATAGATCAAAAGCTAAGCATAAAGCAGCCCTCTCAAAGTGAATTTCGTGGCGAAATTCCTTTCAACTTGGGGATGATGTGACATCCGGGAACCAAGCACACATTTTTCTAGCTGGCTTTACTGTTTACTTCCTGAATTTCGGGACGATGTGATACCCCGCAATTTCAGGTTCTTACTGTAACTAAACTCTAGTTACTCGTATTTACAATCCTTTGCATTCTACTTAACTAGAGTTGGCTAGATAAGTCACACGTGTACACACGAGATGTATATGTACCTATGGATTATCATTTAATGAACATATGATACCTATGAAACAAAATACATGTTAATGTGGTCATCCAAACCCCACATATCATTGCTTGACAAACATATGATATAACCAATAAAGACTAGCAAATGTTAATCTACGTATGTACATATGAATCGATCTCTTATACCCCTATATGTACCCATATATACACACGATACATACACTAGACTTTGACAAGAATTAAGCTAGTTTTCACTAAAACTACTAACAACTAAACCAACTTATACTATCTAGTTATGTCCAAGTAAACTTTATCCTTGTTAAACGCCTTCTAGAAGCCGATATACGTACATACATACACGTAAATGCACACACACATGATCAAGAACACATGCTTCTTCCTAGAATCTAGTTATTGATGTGTCACCATCCTAGCCTATCAACTAACCTATGGAATGTTCTTGTAGTTTCTTGGTGACCGATTTCCACACATAAGTTTCTCCAAAAGTCCCTATCATGGGAATGTCCAAACTATACACTAGAATAGCATGGAGGCTCCTAGACTTCACTCCATCTCTACCTCTACCTATACCTCATATAGATGGATCCCTCTTTTTCTTGCCCACGGCCGAACACAAGTCCTAAGGGCCAACACATGTTCCTATCACCTAGTTGACATACTCTTGCACTAGAAAGGAAACACCAACTAACTAACTAACCTTCCCAAGGTTAACACCATCCCTAATTTGGTTATAACCAATCAAACACAAGAAGCATGGAAGAAACATCACTACCCTCATGGGCCTACTAATCCTACATCCATGAGTTGTCACAATCACTCTATCCCAACCTAATAACATTCGGCTGCCCCTCCATCTATTCATCAACAAAAGCTTTTCTAAGACTTGCACAAAAAAGGAAACAAACATGAAGCATGGAGCTTTCCAAGGCATGACACCAATCCTCCCCAAACTACCAAACAATCGGTCCACATGTGTGTCACAAGAACCATCGTTATCATTCACAAGTACACAAGAGTTAGAGACAAATCTATGTCCGATGAGGAGTCACTTTCATGCCTTGTCACCCTCAAAACACGGCTAGCAAACATTCCCTTATGAGCCGCCCCCTTTGATCAATTTCCAAATTGGTATAACCTCTAGGGAACTAATCGGCCACATGCATGGAAGGACAAGGAGTATGATAAGCAATCATCAAGTTACACCAAAAAGAGATACAATCCAAGACATGAACACACTCCCACATCAAGTCAACACCTCCTCTAATGTCTTGTCCATTTCAGTCGGCTCCTACTTCCCTAGGATGCATGACACAACCTCCTACACATGCCTTACACCAAGAGAATGATTGACACCATTAACACACCACTAACCTATGCAAAAAGGCTTACTTCTTTTGTTGCTTGGCACCCCTCATTCGGCCTATATAAGAAGGCTTGAATCCATCCTCATTCCTTGCACCATCACTCATCACAAACACCTATTCCCTCTATTAAAACACTCGGCCAAGCACTAGGGAGCATTCAAGACGAAGCCACCAAGGGACGAAGGGAGCAACCACAAGGCTTCCTAGCTCGGATCATCATTTGGAAAGGTACATTACACCTATAAGCTTCATTATCACGGCCTATCCCTTGTTAACCCGACCCTTGGCCTTAGGACACCACACTTTAATCACACGAAATCTTTTAAAGAATGGTTTACAAGCATTGCTTCTCCAATATAAATCTTACACATTGTCTTAATCATGATCTTGTCTTAACATAAGCACAATCGGCTTCTAACACAAGATCATGCATTAGCATTGTCTTGCGATATGTCATAAGAGCCTTGACAAAGCTAGTTTGGTCCCTAGCTAGGTGTGAACGATGATCCAGCATGGGATACAATCGGCCACCTATCACTAACACATGTTAGGTTCACCTAAAACATCATCCACGTTAAATAACATGGTTCACAATAATGGGTGCCTAAATTCTATGATAAACAAAAACCTACAACTTAAGATATCTTTAATAAATGATAGGCCAAGTACTGTCCGGACAATAGTAGCTACGTAATTCGGCTTCACTAGACCACAAGCATCCCTATCAGGTGAGTTTCACTACTCTTTTCTCAAAAGCATGCGTCTCGGAATGAGACACTTTCTAAAGTTTTTCATAGTTCGGTTTGGGACTACTTTTTCACATCCCGGGTTTGGGGTGCTATGATTCACGGGGTGAATATTCTATCACTAATTCATGCTTTATGTCCTTGATGAACTAAACCAACTCTATCATTGAAGTCCTTTTAAATACCAAATGAGTTGTCGTGTGGGCAAGCGGGTTGCTAGTTGATAGAGCTATTAGGTTTCTCAAACCTCATACCATGCTGGGAGCACGAGTGTGAACTATAACTTAACATCTATTATCATTGTTGATGGACAATGATGCAAGGCACTTTGCTCATTATTGTGGGATCTGGTTGTTTAGCAGTTCGGTATTATCGGTGTTAGTTGTCCTGAGTGCTTTAGCTACCCCTGGCACGTGAATTAGCTGTTACTCGTCATTACTTGGTCTTGGGAGATCTACGCATTTACTTTACTTTGTGAACTCACCAACTTTATGATGACACACGAAAACATGCTTTTGTAGGTCACTAGTTTCGGAGCACGCGTAAGGCATGCATCATATAGCGTCATTGGGATAGGAACACTTAACTATTTTCGAATGTTTAATTATCTACTACGGTTTTGGGCGCGTTGTTTTGCGCAGACTATTTGGTTAACTATTTTCTTTAATTTTGCTTCTGCAACTATTTGAATGTTTGGTTATCTATAAAACTTGTTTTTACAATAACAAATTAAATGGTTTGGGCATTTAGAGTCGTTCATATGACTTATGGCTATGGGATCATGGTATGTCACGCGCCTCGCGGTATTAAACCCGTAGTGGAAATTTGAGGGTGTGAAAGTAGTTGCCTCACATTCCAGCTTCACTAGACCACATGTGACATTATCAGGTGAGTTTCACAGCTATGTTTTACTATTATTACATTTTGGGGGACAAACATTCTACAAATCTAGTACAAATTTCATTTGGTCTGTTATTCTATCATGACTACCATGTGGAACATGAGACACTCGTTCATAAGCTCAACAGTCCTCGTACGTACATTATACTGTAACCATTAGTTATCGAAAGCCATGGAACACTTTAATAGATCTATTGGGTTGACACCCTCACTGTTGGTTAGTCGCTCTAACCGGTTACACACATAAGATTGTTAGTATTCTACTATACATATATTGTCTTTAGTGTACAATGCGCGAGGCACAACAGTCAAGAGTTTTGGTTATGAGACTCATGGTTTGCACAGAAATCATTCGCTTAGCTAGCCTATGATTGGTCATACATGAATTACACGAGCACTTTACATAGTACATTAAAACCTGTGAACTCACCGACATTATTGTTGACAAATCTTTTATGCATGTTTTTCAGGTAATTGACGATGAGGAGCGGGGACTTGGGAAAGGGATTTGAGCTTGCACTAAGGGGTACTGTCAGGGATCGGGTCTTGTCAGTCACATGTTATTTCAGTATTTGAGGCATGAGCTTCCAGACAATTTACTAATTTCAAAAAATGTTATGTTAATTTAAATAATTTATGACATCATCCATCCTTAGATGGTATCTATTTTAAATAAATCTGTGTGTTGCTTGAACCTTGTTCTAGAAAACCTTTCGAATCACATCCCTGTGTTTCTGCCTTGGCAGGGTGTGACAGATTGGTATCAAAGCATAAGGTTATAACGAACTAAGATTCTTTTTAAGTCAACTATAAGCCAAAACATTTTCGAAATGTTTTCATGAAGTACCACACTATCTCGCCATGCACTTCCTAAGTCTCAAGATGCTCCATGATGAGGCACGTGTATAGTAGTTCATTTATTTACATAAATGTTCATTCATATATACATATATATGCATGCGTATGACAGGATCATGTCTATCACGGTTGACCTTACCATCTTGTCCGACTCCGAGCCTGAAAATCTTGTATGCGACACCTCCACGGAGGAATCCCGCTTACCCAGCCTGCTCGCATACCCTACGAGGCCCCTGATTTCCCCATCATGGAGGAGGATATATCTCCAAATCCGACATGGATGTGGACCCCCAACCCGTGGTAAGACGTGTCTCTGACGACGACACTGAGGAAGAATTCCATCCTTCCCTTGCTGATCTGGATGTCCACCCTATAGTGACACCTCCCACTACTCTCATTGCCTCGTGTCTAGCCCCTTCTTTCCACATTGATTTTTCAGGTCGTACTATTCAAAAGTACACCCCTGGAAAAGGGTGCGACAAATGGTGGTCATTGCCCTTCTTGCCCGTGCTTTGGCCACCACATTGCCCACCGACCCTACACCTACCGGTGAGCCAGACCTGCCTGCTGACCCCACAACGAAGCCATATTCCGTGGAGGCGCCCGTGGCGATGACCAAGCCATCCCCGAGGTTGAGGAGGCGTTTTTAGGCTCGTAAGCGGCCTTTCCTCCCCAGTCTCACAGGTGACTTGGCCCATCGGGATGAGGACGATGATCATGAGGCAATGACACTGGGAGGATCTTTCGAGAAACCGTTGTACACCGAGCGCGGCGTTCTTTTGTACCATGACGCACCGCTGGTAGCTATGGGTGTACTTATCCGAGAGATGGAGGAGCGAGCGGAAGAGGCTGAGCAGGGGAGGCTAGCAACGGCTATAGGGAGAGCGGAAGCAGAGAGGCGATTGGAGATACTAGAGAGGAGGATGCAGTTACTACTCTTGCCGCTACTTTCCCATCTTCGTCTTCATAGATTGTTTTGTGGTTGTACTTTGTGTTGTGATGACTTATGTTTGTAGCTTGACTATTGCCCTTTGGCCGCTTATCTTTTGTACCTTGATACTTATGCACTTTGATATATGTATGGTTTATGCTGGTATGGTATTTATTTATATTCTGTGTTGCTTATTCTTTTGTCTTGTGGTTGTATTTAACTTGCTATGTGTGGTTATATTTGGTTGTTACATTTGTATGATTGACAATATCTGGGAAATATGTGTCTTACACTTTTGATATGTGATATATTAGAAGGGAATCATGAAAACCTGGCAATTTGCACGAACCAACGATGGCGAACCACTACCAGTCACTCCCGCTGAGCTGGCTAGAGTGATTGCTGAGGCAATTTCTCAACATGACGTTGCTCGTGCCAATTCTTGCGGAGGCTCTGGAGGTACTGGTCGTCGACGGGGAAGTGAAACGGATAACGGAAGGAATTTTCGTGCTACAGAAAGTGTCGTTGGGATTGTTAATAATATTCACTATTGTATACATAGAAGTTGAAAACCCGGTTCGGGGATGTTTATACAAAACATTCATGGCTTGCAAACCATGGAACTTTCATGGTACCGAAGGTGCTGTTGGGATTGTTTATTGGATCGAAAAGACTGAGAAAGTAAAGTACTCTACATGCACTTTCCAAGACAAAGCCCTAACTAGGTGGAACCTTCAGGTACAAACCATGGGTAGAGACGTGGCTTACAATCTAACATGGGCCGATCTCAAGACTCTACTCATGGAGAAGTACTGTCCAAGGAGCGAACTGCAGAAGCTAGAAGCAGAATTCTAAAATGACTGCTTAGACTAACCATTTTCATGAGCTCTCTTTACTTGATACTCACATGGTCACACCAGAATACATGAGAGTTGAACGGTTTATTTAGTGTCTGTCTCCCAAGATTCGAAGCATGGTCACTGCGTCTGCACCCACTACCATCCAGGCTGCTTGTACTCTAGCCCACAGTCTTACTTATGATGCTGTCCATATGGGTTCGTTGAACCAAAAGGTTGTAGTTTCTTGCGAGAGTTCTGGAGACAAGCGTAAGCGATCTGGCTCTAAGAAGGGAAAAAACTTCTCTCACCAAACCGCAAACTGCAAAGCCAAGGCCACCAACACTCCACCTGCCAAGAAAGAGTGTTTTGAATGTGGTGCAACCGGTCATTTTCACAAGGATTGCCCCAAGGCTAAGGATCAAGCTCGCGGACAAGCATTCGTGCTAGAAGCCAATGAAGCACATGATGATCCTAATGTGGTTACCGGTACTTTTCTCTTTAACAACCATCATTCATTGGTACTTTTTGATTCAGGCGCTGATTTTAGCTTTGTGTCCACCGACTTTAAGAAATCCCTCGGATTAAAATCTAGTGAGTTGGATACACTCTATACCACAGAGTTGGCCAATGGTAAGTTAATTTCATCTGAAGAAGTTGTTAGGGATTGTGTTTTGGAACTTGGTGATCATGTCTTCCGTATTTATCTACTGCTTATCCGATTGGGTAGTTTCGATGTTATCATTGGCATGGATTGGTTATCCAAGCATCGTGCAGAGATCGTCTATCATGAGAAGTTGGTGCATATCCCCTTGTCCAATGGTGAAACCCTCTCGATTCAAGGCGACTTTGGTGGATCTACTCTTCGAGTCATATCTTGCATCAAGGTGCATAAGTGTTTAAGGAAGGGTTGTGTCACGTTTCTGGCACATGTCGTTGAACAAAAAGCTAAAGATTGGAAACTAGAGGACATAGCGGTGGTGCGAGACTATCCCGATGTCTTTCCAAAAGATTTCCCGGGGCTTCCACCGCCACGACAAGTCGAATTTCGCGTTGACCTAGTCCCAGGAGTTGCCCCAGTAGATCGCGCTTCGTATCGTTTGGCACCATCCGAGATACAGGAATTGTCTAACCAACTTCTGGAATTGTTAGACAAAGGTTTCATTCGCCCGAGTTTTTCTCCGTGGGGATTGCCTGTTTTGTTCGTGAAGAAGGAAGACGGGAGTTTTCGCATGTGCATCGATTACCGAGAGTTGCACAAGCTGACCATCAAGAATAAGTATCCACTGCTGAGGATCAACAATCTGTTTGACCAATTGCAGGGTTCCAGCTACTACTCGAAGATCGACCAGTTGCTGATCCAAGAAGACGACATACCGAAGATTACGTTTCAGAATCGTTATAGGCATTATGAGTTTCTGGTTTTGCCATTCGGTTTGACGAATGATCCTGCTGTTTTTATGGATCTTATGAATCGAGTCTGCAAGCCCTACTTAGACAAATTCGTGATTGTCTTTATTTATGACATCTTGATCTACTCGCAAACAAAGGATGAGCACGAACATCATCTTCGACTTATTTTGGGGTTGCTCAAAAACGAGAAGTTATTTTCAAAATTCTCAAAATGCAAGATTTGGATTCGAGAAGTTCATTTTCTTAGTCACGTTGTGAACGAGAAGGGTATACAAGTTGACCCCACAAAAATTGAAGCCATCAAGGATTGGGATGCACCCAAAACACCAACTAAAGTGCAGCAATTTTTGGGTCCAACTGGTTATTACCGACGGTTCATCAAAAATTTCTCTAAGATTGCCCAGCCACTTACCGTCTTGACACAGAAAGACAAGAAGTTCGATTGGGGAATGAAGCAAGAGGAAGCGTTTCAAGTTTTGAAGAACCGTTTGTGCGGTGCTGCGATTCTCTCTTCCTTAAGGTACCGATGATTTCGTGGTTTATTGCGATGCTTCTCATCAAGGACGTGGATGCGTACTCATGCAGAGGAATAAGGTGATCTCCTCTGCATCTCGACAAATCAAAGTGCATGAGAAGAACTACACCACTCATGACCTAGAGTTAGGTGTAGTGATCTTTGCCCTCCAGATTTGGAGGCACTATCTTTATGGTACTAAGTGCACCATTTTCACCGAACACAAGAGCTTACAACACATCTTCAATCAGAAGGATCTGAACATGCGGCAGCGTAGATGGGTTGAGTTGCTAAATGACTACGATTGTGAGATTAAATACCAACCAGGAAAGGCCAACGTTGTGGATGACGCCTTAAGCCGGAAGGAACGAGTCAAGACCATGCGTGTGCGTGCGCTAGGTTTGACCATCCATACAAACCTCACTACCCATATTCGTGAAGCCCAACAGGAAGCTTTGAATGGTGTAAATCTGAAAATGTGTCTTTGTTCAAGATGGTTAATCTTTTGGAACCAAGGTCTAACGACACGGTTTATTTTCCCAATTGGATCTAGGTACCACATTTTGGTGGTTTACGCGATTTAATTCTTGAGTAGGCCCACAAGTCTAAGTACTCGGTTCATCCCGGAGCCGACAAAATGTACAAGGACGTGAAGGAATTCTACTGGTGGCCCAACCTTAAGGGTGAAATTGCCACATACGTCAGTCGATGCCTTACTTGTTCAAAGGTTAAAGCTGAGTATCAGAAGCCTTCCGGTCTGCTACGGCAACCCGAGATTCCCATTTGGAAATGGGAGCAAATCTCTATGGATTTCATCACCAGGCTACCAAAGACGTCTAATGGTCACTACACGTTTGGGTAATTGTTAACAGGTTGACAAAGTCTGCACATTTCTTACCGATCAAGGAAACCTACAAGCTAGAGAAACTCGCCAAAATGTATATTGAGGAGATTGTAACTAGGCATGGTATGCCTGTTTCAATCATTTCCGACCGAGACAGTCGATTCACTTCCCAATTCTAGCAAACGCTTATGGATGAACTTGGCTCTCGCTTAGACATGAGCACAACCTATTTCCCATAAACCGATGGCCAGAGCGAACAGGCTATCAAAACCCTTGGAGGACATTCTCCGTGCATGGGTAATCGATTTCGATGGAAACTAGGATTCATATTTACCCTTGGTTGAGTTCTCTTACAATAACAGTTACCACACCAGTATCAAGGCTGCTCCATTTGAAGCCTTATATGGACGTAAGTTTAGATCTCCTTTGTGTTGGGCGGAAGATGGAGTAAAATATTTGACTGGCCCCAAGCTAATGCAAGCAACAACAACCGATAAGGTCTTTTAGATCCATGATTGCTTGAAAGCCACTCGAGATCGCCAAAAGAGCTATGCTGATCGTTGTCGCAAACCGCACAAATTTCAGGTTAGCGATAAGGTACCCTTAAAAGTCTCACCCTGGAAGGGTATACCACGGCTTGGAATACGTGGGAAGTTTAATCCCCGATACATAGGTCCTTTTGAAATACTTGCTAGGATTGGTACCGTGGCATACAAGCTCAAGTTACCGGAAGAGCTCAGTGGTGTTCATGACACATTCCATGTATCCAATCCGAAGAAGTGTTTATCTGATGAATCTTTGATCATTCCCCCCGAAGAAACTCAAATCGATGATCAACTCCACTTCATTGAGGAACGAATCGAGGTGACTGATTGAAAAGTCCACAAATTGAGAAGGAGTCGAAGCAAACTTGTCAAAGTCAAATGGAATGCAAAGCATGGTCCCGTATTTACATGGGAACGCAAAGAACAGATGACACGTAAGTATCCAACTCCTTTTCCTAAGACTACTGAGACCAGTAGGAAAACTCGATTTCCTGGATGAAATTCCAAAAACAAGGGGAGAATGTGACACCGGTCAACGATCCAGGTCAACATTCGTACACATTTTATATAATATTGTCATTCCATTTGCATAATTAGACATTGTGCACACACTATAAACCCCCCCCCAGTCTGGTAAAGCATGAGTTATTCAGAAAACTCGATAAATCACCTGTTTATGCATACAACACCCGAACTATACAAAAAAATTCGCGTTGAGGAGTCAAGCCAATGAAATGCTTAACAGAGAGCAACCAGATACCCATTTACTACACAATACAAACCAACTTTACATGTGCAATGCCCAAAGTGGAGAGCTATACAATCCACTCAAACTCAAACAATCACAAAGCGTTTTATGAGTTTACCACACTCTAACACATGGTAACCCCTCACTAACACATGTAAGCGGATCACAAATATTATTATATCTCAACATCAAATAACACGTGTTCACAATTAATGGATATTAATATATGATAATATCGTCATCAAGTCTCTTCACAAGAACTATGGTATATTTTGGGCTCGAATGGTCGATTACACCATATGATTATCTACAACATTACTACACAACATTATATTGTAACAACGTTAGAAACTTAAGCTTGATTATAAAATATGATTGGGAATTATAAATAACATATTATTGGGCAACCCAAGGGTGATGCCCAATAACCTTACCCGGATAATAAACTCAGACCCAAAAATAATGACCCGGCCCATTAATGATCATGAACAGGCACAATAACAATTTCCTTAACCCGATGTTGATAAAGGCCCGATATTGTAGGGCCCAGTCCAATAAATTAATATGATTTAAGCCCAAAAACCATATTGTATGGCCCAATTACTTAACCCGATGTTGATAAAGTCCCGATATTAACTTAAGCCCAACCACCCGAACATAAATTTGGGCCTACTATTGTAACCAATAATAATGGAACCCAAACAGTTTAAAGCCCAACCCTCTAAGAAATCACTTTCGGTCCAGATAACCCCTATTATTTATTGGGCCTAACGTTAACATTAAAACCCATTAAGCTTTTATTAATAGAAACCATTAACTAAACCCACCAAATAAACTTCTTCAAGCCCAATACCTTCCTATTCTAATCGGCTCACCCACACATTAAATCCTTTCCGCCGCCAAGTAAAAAATCATCCACCTATACAAGATTTTCTCCTACTCAATACACAATCTCCTTATTAACTTACACCTTACCACTCTATCACCATATTGTCATCATTATATGCATGCACCATCTTCTCTTTCTTTTACTATAAAGAAACCGATCGGCCCATTCAGTTCCTGTTAAAACCACTCCACCAAACCACTACCATGTTACCTATTATCATCTCGCCATTCTCAAACATTAGCACTTGATAATAATAATATTATCCTAAAACCATTCGGCCAAGAGTAACACTCGACCGATTAGATATAGCAAAGATATCAAACATCCGGGTATATGTTTCTATTTTAAATCTTTAGGAAAACGAGTGCCTAAGCTGTAATGGCGAGCTTTAGTTTAGCTATGTATACGCCTAAGCTGTAATGGCCAGCTATATATATATATATATACGTACATAATTATGATTATCATGGTTAACAGGTAGTCGGAGCATCTAGAATTCCCTCGGAAAGTGACCAAACCCGATCTGAACTAACCGAAGTGAGCGCATGTACCCCACATTACCTATAGAAGTTTTCAGGGTGAATGCATGTTATTTCAATGTGTCAAAAAATTGCATCGGATCATGATCATGTTATATAATAGAATCAGTCGAATAGAAATAACGTAGAATGGATCCATTCGGTATCAAAAGAATGTATTTTGTGAACCGCTAAGAGGTTTGGAACCATTATCAAGCATTTGTATGGTGGTACCATCGATATACATTCTACCATAGAAATGACCGAACCATATTGTTGAGTTGCATGTTTGTTAAAATTGAGTTATAATCGATTTCTGGCATCACTCACTAGCTTTATGGCTAACGTATTTTAACATGCATTTCAGGTATGATAAGAATCCATGAAACCCTAGCTTTGTGAATGTTTAAGTGAAGTTACGATGTGAATAAATAATCGGCTAAAGTTTTCAAGAAGGCTTCGGCCATGTTGTTGTTATTGTGTTAAACTTTTAAAGTGTGATGTTGTTTCGACAATGTACCATGGAACTGATTTTTGTATAATATAGTAGTGTGAACGTTTGTTAAAAGGAATGTGTCATGATAACCAATCGTTAATGACTCGGTCAAAAATCCGAGTCGTTACAGGTTGGTATCAGAGCTCGGGTTCGGGAGTAGTGGGAATAATAGAACTAACTTGAAAATAATTGTTGTTGTGATTATGTGTATTAGCAATGACAAGTGTAGATGGATGGATGATTGTGGACGAAGGACAAGGTGAAAGGGGTGAAGCCCCAATGGAAATAGAAGAAAGGGAAATACCAAGCAATGAAGTGGTGGTCGATAATGATACGCAAGGAGAACCCATAATTCAAGAGTTAGTAAACAAAAAACCGGGATTGGAGTGGGGCAAGAACAGTTTGGAGCTTAATTTGGGAGGCATAGGTGTTATCGGACCATTACCAGAGCCCGTGTACACCCATTCTGAACCGATCCACACCCATGAGAGACTACCTTAGTTCCTCTAGCAACATATCTGTGCAAGAGTCAAGCTATGTGAAAACCTATCAATCATCCTACCCGTCCCATTTTCCCACGGCCTGCCCAACCGTCCCTTCCCTAGAATACTCAACAACCGCAATTGACCCGTACTTGGAGGCAACCATTTTCAACCATACTAACATTGGCTTACAACAACAGGACTTTGTGTCGAGGAAGGAAAATTTGGAACTAGTAGAAAGTTATTATCGCTTGAAAACCCAACAAGATCAAGTGTTAAACATGGTTGAGGAATTGAGAAAACTCATCAAAAGGTTTGGGTTTCAAACCAAGCAAGTTATTGAAGAAACCAAATCTCCTATGAAGAAAAATTGACGTGGGGTATGGGGTAGGGATCTATGGGGCTATGAATGCATGAAGTGGGAATAAAAGTGAAGTGGTTTATGGCATGTGTGGTAGTAATGTGATGGTTATGTGGTAATTTTGTGGTTAATTTGGTAGTTGTAATTAGTAGGTATGTGGTAGGATGTTTGTGATAAAAATGTTGCGTGGTAATTTGGTATTATAATCGTGATGTGTAGCAAGATCTTATGTACACATCTGGAAATTTTGGACATGATATGAGAAATATATGTAGATTTTATGTTATTATTTGAGTAAAAGAAATAATATGGATCATATAACAAGAAATGATTTATGAACTAAAACGTATGATTAACTATGTTAAAACTTGTTATCATAGAAAATGCCATGAAGATCCGAACGAAAAAGCAAGACAAGACCGGAAGTGAGGGATGTATTACGAACAAAAACAAAAAAAAAATAATGCTTCCTCCTCAAAACCAATCGAAACCACCGAAGAAGAACAAATAATTGAGGAAACCCCAATAGAAGAAACTCCTGTAACTAACGAAACAAATGAATTAGAGGAGCGAATGGGAAAGTTAGTATTAGAAAGCCTTCAAGATTCAATGCCAACAATTATAACTATGTTAGAAAAACCACATGCTTCCAAATCCCAGGAAAGAAACCATGAAGAAGTGTACGTAAATTTAGAAGAAAATCCAGTAAGACCTCGGTTTTGTGATTATAAAACATTTATGGCATGTAGGCCCGGACCGTTTGATGGTAGCACTGGGGCTGCAAGAGCTACCCATTGGTTAGAAGAAATGGAATCCATACTAGAGATTAGTAATTGTGCCCCTAGGGACCAGGTGAAGTGTGATACCCCGCAATTTCAGGTTCTTACTTTAACTAAACTGTAGTTACTTGTACTTACATTCCTTGCATTCTACATAACTAGGGTTAGCTAGACGAGTCACACGTTGCACAGTTATAAGTTAATAACTGCATAAAGTGGTAATTCGGGGAATTACCAAACTATATACATGAGTATCGAACCCCAAACGTTGGTGAATTGTGAGATTTGATAAGGGTGGATTACTTGATTGATATTAATTGCAATTACGTGTTTCTGTGAAACTATGTGCAAACTATATGTGATTACGTGAACATAAACTGAACGCGTTATTAAAAACCGTAATCGATGAACCGTTAGAATGGTTAGGGTCTAAATACATTCATAAGGTCCAAAATAGCGAAACCATCGAAGAAATCACGCAATACACTGGACTGGGCCGCCCGAAACGGGCCGAGGCCAAGTGAGCGGCTACTCACTTGGACCGATCGGCCGTTCGGCGTGCCCAGTTCGACTAAACCGACTTAAAATCATTATTTAAGAAATCTTAAGCCCCAAGTACCCCATAACCTAAACCCTAATCGCCCCCTACAGCCTATCTACGAAAATATCAAACCCCAAACACCTGCTAAGGCTTAAGAACACCATTCGGGAAGCTTGGAGAGCATTCGGTTGGTAGTTTTGAAGTGGTTTCGGTATAATATTCAACCTTACATGTTTTGATTATCTTTAATGTGTTTTAAAACATCATAACCGAGTTTTTCCAGGTCTAAAACACTTTTATAAAGATTAAAACTTATTGTTCATAAAGATTAATGGGGTTAAACATGATGTTTTGCGATGATTATTATATGTATTGCATGAGTTTGCATGTCCTTGTTGTTTTAGACTTCTAGGGTTTATGATAGATGATGTTTAACATGTATCTTGAAAGGTTTTGATCAGGTTATCTGTTATTGGTGTTGTATGATGTTTGTTGGGTATTGTTGATCATTAATATGCAAAGATAGTTGATTAAAAATAGGGTTTATGCATGATTAAAATCTAGACAGATTGTTTAGGCCGACTTGTAGGGTATGTAACGTGATGTTAAATTGTTTATTTTGATGATTTCTTTGCATGAAAACTTTATACATGGTCTTAGATTTTCATTATGAGCAAAATCATCTGATTTGGATGTCGCTTAATAGGTTTTTGGAATTTTCTTTGATTAAAGGTCATATCAGCTTTTCGGATTAGTAATTTGGGTCAACTTTAAACGACCATAACTTGAGTTCTACAAAGAGTTTGGTTATGAAATTTGGACAGTTGGTCTACATTGGAGAAAATTGGTTTTTCCAGGTCGATTCATCCCGTTTGGATGAATACACAATTTTTGGGAATTTTTCTAGTAAACTGATCTGACAAGTGTGGTTTCTGGACCTAGCTGAATTGTATGATTTTTCATAATTTTTGTGTATTATTTTATCACAAAACAAAAATATGGACATGACGTATGGATATCTGGGAATGTTCAGTAAAAATTTGGAAGTCTAATTCATAGTTTAAGTATTCTTAATAAAATTGTTTTCTCAGCGCATAATCTGTCCTAAAAACGCAGATTATGTTATATACGCTTATGTGCCTAATTGGAGTCTTGTATGACTTGATATTGACGTGAAATTGTATGAACAATTACATGAGACATACTTGATGTGTATGACTGATGTTAGTCATAACGTTCACCAACGGGTTCGTAGGGTCTACTTGTGCATATAGAAACACTAGGTGTCACACAGTTTTGTATTTTAAAACGTCTTGGACAAACGGGTTATATGGCTTATAGATTATACACATATACTCACATAGTGACACACGTAATAGGGAGTCGGTAGCACGTCCTTATTTGTGAAGTTTGGATTATTTGCTTGCAACCTAAGGTGAGTTTCACTACTCTTTTCACGCAAGCATGCGTCTCGGGTTTGAGACAACTTTGGTAAACGTTTTCTAGTCCGGTTTGGGACTACTGTTACATCTCCAGTTTTGAGATGCTTTGACTCCTTATGTGGGTCGGGTTTTGACTCCTTGTGTGGGTAGGGTTTTCGATTCCTTGTGTGGATCGCATTTTTATCAGTTTTGCAACTTTAATTGTCCTTTGTGAACTAAACATATTCTATCACTTTAAGTCCTTATATATTATTGGGTTAATCGCTGGAGGCGAACGGGGTATTAGTTGATAGCGCTATTAGGTTGTGCAGCAACCTCATGCTTGAGGTGCTTGGGTCATAGGCATGAACTTTTGACCACACTCTTGAGGAGTTGAACTTACTATTGTTGATAGACACTAGTACTAAGGCAGTTTAACGTAAGTTAACACATTCTCTATGTTCTCAATAATCACCCGTTTAGTTACAATGAGTGGGCTAGGTACCCCTGGCCAGCTTAAAACTGATGACTCTTATGACTTTTGTAATCAACAAATTTACACTCGTTATTTACACTTTGAACTCACCAACATTGTTTGTTGACCCACAATATACCTGCTTTTGCAGGTAGTTAGCTTCCAGTGCCACGATTAGGAAGCACTGCACGTTTCACTGCATTTGGGGTCTTGGGCATACACCTAAATTACATACCATGCTTTTACGTTTTCTTACATATGGTTTTATTTTGGGCGTGTTGTTTTGCGCATGGTGTAACAATGTTTAAATTTGGTTTACGCTTCCGCAGCTTAACTAAACTTGATCTTTGAAAATGAACTAAATGGGTTGGGCATTTAGAGTTGTTCTAATTACTTATAGCTATGGGGTCATGGTATGTCACGCGCCTCGCTGTATAAACCCCTGAGTGGAAATTTGAGGGTGTAACAGATTGGTATCAGAGCCATTGGTTATAGTGAACTAGGACTGCACGTTGAGTCAAAACTATAACTGTCATAGCATAAGTATTGCATCAGTTACACTCACAACTTAAGTGCACAATTAGCTTTTGGCTACATATGTCTACAACACATTATTTCAGGAGATATGTTATCTTCTAATCCTAAACCTGATTCTGAACACGTCACTGGTGGGGACCCAAGGTTACACCAGGTGGCGCATTACTGGGATTAGTATCATAACAAACCTCATGGATGAGGAAACGACAATAGTACTGGAGAAAGAGCCTTTGCGAGCGTTGTGGCGCATGTACGCAGAAAGTTGCACACTGCTTATGACGTGGTACCACTAAACCGAATCGACCTCAGACGAGAATGGGTTACATGTATAAAAATTTATTCTTACTCTAGTACATTTACGACTTGTATGAGTGAGCAATTATATGACATGTGTGTCCCTGTTCCTCATGAGTATATGGTAGATTAATCAGAACACATCAGATCGGGGCTTGTTACACACACTCTTGAGGAGTTATGTAAAACTTACGACGCAGCGCAATATCTCAAGGGAAGACGAAACCTACCTGTATAGGATCGTTTTGTCAAAAACAGGTTGGTTTGATCATACAAGTCTACTAATCTAGGTGCGGTTACAATATGATAGTTATCAAATCAAACACACGGATTCACCTTTTCAATACTCATTTTCATTAATTACTTGTCAAAATGTGTTTACAATAAGCTTTACTAGTCAATCAGACGGTTTCCAGATAAACACAAACACTAGAGAGCACATAGACAAACACACACTATAAAATGGCAAAAGTTACATCATAAAATAAAGTTTCTCCTTATATAGGCCTGCAGGTTCGCCCATTTATGTAGGTCGAATGTGGAAGTTTTCCACATTCACCCCTGTCTTTAGTACGAATCTGGCTTCTGATCTACCTTCGTCCAGTCTAAGTCACCTTCGCCCTCCAATATCTACATTCGACCCTTTATAATTCCACTTTCGCCCTTTCGTAAACACACAAACAACTTTCGTTTAGCAATCCAAAGCACTAGTCGCACATTATGCATCAACAAACTCCCCCTCGACTATTGCTTAGATTGCCTACGTGCTTCGTCCATTTGCTTATTCATCAGCTTCAAACGTAGTTGTTTCCTTTGATCTTTAGTCATTTCGGGCTCTAATTTTCTCTTCGTCGAACGTTTCGGCACATGATTCATATTGACTTTTTCACCAAGTTTCTTCTCTAAGTTGCTTCCAGAATTGATGTCATATGCAAAACAAACTCCAACCACCTGTTGATACTTTCTTGCTTCATCTGCATCCTTCGGTTCACAGTAGATTGGATTGTAGTATAACATGATGATGTCTTCAAAAGTGCAGTTGATGATCCACATCGGATCAAAAACATGTATCTTCTTGTACGCATCCTTCCCATCTTTCAACACAATTACCGCTTCTGCCGTACGCCAATCATAGTACCACATCAAAAATTCAGAGCTGAAATGCTGCTGAATTGGCATTAATGGTAACTTCTTCATAACAACAGGAGATTTGTATTTCAAAGTCACTTTCTTCATCCCGTCTTCGGATCAATCTCTTTGTGTACTTTGCTTCTGGGATACTGTGGTTTAAACACATTCCACTTCGTTCTACTCTCCCAGTACAATTTATCAGCAAACCATCCAACTACATCATTGTTCACTGAAGCACCAAACATAGTGAACCTGCATACGTCTCTCACCGCCCAGTACGGTAGAGTTTGAATATCATGGAATCTGTAGAAGTACAGAATTCCTTTCTCCCATTTTACCGCTATGCACTTCAACTGTCTGAGATATTTTCAACCTAATGCTCTGCCTTTGAATAGTTGGTTATGATATCTATAGAAACCTCCCTGTGCGTCAGGCTTTGGTCATTTATCGTCCATTTCTTTCAACTTCTTTAACAAAGTCTTCAAACCATCACTTTGTTCTGTTGCTGGTTTCTGATTACTTTCTCCAAACACCTTATTCATGAAAGCTTCACTTTTCTTCTTCGCTTTATACTCAGCCTCTTTCATGTTTACTTCTGTAAAGTCTGGGAATACTTCATCACTCTTATCCCTAAAGTACTCAGGATATTCTTCGTGTGTGATGTCTTCAATCTCTATATCTTCCTTTTCAAACGATTGCTCATCTGAATGACTTCCTACATCCTTTTCAGGAAAGTCAGGAATCATTTGTTCATTCATGATTTCCTCTAGTGTCTTTCCAACTTGCTGCGCTATACCTTCAAGTATTTCTTTTGAAACAGTAGCAGACACTTCACCCTCTTCAAGATCTGGGTCATTATATTCCAATTCAAACCTCATATCATCTGCTTCAATGATTTCAGGAAATTTTCCTGTAAGCTCAATAGTCCATAGTTTCTTATTTAACATTTTCATGTACAGATTCTTATCATTAGCAGATAACGACTTGACCTTTTCTGTCCAGAAGATATCATCTTCATCATCTTTATTCCCACCAGACTTCTTCTTTGTAGAACTAGATTGTCCTTTATCTCCTTTGCTAGTCTCTCTCTCCTCAAAACTAAACATGCTAGCATCATTATCATCATCATCATCACTATCACTATCATCCTCATCATCATTCTTTTCTCCAGACTTACCATCAGCATCATCATCATCATCAGATCCATTATCTGATTCATTATCATCTCCCTCATCTGAAGAATCTCCACAATCTAATTTTTCTTCTTCTTTCTCCTCTTCTTCTTCACCTTCTTTGAGTTGAGGAGCTTCATTGTAAAGTTTGTCTAACAATTTTCTCATCCTCTCATTATCTTTAATAAGCTTCTTATTCTCATTCCTTATTCCAGTAATCAACCTCCTGTTTCTCTTACTTCGATTATCAATCTCATTTTTTTCTTCCTCTATCTTTTTCAACTTCTTTTCCAATTCATCTTGGTTTTATTTTGCTGCCACAACAATCTGTAACATCATCTCTTCATTCTTTTTGAATTTATCAATCTGTGCTTGTTGTGTAGTGATTATCTTCATCATCTATTCCATCCTTTTATTCACAACCTCCATGACATCATCAGAAACAGTCATTTTTGGATTGGCAGATTCAGCTTCAGGAGTTTTCTGCTTTTTCTGGAATAAGTTCAAAACATTCTTCAAAGTAGTATGCAGATTAGGAACTACTTCAGATTCAGTAGTAGTCTTCTTTTGTTTCTTAGCAACCGGAGAAGTAACTTTCGACGAAGTACCAGCATCAGGGACTTTCTTCCCCTTTAACATCTCTACTTCCGTCTCTCTTATTTTCTTAGGATTCTCTTTCACATCCCTCTTTGACATTATCTTGTATTTGGGTTTCTTCTGCTTAGTAACCACAGGAGAACCACTAAAGTCTTCAACACCCAAACCAAGATTACCTTCTCCACTCTCTAAATCAATAGGATCTTTCTGCAACTGTTCTTCAACAGACTTGTTCAAACTTTTAGACACTCTAACCACAGTGGCCTTGCGCTTAGAAGTCTTCTTCAAAGTTTCAGCATCAGAATCCCATCTCTCATCCTCTTCTGTTTCTTCAGAATCCACAGAAGATTCTTCATCAACCAGTTGGGTACCTTTCTTTGCAACGCTTTTCTTTCTTTTCTGTTGCTTATTTGTCTGCATGTACTAACGGATCATCTCTGTCAGACTCACTATTTGCATGCCTCGCCTTGTTCTCACCTGGATCTGTGTATCCTGGATTAATCAAATACCCAAACAAATTCTTATGTGGTGGCTTCTCATTGTCAGGAACACCTTTGTAACCTTTCATTCTTATCAAAGTCTTCATGTTCATGTGATCCTGAACAAGAATCTTCGTAGGATCTTTCCTCAAAGTTGGATACTTAAGATCAAATATCATCTACAGAAACGTGGGATATAACAGAAACTTCTTCGTCTTCAATCCCTTGAGAGGTTCAAGCATATGATCAAGAATCATCCCCGCCACATTGAATGGTTTATTCAATGTTAGAGCAAGCATCAGAGAACTCAAACTCTTCCTCATTACGTCATACCCTTCAGTCACGGTTCCAAATACATGTATAATGATGTGAGCAAAATACTTGAACTGAGGACACAACTTCCCTTTATTCAATGCACCATCTGTAATCGGACCGTTATACTTCATTCTGAGAAAGCATAACCTTTGCTCAATCCAGGAAAGACTCCTTGGATCAGTCGGTTCTTCATCTCTTAGCTTTAAAGCTTGTCTGATATCATCTCCAGTAACCATGGCAATCTCCCCTTGAATCTTACTTACAATAGCTGTCTTAGAATCCCAAAAGTCATAACGAGCATTCCTCCAGAACTTTTCAATGATATCTTTATAAATGATTGCAGGTGTTGCAATAGCATCTATAATCTTGCTCCTTCTGAGGAAATCCACAATCCTTGAGAATTCAGTCAGTTTCTTTACTTCATCAACAAATGCACAACAGTTGTGAGCACTTTCGAATGGGAAATCTTCCAATACTTCTTGAACAAGAACTTCTTGTACTGGAACCTCAATATTCTCAGCTTGTTGTTCTGCCATTTGAATATATGTAAAAACAATACATTGAAAATACATTTAAACCGGACAAAATTAACAAAATTTGAAACTTTGGTTTTCATCATTCTACATTCGCCCTTACGGTGGTACGAATGTGAATTTTCTGAAGTACGAATGTGACAATAAAGGTTCGAATGTGAAACTTTGTAAACAAAATCCCACTTTCGCCCCAAATTTCCACCTTCGTCCTTTGATTCTACTACATTCGACCAAATTTTCCACATTCGACCGTTTCAAAGTGGTCCAATGTATCAGTTCTTATGCCCAAATATCAAATTTGCAATCTATTTAGTTTTATCTTCTGATTTTCATTTGATTATGTCCTAAACCAACTGACTAAGCTATATTATCAATTAATTGAATCAATTGTTTAGTTTTTGATGATTTTAACTATAATCTAGGGTTTCACAAGTTTTAAAGATCAAAATCATTCAAATAACATGTTATAACCCTTGATTATGTTATATTCTCCCCCTAAAATCATCAATGTGAATTCGGTTAGGAACCGAATTCGTGGATCGAATATGCATAAACAACTCGGTTTCAGACGGGAGATTCGAGACGAGACAGAAAATAACGATAACAAAGTCATCACAGATTCGTATTACTACAGAAACGGTTACAGACACTGTCATCAGTAGGATAAATATCTATCTCGGGGCCGGGGGAGGTCGGGCATGACCTCCCCCTTGAGAGCATTCTTAACACAAACTCAAATTCTCAAATGAAAACCAACACATGAGATTGCTATTTATAGTCCAACACCCATTTCCACCTTCGCCCCTTTGCTTTGGACGAATGTGGAATGTTTCCACATTTGCCCCTTTGCTTTGGACGAATGTGGACCAAAGTCCACCTTCGCCCTATTGTATAGGTCGAATGTGGAATGTTTCCACATTCGCCCTTTACCTTGGGTTGAACGTAAACTTTGTGGATTGTCCTATATACTTACAAATGCATCAGATCAATAAAATGCCCTTATGGATCACCACAATCTCATGTAACACAATACAAAACTCAACCCTAGTCTATTCGACAGTAATGTCCACAGAAAGTGCATCAACAATAAACAACTAAAACCTAATCAAGAATTGTGATTAAAACAGTCCTAAACTTGTCCAACGATTGAGTTCTAGGGTTTCGAACGAAAAACGCCAAATCAATCCTGTTTTCATGGCCATTACCTGCAATATATGGATCAAATTGATGAGTAATGATCACGGAATAATAATCGAGGTTGAGAAAAGTAAGGGCAACAAGGTCTGGACAGATAGAAAATTGTTGAAAAAGTTGAGAATGAAAGATCGAAAGTGAAAGCTGGTATATATAGGAAGCTACTTTCTACCGTTCGTACTGGGCGAATGTGAAATTGTTTCGACATTCGACCCTATTTAAAGGTGCGATTGTGGACATAAGGTTCGAAAGTAAAATTTATCACATGAACACCCACATTCGTCCATTTTTGAAGGTACGAAAGTAACAAAATTTCCAAATTCGACCCAGTTAAGGGGCGAATGAAAAATGGAAATTTTGAAAATTTACCAAATCTCAAAATCGAATCCCGTTCAAACATTTTTCAACATTTTAAGCCTCAAACATTCATTATTTCACATTTAAATGATACAAAACTCAATTTGGTTCATCAAGTTTCAGAAAATGACCATCAAGCACCATCGGTTATCAAAAATAACATAGAAATGTAAAAATTTTGGTTTTTCTGAAATTTATGCTAAAACACACCTAAAATCTTTTTGAGTTTTTGTATCTTTTTGCAAAAAAAAATGTAAAATGCAGAAATGTAAACTCAAAGCAGTAAATGTTTTGTGATTTCCGGTAAGAGGATCATATTAGTTGTTTTAGAAATCTAATCACACCGTTGATCATTGATTTATTTTCATTAGAAACAATGTGTGATTCGGCAACTGATGATATTGTTGTCCACGTAAACTCACATGCAGACCGTTATGCAATGCTTTAAAATGATACGCTATTAGATGTATTATACTAACACGTTTATGGTTCCCACGCACACGACATACTCCCGTATCCAGGAATTTGCACAAAGCTTCCTCGTAACGCGTGATTATGCCAATGTTATCCGTTTAGTTACAAGATATATAGCACAGAGGTGTACAGGTCAGCAAATAAATGCAGCAAAGTAACATGTGCATATATACCAGGTTGAGGCTGATATCAATCACAGATTTTCATCAGTGAATTGATACGATGCAATTAATGATCTTTGATCACTAATAAACATGAAGTTCCTCAATTCGGTAACTTTTAGGTTTTGGCATTAAAGCTCTTTTTAGCAAATATTCTGATTGAATTTAGGTCCATAAATGAATACGACAAAAGATCAATCAGAATATCCCGGATAACAATTAACATAACGACCCGAAACCTCAGATTTTGGCAACCCTATCAATCGAAATTACGGTACTAAGACCATATGCCCATGAGGTGTTCAGCCACTAACGAGTAGTTCGTTATGTTTGTATCATTAATGCACGCATTAATAGGTCTACAAAGCCTATCAGCACATCACGCGAAATCAACACACGCTTCGTATTGCATTACATTTCTTTAGCATGTGTCAGATCCCCACTAATGTACTATCATTTCCTCTTTTACTCCTGGAAATCATTTTGGGTTTTTCTATTTTTATGGCTTTTTGGATTTTTCAATGTTTTTGGTTTTTCTGAATAAAGACTTTTTTCTTTTTTTAGAAACGAGGCGGAGATTGGAGATACAACGATTGGAGCAAGTACAGTTTGGGGGAGACGGGCGACTCCCCCTAAAATGTAAAACATATTGGATTTTTCAATGTTTTTTGAATTTTTCTGAAAAACAATAAAAACTTAAAAAAATTTGAAAACAAAAAGGGATAAACCGAGGTGATGACCAGTCTTGTTTTTCTTTTATACCGTTAGCTTTTAAAAGATAATCAAATCTGGCTTTATCAAAAGCTTTTGTGAAAAGATCCGCCCTCTGATAATCAGTGTGGATTTTGACCATATCGATCAACTTTTTTGCATAACAATCACGGATAAAGTGATGCTTAATCCGGATGTGCTTAGCTTTTGAGTGATTGACCGTGTCTTTAGTTAATGCAATTGCGGCTTCGTTGTCACAATGAATAGGGGTTTTTAGAAATTGCAAACCGTAATCAACCATCTGCTGCTGAATCCAGAGAACCCGTGAGCAACAACTAGAGGCTGCTACATATTCAGCTTCACAAGTAGATAGTGCGACCGACATCTGCTTTTTACACTGCCAGGTCACGAGCCTGCTCCCTAAAAATTGACATCCATCCGTTGTGGATTTGTTGTCTTTGTCACAACCGCCCCAATCTGCATCACTAAATGCTATGAAGTCAAAATTATCATCATTAGGGTACCATAGTCCTCTCGACGGACAACCCTTCAGATATCATAGGATTCGCTTGACTGCCGTTAGGTGACTTTGTTTCGGCTTCGATTGAAAACGTGCGTAGAGACATGTAGCAAACATTATATCTGGCCTTGATGCAGTGAGATACATCAGAGATCCGATGATTACTCTATATGTAAATGGGTCTGTCAGCTCCCCCTTAGCGTCAACTCCAATCCCGTGATTAGGTTGAATTGGGGTATCCATCGGCTTCGAATCTTCCATCTGGAACCAGCTCAAGACTTTAGATACGTATTTGGTTTGATGAATAAAGATCCCCGTTGGTCTTTGATCCACCTGCAAGCCGAGGAAAAACTGCATTTCTCCCATCGCACTTATCTTGAACTTTTCCTGCATTACTTTCTCAAATTCTCTGCATAGAAGTTCGTTAGTAGAGCCAAAAATAATATCATTTACATAAATCTGGATGAGAAGCAAGTCATCCCCTGTTTTCTTGGTAAACAGTGTGCAATCGACCAAGCCTCGTTTGAATCCTTTGGATAGCAGGTACGTGCTTAGCTCTTCATACCATTGGCGTGGACCCTGGTGCAACCCGTATAACGCTTTGTTGAGAATGTAAACCTTATCCCGGTGGATAGGAACTTCAAACCCTCGAGGTTGACCGACGTAGACCTCTTCGTTGACCACACCGTAGAGAAACGCGCTCTTGACATCCATTTGGTACACCTTGAATTTATTATACGAGGCAAATGCTAGAAACATACGGATAGCTTCTATGCGTGCCACAGGTGCATATATCTCATTATAGTCAATTCCTTCCACTTGATGAAATCCTTGAACAACCAATCGAGCTTTGTTCCTCACGATCACGCCTCTGTCATCTTTCTTACATTTGAAAACCCATTTAGTTCCTATCTTTTTCCTTCCCGGAGGTAAATCTATAAGTGTCCAGACACCCAATTTCTGGAATTGCAACAATTCTTCCTGCATCGCCTCCACCGAAGCATCATCCAAAAGAGCTTCCTTGTACGTCCGCGGCTCAACTTGCGAAACATAACAAGCAAAAGACCAGTCATTCTGACAACCAGATTTTTGAATTTTTGTATATAAAGCTAAAGCGCCAAGATTTTCCGGTGAGTTTGCACTACGAAGTTGTCCTCTAGTCATGACACTGCTTCCAGGGTCACCAATAACTTGCTCGAGCGGGTGAATACGATGAATCCGAGATTCCGGATGATCAGGTACCGTCACTCCCGTCTAAGTAGTCAAATTCTCCACTAAATCCAGATCATTACCCGTGTTAGACGATGAAGCAACATCTGGATTTGGGTTCACTGGTGGTGCCTCTGTTGCATGATCTAGAATAGCTTCACTAAAGTCTTCATCATCTTCCGATTCTGAAGTATCCAGTGTAGTCGAAGCTTCTTGGAACACTTCTTCCTCTGCTGCAGGAGCATTGGCATCATTAGAAGCTGCTGAAGGATTTACGGTGATCGGACGCACAAACGGTGAAGTCGCCGCGTTTTCACACTCGTAAAGTAATCGTATAACAACTTCTTCAACCAAGCTATCTAGATTGAATGATTCAAAGAAGTCTTTGTAATCAAACATCCAGTCAGGACCGTTTCCCTGTACGTTCTGAGTATACCGTTGAACCTCAACATTTGCCCAATCCTCCACCTGTTAAGTTCTTTTGTTGAATACCCGTTTGAGCGGTGTTGCATATCCTACAAAGTATCCCTCTTCAGCTTTCGAACTAAACTTTTCAACTGGATTCAACATCGTACACGGAGCCCAAAATGGTTCTAGATACTCCAAGTTCGGCTTACGTCTGTTCAACAGTTCATAAGAAGTTTTGCCAAACTTCTTCACTGTTAACACACGATTCAGTGTATAACAAGCCGCGTAAAAAGCTTCATTCCAGAACATTACTAGAAGGTTAGAATACGCAAGCATTGTTCATGCCGTCTCAATTAGAGTCCTGTTTTTCCTTTCAGCCACACCGTTCTGTTGAGGGGTATACGGAGCAGAATATTCATGATGAATTCCTTTAGCTTCACAAAGAGCATCCATCTTTGCATTTTTGAACTCCGTCCCATTGTCACTCCGAATTCTTTTAATCTTTAGACCATAAACATTCTCCAGTTGAGTGAACAGAACTTTCAAATTGGTAAACGTGTCACTTTTATGTTGTAAACACATCACCCACGAGAATCTTGAGAAATCGTCGGTAACCACAAGACAATAAAGCTCTCCGACATGACTTTTACGTTTGACAGGTCCGAATAAGTCCATGTGCAGACGCTCAAGTGACATTTCAACAGAGTTCACATTCTTCGGTTTGTGGGACTCTTTGTGCTGCTTACCCTTCTTGCAACTCACACACTTGTCATTTAGATGAAAATGTTTGACATTAATGCCTTCGACAAGCCCATTCTTTACCAAATGGTTAATTTTTCTAAGGTGAATATGTCCCATCCTTCTGTGCCACATTATAGATTCTTTCTCTGTAGCCTTCGATAGGAAACACGTCACTTGGCCCTGAGTTGTGATCGCTTTCGACATATCAAGAATGTAAATATTATTAACTCTCGGTGCCTTTAACAGGATCCACTCCTTTGGAATAACAAAGCCTGGTTTGAGGATATAGCAAGATTTGTCGTCAAATGCACAGAAAACTGTTTGTCACAGATTTGACTGACACTTAACAGATTGTAATCAATTTGCTTCACATAGGAAATCCTTTCAAAACTCACTATCCCGTTACACACACTTCCTTCCATAGTGATATAACCTCCTTTATTTCCAGCAAACGCAACATAACCTCCATTGATATTCTTCACATCAAACAGCAAAACTAAATCCCCAGTCATGTGGCCTAAAACTCCACTGTCAACAATCCAAAGACTGCTAACAGGGTCTGCTGAAGCTCCCTGCACACATCAAGTAAGATCATTAGTTCTTTCGGGGAACCCAAGCCTGCTTGGTCTTGGGTCTTTGATCATTAGCTTTCAAAAAGTCATTTTCAGAAACATTAGGCTTAGAATCGATCTTTTTTTGGTTGTTCAAACCTTTCTCACTTTGAGGTTTTTCATTTGACTTTGAGGTAGAAGCTCCTGGAGAACCCTTAGGTGACCAAGATTGTTCCGAACGTTTTAGAATCCTGATTTGTGATTTTGGAGTCTCAACCGGTTTCTTAGTATCGTTCGTGAATGAAACTTTCTTAGTTACCTTCTCTGATTTAACAGAGAGAGGTCCAACAGTCGACTTAACAACAGGTTTTGGTGGAACCTTTTGTTTATCAACCATTGTGTTCACCATAGGTTTCTTCAAAGGTTTCTCCATAGCAATTCGGTTTCGACGATCATAGTTGAGGGAGAAAACGTCTTTCAGGATAACTATGATTATCAACCGGCTTTCTAAAAGATTGCCTCATCTCAACTTCCTGCCTCTTATGCCTTACGTACGGGAAATGAGCAAGTAAATGCCCTCTCTCCCCGCACTTGAAACAGGCACGGTATTCCTCAAAAACATTTTGAGCATGTGGTTTAGCAAATGACTTGATCGAATATTGATCATCCACACATCGGCGTCTTAAACTGTCAGGAGCTGGGTCCTTCGAGTAAGCCAGCTCGAGAAAGCCATTTGCCTTTTCTTTAGGCTTGATGAACTCAGTGACGTGAACCTTAGGTTCTTTTGGAGTATCCAGATAGAGTTTCTTCAAAATTTCTGGTGGTACATCATTGGTCCTTTCGTGTTTAGGAAACCAGATAGTACTTTCTTGCCAGATCTTTTCAATTTTAGAATAATTTGCAAATTTTATTGGATACTCCTCGTAAGAGATGATCTTATTGGATCCTTCCATCCGATAAAATACTTTGACGGGTTTGTCAACTGATTCACTTTTGACTTCTTTCTTTACTGACTGATTTACACGATGTGCATTTGCCATCGGATGAGAAATCTATGAAGGTGATACTGATTCATTAGTGATAATGTGATTTTCCTTAGGAATATCACTCACTTTCTCAGTTTTCTCACTCTCTGTATCAGAATCATCAGTCACAGCAGCTACGCCTTCATCATTCATCCGCAAAATCGGTCGTACATCAGAATTTGGATCTCGAACACTAGAAGTGCTAGATTCATCATCCGATGCAGAGTCAGATTTGACTGAGCTCTCCGGTGTTATTGAGTGACAATTATGATTCTCAAATAACACTAGTGATGGAACAGCCTTGTGATTTGCATTACTGGGTTGTGATGGCTCTTGAATGATATGGTCAACCACATATGCAATGTGTTTATAACTTTCAAGCTTTTTGTTGACCTTTTCTGCAAAGCACTTGATGGTGGCCATTTCTAACTTTGTTTCTTCAAGTTCATTTATATAGCTATTAATTGCAAGTTGTTTTAAAGAAAGTGTTTTCTTTAAGTCAGATATGTCCTTTTTATAACCATCAAGCACCTTGTTAAATTCTTTTGCTTCCTTGCGATACGATTGACAGTTAATGATTGCATTCTCAAGTGGAACCTTGAGTTACTTATTTCATCTATCAGTCTATCACAAGTACCACAGTGATTCTCACTACTCATATCAGTTGTGGATTCAGAACTTAGGATTAGTCATAACCATGAGAGCGAAATGAGCTTCCTTTCCAGCAAAGAACTTAGAGTAGTCGATTCTAGTGAAAGCATCATCTACAATACATGACTTCCGAGTCATAAGAAAATCAGCTTCGGCCAAAAGTTGATCAATCTCATTGTCTAATGAGTTTACACTTACTTCCGAATCTGTCTCACTCTCCGAGTCTGAATACACTGAGTCATTCTCTTCACGAATATCAGTAACTGAATCAATGACAATTCCCGAAGTCTTCTCATCATGTTGTTCTTCAATTGGATCAGCCACAAAAAAATCCACTTCTTCAACCGACTCCTCAATCTCTTCTTCAAAAGCACTCTCAGTCTCTACAACTTTCTCAATTATCTCCGACTCCACTAAATCAATCTGCTGAGCAACACAAGCTACATTCCCAGCTGTTACCTCTTCAACACCTAGTTGCATCCCCGTCCCATCATATCCTTCATCTTTTTGTATCACCAACGCCTAATTTTGAGTATCTGTATGTTGTTGGTTATTTGGTGTTGTGATAGGAATGATGGTTCTAGTTGTGTTATGTGGTGTTTGAGTTTGAGTCTGGTTAGGTGTAGTTGTTTGTCTAGCAGAGTTGTCCTGTGAGGTGTTTTGTCGGTTTTGGTAATTGTTTTGATTTTGATAGTTGTTGTTTTGGCTTTGATAAGTAACTTGGTTTTGAGATTGACGGTTTTGGTAATTTGTGTTAAATGGATTTCGGTTACCTTGTTGAGCTGGCTGTGTGCATTCTCTCTTAAAATGACCTTTACCACCATAGTTAAAACAAGTAACTTTGGCTTTATTGAAGCCATATGTGGTGTTTGGTGAAGTGGTCAAATCAGTTCTTCTAGTTTTCTCCACAAACTCAATCGCTCGTCTCATCACACTTGCAAACGCCAGTTGATTATCAATAAGCTCCCTCTCTTCTTTATCAATCTGAGCATAGTCTTCCTGGGTTAGATTGTTGTTCCCAATCTGACTAGCTACCAACCCATTATATGAAGCAACCATTACCGAGACTAAATCAACGTGCTGCTGAGCAACCTCAACTATAACATTGCTCATGTTGGATGTCTCCAACACTATTGGACTTTGACCTGAATGGTTTTGATTCATCTGAGGAATATAAGATTGTTGTTGAGCTTGATTCATGTTTGCTGTGTAAAATGTTGCTTGTTGCATCGGTGAAATAGGTGAAACAAAAGAATTAGTATATGATGGTGGTGGTGTATATGGTGGTGGTGTATTGGATGAAGTTTGAGCAAGGTAATTGATTGGGTTTTTGGGTGGTTCCATCACACTTGAAACAAACACAATATGAGGAGCAACTGTACCACCAACACTTGAGCTACCCACTATAGAAGATGTACCTCCATGATACAATTCTGGGTTTTGTGGAATTTGTGATCCCTTCGCTTTCCTTTTCTCTTCTAGCTCTTTGTTCTCTAATTTCTGAATGAATTCATTGATGGTCCAGTATTTATAAGCATCTTTCTCCTTTAGAACCTCAATATGTTGATCCCAGTACGGTGGTAAAGAATCAGCAAATTTATCCACTAAGTCTGACATCTGAATCTGAATCTCATAGTTGGACAATTCAGTTAACAGATGACAATATCTGGGATTCAGCTCCTTCAGAGTCTCATTTCCAACGTAACTGAAGTTCTCAAATTCCTTCTTCAATTCTTCAATCCGCAACCTTCTTGTTTTCTCATTACCATCGTGACGATTCTTCAACATATCCCACAAATGTTTGGAAGTAGTACAAGATCCAAAATAGTGTAGAAGATCCTTAGTGATGGCTTGGGTTAGTTGAGAATACGCCTTTTTCTCCACCGCAAACTTCTTCTTTTCATCTTCAGTTAAACTCTCAAGTGGAATCTGTTCACCGGTATTCTCCAACACTGGTGCAACCTATCCCTTAGCAATCATTTGCCACGCCTCAGTACCTTCAAGTCCCATCCCTTCCAAATGAATCTTGAACTTTTTCTGCCATTGATTATACTCTTGCATCTCCATCAGCTTCGGTGGTCTGTTCCCGCTACCTGAGGAAAAATCATTTATTAGAGTATATATAGCATTTGTAGTTTGAGAATGTACCGCCGCTGCCGCTACACCCCAATAATCAGCAGTAGGTTGTTGTGGTGGTGTAGCAACACTCTGTGGAATCGAACTACTCATTGCGAGATAATTGATTAGCTGCGATGGTTGAGTATTCGACTTCTGAGCAGCTACAGTCCAAGGGTCCATGGTAACTTACTGTTGTTGTGTTGTACCAGGCCTAGCTTTAGTTGGAAATCCCCACATATCGTCTTTGAAGTTGGAAATACGAAAACACTTAGAATAATGCTGAACAGGTTCTACGTTTGTCCTGGTCTATAAAGCCGTGGGTATGAATGTGGAAAGTAACCAGGTTCGACCCAAATATCTGGTACGAATGTAGAAATGTAAAGACCAATTTCACTTTCGACCAAAACAAGTCCCACTTTTGACCTCATGTTCGGTCGAATGTAAAAAATTGACTCGAATGTGAAAATTCAACACAACAAACTTCTAGGTTGGACCCTCAAAAACACACTTTCGACCCTTACTCTCTAGGTTCGACCTGACCCATTTGGAAAATGGTTATTTTTTGAAAATCAGTTAATTTGATTCCAATTTTTCAAAAGTTGATGAATTTTGATGATGTTTATCAGGTTTTGCTTCGGAATTGATTTGGAACAACTTTAATGAATCGAAATGTTGATTTTATCCATGAAATCTAATCCAAATCATTCAATTTTCATCAAAAACCATTGTTCTTTGAAAACAACAAAATTTTGATCAAATTTGGGTCCAAATCAGTTCAAAAACTATCAAATTAGTTGTATGATATGTATAGGCTGTGATACCACTTTGTAGAGGATCGTTTTGTCAAAAACAGATTGGTTTGATCATACAAGTCTACTAATCTAGGTGCGAAAACCCTAGATCAGTTACAATATGATAGTTATCGAATCAAACACACAGATTCACCTTTTCAATACTCATTTTAATTAATTACTTGTCAAAATGTGTTTACAATATGCTTTATAAGTCAATCAGACGGTTTCCAGATAAACACAAACACTAGAGAGCACCTAGACAAACGCACACTCTAAAATGGCAAAAGTTACATCATAAAATAAAGTTTCTCCTTATATAGGCCTGCAGGTTTGCCCATTTATGTAGGTCGAATGTGGAAGTTTTCCACATTCGCCCCTGTCTTTAGTACGAATCTTGCTTCTGATCTACCTTTGTCCAGTCTAAGTCACCTTCGCCCTCCAATATCTACATTCGACCCTTTATAATTCCACTTTTGCCCTTTCGTAAACACATAAACAACTTTGTTTTAGCAATCCAAAGCACTAGTCGCACATTGTGCATCAACACTACCAATGACTGACAACCACGATTGGAGGAATGAGTGGTGCAACCGACCACTGAACTGACTTACACAGGATCGGAGTAGGAGACTATACGTGATGAGATCTAAATGAGACTGACCCCCGCGAAAGAGGAAGAGGAAGGGATGGAAGGGAAATCTGAGTAGGACGAACACATGGAAAGTAAGGATGAAGGCTCTACTATCTCGACATAGCATGGAGGGATTCCTGGATGCTTTAGGAACCCAGATCAAACTTAGTACAGCATACCACCCACAAACCGACGGCCAAAGTGAAAGAACTATACAAACGCTGGAGAATATGCTAAGGGCCTGTGTCCTGGAATTTAGTGGAAGTTGGGACACACATCTACCATTAATAGAATTCTCATACAATAATAGTTACCACGCTTCCATCCAAGTTGCATCATTCGAAGCATTATGTGGTAGAAAGCGTAGATCTCCGATATGTTGGAATGAAGTCGGAGAAAACCAACTTACAGGCCCAGAAATCATTCAGGAAACCACCGATAAAATAGTTCAAATCAAGAAGAAATTGGAAGAAGCCAGAAGTCGACAGAAAAGTTATGCAGATAATGGCAGGAGATTTTGGAATTTCAAGTAGGAGATTATGTTCTACTGAAGGTATCACCCTGGAAAGGAATAATAAGATTCCAAAAATGAGGAAAATTGAATCCACGTTTTATAGGACCTTACCGGATAAAAGATAAGGTAGGACAGGTAGCTTATCGATTAGAGTTACCTCCAGAATTAAGCGAAATTCATGACGTCTTTCACATCTCTAATCTAAGAAAATGCATAATAGACACACATACTATCATTCCATTAGACAATGCTAGAGTAAAACCTCAACTTCGTTTTACCGAGGAACCAACAGAAATTATGGCTCGACAAGAGAGAAAGTTAAGAACAGGAAAAATTCCTATAGTACAGGTTAAATGGAATGCTAGGCAAGGATGTGATGAGAGCTAACTACCCCCACTTATTCGCAAACCATGGGTAATATATTAAAAATTTCAGGGACGAAATTTCCTAAGGGGGGAAGAGTGTAAGAACCTTAGAAACTTAAGCGTGATTATAAAACATGATTGGGAATTATAAATAAAATAGTATTGGGCCACCCAAGGGTGACGCCCAATAACCTTCCCCGGATAATAAACTCAGACCCAAAAATAATGACCCGGCCCATTAATGATCATGAACAGGCCCAATAACAATTACCTTATTAAAAGCCCAAGTTAAAACAATTGGCCTTATTATAAGATCCGATAATAGTAGTTGGGCCCAGTCCACTAAATAAATATGATTTAAGACCAAAAACAATATTGTATGGCCTAATTACTTAACCCGATGGTGATAAAGGCCCGATATTAACTTGAACCCAACCACCCAAACATAAATTTGGGCCTACTATTAGAACCCGATAACAATGGAAGCTCAAACCGTTTAAAGCCCAACCCTCTAAGAAATCACTTTCGGCCATATAATCCCTATTATTTATTTGGCCTAACCTTAGCATTTAAACCCATTAAGCTTTTATTATTAGAAATCAATAACTAAACCCACCAAATTAATTTCTTCAAGCCCAATACCTTCATATTCTAATCGGCCCACCCCCACATTAAATCCTTTGGGCCGCCAAGTAAAAGAATCATCCACCTATACAAGATTTTCTCGTACTCAATACACAATCTCCTTATTAACTTACACCTTACCACTCTATCAATCTATTGTCATCATTATAATGCATGCACCATCTTCTCTTTCTTTGACTATAAAAAACCGATCAGCGCTTTCATTTCCTGTTAAAACCTCTCCACCAAACCACTAACACTTGACAAACATAAAAACCACTACCATGTTACCTATTATCATCTCACCATTCACAAACATTAACACTTGATAATACTAATATTATCCTAGAAACCTTTCAGCCAAGAGTAACACTCGGCCAATTAGATATAGCAAAGATATCCGAACCATATTGTTGAGTTGCATGTTTGTTAAAATTGAGTTATAATCGATTTCTGGCATCACTCACTAGCTTTGTGGCTAACGTATTTTAACATGCATTTCAGGTATGATAAGAATCCACGAAACCGAGCTTTATGAAGGTTTATGTGAAGTTATGATGTTAATAAATAACCGGCTAAAGTTTTCAAGAAGGCTTTGGCCATGTTGTTGTTATTGTGTTAAAATTTTAAAGTGTGATGTTGTTTCGACAATGTACCATGTAGCCGATTTTTGTATAATATAGTAATGTGAATGTTTGTTAAAAAGAATGTGTCGTGATAACCAATAGGTAATGACTCGGTCAAAAATCCGGGTCGTTACATATATCAACTCTTACAATTCTTACAACTGGATCACACTTCAATTAAGATCCAAGACAAATATATGATTACGTATTTATATATATATACACACACACACTCCGCATCTATACAAGGCAACAAGGAACGAAAAATCATGGGTACACACCTATACATACATACATACATACATACACACACGTATGTAATTGATAAACACAACACATGGAATTTGACAATAACCACCTCTTATACCTACATAAGCCTTATAACTTCCACAAATTTCCCCTTGGAACTTGATCATTTTCCTCTTTGGTGTTAATAACCTCATGATCGGCCCACATGTATACAAACAAGAAGGGATCGTTGTCAAGATTATACACCAATACGGAAACTTACAATGCATGACACCCTCCCAACCCTCAACCCATACCTTCGGTCGAGAACCCTTACTCACATCCACACTTGTTTTTTTTTTACCATTAGTTGAAAGGGACATGTCAAGATAGGAATTCCATGCATGTAGCATGAGACAAAACCCACTAATCACCAAACCTTTCACCTAAATGGAAAGTCTTACACATGATCAACCCCTAGGCAAGCAATGACACCTCTTGGTACTACTCTTTTGTCTAAAATGATGTGTGAATGCCCCATAAAAATACACGATTAGATTAGGGACTAGAACAAGACAAGAATTGACAACTACACTTACTTACATCTATAAAGCTACTAATCCAAGGAATTCCAAATTTACATAAAAGATCACTTGCCAAATATGTATGGATGCTCTTGCAAGAATCGACCAAGGAAGGAGGATCATCAAGGAGTCAATATCATTCAGAATTTGATGACTAAAAACCTTAATAATGCAAGAAATCCAAGGACCATTTGACTTGTCTCCAATAGCTTTGTCTTCACCGTATCTTCGGCCTATATAAGAGAGTGGAATCCACCCTTGAACACTTGCACCTACACCAATAAACACATCACAAACTTCTCACAATCCACCTTCCTTTGAAAGCAATCGGCCGACCCCTCTACACCACTTCCCACAAGACATTTAACTAGCAGAGGGGATCACAAGGAAGTCACCAAGCCATATTGTGAGCTACGATCCAAGGAGAGCCCAACAACCTCACAATCACCCACCACTTCCTTTGTTTTCTTTTGGTATGTGATCGAGCCCTTTTCCTTTCTTAAAACTTCTATGATAATCGTCCCTATTGTGTTCACTGATTCTTCAACCCATGATCCCATTTAATCGACCATTCACACGTATAAGTTTTACACACATTGTTTCACTTATGGTTATTTTGACTATCTAGTGATCACATTGTTGAGATACCCCCCTTATTTGATAAATAATCGGCCCTTATATCACAATGATAGATTGAGTCATGTTTTTGAATCAAAACTCGACCTCAATGATCAACTAAGAACCGGTTTTCATAATAAAAACTTACTTGGTTTATGTTCTAAGCTAAGGTTTATAATGGACGTATTTATATTCGGTTTTCATCACAAACCAACTAAAACACATTGCATAGCTTCGATGGTACCTTAATAAGCATAGATCAACGCATTTTGATTTACTAAACCATCGAATTCGAGACCTACGTTATACATTTTTTTGGCTATAATATCTTAATATGTATTAAATGGGCCGAAACATATGTTAATACTATTTTGGACATTAAAAGGGCATAAACTTGTGTTAAAATGCACATTTTTCCAAAAATAAACCACACATGACGAACTGATGGGGTTCACTTTTTTTACAATAAAAATCATCTTACAACAAAACACCCGGGATTTCTGGAGCCGTACCCTTTACAAGTACAAGAATCAATTATAAATCGTCACGTGCTAAAAAACATGGCCCCATACACTAAAACCAGGGCCCACAAATGTCGGGTGAACAACTTGTATGATAAACACCAAGAACGTATAAGTTACCATGCTCTTGATAATCATAGGGCAACCATTGTCTGGATGGTAGTTACCTCACATTCCAGCTTCACAAGACCACACGTGCCATTATCAGGTGAATTTAATGGCCCCGCTTTACTATTTTCACATTTTGGGGGACAAACATGCATCAAATCTAGTACAAATTTCAGTTTGTGTATTATTCTATCACGACTACCATGTGGAACATCAGACATTTGGTTCATGAGCTCAATAGTCCTCATACGTACATTATACTGTAACCATTAGCTATCGAAAGACATGGAACACTTTCATAGATCTATTGGGTTGACACCCCCAAACTTGGTTAGTTGATCTATTGGGTTGACACCCCCAATCTTTAGTGTACAATGCGCGAGGCACAACAGTCAAGAGGTTTGGTTACGGGACTCATGGTTTGCACAGAAATCATTCGCTTAGCTAGCCTATGTTTGGTCATACATGAATTACACGAGCACCTTACATAGTACATTAAAACCTGTGAACTTACTGACATTATTGGTGATAAATCTTTTATGCATGTTTTTTCAAGTAATTGACGATGAGGATCGGGGACTTGCTAGAGGGGTTTGAGTTTGTACAAAGTGGTACCGTCAGGGATCGGGTCTTGTTAGTCACATGTTATTTTAGTATTTGAGGAATTAGTTTCCCGACAATTTACTAATTTCGAACAATATTATGTTAAGTTAAATAATTTATGACATCATCTATCCTTAGATGGTATCTATTATAAATAAATATGTGTGATGCTCAAACCTTGTGCTTGAAAACCTTTCGAATCACATCCATGTGTTTCCTCCTTAGCGGGGTGTGACACATTGTTTCCTTCATTTTTTGGGCTAAATAAAAACACATGCTCCAAAACATTAACTTAGTAGATTTTGACCGTTTGAAAATGATGTGTTTTCAAACAAGACGTTTCTCGTGCATTAAGACCTGTAGTTTACAAAAGAACTCTTTGTCATTTTTTTGAATTTTATAGATAAATAAAATAAACACAAACACTTCAAAAGTAAAACTTAAAATAAAATGAAAAAAGTTAAATAAATTAAAATTGCAAGTTAGTATTCATAAAGGTAAATTATTAAAAGCACAGTCGCAGTCCACGGTGATTACCAGTATGTTGATCCACTTAAACAAACTTACACTTTTATCTTTAAAGCTTCACTTTACTGATACGACTATGTGCATTTTACTCTAAGTACCGCATGTCACACATCTAAAGCCCCAAGTCTCGTGGAACCTTGTAATGATTAAATTATAAGGAATATGGGGGGGGGGGGGGCTTAACAAATTAATCGATGAAACACGTAGTTAAATCATAAAACAATCTCGTTAGCCACGTTAATTAAAACACTTGTTGAAATAATACTACAGCTTAATGTGACAATAAATCAAAGTTAAAAACATGGTGGGGGTTAAACTGAAATTTTGATCGACCAAAACACCACCAAGAACACACAAATAAAGAGCACTTTCAATTCAGCCCCAAACATGCTCAAACTCAAGGATCTTTGATATTGCATGTTGTGACAACAGTCAACGAACTAGGTCAATATCCGTACGTTTTCACTTATTATTACTATTTTATGTGCATCTTTATAAATTCCACAAACACTATAGCCCCCCCCCCCCCCCCAGTCTAGTGAAGCAAGAGTTAATCAGAAAACTCAACATGGGACACTTGTTCAGTCATACAACACCCGAACAATCACTAAACAAGCATTCAAAAAGGTTACTATACCCTAACATATGGTAATCTCTCTCTTTAACACATGAACATTGTAACAAGTAACTATGATAAGATACACAATATACATGTTGATTTCGTCATCAACAGGCATGGAACCTAACCAACTCTTACCATTGCGAACCCGAAAGATATTCCTATATCGCAGAGTAACTAGAGGCTATTTAATGGACACGATGTGCAATCTCAACATCATTAACATATGTATAGGCCGATTAATTCACCAAATATGAAGAGCTTTGGATCATAACAAAGCTATTTATCATGAAACTTCACTCAGATATACATATACACGCACGTCATCTCAAGTCTATCACCCTATGTACACATCTAGTTGATCATCGATACAATCAAACACATGACTAGCTCTCTTACAACTTTTTGTTGCTTTGTCTTTCCCTATGTTTTCGGCTGAAGGTTCACGAGCACACAAGGGATCTAGGACTCTCAACAAGAAAACTCACACACACATCTCACCTGGCAAGCTATCCTACATATACACACATATCACACGACTAAGGACTAACCACAAGAGACAACACCTTACACTAACAAATAGCCTTCCAAAGCCTTGTCAATATCTACGCCTCACACTCAACATTCCTCATTTGTTTGTCTTATTTGAGCCTCAAATCGAGAAGCTAGATATAGGCAAGAATAGTCACCCTACTTACACTACCTTAGAAGTCTACAAATCACTTCGCATAAGCTAGTGCTTACCCAAACAAGAAACCTCCTTGCCTTGTTTCTTTCGGCCGCAAATACGAAGCCAAACACCCCATGTCAACTTCTTTCACCAAAATAGCAAAGTCAACTATCCCTACTTTCCCTCAAGAACTTCCTTCATTGTGGAGAACCAATCGGCTTCAAGAAGGCATGCCACTACCACTTTCAACAAGTAATCTTTGTCACCTTGTTTTGTCACTATCACTTCCTAAATTGGCAAAACACTCATCTAGTTGTGATCCCTAAACAAAAAGCTATACCTCTTCCATGATAGGAAGAAATCAGTCGAAGCCTAAGAGGAGTAACAAGAAGACAATCGGCTAGCAACAACCATCAACAACTCATCACCTCAAGACTTTCACTAAACTAGTAAGTCTTATACAAAGCATTCACCCTAGGAAGCCTTAATAACCAAAACTACTACTATACAAGGAGGACTATGGATCACCATTCTTGATACACCAAAACTTTCCACCATTCATTTCATTCGGACCCTCCAACCATAGCCGAAGCCACCACCACAATTCTAAGATCACAAGAGCCGAGGAAGGAGATTAAGAGGTTCCTAACACATGACCATCGTTAGGTAAGTTTCCTATAACAATAAACCTTGATCTCACTTAGTCTACCCGTCCCCCAATTCAATCCTTGGTTCCATTCGATCAAAACACACACATAAGATTGCACATATTGTTTCAAACTATAATTAACTAACTAGTTGTCCCATTTAAAATTGCAATAACACCTCTCATATAAACACCAATCGGCCTGTGTGTTACCATCATCATTTGGGCCGAGATTTAATCAAAACCAATGTAGTTTATCAACTAATAAATCGGGTTTGTGATCCAAGAACACTTGAACTATGTTTGAATGTAGAGGTGTACCATGAATGGACTACCATGTGGAACATGAGACATATTGGTTCATGAGCTCACTAGTCCTCGTACAACGTTTACTGTAACCATTAGCTAAACATTTAGCCATGGAACACTTTAATAGATCTACTGGGTTGACACCCCCACTCTTGGTTCGTCACTCTAACCGGTTACATACAAAAGAGTGTTAGTATTCTACTATACATACATTGTCTTTAGTGTACAATGCGCGAGGCACAACAGTCAAGAGTTTTGGTTATGGGACTCATGGTTTGCATAGTGATCATTTGTTTAGCTAGCTTATGATTGGTCATACACGAATTACACGTTGGTTTTACTTGTTACATTCAAACCCATGAACTCACCAACATTATTGTTGACAAAAGTCGTTATGCATGTTTTTCAGGTAACTAAATGGAGGGCCATAGAGATTTGAGGGAAGGGTTCGAGCAAGCACTCCGTGATACCACTTGGATTGGTTTTCTTTGTCAATCTCATGTTGTTTAATTTAAACAGTACTAGACAATATCCATCTCTTACGGTGGTACTATTTAAATAGAATGCTTGTTGCTTGAACCTTGTGCTTGAAAACCTTTCAGTCGTCGCATCCCCGTGTTTCCGCCTTGGCGGGGTGTGACAGATTGATATCAGAGCACGAGGTTATAGCAAACTGATATTCTTTTGAGTCAACTATAACTTAAAACATTTTTTAAAACATTTTCACAAAGTGCCATGATGTCACGCCTTGCACCTCTCAAATCTCAAGCGGCTCCACGAAGACATATGGGTACAATAGTTCATTTATTTACATATGTGATTATTTACATATATATGCATGTCATGACAGGAAACATGGTTATCACTATTGACCTCATTTCTTCATCTGACTCTGAGCCGGACTATTTGTTAGACAATTCCCAGGAGGATGACATGCCTCTCACTCAGCCAGCCCCAACCCCCGAGTCCCCTCACCACAGACGGATTTCAGAGTCCGAGATGGATATCGACCCTCCTCTCGCCAATCCTAAGACACACCCTTCTGTCACTCCTCCTGCTACTCACCCTCCAGTTAGCCTTAACTCCTACTTTCGCTTGGACACTTCGGGAAGTACGCTCAAAAAGTGTACACCCTGAAAAGAGGGTACGACCGTCTCTTGTTATTGCTCTGCTAGAGCACCAATCTTTTCCCTTCCCGCTGACCCTGCCCCGACCAGTGAGCCAAACCAACCCATTGACCCCATGCCAGAGCCGTTAGCAGTGGTGGTGTGTGAGCCATCGAAGAGACTGAAGCGGCGCTCTCAGCCCCGCAAGCGGCCTTACCTTCCTAGCCTCTTTAGTCGCCTGGCACACCGGGACGAGGAGGATGATCCCGAGGTCCTGAGTTTGGGAGACTCATCTGGGAGACCTCTCCACACTAAGCGTGGTGTCCTTATATCCCATGATGTGCAGCTTGTGGCATTAGGAGATCGCATTTGGGAGCTCGAGAGCCAGTGGGCCGAGGCTAAGCAGTGGAGATTGTCTATAGTGATGGAGCGAGCCGAGATGGGGAGACGTCTTGAGGTGCTAGAGCGTAGGATGGCGGAGTCAGATCGACGCATGAAGGAGGCGATTATTTCTCTCGCTGCTGCTTTTCCACCCTCTTCTTAGTTGTTGTTTGTGTTGGGACATGATGTTCAAAAACTAATTGCGGTTGGGACATGATGTTCAAAAACTAATTGCGGTTCAACTGCCCATTTTGTACTAAAACTTAACTACTTTCGGGATTACGTATGGGTATTATGACATGTGGTTGTATTAACCTAATTTGACTTATACGTATGATTGTATTGGTTACTATGTGATTATATGTGTATATAAATCTCTTATGGTGGTTGTGTTCTTTTCTTAGTTATGCCTAACCGACAGTCAGCACGGACAACTGCAGGCGAACCACTACCGACCACACCCGCTGAGTTAGCTAGAGTAATTGCTACAGCAATTGTTCAACACGATGCAGCTCGGGCTGACTCCAGTGGAGGTTCAGGAGGTATCGGTCGCCGCCGAGGAAGTGAAACAGATCACAAAGCTGAAACTCTATTCATGGCTGTTCATACAAAACCTTCATGGCATGCAAACCATGGAGTTTCCATGGTACTGAGGGTGCTGTAGGAATTATCCGATGGATGGAGAAGACCAAATCAGTCCTCGACATCAGCGGTTGCTCCGAGGATCAAAAGGTGAAGTACTCCACTTGTACTTTTCATGATGAAGCCCTTACCTGGTGGAATCTACAAGTGCAAACCCTGGCCAGAGAAGCGGCATACAACCTTGCTTGGGCCGAGTTCTGGATCCTTACCATGGTGGATGCCAACGTAACTGCATATACCACTCGTTTTCATGAACTCTCTCGACTGGTCCCACACATGGTCACACCCGAGTACAAGAGAGTTGAGCGGTATATCTACGGTTTGTCACCAAAGATCCGCAGTATGGTTACCGCATCGGCATCATCCACTATCCAGGCTGCGGTTACCCTAGCTCAAAGTTTGACCGACGACGCTGTTCGCATGGTTGTGTTGAACCAAAAAGTTACGGTTACCAGTGAGAGCTCCAGGAACAAGCGTAAATGTTCCGACAACCGGAAGGCATGAACTCGTCTCACAAGCCACAAGATGCCGTGAAAGTCCCTGCTGCCACAGCTGCTGAGGAGCCCAAACGCAAATAGAACGGGCCCCATCCTCACTACAGCAAATGCAATTACCATCACATAGGCACTTGTGAAAGTATCTTGTGCAAGAACTGTAACCGTCGTCGTCACTCAACCGCCAACTGCAAGCCCAAGGCCACCAACACTCCTCCTGCTAAAAATGAGTGTTTCGAATGTGGTGCGACTGGGCATTTCTGGAAGGACTGTCCCAAGGCCAAGGCTCAAGCCCGTGGCAGAGCGTTCGTGTTGGGAGCCAACGAAGCACGCAATGATCCTAACGTAGTTACCGGTACGTTTCTCCTTAACAACCATTTTGCATCGGTACTTTTTGACTCAGGCACATATTTTAGCTTTGTGTCCACCAACTTTAAGATATCCCTTAGATTAGAATCTAGTAAGTTTGGCACACGTTACACCATAGAGTTGGCTATTGGTAAGTTGATTTCGTCTGAGGAAGTTGTTAAGGGTTGTGTTCTGGTGCTTGATTGCCATGATTTCCATATCGATTTACTGCCTATCCGACTGGGTAGTTTCGATGTTGTCATTGGCATGGATTGGTTATCCAAACATCGTGCAGAGATCTTTTGTCAGGAGAAGTTGGTTCGAATCCCCTTGTCGCAAGATGAGATGAGACCCTATTGATTCGAGGAAGCCAGAGAGTACCTACTCTTCGAGTCATATCCTGCATTAAGGCGCAAAAATGTTTGAGGAAAGGTTGTATCACATTTTTGGCACACGTCGTTGAACAAAAGGCCAAAGAACGGAAGCTCGTGGACATTCTAGTGGTGCAAGACTATGATGAAGTCTTCCCAGAGGACCTGCCAGGACTTCCACCGCCACGACAGATCGAGTTTCGCATTGATCTTGTCCCAGGAGCTGCCACAGTAGCCCGCACTCTGTATCGCTAGCACCATTTGAAATGCAGGAACTGTCTAACCAACATCAGGATTTGTTGGACAAAGGTTTCATTCGTACGAGCTTTTCTCCGTGGGGAGCGCCCATTCTGTTCGTGAAAAAGAAAGACGGGAGTTTCTGCATGTGCATTGACTATCGGGAGTTGAACAAGTTGACGATCAAGAACAAGTATCCATTTCCAAGAATTGATGATCTGTTTGATCAGTCGCAGGGATCCAGCTAATACTCGAAGATCGACCTGCGGTCAGGATATCACCAGTTGCAGATTCAGGAAGACGACATCCCGGACACTGCATTTCCGAACTCGTTATGGTCATTACGAATTCTTAGTCATGCCATTTGGGTTAACGAATGCTCCTACCGTTTTCATGGATCTCATGAACCGCGTCTGCAAGCCCTATTTAGACAAGGTCGTTATTGTCTTCATAGATGACATCTTGATCTACTCACGAACTCAAGAAGAGCACGAACAACATCTCCGATTGATTTTGGAGTTGCTCAAGAACGAGAAACTGTTTGCCAAATTCTCGAAATGCGAGTTCTAGATTCGAGAAGTCCATTTCCTCGGTCACGTTGTGAACGAGAAGGGTATACAAGTTGATCCCGCAAAGATTGAAGTAATCAAGGATTGGGTTGTGCCCAAGACACCAACTGAAGTGCGACAATTTTGGGATTATCCGGTTAAACCGTCGGTTCATCGAGAATTTCTCCAAGATTGCCCAGCCATTGACTGTCTTGACGCAGAAAGACAAGAGATTCAATTGGGGAGTCAAGCAGGAGAATGCATTCCAGGTGTTGAAGGATTGTTTGTTCAGTGCCCCAATCCTTTCTCTCCCTGAAGGAACCGATGATTTCGTAGTTTATGGCGATGCTTCTCATCAAGGTTTTGGATGTGTACTCATGCAAAGGAATAAGGTCATTGCCTATGCATCTTGACAACTCAAAATTCATGAGAAGAATTACACAAATCATGACTTAGATTTCGGTGCAGTAATCTTTGCTCTCAAGATTTGGAGGCACTACCTTTACGGCACTAAGTGCACAAATTTCACCGATCTTAAGAGCTTGCAACACATCTTTAATCAGAAGGTTGAATTGCTGAATGATTACGACTGTGAGATTAAATACCATCAGGGAAGAGCCAAAGTTGTGGCTGATGCATTAAGTCGGAAGGAACGAGTCAAGGCCTTGCATGTGCGCGCACTAGGTCTGACCATCCATAAAAATCTCACTACCTGTATCCGTGATGCTCAGTAGGAAGTTCTGAAAGGTGAGAACCTGAAGAACGAGTCGTTGTTCATGATGGTGAATCTGTTGGAACCAAGGTCTAACGGCACAGTTTATTTTGCCAACCGGATCTGGGTGCCACGTTTTGGTGGATTACGTGATCTAATCCTAGAAGAAGCCCACAAGTCTACATATTCGGTCCATCCTGGTGCTGACAAGATGTAAAAAGATGTGAAGGAACTTTACTGCTAGCCTAACCTGAAAGGTGAAATGGCTACGTACGTCAGCCGATGTCTTACCTGATCGAAGGTCAAGGCTGAGTATCAGAAGCCGTCTGGTTTGCTTCAGCAACTAGAAGTTCATGTTTGGAAACGAGAGAAAATTTCTATGGACTTTATCACCAAGCTACTGAAGACGGCTAGTGGTCACGGCACGATTTGGGTAATTGTTGACAGGTTGACTAAATCCGCGCATTTCTTGCCGATTAAGGAAACAGACAAGTTAGAGAAACTCGCCAAGCTGTACATCAAGGAGATTGTAACTAGGCATGGTGTGCCTGTTTCAATCATTTCCGACCGAGACAGTCGATTTACTTCCCGATTCTGGCAAACATTGATGGACGCATTAGGCTCTCGCTTAGATATGAGCACAGCTTAGCATCCTCAAACAGATGGCCAGAGTGAACGCACGATTCAAACATTGGAAGACATGCTTCGGGCGTGTGTAATCGATTTCGGTGGAAACTGGGATTCTCATCTACCATTGGTTGAATTCTCCTACAATAACAGTTACCATAACAGTATCAAGGCTGCTACGTTTGAAGCCTTGTATGGTCGTAAGTGTAGATCTCCTTTGTGTTGGGCATAAGTTAGAGACAGATATTTGACAGGCCCCGAGCTCATTCAAGAGACCACCGACAAGATCTTTCAGAATATCAATGGAGGTTATGTAGCGTTTGCTGGAAATAAAGGAGGTTACATCATTATGGAGGGAAGTGTGAGTAATGGGATAGTGAGTTTTGAGAGAATTTCTTATGTGAAACACATTGATTACAATCTGTTAAGTGTGAGCCAAATCTGCGACAAACAGTTTTCTGTGCACTTCGACGACAAATCTTGCTATATTCTCAAACCAGGCTTTGTTATTCCAAAGGAGTGGATCATGCTGAAGGTACCGAGAGTTAATAATCTTTACATTCTTGATATGTCGAAAGCAATGACAACTCAGGGCCAAGTCACGTGTTTCCTATCAAAGGCTACAGAGAAAGAATCTATAATGTGGCACAGGAGGATGGGACACATTCACCTAAGAAAAACAAATCATTTGGTGAAGAATGGGCTTGTGGAAGGCGTTAATGTCAAACATTTCCATCTTAATGACAAGTGTGTGAGTTGCAAGAAGGGTAAGCAGCACAAACAGTCCCACAAACCGAAGAACGTGAACTCAGTTGAAATGCCACTTGAGCGATTGCACATGCTTACAACATAAAAGTGACACGTTTACCAATTTGAAAGTTCTGTTCACTCTATTGGAGAATGTCTACGGTTTAAAGATTAAAAGAATTCGGAGTGACAATGGGACGGAGTTCAAAAATGCAAAGATGGATGCTCTTTGTGAAGATAAAGGAATTCATCACAACAGAACGGTGTCGCTGAAAGGAAAAACAGGACTCTAATAGAAACGGCAAGAACAATGCTCGCGGATTCCAACATTCCAGTAATGTTCTGGAATGAAGCTATCTACGCAGCTTGTTATACACTGAATCGTGTGTTAACAGTGAAGAAGTTTGGCAAAACTTCTTATGAACTGTTGAACAGACGAAAGCCGAACTTGGAGTATCTAGAACCATTTGGGGCTCCATGTACGATGTTGAATCCAGGTGAAAAGTTTAGTCTGAAAGCTGAAGAGGGATACTTTGTTGGATATGCAACCCCACTCAAACGGGTATTCAACTAAATAACTCGACAGGTGGAGGATTGGCAAATGTTGAGGTTCAACGGTATACTCAGAACGTACAGGGAAATGGTCCTGACTGGATGTTTGATTACAAAGACTTCTTTGAGTCATTCAATCTAGATAGCTTGGTTGAAGAGGCTGTTCTACGTTTACTTTACGAGTGTGAAAACGCGGCAACTTCAACATTGGGGCGTCCGATCACCATAACTCTTGCAGCAGCTTCTAATGATACCAATGTTCCTGCAGCAGAAGAAGAACTGTTCCAAGAAGCTTCAACTACACTTGATACTTCAGAATCGGAAGATGATGAAGACTTTAGTGAAGCTATTCTAGATCATGCGACAGAGGCACCACCAGTGAACCCAAATCCAGATGTTGCTTCATCGTCTAACACGGGTAACGATCTGGATTCAGTGGAAAATTTGACTACTCATCCAGAATCTCAGATTCATCGTATTCACCCGCTCGAGCAAGTTATTGGTGACCCTGGAAGCAGTGTCATGACTAGAGGACAACTTCGTAGTGCAAACTCACCTGAAAATCTTGGCGCTTTAGCTTTATATGCAAAAATTCAAAAATCTGGTTGTCAGAATGATTGGTCCTTTGCTTGTTATGTTTCGCAGGTTGAGCCGCGAACTTACAAGGATGCGCTTTTGGATGATGCATGGGTAGAGGCGATGCAGGAAGAGTTGTTGCAGTTCCAGAAACTGGGCGTCTGGACACTTACAGATTTACCTCCGGGAACGAAAAAGATTGGAACTAAATGGGTATTCAAATGCAAGAAAGATGGCAGAGGCATGATCGTGAGAAACAAAGCTTGATTGGTAGTTCAAGGTTTTCATCAAGTTGAAGGAATTGACTACAATGAGATCTATGCACCTGTGGCATGTATAGAAGCTATCCGCAAGTTTCTAGTGTTTGCCTCGTATAAGAAATTCAAGGTGTACCAAATGGATGTCAAAAGCGCGTTTCTATATGGTGTGGTCAAGGAAGAGGTCTACGTCAGTCAACCTCCAGGCTTTGGACATCCTATTCACCAGGATAAGGTTTACGTTCTCAACAAAGCACTTTACGGGTTGCACCAGGCTCCACGCCAATGGTATGAGGAGCTAAGCACGTACCTGCTATCCAAAGGATTGAAACGCGACTTGGTTAATTGTACACTATTCACCAAATGAACAGGGGATGACTTACTTCTCGTCCAGATATATGTAGATGATATTATTTTTGGTTCTACTAACGAACTTTTATGCAGAGATTTTGAAAAAGTGATGCATGAAAAGTTCGAGATGAGTGCGATGGGAGAAATGCAGTTTTTCCTCGGCTTGCAAGTGGATCCAAGACCAACGGGGATCTTTATTCATCAAACCAAATACGTATCTGAAGTCTTGAGCCGGTTCCAGATGGAAGATTCAAAGCCGATGGATACCCCGATTCAACCTAATCACGGGATTGTAGTTGACGCTAAGGGGGAGCTGACAGATCCATTTACATACAGAGCAATCGTCGGATCTCTGATGTATCTCACTGCGTCTAGGCCAAATATAATGTTCGCTACATGTCTCTGCGCACGTTTTCAATCGAATCCGAAACAAAGTCACCTAACGACAGTAAATCGAATCCTAAGATATCTGAAGGGTTATTCGTCGAGAGGACTTTGGTACCCTAATGATGATAATTTTGACTTCATGGCTTTTAGTGATGCAGATTGGGGCGGTTGTGACAAAGACAGTAAATCCACAACTGCTGGATGTCAATTCTTGGGGAGCAGGCTGGTGACCTGGCAGTTTAAGAAGCAGACTTCAGTTGCACTATCTACTTGCGAAGCAGAATATGTAGCAGCATCAAGTTGTTGCTCACAGGTTCTGTGGATTCAGCAGCAGATGGTTGATTACGGTTCGCAATTTCTAAAAACCCCTATTCACTGTGACAACAAAGCCGTAATTGCACTAACTAAAGACACGGTCAATCACTCGAAAGCTAAGCACATCCGGATTAAGTATCACTTTATCCGTGATTGCTATGCGAAAGAGTTGATTGACATGGTCAAAATCCACACTGATTATCAGAGGGCGGATCTCTTTACCAAAGATTTTGATAAATCCCGATTTGATTATCTTTTAAAAGCTAACGGTATAAAAGAGAAACAAGAGTGATCATCACCTCGGTTTATCACTTTTATTTTCAAATTTTTTTTTACTGTTTTTCAGAAAAATCCAAAAGCCCAAAAATATGTTTTACATTTTAGGGGAAGTCTTTATTTAGAAAAACCAAAAACATTGAAAAATCCAAAAATCCATAAAAATAGAAAAACCCAAAATGATTTCCAGGAATAAAAGAGGAAATTATAGTACATCAGTGGGGATCTGACACATGCTAAAGAAATGTAATGCAATATGAGGCGTGTGTTGATTTTGTGTGATGTGATGATAGGCTTCGTAGACCTATTACTGCGTGCATTAGTGATACAAACATAACGAACTACTCGTTAGTGGCTGAACACCTCATGGGCATATGGTCTTAGTACCGTAATTTCGTTTGATAGGTTTTCCAAAATCTGAGGTTTTAGGTCGTTATGTTAATTGTTATCCGAGATATTCTGATTGATCTTTGGTCCTATTAATTTACGGACCTAGATTCAATCAGAATATTTGCTAAAAGAGTTTTATTGCCAAAACCTAAAAGTTACCGAATTGAGGAACTTTCTATGTATTATTGATCAAAGATCATTAATTGCATCGTATCAAGTCACTGATGCAAATCTGTGATTGATATCAGCCTCAACCTGGTATATATGAACATGTTACTTTGCTGCATTCAGTTGCGGACCTGTACACCTCTGTGCTGTAACATTTGGCATAATCACGCGTTACGACGAAGCTTTGTGTAAATTCCTTGATACGGGAGTATGTCGTGTGTGTGGGAACCATAAATGTGTTAGTATATTACATCTAATAGTGTATCATTTTAAAGCACTGCATAACGGTATGCATGTGAGTTTATGTGGACAACAATATCAGTAGTTGCCGGATCACACATTGTTTCTAATGATAATATATAATAAAGATCAACGGTGTGATCAGATTTCTAAAAAACTGATATGATCATCTTACCGGAAATCACAAAACATTTACTGCTTTATGTTTAGATTTCTGCATTTTACATTTGTTTTTACAAAAGATACAAAAACTCAAAAAGATTTTAGGTGTGTTTTAACATAAATTTCAGAAAAACCAAAATTTTTACATTTCTGATTTATATTTGATAAACGATGGTGTTTGATGGTCATTTTCTTAAACTTGATGAACCAATCTGAGTTGTGTATCATTTAAATGTGAAATAATGAATGTTTGAGGCCTAAAATGTTGAAAAATGATTGAACGGGATTCGATTTTGCGATTTGGTAAATTTTCAAAAATTCCATTTCTCATTCGCCCCTTCGCTGGGTCGAATGTGGAATTTTTGTTACTTTCAAACCTTTTAAAAACGGACTAATGTGAGTGTTCTAGTGTTTAAATGTACATTCGAACCCTAGGTCCACATTCGAACCTTTAAATAGGGTCGAATGTGGAAATAGTTTTACATTCGCCCAACGTATTAGGTCGAATGCGACCATCTATATATATCAGTCTCTTCATTTGAACCCTTACTTCTGAATTTTTCAAAAATTTTCACTCTAACCAGACCTTGTTGCTTTTCGTTTTCTGAACATTGATTATTGTTCCTTTTTGATTTCTCATTAATTTGATACAATATTTGCAGGTAATGGCTTGATAATGAGGACTGATTTAGGGTTTATGTTGTCAAAACCCTGTTTTGATCATTGGATCTTTTTGAACCGTTTAAATTCAAAATTGTTGATTAGGTTTTAGTTTTAGATGATTTTAGGGGGAGAATATGCCACAATATAGTGTTTTAACAGGATAATTGATAGATTTTAATGATTAAAGCATGTTAAACCCTAGTTTGTGATTAAAAATCACCTAAAACTGAACAATAATTACAATTGATTGTTGAAAATGTTTAGTCGGTTGATTTAGGAGATAAACAAATGAAAATCTTATGTTAAAACAATCAGGATTGCAAGATTGATTTTTGGTTTGATGATCAGATACTTTCGAGCAGAATAAGTGTCAAATGTGGCCATTTTTCGGTCGAATGTAAAAGTATCATAGGGACGAAAGTGAAATTTTGGGCGAAAGTGGAATTTTGTCAATGAAGTTTCACATTCGTATATTTTTTTCATTCGTACTCACGTTGGGGCGAATGTGGAAATGTTGAAAACCAAAATTCAAGATTTGTCAATTTTGTCCAATTTTAACGAATTTTCAATGTGTCGTTTTTGCAGATATACAAATGGCTGAAGCACAAGTTGAACAACATAATGTGGAAGTTCCGGTTCAAGAAGTAAAGGAAGATTTTCCATTCGAGAGTGCCCATAATTGTTGTGCATATTTGGGCGAAGTGAAGAAACTTCAAGAGTTTTCTGGTATTATCGATTTTCGGAAAAGAAGCCGAGTTGTAGATGCTATAGCAACACCTGCTATTATCTATAAAGATCATCAAGAGGACTTCTGGAAAAATGCACACTATGATTACTGGGATGCTAAGACTGCAATTGTCAGTAACAATCAGGGGGAGATTGCAATTATAACTGTAACAACCCGGACCTAGGGCCCGAAATTTTTCGCGACTAAAAGTAAGATGACGAGGAACTAGATAATAATAACAAGAAGTATACAAACACGAAACCGAAACCAAAAGTATTTTATAATTATTTTGACGAAGAGAATAATATTATACACGTTACGTGACCGGACCGACACCCGATAACGAACCCACCCGACAACCATTTGCTTAGTCATAGGGAGGACACTTGTCCTCCCCATAACTAGCCAACACATAAGTAAAAACCATTAATCAAAATGGTTTTCTAAAAACCATTAAAACACCCCCACTATAAATTCCCCAACCCACCTTTCCCTTTTTTTTCTTTTCTGTGGAAACCAACACACACACACACATATACATTGAGAGATATATAGAGAGAGAGAAGGGGAGGAGCTCCGGTGGTCAGCGGTGGAGGGAAGGCGGAGCTCCGGTGAAGCAGAGGAGGAGACGTGGCGGAACGACTACCAAACAACATCAACACCACCCATCTTGTACCTGTACCCAACCCTATCTATTATAGAGAGAGAAAGCTGAAGGAAAGTTAGATAGAGAACAGAGGAGTTTAAAAAGAGAGGGAGCCAAAGGCTCCTACCACCGCAGATGGTGGAACTCCGGCTGTCGCTCATGGCGGCGTTGCCACGTAACACTACATGTATCACCCCTTTCCACATCTACCAGATCTATAGAGAGAGAGAGAGAGCAGCAGAGGAGTGAGAGGGAGTGATGAAGAGGGATGTGCACAACGGTGTCAGCGGCGGCGGTGGTCTGGGTTTCCAACAAGGGTTCTGATTTAGAATTTAGGTTTAGGAATAAGTGGTGGTTACCAGTTGTTAATGAAGGGGTTAGGGTCGACGGTTATTAATGGTGGTCATGATGGATTGAGATGGTACAAATTGATGGTGGTGTTGTTGATTAGAGCTTGGGTTTAGGGTTGACTGGTCAACCAGTGACCAACGTTGGTCAATTATACATTGGAGATGGTTATCACAAGTTAAAAGCATAAGCTAATGAGGTGGTTGCAAATCTAATATAGCTAGAGTAAATGTGAAAGTATAAACATCAACTTGACGATTTGTTTATCTTTATTATACATATATATAACTTAACGTGTGGACATATCTAAGACCAAGCCATACAAACCGGACTAATAATATACACATAACCCGTAAGTCGATAAATACAAATTAGAGTGAAAGGATATAAGTCGAGATGCCTAGTTGTATAATAATAATATAATCTTGATAGGACGACCATTGAGAATTTATACGATGCAACTCCAAACGAATAGACGATTATTGAGACGTGGGGGCTCTAAAACAAAAGCCATGAATATGGGATGTAAAATATGTAACTTGGTATTTACATAAGATTGAGACCATAGATACTGTACATATAATTACATGCCAGTGGCAAGACTACGTGTATACCATGACATAAACATTAGTATTTAGCTCCTACTAGTATAACGGATGATACAAGTGAATAGGATCCAAGAGATTAAGTTAGACACATGGATTTCATTAAAGAACCATACAATATATAATTAGATAACTAGAATCACAATCGGACAACTAGAATAAACTTAAATAACTATAGGTCCTAGCTTGTCCACTCGTGTAACCACAATGATTCGTTTCGCGCACTAATACTTATGCTTACAATAGGACTTTGCATGTGAACCATAGGTGGACTCAAGAACTTGTAATACCATATAATCATGCCACATAAAGCCAAGGTGAGTTCGTGTACTTCCCCTTTTTGTTTTACTGTTTTGGGGTGAATACATGCTTGTGTGTCTAAACTGTTTTGTGTATAAACTTACTTGATGTGACAAGGGCTCCCAAAACCAGATGCACACTCATTAACCCAAGGGAGTTGGGCCACTTAATGTATGGGTAGTACTAGTTGGGGAATCCCCCACGCACAGTGGATCCGGAAGCCCGGAAAACCCTCCATTGATGTCTGCGGACTGTTGCGGCATATGTTATGCCGTAGGGAATCCATAAAAGGGAGTAGATGGATTCTGTGTTAGGATTGAGGTGTGACTTGTACATCACTGTGTGTTTGAACTATGTAAACTTGTTTTCGAACTGTTAAACTGTTTTAGATTTATTTAACTACTTACACGGACTCACCAGCATAATTGCTGACTGAACTCCTTTAAGCATGTGTTCAGGTACAGCCTTAGGATAAACATGAAGACGAGGTATATACATGCTTGTGTTGATTAAAGATGGTTTTGGTAGAAGATTCAAGCTGCAAGTGTAGCGGTTTAGAGCATTTAGAGCTAAGCATGGATTGGGATATGGATCGACTAGCGGAACACACTTTATCAACTGCTTCGACGGCCGCCGCGACTCGTCCCTGCATAGCTAGAAGACTATTAAAATGAGTTATGTATTTATACTTTGGATTAGAATTTGTATTTTACACTTAAATATTAGTTATCGTTGCTTCCGTTGTGCAAGTCTGTTACCAATCTGTCATTTCGACCAGCCCCCACCGGGTCGGGTTGTTACAGATGGTATCAGAGCAACGGTTGTAACAAAATAGGATATCTCCAACTATCCTATATCAAACCAGGACAACTTAGAGAACTTATCGTTTAAGGCTCTAAGACTACCTAGCTAAGAAATGCCTTCGAATTATATAAGACTGACCAGAGTAAGTAACAAAGTAAGTCAAAACTCGAGTACCTGAACACACTAGAATGCTTGCGAGGACTTAGAACCAGTTGGAATAGTGAGCAGACTTTGTGAGATACGTGAATGATGACTACAACGGAGATTACTAGAATAATTTCGTGAGGTAAATTGACAATTACATTTGACGTCATGTAATTGTGAGTTTACAGGCACGAAAAAGTTCTAAGAAATCCGAAGAGTCGCTGAAATTACAAGTTTCAATATGATAACTAAGAATTTGTTCAAAGAGACGGACTATGATTGAGTCGTAATCAAGTATGTGATATACTTATGTGACTAGGATCGACATATTTTGCGACTTTGGCATGTTTTGATAGTAGTATACATATGTATACGTTTCCATGACCATAGTAGAAATTATTCTATAAACATTATATACATATAACTAATAGTGAATAATATTATGATTGACTAACTTTTCGTGACCAAGATGTGAGCTATCTATAAAAATCAGGTACCTCGCCGAAACGTGACGCCATGTTGGGTCTGCTGACCTGGAGAAGAACAGATGATTAAAAGCCAAAATATACTAAGTGTTTGATCCTGAATAAAAAACAGTTGTTACAATAAAGCTTCCTCCAAAGATCTGTTGATTCCTAAACTGCTGCTGCTTAACAACTGTTAGACATAACTGCTGCTGATGAAAGGTCTGATGGACAAAGTCTGAAGGTTAAAAGTCTGATGAAGAACAACTGCTGAACAAAGATAAGAAGACATCAGAGTTTTAGTTAACAGAGTCTTGTATTATCAGTAGTTTCAATGTAACAGTAGTTTATAGCTTAACAGTTGTTAGAGTTTGTTAGACAGTTGGGGGTCGCTATCTAGGTGATGTCAGCAACTGATCATCAGAGGTTTGAGCCTATCTATAAATAGAACAGTACTTGTACTGTTCTATTCATCACTCGTCATTCTCTTTAGACAAACATTCTCTGAGTGATCAGGCTGAGGGGGAGTTAATTGTACAATTGTAATCTTTCCATTTTATGAAAGCATTCGATTAAAAACAATTATACTCTATGTTTTGATTTATTATTATTCCGCTGCACTTTCCATTTATATTTCATTCATATTTCATACCTAATCAAAACAAACCAAAACTCAGATCCTAAGAATTGGTATCAGAGCTTGGTCATTTAAATCTGATCTAATCAACCAGTTTAATACACAGATCAGCTCATAATCATTGATATCGTTTGTTTGTCGGGTTAAAACAGAGTAATAGTTTATTTTCGATTCAACAGTTGATAAACAGACTTTGTTTTTGAAAAACCAAGAGAATGACTTCACTCAATCAAGATCCACACAACACTGGCACACACAACAAGCCTCCGATGCTTGTCAGGTCAGAATACAACATCTGGCAGCGTCGGGTGGCTCATATGTTAGTACAACAGAACACAGGGTGCTGGAAATCGGTAGTATTTGGACCACATGTTCCAATGGTACCGAGTGCTGAGGATCCAAAGATCCAAGTACCAAAGAATGTTGAGAACTACTCAGAGCAAGATTTTCAAAAAATCGAGCTAGATGCCAAGGCTTTCAGCATAGTAGCCATGGCACTGCCGAATGATATCTATGCCGGTCTCTTGCACTGCAATAGTGCTAAAGAACTGTGGGATGCTCTCAAAGAGCAATTCGGGGGAACTGATGATGTGATTGAAAACAACCGTGAAATACTTAACCAACAATATGAAACGTTTAGTCACATAAAAGGGGAGTCATTAACACAGCAGTTTGAAAGGTTTAACTGTCTAATTAGTGAACTCAAACTGGTTGGTCTAACTTTTCCTAATTCAACACTGAATCATAGGTTTCTTAGATCACTTCAGGACAAATGGGACACTATAGCCATAGTTATGAGAAACTCTATCGGATTCAAGGACCTAACCCTGACCCAGCTTCATGGTAAGCTCCTGACTTATGAAAGGGAGCTTAACCAGAAAAAGAAGCTCCAGGACTCTGGCAAAGTGTCAGATGACTATGTATTTGGTAATACTGCACTGTTGGGTCAGGATGATGGTTCTGGAAGTAGTAAGGATCAGAGTTATGATCATTACATTGACATAACAACTGGTTTCAATAATGATTCTTACTCATCACCAAACAACTGTGCTTTCACAGCCAGTGGTGATATCCAGGCTTCTGATAATTCATCTTTTGTGTACAATGACTTGCAATATATTGACCCTTTGGACCTAGAAGAAATGGACATCTTACACCAGGTTGCCCTACTCAGTATTAGAACCAATAACTTTTATAAGAAAACTGGCAGAAGGTTTCCAGGTTTACATGGTGGGTCAAAGGTTGGGTTGGATAAATCAAAGATAAAGTGTTACAAGTGTCACAGAATGGGTCATTTTGCTAGGGAATGTAGGAGTCAAAATGGAGTTCCTATGATCACCTATCCAAACCAAAGACCACAGACCAACACTTATCAAACCATCCCTAATGTACCTAATGTGCAAAACACTGCTCACTTTGCACAGACCCAAACCACTGTTCCTGTGCATTATGTCCAAACCACTGTTCCTCAATATCACTATGTCCAAACACCTGTTGCTCAGGCACCTGTGCGAATGACTGTTACTCCACCCTCTGCTCCTGCAGAAACCAGTCAACCAAGTCAACAGAGTTTCTTTACTCAGGGCTTTGTTGATTGGAGCAGTCTACCAGATGAGATAACAGATGACAACATTGCTCTAGTTGCCAATTCTGAAAAGGATTTTTGTTTTATGGCACTAGAAACAATTGTTGAAGAGACTGATTCTGAGGAGGTGGTATCTATGTCTGAAAATGTGACTGATAGTGTTGTTGGTGAGTTTGTTTCAGCTGAAGAATCTGAAGTGGAGGTTGTGAATCTCTCAGACCCCTGGGGTAGTGATGATTGTGACTGCCAGTGTAACTGTGCTTTGATGGCTGCTGCTAAGGTATCTCCTCAAATCTTAAATGACTTGTGCTCAGACAAATGTATTGTGGCATTTGCTAAGATAAAAGAGGTGAATGAAAACTTTAGAAAGAAAATTTTGGATTCTGAAATTCAGTTTGAAAAACTTACAAAAGAGTTAAAATCAAAAATATCTGAAAAAGAGTCTGAAATCAGCAGTTTAAAACATGAAGCAAGCATAACCAAAGACCAGCTTCAGACTATGATAACAAAATATCATAGTTGTAAGAAGGAGCTTGAGTCCACCCAAGTTGAATGTAAGAAATGGGTGGAATCATCTAAAGGTTTTGAGATGATTGTCAACCAACAATCTAAAAGTCATGTGAAATTTGGGTTTGGTTATCAAGAAACCACTGCCCAAAGTTCACAAACCACTGACAAAAAGGTACCACAGTTGGTTGAAGTCATTCCCACAAACTCAAAAGGTCAAGAAATCAAGGTTACTGAATCCAATGGCAAGAAAATCATTCTTGAAAAGTTGGAAGGTACACCCTCATTTGATGAAATTGAGAAATATCAATTCAAACCAACATGGTCAGATGAGTGTGAAGTCCTTGAAAATTTCAAACCAATGACCTTCAAAACCCCTGATGGTAAAATGGCACCACAGGCCAAAGTAATCCCTCTAGTAAATTTTCCAACAGATGATGAAACATCTGTTGAAAAGAAGAAAGAAAAAGGGAAAGCCAAGAACAACTTGTTTTGTGATTTTTGTGAAAAGAAGAACCATGTCACCAAAAACTGTTTTCTTCTAAAAGTATAGAGGAAGAAATTTGACACGAAAACAGGATTATATGATCATACAAGTTACAAAACCAGGTGCGGAAACCCTAGCTTTGAACAAACTGATGTAAACTCAAATCAAAACACAATCAAAGTCATTTTCAATGCTTTTCATAGATTAACTTTCTCAAAAACTTGATTACAATTCAAATACAGTTAATCTAGCACACACATAAACTCTCTCAAACCTCTCTAAAACACACCTCAAAAACACACACACCTAATGACTCGCTTAAACTTACAAAAACACAAAATCTATATATAGGCACTGCACGTTCGCCCCTTTCATCTGGTCGAACGTGAGTGATTTCCACATTCGCCCACTTGCAGTGGTCGAATGTGTCTTCTTGTGTTGTCCAGTTCCAGATTCGTCCATGATCAATCTACCTTCGCCCACTTTACATCACCTTCGCCCATCTTATCTACCTTCGCCCCTCTCAGCCTTCCTAACACATGTTAACTATCTAATCATTAGTCGCAAAACGCATCTACAAACTCCCCCTCGACTATTGATTAGATCGTTTTCTGTCTTCGTCCATGGCTTTGTTCAGCAACATAATCCTGAGCTGTTTCTTCTGCTCTGTCGTCATCTCAGGCTCTAATTTTCTTTTCACAGTCTTTGACACATTCGCCATCTTCACCATCTTGCCAAGTTTTCCTTCCAAATTACTACCAGCATTAATGTCATAAGCAAAGCAAACACCAACAACTTGTGTGTATTTCTTTGCTTGATCTGCATCGTTCGGCTCATGATGAATCGGATTATAAAAGAGCATGATGATGTCTTCGAAGGTGCAATTTATCAACCACATAGGATCAAATACATGCACATGCTTGTATTTATCCTTTCCATCTCTCAACACAATCACCGCTTCTGCCTTCCTCCAATCATAATACCAGAAAATGAAGTCAGCACTGAAGTGTTGAGGCATAGGCATCAAAGGTATCTTTCTCATCACTTCAGGTGCCTTATAAATCAAGGTAACCCGTTTCAGCTTGGTTCTGGGATCAATATCCCTGTGAACTTTCCTTCGGGGATATTGTGGTTTGAATCTATTCCATCTTGTTCTACTTTCCCAAACCAGCTTATCTGCACACCAACCGACATGAGAATTATTCACTGAAGCGCCTGACATTTGGAATGTGCACAAATCTCTAACCGCCCAGTACGGTAGAGTCAGCAAGTCAATGAATCTGTAAAAATACAAGATTCCAGATTCCCACTTAGCAGCTAAACACTTCAGCCTGCCTAAGTATGTCCACCCGAGAGCTCTGCCTCTGAACTTAGCATTGTGAAACCTATAAAAGTTTCCTTGAGCTTCAGGCTTCGGTCGGTTTTCATCCATCAATCTTAACTTCTTCAAATAATTCTTCAATTCATCAGATTTATTTGAAGATTCTGGCATATCAGCTCCAAATACTTTCTCTACAAACTCAGCACTTCTCTTCTTTGCCTTTTTCTTTGCAGACGTATTAGGAATCTCAGTAAAATCAGGAAACACCAAGTCTTCATCAGTTTGTCTGAAGTACTGTGGATATTCCTCATGTGTTATATCTTCTATTTCAACTTCTTCAAACTCAGGGGTTTCTTTATCATCAGAGTGACTTCCAATATCCTTTTCAGGAATATGTGGAATCGACTCATCAACAATGAACTCTTCAAATGTTTTCCCTACCCTCTGTGCAAGCCCATCCAAGATCTCCTTTGCCACAGATGCAGGTACTTCCCCTTCTTCCAAATCAGGATCGTTATATTCCAATTCATATCGCATGTCATCAGTTTGGAATATTTCAGCAAAACGACCTGTGAACTCAATGGTCCATTCTCTTCTTTCTAACATATCCTTGTATACTTGTTTAGCATCGTCAGTCAAGGACCTCACCTTCTCATTCCAAAACACAGTCTCATCCGAATCAACGTTCTCTCCTTTCTTCTTCGAACTCGACTCACCTGTGTCTTTCTTCTTCTTTGAAGGTGGTCTCTTCTCAAACGTAAACTTTGAAGTGTCGTCTCCTCCATCATTATCATCACTACTACTATCATCCTCCTTCTGACTTCCCGAACCCTCAGCATCATCATCATCATCATTATCATCATCTCCATCATCACTCTTTTCCGATTCTTCATCATCTTTATCATCATCATCTTCCTCTTTATCAGATTCAGATGGTTCAAAATCAACCTGTTCAACTTCTTTCTCTTTGTCTTCCTCACCCTCCTTCAGCTTGGGTGCAACACTATACAGGTTATCTATTAGCTCACTAAGGCGTTTGTTCTCAGCCTTCAACTCTTTATTATCTTCTTTAATCGCCTTGTACCTATTTTTGTTTCTCAAACACTGTCACACCACGCCAATGGCGGAAACACGTGGCGCAACGCTCGAAAGTATATCAAAGTCAAGAATAACACAAACTATATTTAATTAGAAAAGAATCAATTTATTAAGATGTCGGAACAGAGAATCACATTCTCAATATTACATAAAACGACGAACATTAAGTTTCAATGTGGGGTATTTCCGTTTGTTCCAACCCTTTGGTAACAATTTATGAAACCCCGACAAGTATCCGACATCCCGAATTCCACCGCACTAGCCCATATCTATTCAGCACTTAGTTACCTGAAAGATATGTTTAAAAAGACGTCAATATATAAAATATTTGTGAGTTCACAGGTTTTGTTTCGTAATAACAACATTTTCACAACCATCGACTCGACTCACTTTACCGTATAATTAATTTCCCATTAATTAATTATACTAGGATCTTGTCGATCGATATTTCATTTTCAACCCTCGACTCGGCTCACTTTACCATATATTTATTTTCCCATTGAAATAAATATACTAGGATCTTGCCGATTCGACATTTCATTTTACAACCCTCGACTCGGCTCACTTTACCATATATTTATTTTCCCATTGAAATAAATATACTAGGATCTTGCCGATTCGACATTTCAATACCGGCATGTAACGGAAATATAATATAAGTAGTGTCATATATGTGGAGTAGCTAGCTCCTACATGACGATGGCGACTCCCTCCCGGGCCCATAACCAAACCAAGACTATACAATAGATTGCCCCGCGAGTTGCTTCTTGGACAACAACTCAGTTCAGAATACATGCACCTCTTGTCTTTACCGGGTTGACGCTATCAACCAGAGGTGGGCCTTGTCAGGCACCGATAGTACTACCCAGATATCCCTTTGGTTTCATTTCCCTGAATTAATGGTTACAGTAAACAGCGAGGTCTTACCCCAAGTGGTTTCCAGTTACCCAGGTACCCATCGTGCTAAATATTATATTCCACATGTTACAGCAATTTAACAAAACATATCTTTCCCCCAAAAACGTAAAAACAGTTTAAAATGGGGCCGTGAAACTCACCTCAAACTCAGCGTGCACAAATACCAGAGAATAGAAGATATCCAAGGTCAAATACCTACAGGCGTTCTTAGACGTATAAGTCACTAAGCCTATCATGTGTGTTTTACCGGCAAGTTGTACACCCAACTCCCAACAACACAATTGTTATACAATTCCCCGTTTAAAACATGTGTCTAGGTCCGTTGGTGATGGATTACCCCCGTTATAAGTTTCACTTAACTTATGTTTAATAAACATATCAACATTATCCTTGAAGTTAGTTAGGTTCGTCGCCGCGAACTAAGATCATTTCCCGATTTTATCACATCATGATCTTATTATTTAATATATGTGTTTTCAATATATTTACTAACTCGGATAAACTTATCTCCGACTCGACTCACTTTACCGCATAACTACTTTCCCATTAAGTAGTTATACTAGGATCTTGTCGATCGAGATTTCATTTTCCAACACTCGCCTCGACTCACCTTACCGTATATTTATTTTCCCATTAAATAAATATACTAGGATCTTGTCGATTTGATATTCCCTCGACTCGACTCACTGTTCCATATATTTATTTTCCCATTCAAATAAATATACTAAGATCTTGTCGATTCGACTTTTCGTTTTATAACTTTCGACTCGACTCACTGTTCCATATATTTATTTTCCCATTCAAATAAATATACTGAGGTCTTGTCGATTCGATTTTATATTTTAACTTGTTAAGTTCTCGGACTTAACTAGATTTTACGTGCGCAATCCTTAAGGATCACATTACGATTAAGTCCTCCCACGAATACGTTCCAACACTTAGGAAAGTGTTATATATATATTTTTCACCCATGATAGTTCATATATTTTATCTCATAAAATATATATTTCCTTGACGTAATACATACTCGTATCTCGTACGATATATATATTCTTGTCCGTTTTACATCTTTGTCCGATAACTTGTTGTGTTAAAACATATTTATGTCCGAACGTTCAACTTATATATTTTCGCTCCACGAATAATATAAGTTATGTATATATATATTTTGTAGAAATAAATACTTCACGTCGAATATTATTTTCCTACTTCCGAAAATACATATTTATTTAGTTATTCATACCAAATTTCCGACAATATGATTTACTCGAAATTAATCACTATTAATTTCACCATATTTTTACTTGGAAATTTATAAAATAACTTTTGTATTTTTCCAAAAACAAGACTTAGTCGTTTTAACTCTAAAATGTCTCAACATTTTTATATTCCCATAAATATAAAAATGTTCATTTTTATAAAACTTCACTAAGTCTTTAAAATTACCAAATTCTTGGAATAAAATCCCTAGTTTTTATTTCCTCAAACCTTTGGTAACTTGTATTTTTATAAAACCCAAATTTTATAAAAATAACATTTAATACAAAAATACATTATTTTTGTAAGTCTTGGAAATATTTTTCATAATCTACCTTTGACTATCAAAGTTTACATTTCTAACACCAAACTTTTAAATGTCACATTTTTGGACTTAACTTTCTAAAAATATCATCTTTAGCCCCTCAACTTTAAAAGTTACAAAAATAGTCCTTTAACTTATAAAAGTTGCATTTACTAATATGTCTTAGATCCTCATTTTTTTCTAGTTTACATGAGCTTTTGTAACTTACAAAGACAATAACAACATCACCAACAAAACCTACGGCCCATATATCATTTTTAGATCATCCATTTTTGTTTATACAACACACATTTCTTATGGTTAAAGCCATATTTAAACCCTATATACAACTTGCTTTTAAAACACAAAAATAAAAACTTTCAAGAACAAAAGCAAGATGAAGAACACTTACAACTAGCACAAGGCTAGGGAAGATAAAAACACTTGATTTGGATGGGGTTTTAGTGTGTACTTCCTTTGTTTTAGCTCCAAGCTCTTCAACCCACACTAAATCTTATCCTTAAGCTTTAATATTTTGTTTTAATGGTTTGAAAAGCCATGAAAATGGAATCATGGGGTTTTGGCCGTAAGGTTGCAAAGAGGAATGATGGAAGAGTGGTATTTAATAAGTAAAATTGTTAGTTGGCATACTAGATTTTGTAGGATTTCATGTAGGACATTATTATATATTTAAATCTAAAGGCCATACCTAAATCTTCATCATATCTGCATAACTTTCAAGTAAACTCAAAATGAGTATGGCATAGATATGGTGTACGGTTGGGTGGATCTTTTAGGAACCCACCATTTTTGCCACATGTTAGTGTTATATAATAATTAAATCAAGTTCGGTTCAATTTCAATCGGTTCTAATCATGCAATATTTCAGACACTTACTTACCCATTAATTACTCTTAAACATGGTCTAGTTTAAGTGTTGGTAAGTTATTTAGGCTTTAATTGGGTGAAATTATAAGTTTTGTGTGTATCGGGTGCGATACGCGAACTTTATTCGTTACCGGGAGATTTATATTTGGAGTTTTCATTTATGGTTTTGGAGTTCCAAAACCCATTATATTTTGTGAAGATACCCTTTATTTTATATCCTGGGTGTCCGGGATAATTTTGTTTATTAAATTTTTACTGGGTAATCACCAACGTCCGTTCCAACACAAGTTAATTTGCACGCGATTTCGCCGTGCTTCAAATTAAACACATGCATTCCTATGCATCTTATGGGGAATTTGCTATTCTCTACGGCACTAGTTAAATTAATCCAATTAATTTAAACATGCACTTAAACAATTAATTACATATACTAATTACGTACGGAAACATATCGATTTTTGCCGGATGTTACAAACACTTTCCTTCAAGCTTCTTATTCTTAGCTTCTAGCTTCTTCACCTTATCATCTATCTCATCTTGATTAGATTTAGAGGCTACTACAATCTGAAGCATCTTTTCTTCATTCAGCTTGAACTTGGCAATTTCAGCTTGCTGAGCCACTAACATCTTCATCATGTCGTCCATCTTCTTATTCACCTGCTTCATAACATCGTCATCCACAGTGACTTTCTTTGACTTGGACTTTGACTTTGATGGCTCAACTTCAGTTTCTTTTCCTTTCTGAGGCTTTGTAAACATGTCAAGAACATTATCCAGTGCTATATTGAATTGATCCACTGGTAATGTTGTTGCCTCCTTAGTCTTTTGCTTCTTTGTGGCTGGCGAAGATTGTTTTGATGACGTTCCAGCTTCAGGTAATCTCTTCCCTCTCAAAAGTTGGCTCAACTCTTTCTCTCTGAGTTGCTTTGAACTTGTTTTCTTAGCCATGGTTTTGTGTTTGGGCTTGGGCAAGTTAACTACTACAGTTTCACCTTCGTTCAACTCGTCCAAATTCACAGTTAACATTTCATCTTCAGCACTAACAGACTTCTTGCTCTTCTTAGCTTCTTCAATAGATCTGTTTAGTGATTCAGACTCACCAACCAAAGTGGCCTTTTGTTTGGTGGTCCGGACATTTTCAGCATCCGAATCCCATTGTTCTTCAGTCTCTGTCTCCTCTGAATCAACAGACTCTTCATCCACCAAACTTGTACCTTTCTTTGCAGTAGATTTCTTCCTCACAGCTTGTTGTTTTGAACTTCCCTGGTCAGTCTTTCCTTTGCCCTTCCCTTTGGCTCCAGGATTGACTACTTGTCTTTTCCTTTTAGTACTTGCATCAGCGTATACTAAAGGATCATCATTGTCACTATCACTATCAGGATGCCTTGCTGTGTTCTTTCCAGGATCATTGTAATCCTCTCTAGCCAAGGCTCCAAACAACCTTCTGTAAGGTGGTCTCTCATTATCAGGCACACCTTTGTAACCTTTCATTCTAGCCAAGGTTCTAATGTTCATGTGATCCATAGCAAGTATCTGTGTTGGATCCTTCTTCAGGTTTGGATACTTGTGATCAAATATCATCATCAGAAATCTAGGGTAAAGCATGAAATACTTCTTCTTCAAACCCTTCAGCATCTCCAGCATATGATCCAATATCATTCCAGCAACATTAAATGGTTTGTTGAGAGTCAACGCGACCATCAATGAGCTCAAACTCTTTCTCATCACATCATACCCTCCACTAACACATCCAAACACATGTATAATGACATGAGCAAAATACTTAAACTGCACTCCCAGTTTCCCTTTGTACATAGAACCATCAGTTATCGGTCCTTTGTATTTCATCCTAAGGAAACAGGCTTTCTGCTCAGTCCATGATAATTCTCTTGGATCTTCACTGGTTTCAAACTTGATCTGGAGAGCTTCTCTGATGTCAGCTTCTGTAATAAACATCTCCATTCCTTGAATCTTGCTCTTTATGATCGTCTGATTGTCAAAGTAATCATACTTGGCGTTGTTGTAGAAATCCTCAACTATATCTTTGTAGATAATAGTTGGTGTAGAGGATGAATTAGACAAGAAAACAGGATTATATGATCATACAAGTTGCTAAACCAGGTGCGGAAACCCTAGCTTAGAACAAACTGATATAAACTCAATCAAAACACAATCAAAGTCATTTTAAAGGCTTTTCATAGATTAACTTTTCAATAAACTTGGTTACAACTTGATAATAGTTAATCTAGCACACTTCTAAACACTCTCAACACACTCTGGAACACACCTCTAAAACACACACACTAAATGACTCGTTATCCATTACAAAAACCCAAAATCTATTTATAATGTCTGCACATTCGCCCAAAGTCACTGGTCGAATGTAACACTTTCCACATTCGCCCAATGCTGTTGGTCGAATGTGTTCTTCTGTTCAGTCTGTTCCAGATTCGTCCATGACAAAGCTACCTTCGCCCACTTCTTTCCTTCCTTCGCCCATTCTGTACACCTTCGCCCCTTAACACATGTTAACATCTAATCATTAGTCGCAAAACGGCATCTACAAACTCCCCCTCGACTATTGATTAGATCGTTTTCTGTCTTCATCCATGGCTTTGTTCAGCAGCTTGATCCTGAGTATACTCTTCTGTTCTTTCGTCATCTCAGGCTCTAACTTCCTCTTAACCGGCTTTGACACATTTGCCATTTTCACCTTTTTGCCAAGCTTTCCCTCCAAATTACTTCCAGCATTGATATCATAAGCAAAGCAAACACCCACAACTTGTGTGTATTTCCTTGCTTGATCTGCATCGTTTGGCTCATGATGAATCGGATTATAAAAGAGCATGATGATGTCTTCGAAGGTACAATTGATCAGCCACATAGGATCAAATACATGAACATGCTTGTATTTGTCCTTTCCATCTCTCAACACAATCACCGCTTCTGCCTTCCTCCAATCATAGTACCAGAAAATGAAGTCAGCACTGAAGTGTTGAGGCATAGGCATTAAAGGTATCTTCCTCATAACTTCAGGTGCCTTGTAAATCAAGGTAACCCTTTTTAACTTGGTTCTGGAATCAATATCCCTGTGAACTTTCCTCCGGGGATATTGTGGTTTAAATCTGTTCCACTTCGTTCTACTCTCCCAAACCAATTTGTCTGCACACCAACCGACATGTGAATTATTCACTGAAGAACCAGACATTTGGAATCTGCATAGATCTCTAACCGCCCAGTACGGTAGAGTAAGCAAATCAATGAATCTGTAAAAATACAAGATTCCAGATTCCCACTTAGCAGCTAAACACTTCAGCCTGCCTAAGTATGTCCACCCGAGAGCTCTGCCTCTGAACTTCGCATTATGAAACCTATAAAAGTTTCCTTGAGCTTCAGGCTTCGGTCGGTTTTCATCCATTAATCTTAGTTTCTTCAAATACTCTTTCAACTCATCAGATTTCTTTGAAGATTCTGGCAAATCAGCTCCAAGCACTTTCTCTACAAACTCAGCACTTCTCTTCCTTGCCTTTCTTTTAGCAGACGTATTATGTCTCTCAGTAAAATCAGGAAACACCACATCTTCATCAGTTTGTCTGAAGTACTGTGGATATTCCTCATGTGTAATATCCTCTATCTCAACTTCTTCAAATTCAGGGGTTTCTTTATCATCTGAGTGACTTCCAACATCCTTTTCAGGAATATGTGGAATCGACTCATCAACAATGAATTCTTCAAACGTTTTCCCTACCCTCTGTGCAAGTCCATCCAATATCTCCTTTGCCACAGATGCAGGTACTTCCCCTTCTTCAAGATCAGGATCGTTATATTCCAATTCATAACGCATGTCATCAGTTTGGAATATTTCAGCAAAACGACCTGTGAACTCAATGGTCCATTCTCTTTTCTCTAACATGTCCTTGTATACTTGTTTTGCATCATCAGACAAGGACCTCACCTTCTCGTTCCAGAACACAGTCTCATCATCAACATTCTCACTACTTTTCTTTGAACTTGACTCACCTGTGTCTTTCTTCTTCTTCGAAGGTGGTCTCTTTTCAAAAGTAAACTTTGAAGTATCATCTCCCCCATCATTATCATCACTACTACTATCATCCTCCTTTTGGCTTCCTGAACCTTCAGCATCATCATCATCATCATTATCACCTTCATCATCACTCTTATCCGATTCTTCATTCTCATCATCCTCATCATCCTCATCTTCCTCTTTGTCAGATTCAGATGATTCAAAATCAACCTGTTCAACCTCTTTCTCTGTATCCTCCTCACCCTCCTTCAGCTTGGGTGCAACGTTGTACAGATTATCAATCAGATCACTAAGGCGTTTATTTTCAGCCCTCAACTCTTTATTGTCTTCTTTAATCGCCTTGTATCTGTTCTTGTTTCTCAGACACTTCCCTTCAAGCTTTTTATTCTTTGCTTCAAGCTTCTTTACCTTCTCATCTATCTCATCCTGATTAGATTTAGAAGCTACAACAATCTGAAGCATTTTCTCTTCATTCTGCTTGAATCTGGCAATTTCTGCTTGCTGAGCCACTAGTATCTTCATCATGTCGTCCATCTTCTTATTCACCTGCTTCATCACATCATCATCCACAGTGACTTTCTTTGATTTGGACTTTGATTTAGATGGCTCAACTTCTTTTCCTTTCTGAGGCTTAGTAAACATGTCAAGAACATTATCCAGTGCAATATTGAATTGCTCCACTGGTAATGTTGTTGCCTCCTTAGTCTTTTGCTTCTTAGCTGCTGGTGAAGATTGTTTTGATGATGTACCAGCATCAGGTAATCTCTTTCCTTTCAACAATAAGTTCAATTCTTTCTCTCTCAGCTGCTTTGTACTAGTCTTCTTGGCCATGGTTTTGTGTTTGGGCTTGGGCAAATTCACTAGAACAGTTTCACCCTCATTCAATTCATCCAAATTAATAGTCAACCCTTCATCTTCAGCACCAACAGACTGTTTGCCCTTCTTGGCTTCCTCAATCGATCTGTTAAGTGATTCAGACTCACCAACCAAAGTGGCCTTTTGTTTGGTAGTCCGGACATTTTCAGCATCCGAATCCCACTGTTCTTCAGTCTCTGTCTCCTCTGAATCAACAGACTCCTCATCTACCAAACTCGTACCCTTCTTAGCAGTTGTTTTCTTCCTCACCACTTGTTGTTTTGAACTCCCTTGATCTGTCTTTCCCTTACCCTTCCCTTTGGCTCCGGGATTGACAACTTGTCTCTTCCTCTTTGTGCTTGCATCAGCATAAACTAATGGATCATCATTATCACTGTCACTATCAGGATGCCTCGCTGTATTCTTTCCAGGATCATTGTAATCCTCTCTAGCCAAGGCTCCAAACAATCTCCTGAAAGGTGGTCTTTCATTTTCAGGTACACCTTTATAACCTTTCATTCTTGCTAAGGTCCTAACATTCATATGATCCATATTAAGTATCTGTGTTGGATCCTTCTTCAAATGTGGATATTTGTGATCAAAGATCATCATCAGAAATCTTGGATAAAGCATGAAGTATTTCTTCTTCAATCCCTTCAACATCTCCAACATGTGATCTAAAATCATCCCAGCAACGTTAAATGGTTTGTTAAGAGTCAACGCAACCATTAACGAGCTTAAACTCTTCCTCATCACGTCATATCCTCCACTAACACATCCAAATACCATAATGATGACATGAGCAAAATACTTGAACTGCACTCCTAGCTTCCCTTTGTACATAGAACCATCAGTGATCGGTCCTTTGTATTTCATCCTCAGGAAACAGGCTTTCTGCTCAGTCCAGGATAATTCTCTTGGATCCTCACTTGTTTCAAATTGGATCTGGAGAGCTTCTCTGATATCAGCTTCAGTGATGAACATCTCCATTCCCTGAATCTTGCTTTTAATGATCGTCTGATTATCAAAGTAATCATACTTGGCGTTGTTGTAAAAGTCCTCAACTATATCCTTGTAGATAATAGTTGGTGTGGCCAAAGCATAAACCACTCTGCATCTCTTCAGAAACTTTATGATCTCAGTGAATTCCACATTCTTCTCCACATCTCCAAGATATGCACAACAATTATGGGTCTTCTCAAACGGCCATTTGCTACCGCTTGATGATCCTTCTTCCTGCACAGTCTCTGGAACTGGATCAGTCACTTCAGTTTCCACTGGAATCTCAATATTTGCTTGTTCTTCAGCCATCTGAAATGTAAAATCAAAATAAAACGTCAAAACACGAAATCGTCAAAAGTTCAAAATTTTAAGGTTTTGAAAATTCCACATTCTCCCATAAAGAACTGGTCGAATGTAAATAATTGTGGTCGAAGGTGTAAGATTATGGTCGAATGTAAAGTAGTTTTAATTGAAAAAGTACATTCGTCCGTTTTGATCTTCCTTCGTCCATCCCATTTCACCTTCGTCCATACGAAGACCCGAAGGTGGAAATGGTTCATACCCAAAATTTGAAAATTTTCAAAACATGTTGTTAACCCTTAATTTTGATTCAAATCTCATCTAAAGTGACCGACTAAGCTTCGTCATTCATCAATTTTCCCTAATATTCATTTTACATCAGTTTTCAACAACGAATTAGGGTTCTTATCATTTTAATGATCAATCAAAACAACTTTAACAACAACCAAAATAGACAACCAAACACACCAAACCAGACACAAACCCAAACACCAAACAATACTAATCGAACAGTCATACCAATCACTACACCAAATGAACAACCAAATACCAATCAAGCATTGGTAACCCAACAAGATGAAAGGTTTGACTGGTCGAGCATTCAGATAGGTGTTGAGGAAATCACCACTGGGGGAAATGTGGCTTGTGTTGCATATCAGGTTGATGTTGAAGATTCTGTGACGATGGAGGAGAAGGTAGGAACTGAAGTTGATAGTGATGAGTTTGAGGCTGAGATGGATGGGGAATTTGAACCGATTAAGGTTAATGCTGAGGTTGATATTGATGTTCAAACTGAAGAAACAAATTCTGGAGTTGTGATTGATACTGTTTCTGACATTCCTGAGGAGTGTGAATCGGTTTACTCTGATTCAGACAGTGAATCGGATACGGAAGCAAGTGTTAATTCTCTTGATGAAGATATCGATCAGTTGCTTGCAGAAGCGGATTTTCTGATGACAAGGAAGTCGTGCATTGCAGATGATGCTTTCACAAAGATTGACTATTCCAGATTCTTTGCAGGAAAGGAAGCTCATTTCGCATTGATGGCCATGACCGATCCGCCAAAACCTGTAAGTTCTGCTTGTAGTACTGATAATACTAGTGACAAATATTGTGGTACATGTGATAGATTGACTGAGGAGGTTAAACAACTCCGTGTTCAACGTGATAGTGCTATCATGAACAGTCAATCTACTCGCAAAGAGTTAAATGCTTTTAACAAAGTATTAGATGGCTACAAAAAGGACATTTCCGACTTGAAAAACACTTTGTCTTTAAAACAATTGGCAATTAACAACTATATCAATGAAATTGAAAATACCAAGTTGGAAATGGCTGCCATCAAATGCTTTGCTGAAAAGGTAAACAAAAAGCTGGAAAGCTATAAGAATGTTGCTTATGTGGTAGATCACATCATTGATGATAAAACCACCAATTATCGGGCTGTACCATCTCCGGTTCTTTTTGAAAACCATAATTGTCACCAAGTGACACCGGAGAGTTCGGTAAAATCTGATTCAGCATCGGAAAATGAATCTAATACTTCAAGTATTGGTGATCCAAATTCCGATGTTAGACCGATTTTGGGAATCAATGATGAGGGTGTTACTGCTGAAAGTGTTGACTCAGACTCAGAGAGTGATGATACTGGTTGTAACCAAAATGTTAATGCATGTGAAATTCCAAAAGAAAATCACATCATTACAAATGAACCAGTTTCATCATCTCAAATTGTTCCAATGAGAAGTGTTCATCATGTGAATAAGTCTGAGAAGAATGTTGTGAAGAAAGATCTTAATGTGGTTAAGAAAGATCTTGAGAGGAATGATAAAAACGAACAATGTGACAAACCTGTCAAGGTGTTTTATCGGATGGAAGGATCCGATAAGATCATCTCTGACGAGGACTTTCCAATAAAAAATGCCAACTATGCTAAAATTGAAAAGATTTGGCAAGAAAGTACTATTTGGTTTCCAAAACATGAGAGAACAAATGAAATTCCACCAGCTTTGTTAAAGAAGTTGTATTTGGATGTTCCTCAAGAACCAAAGGTACATGTCACAGAGTTTGTTAAACCCAAAAACAGAGCTAATGGTTTTAATGAGCCGACTTACTCGAAAGGGCCACTCCCTGAGAGTTTAAGAAAGCAACAGTATAATGATCAATACCCTGTTAGATCATTTGCTCAACCAAATGCTCCAAATGTTTTTGAAGAGTACCGTGCGTGCTTTAAGTGTGGGGAACGTGGGCATTTGCTTGCTCAGTGTCCATATGTTAGACACAAGAGGCACGAGGTGGAGGTGAGGAATTCCATGAGAAAACCAATTGATCATTATGTGCCACCACATAGGAGAGTTGTTCCTCAACAACCACAACAGTTTTATAATCAAAACAATTTTCAAATGAGGAACACTCGTCCAATGTACTATGATAGAAGGAATCGGATTGCAATGGAAAACTCGTGGAGGAAGCCTGTGGTGAACACAACAGTTGAGAGACAAAAGGTTCCACCAAAACCGATTGTCAAATCAAATGTTGGACCTAAGTCTGTTAAATCAGATAAGGTTACCAAGAAGGTTACTTTTGCTAACAATGTTCAGAAACCGACTGAGAATCCAAAGTCTCAGATTCGTATCCTGAAAAGGACTGAACAATCTTGGACACCCAATGGTACTCCAGGAGCCTCAACTTCAAGGGTTAATGAGAGAAAGGAAACTGTTTTGAACAATCAGAAAAAGATTGATCAAAAAGTTGTGAAAAATGTTTGTGTAAATGTTACTGTGAAACCTGATGTTGAAAGACCCAAGACTCAGGCTTGGGTCCCCCGAAAGAACTAACTGATTTACTTTTTGTGTGCAGGGAGCTTCAGCTGGCCCTATTAGCAGTCTTTGGATTGTTGATAGTGGAGCTTCAGGCCACATGACAGGGGATCTTGCGTTGCTGTTCGACGTGAAGAACATCAATGGCGGGTATGTAGCGTTTGCAGGAAACAAAGGTGGATATATCACAATGGAAGGGAGTGTGAGCAATGGGATAGTGAGTTTCGAGCGGATTTCGTATGTGAAGCAGATAGATTACAATCTGTTGAGTGTCAGTCAAATTTGTGACAAGAAATTTACTGTGCATTTTGATGACAAATCCTGCTATATTCTGAAACCGGGCTTTACAATTCCGAAAGAGTGGATAATGTTGAAAGCACCTCGCGTCAACAATCTATACATTCTTGATATGTCCAAGGCGATGACATCACAGGGGCAAATAACATGCTTTTTGTCCAAGGCGACTGAGAAAGAATCGATAATGTGGCACCGAAGAATGGGGCACATTCATCTGAAGAAAATGAATCAACTTGTGAGGAATGAACTTGTCGATGGAGTAAACGTGAAACATTTCCATCTGAATGACAAGTGTGTGAGTTGTAAAAAGGGGAAGCAACACAAACAGTCCCACAAAGTGAAAAAGGTTAACTCTGTTGAGATGCCACTAGAGCGATTGCACATGGATCTTTTCGGACCGGTCAAGCGCCATAGTCATCTTGGAGAGCTTTATTGTTTAGTCGTCACTGACGATTACTCGAGATTTTCATGGGTGATGTGTTTGCAGAATAAAAGCGACACTTTTATCAATCTCAAAGTTCTGTTCACTCGATTGGAGAATCTCTACAATGTGAAGATAAAGAGAATTCGGAGTGACAATGGGACGGAGTTCAAAAATGCCAAGATGGATGAACTTTGTGAAAACAAAGGAATACATCATGAATATTCGGCTCCGTACACCCCTCAACAGAACGGTGTTGCTGAACGAAAGAATAGGACTCTAATTGAAGCGGCTAGAACAATGCTTGCTGATTCAAATCTTCCAGTAATGTTCTGGAATGAGGCGATTTATGCAGCAAATTACACACTAAATCGGGTTTTAACAGTGAAGAAGTTTGGTAAAACATCTTATGAGCTGTTACACCGAAGAAAGCCAAACTTAGAGTATCTAGAACCTTTTGGGGCGCCATGTACTATGTTGAATCCAAGCGAAAAGTTTAGTCCTAAAGCCGAGGAGGGTTACTTTGTTGGATATGCAACCCCGCTCAAACGGGTATACAACAAGCGAACTCGTCGTGTGGAAGACTGGGCTAACGTGGAAGTTCAACGATATACTCAAAATATTCAAGGCACGGGTCCTGATTGGATGTTTGATTACAAAGATTTCTTTGAATCATTCAATCTAGATAGCTTGGTTGAAGAAGCTGTTATTCGATTACTTTACGAGTGTGAAAATGCAACAACTTCACCGTTGATGCGTCCAATCACCGTGAACCCCCTACCAGCTTCTAATGATACCAATGCTCCTATACAAGAAGAAGAGATATTTCAAGAGGCTTCAACTTCATTAGACACTTCAGAATCTGAAGATGAACAATTTGAAGAAGCTATTCTTGATCAAGCTGAAGAACAGGAGGCACCACCAGTGAACCCAACTCCAAATTCTGATGTGGCTTCATCATCAAATACGGGTCATGATCTGGATGCTGTAGAGAACTTGACTGTTCAGACGGGAGTGCAAGTACCTGATTATCCGGAATCTCGGATTCATCGTATTCACCCGCTGGAGCAAGTTATCGGTGATCCTGGAAGTAGTGTTATGACCAGAGGGCAGCTTAAAAGCGTTAATACGCCAGAGAGTTTTGGTGCTTTAGCTTTATATGCCAAAATTCAACAATCTGGTAGTCAAAATGATTGGTCGTTTGCGTGTTATGTGTCGCAGGTAGAGCCAAGGACATACAAGGACGCTTTGAAGGATGATGCCTGGGTGGAAGCTATGCAGGAGGAGTTATTACAATTCCAGAAATTGGGAGTTTGGACGCTCACGGATTTGCCGCCGGATAGGAAGAAGATTGGCACCAAATGGGTGTTTAAGTGTAAGAAGGATGATCGTGGGGTAATTGTTCGTAACAAAGCCAGATTGGTCGTGCAGGGATTCCATCAAATCGAAGGGATTGATTATAATGAGATCTATGCACCGGTAGCACGAATCGAAGCTATTCGGATGTTCCTCGCGTTTGCTTCTTATAAGAAATTCAAAGTTTACCAGATGGACGTGAAAAGTGCATTTCTGTACGGTAAAGTCAAGGAAGAGGTGTATGTCGGGCAGCCACCAGGCTTTGAGGACCCAATCCACCGGGATAAGGTCTACGTGTTGAACAAAGCTCTTTATGGCTTGCACCAGGCTCCGAGGCAGTGGTACGAGGAGCTGAGTACATACCTCATCACCAAAGGATTTAAGCGCGGCCTCGTCGATTGCACCCTCTTTACGAAAAAGACGGGAGATGATTTGCTTCTAGTGCAGATATACGTTGATGATATAATATTTGGTTCAACTAACGAGCTTTTATGCAGGGAGTTCGAAACTGTCATGCAGGAAAAGTTCGAAATGAGCGCAATGGGGGAGATGCAGTTTTTCCTAGGCTTGCAGGTGGACCAAAGACCCGACGGGATCTTCATTCACCAGACGAAATATGTCTCCGACATCTTGAGCCGGTTCCAGATGGAGGACTCAAAGCCGATGGATACCCCGATTCAACCCAATCACGGGATTGGAGTGGACGCTAAGGGGGAGCTGACGGATCCTTTTACATACAGAGCAATCATCGGATCTCTGATGTATTTGACGGCGTCTCGACCAGATATTATGTACGCAACGTGTCTCTGTGCCCGTTATCAATCGAAGCCGAAACAAAGTCATCTGACGGCGGTCAAGCGTATCCTTAGATATCTGAAGGGTTGTCCCTCAAAAGGACTTTGGTACCCTAATGATGATAATTTTGATTTCATATCTTTTAGTGATGCAGATTGGGGCGGCTGTGACAAAGATAGCAAATCTACTACAGCTGGTTGCCAGTTTTTCGGGAGCAGGCTAATCACCTGGCAATGCAAGAAACAGACTTCCGTAGCACAATCTACCTGTGAAGCCGAGTACATTGCAGCCTCGAGTTGCTGTTCTCAAGTACTCTGGATTCAACAACAAATGGTGGATTACGGTTTGCAGTTTCTAAAAACTCCTATTTACTGTGACAACGAAGCCGCAATTGCGTTAACTAAAAATTCGGATAATCATTCTAAAGCGAAACACATCCGGATCAAATATCATTTTATCCGAGATTGTTACGCTAAGGAATTGATTGATATGATCAAAATACACACTGACTACCAACGTGCAGATCTGTTTACTAAAGCCTTTGACCGTTCACGCTTTGAATATCTTTTAAAAGTAAACAATATAAAGGAAAAACAGGACTAATCGGCACCTCGGTTTATCGCATTTTAGTTTTTAGTTTTTATATTTTGCTAATTGGGAATTTCTCTTTGCTAATTGGGAATTTCTCTTTACTATCGTAATCCTCAAAGAAGTTGATGCTTTCGAGGGGATTGTCTAATCCTCAAAGAAGTTGATGCTTTCGAGTGGATTGTTTCTTTCAAATTTTTGTTTTTGTTTTTCAGAAAAATCTAAAATCTCTAAAATATGTTCTTTATTTTAGGGGGAGCCATGTTATCAGAAAAGCCAAAAACATTATAAAATTCAAAAAGACCTACAAATTAGAAAATCAAAAATGATTTCCTGGTAAAACAGAGGAAATGATAGTACATCAGTGGGAATCTGACACAGGCTAAAGAATTGTATAGTTTATGAGGCATGTGTTGATTACGTGTGATATGCTGATAGGCTTCGTAGACTAAATATTGCGTGCATTAGTGATACAAACATAACGAACTACGCGTTCGTGGCTGAACACCTCATGGGCATATGGTCTTAGTACCGTAATTTCGTTTGATAGGATTGCCAAAATCTGAGGTTTCGGGTCGTTATGTTATGGTTATCCGGGATATTCTGATAAACTTTTGTTGTATTGATTTACGGACCTAGTTTTATCAGAATATTTGCTAAAAGAGCTTAATTGCAAAAACCGAAAGTTACCGAATTGAGGAACTTTATGTTTTAATTGATCTTAGATCATTATTACATCGTATTGATCATCTGATGCAAATCAGTGATTAATATCAGCCTCAACCTAGTGTATACGCACATGTTACTCTGCTGCATTCATTTGCTGACCTGTACACCTCTGTGCTATATACTTTGTAACTTTTACGGATAACTCTGGCATAATCACGCGTTACGACGAAGCTTTGTGCAATTACTTGATACGGGAGTATGTCATGTGTGTGGGCACCACATCGTGTTTGTCTAATACATCTAACTCGTATCATTTTAAAGCATTGCGTAATTGTCTGCATGAGAGCTTACGTGGATCACAATATCAGCAATTGCCGTATCACATACTGTTTCTAATGATAATATTAACCAAAAAGATCAACGCTGTGATCAGATTTCTCAGAAAACTGATATGATCCTCTGACCGGATTTCACAAAATGTTTACTGCTTTCATTTTACTTTGTGCATTTTATTTTGTTGCAATTTACTTTTAATGACAAAAAGATACAAAATCCAAAAAGATTTTAGGTGTGTTTTGATAAAATTTCAGAAAAATCCAAAATTTTTGCATTTCTGCTTTATTTTTGATAACCGGGGATGCTTGATAGTCAATTTCTGAGATTTGACAACACCATCTGGGCTTTGTATCATTCTAAAAGTGAACATTTGTGTTTTGGAAGCTTAACGGATTGAAAAATGTTGGACGGGATTCGAATTTGTAATTTGGCAAAATTTTTCAAAATTCCCATTTTACATTCGCCCTTAATTTGGGACGAATGTGGAATTTTGTTCACCTTCGGGTTGTTCTATTTTGGGCGAATGTGGCTTTACACCAAAATTCACTTTCGGGTAAAACACTTTTACCTTCGTGCCTTTCATTAGGGGCGAAGGTGGAATGATTGTACGTTCGTCCAGATAGAACGGGCGAATGTGGAGCCTATTTATAAACCAAATCCAGATTCGACCCTCATTATCATTTTTTCAAAATTTTTCTTCATACCAAGACCTTGTTGTTTTTGAATTCTTTGCTTGTGCTTTTTCTTCTCTAGTGTTCACTGATCATTTCTACATAAGTATTACAGGTAATGGACAAGGATTCAAGCCGGAATCGTTTGTTTAGTAAGACCTTGTTGTTTTTGAATTCTTTGCTTGTGCTTTTTCTTCTCTAGTGTTCACTGATCATTTCTACATAAGTATTACAGGTAATGGACAAGGTTTTAGGGATTTTCAGTGGTTTTTAATGCTTGTTTTTGTTAAACATTCATCCCACATCAGTTTTAGGGGGAGAATGTATTAGGAATTAGGATATTAACACGGTTTAATCACTGATTGATCATTAAAATGATAAGAACCCTAATTCGTTGTTGAAAACTGATGTAAAATGAATATTAGGGAAAATTGATGAATGACGAAGCTTAGTCGGTCACTTTAGATGAGATTTGAATCAAAATTAAGGGTTAACAACATGTTTTGAAAATTTTGATGGTTGTTGTTTTGGTAAGAAACTTGGTTTTGATTTTGTTGTTGACGGTTCTGATAACTGGCATTGAAAGGGTTTCTATTGCCTTGTTTTGGTGGTTGGTTGCATTCTCGTTTAAAGTGACCTTTACCTCCACAGTTAAAACAAGTCACTTTCTCCTTATTGAACCCGTAGGTTGTGTTAGGAGAAGTTCCCAAGTCTGTTCTACCTGTCTTCTCAATAAACTCCGTTGCTCTTCGCATTATACTTGCAAAGGCCCATTGGATATCAATGAGTTCCATTTCCTCCATATCAATCTGTGCGTAGTCTTCATTGGTCAAATTGTTATTACCAATTTGACTAGCAACTAACCCATTGTAGGAAGAAACCATTGCAGAGACTAATGCAATGTGTTGCTGAGCAACTTCAACTGTCACATTTCCAAGATTGGAAGTCTCCAAAACCACCGTTTGTTGATTAGGCTGGTTAATTTGGTTCATTGGTTGTGGTTGAGATTGACTAGCAGTGTAAAAAGCTGCTTGTTGCTTTGGGGAGAATGGTGGAATGTAAGAATATTGATATGGAATTTGTGGTTGTGGTTGTGATAAAGATGAAGTTTGTTGATGGTAATTAATGATAGGTGATTCTACAGCATTGGATATACAAGCAACATGTGGTGTAACTAGCCCTCCTGAACTTGTACTTGCTGGAACTGAAGATCCTCCAAAGTATAGATTTGGATTCTGAGGAATCTGTGCTCTCCTAGCCTTCCTCTTCTCTTCCAATTCTTTGTTTTCCAGCTTCTCAACGAACTCCTGAAGAGACCAGTATTGAAAAGCATCCTTCTCTTTCAGAACATCCACATGCTGATCCCAATTTGGTGGTAAAGCTTCTGCAAACTTGTCCACCTGTTTTGCCATAGGAATCTGTACACCATAGCTAGACAATTCAGATATCAAATGATTATATCTAGGAGTTAGTTCTTTCAAAGTTTCATTTCCAACATAAGAAAAATTCTCAAACTCCTTAACAAGTTCTTCCATTCTCAAACTTCGAGTCTTCTCATTCCCATCATGCTTCCTTTTCAGCATATCCCACAGTGCCTTAGAAGTTGTGCACGTCCCAAAACTTGCTCCAGCGGGTGAATACGATGAATCCGAGATTCCGGATAATCAGGTACTTGCACTCCCGTCTGAACAGTCAAGTTCTCTACAGCATCCAGATCATGACCCGTATTTGATGATGAAGCCACATCTGAAGTTGGAGTTGGGTTCACTGGCGGTGCCTCTGGTTCTTCAGCTTGTTCAAGAATAGCTTCTTCAAATTGTTCATCTTCAGATTCTGAAGTGTCTAATGAAGTTGAAGCCTCTTGAAACACTTCTTCCTCTTGTATAGGAGCATTGGCATCATTAGAAGCTGGTAGGGGGTTCACAGTGATCGGACGCACCAACGGTGAAGTTGTTGCATTTTCACACTCGTAAAGTAATCGAATAACAGCTTCTTCAACCAAGCTATCTAGATTGAATGATTCAAAGAAATCTTTGTAATCAAACATCCAATCAGGACCCGTGCCTTGAATATTTTGAGTATATCGTTGAACTTCCACGTTAGCCCAGTCTTCCACACGACGAGTTCGCTTGTTGTATACCCGTTTGAGCGGGGTTGCATATCCAACAAAGTAACCCTCCTCGGCTTTAGGACTAAACTTCTCGCTTGGATTCAACATAGTGCATGGCGCCCCAAAAGGTTCTAGATACTCTAAGTTCGGCTTCCTTCGGTGTAACAGCTCATAAGATGTTTTACCAAACTTCTTCACTGTTAGAACCCGATTTAGTGTGTAATTTGCTGCATAAATCGCCTCGTTCCAGAACATTACTGGAAGATTTGAATCAGCAAGCATTGTTCTAGCCGCTTCAATTAGAGTCCTATTCTTTCTTTCAGCAACACCGTTCTGTTGAGGGGTGTACGGAGCCGAATATTCATGATGTATCCCTTTGTTTTCACAAAGTTCATCCATCTTGGCATTTTTGAACTCCGTCCCATTGTCACTCCGAATTCTCTTTATCTTCACATTGTAGAGATTCTCCAATCGAGTGAACAGAACTTTTAGATTGATAAAAGTGTCGCTTTTATTCTGCAAACACATCACCCATGAAAATCTTGAGTAATCGTCAGTGACGACTAAACAATAAAGTTCTCCAAGATGACTTTTGCGCTTGACCGGTCCGAAAAGATCCATGTGCAATCGCTCAAGTGGCATCTCAACAGAGTTAACCTTTTTCACTTTGTGGGACTGTTTGTGTTGCTTCCCCTTTTTACAACTTAGTCACTTGTCATTCAAATGGAAATGTTTCACGTTTACTCCATCGACAAGCCCATTTCTCACAAGTTGATTCATTTTCTTCAGATGAATGTGCCTCATTCTTCGGTGCCACATTATCGATTCTTTCTCTGTCGCCTTGGACAAAAAGCATGTTATATGCCCCTGTGATGTCATAGCCTTGGACATATCAAGAATGTATAGATTGTTGACGCGAGGTGCCTTCAACATTATCCACTCTTTAGGAATTGTAAAGCCCGGTTTCAGAATATAGCAGGATTTGTCATCAAAATGCACAGTAAATTGCTTGTCACATATTTGACTGACACTCAACAGATTATAGTCGATCTGCTTCACATACGAAATCCGCTCGAAACTCACTATCCCATTGCTCACACTTCCTTCCATTGTGATATATCCACCTTTATTTCCCGCGAAAGCTACATACCCTCCATTGATGTTCTTCACGTCAAACAACAACGCAAGATCCCCGGTCATGTGGCCTGAAGCTCCACTATCAACAATCCAAAGACTGCTAATAGGGCCAGCTGAAGCTCCCTGCACACAAAAAAATAAATCAGTTTGTTCTTTCGGGGGACCCAAGCCTGAGTCTTGGGTCTTTGAACATCAGGTTTCAAAGTAACATTCTCACAAGCATTTTCAACAACTTTTTGATCAATCTTTTTCTGATTGTTCAAAACAGTTTCCTTTTTCTCATTAACTCTTGAAGTTGAGGCTCCTGGAGTACCATTGGGTGTCCAAGATTGTTCAGACCTTTTCAGGATACGAATCTGAGACTTTGGGTTCTCAGTCGGTTTCTGAACATGGTTAGCAAATGTAACTCTCTTGGTAACCTTATCTGATTTAACAGACTTAGGTCCAACATTTGATTTGACAATCGGTTTTGGTGGAACCTTTTGCCTATCAACTGTTGTGTTCACCACAGGCTTCCTCCATGAGTGTTCCATAGCAATCCGATTCCTTCGATCATAGTGCATTGGAAGAGTGTTCCTCATTTGTTGAAAATTGTTTTGATTATAAAACGGTTGTGGTTGTTGAGGAACAACTCTCCTATGTGGTGGCACATAATGATCAATCGGTTTCCTCATGGAATTCCTCACCTCCACCTCGTGCCTTTTGTGCCTTACATATGGACACTGAGCAAGTAAATGCCCACGTTCCCCACATTTAAAGCACGCACGGTACTCTTCAAAAACATTCGGAGCATTTGGTTGAGCAAATGATCTAACAGGGTATTGATCATTGTACTGTTGCTTCCTTAAACTCTCAGGGAGTGGCCCTTTTGAGTAAGTAGGCTCATTAAAACCATTAGCTCTGTTTTTGGGTCGAACAAACTCTGTGACATGGACCTTTGGTTCTTGAGGAACATCCAAATACAACTTCTTTAATAAAGCTGGTGGAATCTCATTTGTTCTCTCATGTTTTGGAAACCAAATAGTACTTTCTTGCCAAATTTTGTCAATTTTAGCATAGTTAACATCTTTGATTGGAAAATCCTCATCAGAGATGATCTTATCGGATCCTTCCATCCGATAAAACACCTTGACAGGTTTGTCACATTGTTCGTTCTTAGCATTCTTTTCAAGATCTTTCTTAACCACATTAAGATCTTTCTTCACCACATTCTTTTCAGACTTATTCACATGATGAACACTTCTCATCGGAATCACAATTTGAGATGATGAAACTGGTTCATTTGTAATGAAGTGATTTTCTTTTGGAATTTCACATGCATTAACAGTTTGATTACAACCAGTATCATCACTCTCTGAGTCTGAATCTACACTTTCAGCAGTAACACCCTCATCATTGATTCCCAAAATCGGTCTAACATCAGAATTTGGATCTCCAATACTAGAAGTATTAGATTCATTTTCCGATGCTGAGTCAGATTTTACCGAACTCTCCGGTGTCACTTGGTGACAATTATGATTTTCAAAGAGAACCGGAGATGGTACAGACCGATAATTGGTTGTTTTATCATCAATGATATGGTCTACCACATAAGCAATATGCTTATAGCTTTCCAGCTTTTTGTTTACTTTCTCAGCAAAGCATTTGATGGCGGCCATTTCCAACTTGGTGTTTTCAATTTCATTGATATAGTTGTTAATTGCCAATTGTTTTAAAGACAAAGTGTTTTTCAAGTCGGAAATGTCCTTTTTGTAGCCATCTAATACTTTGTTAAAAGCATTCAACTCTTTGCGAGTAGATTGACTGTTCATGATAGCACTATCACGTTGAACACGGAGTTGCTTAATCTCCTCAGTCAATCTATCACAAGTACCACAATATTTGTCACTTGTAACATCAGTGCTACATTCAGAACTTACAGGTTTTGGCGGATCAGTCATGGCCATCAATGCGAAATGAGCTTCCTTTCCTGCAAAGAATCTGGAGTAATCAATCTTTGTGAAAGCATCATCTGCAATGCACGACTTCCTTGTCATCAGAAAATCCGCTTCTGCTAGCAATTGATCGATGTCTTCATCCAGAGAATTAACACTTGCTTCTGTATCCGATTCACTGTCTGAATCAGAATAAACCGATTCACACTCCTCAGGAACATCAGAAACAGTATCAATCACAACTCCAGAATTTGTTTCTTCAGTTTTAACTTCAACATCAACCTCAGCATTAACCTTAACAGGTTCAAATTCCACATCCATCTCAGCCTCAGACTCATCACTTTCAACCTCAGTTCCTTCCTTCTCAACCATCGTCATTGAATCTTCAATGTCAACCTGATATGCAACACAAGCCACATTGCCCCCAGTAGTGATTTCCTCAACACCTATCTGTATACTCGACCAGTCAAACCTCTCATCTTGTTGAGTAACCAATGCTTGATTGGTATTCTGTTGTTGTTCATTTGGTGTAGTGATTGGTATGACTGTTCGGTTAGCATTGTTTGGTGTTTGGTTTTGTGTCTGGTTTGGTGTGTTTGGTTGTCTGTTTTGGTTGTTATTAAAGTTGTTTTGACGGTTGTTGTTTTGGTAAGAAACTTGGTTTTGGTTTTGTTGTTGACGGTTCTGATAGCTGGCATTGAATGGGTTTCTATTTCCTTGTTTTGGTGGCTGGGTGCATTCTCTTTTAAAGTGACCTTTCCCTCCACAGTTAAAACAAGTCACTTTCTCCTTATTGAATCCGTAGGTTGTATTAGGAGAAGTTCCCAAATCAGTTCTTCCTGTCTTCTCGATAAACTCTGTTGCTCTTCTCATTATGCTCGCAAAGGCCCATTGAATATAAATGAGTTCCATCTCTTCCTTGTCAATCTGTGCGTAGTCTTCATTGGTCAAGTTGTTATTCCCAATTTGACTAGCAACTAATCCATTGTAGGATGAGACCATTGCAGAGACTAATGCAATGTGTTGCTGAGCAACTTCAACTGTCACATTTCCAAGGTTAGATGTCTCCAAAACCACCGTTTGTTGATTAGGTTGGTTCATTGGTTGTTGTTGAGATTGGCTAGCAGTGTATAAAGCTGCTTGATGCTTTGGGGAGAATGGTGGGATGTATGAATAGTTGTATGGTATTTGTGGTGGTGGTTGTGAAAAGGATGATGTTTGTTGATGGTAGTTCAGGTTAGGTGATTCCATAACATTGGATATACATGCCACATGTGGTGTAACTAGCCCTCCTGAGCTTGTACTAGCTGGAACTGAAGATCCTCCAAAGTATAAGTTTGGATTCTGAGGAATCTGTGCTCTCCTAGCCTTCCTCTTCTCTTCCAATTCTTTGTTTTCCAGCTTCTCAATGAACTCTTGAATAGACCAGTATTGATAAGCATCCTTCTCCTTCAGGACTTCCACATGCTGATCCCAATTTGGTGGTAATGCATTTGCAAACTTGTCCACCTGCTTTGCCATAGGAATCTGTATACCATAGCTAGACAATTCAGATAACAAATGATTATATCTAGGAGTTAGTTCTTTCAAAGTTTCATTTCCAATATAAGAAAAATTCTCAAACTCCTTTATAAGTTCTTCCGTCCTCAAACTTCTAGTCTTCTCATTCCCATCATGCTTCCTTTTAAGCATTTCCCATAGTGCCTTAGATGTTGTGCAAGTCCCAAACTGATGCAAAAGATCATTTGTGATTGCCTGTGTCAATTGGGAAAACGCCTTCTTTTCCACAGCAAACTTCTTTTTCTCATCCTCAGCCATGCTCTCCAATGGCACTGGTTCACCTGTGTTCTCCAGAACTGGTGGTGTGTAACCTTTAGCAATCATGTTCCATGCTTCAGCACCTTCCACTCCCATGCCTTCCAAATGTATTTTGAACTTTTTCTGCCATTGATTGTATTCTTGAATCTCCATAAGCTTCGGTGGCCGAGTCCCGCTACCTGAAGACAAATCATTAATCAGTGTGGAAATAGCATTTGAAGTTTGAGTGTTTACCACCGCTGCTGCTACTCCCCAGTAGTCAGATTGTGGTGCTGGAGGTGCACTTTGAGTCATGTAGTTAACCGGCTGCGAAGACTGTGTGCTCGTCTTCTCTGCTGCTACCGTCCATGGGTCCATCACCTGCTGTTGTGGTTGTGTAGTTGCTGGTGTCGGAGTAGTCTGAAAATGCCACATGATCACGAACTTCGAGAAATTCAACACTTAGAAAATTTTCCAAAATCTAGCTCTAGGTTCGCCCAGTAAAAACTTCAGGTTCGTCCCTTTCTGCTTCAGGTTCGCCCAAATAGTGATACCCGAATGTAAAATCTCACCAGAAAGTAAAAACACACTAACACTTTTCACGTTCGCCCAAATCTACTCCAGGTTCGCCCGTTTTGGTTCTACGTTCGTACCCCCGATCAGCCGAATGTGAAAAAGTAGACCCGAATGTGAAAAATTCAACACAAAAATTCTAGGTTCGCCCAATAATCCCTAGGTTCGCCCAGAAAAACACTCAGGTTCGCCCATTTTCACTTTTGAAAAACGGTTACACTTTGAAAAACGGTTATTTTGATCTCTGATTTTCAAAAGTTTGTGAATTTGAATGATCTTGATTAGGTTTTGCTTCGGAGATGATTTGGAACAACTTTAATACTTGGAATTTTGAATTTTAACCACAAAATCAACTCTAATTCTTTCAAAAACACTTAAAAACCATTTTTATGTAAAAACAGATGTGAATTGATGAAAATAATGTCCAAATCAGCTCTGAGTTTATCAATTTGTTGTTGTATGATCCTCTATGCTCTGATACCACTTTATAGAGGAAGAAATTTGACACGAAAACAGGATTATATGATCATACAAGTTACAAAACCAGGTGCGGAAACCCTAGCTTTGAACAAACTGATGTAAACTCAAATCAAAACACAATCAAAGTCATTTTCAATGCTTTTCATAGATTAACTTTCTCAAAAACTTGATTACAATTCAAATACAGTTAATCTAGCACACACATAAACTCTCTCAAACCTCTCTGAAACACACCTCAAAAACACACACACCTAATGACTCGCTTAAACTTACAAAAACACAAAATCTATATATAGGCACTGCACGTTCGCCCCTTTCATCTGGTCGAACGTGAGTGATTTCCACATTCGCCCACTTGCAGTGGTCGAATGTGTCTTCTTGTGTTGTCCAGTTCCAGATTCGTCCATGATCAATCTACCTTGTAGATGCGTTTTGCGACTAATGATTAGATAGTTAACATGTGTTAGGAAGGCTGAGAGGGGCGAAGGTAGATAAGATGGGCGAAGGTGATGTAAAGTGGGCGAAGGTAGATTGATCATGGACGAATCTGGAACTGGACAACACAAGAAGACACATTCGACCACTGCAAGTGGGCGAATGTGGAAATCACTCACGTTCGACCAGATGAAAGGGGCGAACGTGCAGTGCCTATATATAGATTTTGTGTTTTTGTGAGTTGAAAGAGAGTCATTAGGTGTGTGTGTTTTTGAGGTGTGTTTCAGAGAGGTTTGAGAGAGTTTATGTGTGTGCTAGATTAACTGTATTTGAATTGTAATCAAGTTTTTGAGAAAGTTAATCTATGAAAAGCATTGAAAATGACTTTGATTGTGTTTTGATTTGAGTTTACATCAGTTTGTTCAAAGCTAGGGTTTCCGCACCTGGTTTTGTAACTTGTATGATCATATAATCCTGTTTTCGTGTCAAATTTCTTCCTCTACAAAGTGGTATCAGAGCTTAGAGGATCATACAAAAACAAATTGATAAACTCAGAGCTGTTTTGGACATTATTTTGATCAATTCACATCTGTTTTTGCATAAAAATGGTTATTGAGTGTTTTTGAAAGAATTAGAGTTGATTTTGTGGTTAAAATTCAAAATTCCAAGTATTAAAGTTGTTCCAAATCATCTCTGAAGCAAAACCTGATCAAGATCATTCAAATTCACAAACTTTTGAAAATCAGAGATCAAAATAACCGTTTTTCAAAGTGTAACCGTTTTTCAAAAGTGAAAATGGGCGAACCTGAGTAAGAGTGGTCGAAGGTGTAGTGTTTTGGGCGAACTTGAGTGTTTTTCTGGGCGAACCTAGGGATTATTGGGCGAACCTAGAATTTTTGTGTTGAATTTTTCACATTCGGGTCTCACTTTCTACATTCGGGTCATCGGGGGTACGAACCTGGAAACCAAACGGGCGAACCTGGAGTAGTTTTGGGCGAACGTGGAAAGTGTTAGTGTGTTTTTACTTTCTGGTGAGATTTTACATTCGGGAGAGAATTTCTGGGCGAACCTGAAACCAAAAGGGGCGAACCTGAACCTTATTGGGCGAACCTAGAGCTAGTTTTTGGAAAATTTTCTAAGTGTTGAATTTCTCGAAGTTCGTGATTATGTGGCATTTTCAGACTACTCCGACACCAGCAACTACACAACCACAACAGCAGGTGATGGACCCATGGACAGTGGCAGCACAGAAGACGAGCACACAGTCTTCGCAGCCGGTTAACTACATGACTCAAAGTGCACCTCCAGCACCACAATCTGACTACTGGGGAGTAGCAGCAGCGGTGGTAAACACTCAAACTACAAATGCTATTTCCACACTGATTAATGATTTGTCTTCAGGTAGCGGGACTCGGCCACCGAAGCTTATGGAGATTCAAGAATACAATCAGTGGCAGAAAAAGTTCAAGATACATTTGGAAGGCATGGGAGTGGAAGGTGCTGAAGCATGGAACATGATTGCTAAAGGTTACACACCACCAGTTTTGGAGAACACAGGTGAACCAGTGCCATTGGAGAGCATGGCTGAGGATGAGAAAAAGAAGTTTGCTGTGGAAAAGAAGGCGTTTTCCCAATTGACACAGGCAATCACAAATGATCTTTTGCATCAGTTTGGGACTTGCACAACATCTAAGGCACTATGGGAAATGCTTAAAAGGAAGCATGATGGGAATGAGAAGACTAGAAGTTTGAGGACGGAAGAACTTATAAAGGAGTTTGAGAATTTTTCTTATATTGGAAATGAAACTTTGAAAGAACTAACTCCTAGATATAATCATTTGTTATCTGAATTGTCTAGCTATGGTATACAGATTCCTATGGCAAAGCAGGTGGACAAGTTTGCAGATGCATTACCACCAAACTGGGATCAGCATGTGGAAGTCCTGAAGGAGAAGGATGCTTATCAATACTGGTCTATTCAAGAGTTCATTGAGAAGCTGGAAAACAAAGAATTGGAAGAGAAGAGGAAGGCTAGGAGAGCACAGATTCCTCAGAATCCAAACTTATACTTTGGAGGATCTTCAGTTCCAGCTAGTACAAGCTCAGGAGGGCTAGTTACACCACATGTGGCATGTATATCCAATGTTATGGAATCACCTAACCTGAACTACCATCAACAAACATCATCCTTTTCACAACCACCACCACAAATACCATACAACTATTCATACATCCCACCATTCTCCCCAAAGCAACAAGCAGCTTTATACACTGCTAGCCAATCTCAACAACAACCAATGAACCAACCTAATCAACAAACGGTGGTTTTGGAGACATCTAACCTTGGAAATGTGACAGTTGAAGTTGCTCAGCAACACATTGCATTAGTCTCTGCAATGGTCTCATCCTATAATGGATTAGTTGCTAGTCAAATTGGGAATAACAACTTGACCAATGAAGACTACGCACAGATTGACAAGGAAGAGATGGAACTCATTGATATTCAATGGGCCTTTGCGAGCATAATGAGAAGAGCAACAGAGTTTATCGAGAAGACAGGAAGAACTGATTTGGGAACTTCTCCTAATACAACCTACGGATTCAATAAGGAGAAAGTGACTTGTTTTAACTGTGGAGGGAAAGGTCACTTTAAAAGAGAATGCACCCAGCCACCAAAACAAGGAAATAGAAACCCATTCAATGCCAGCTATCAGAACCGTCAACAACAAAACCAAAACCAAGTTTCTTACCAAAACAACAACCGTCAAAACAACTTTAATAACAACCAAAACAGACAACTAAACACACCAAACCAGACACAAAACCAAACACCAAACAATGCTAACCGAACAGTCATACCAATCACTACACCAAATGAACAACAACAGAATACCAATCAAGCATTGGTTACTCAACAAGATGAGAGGTTTGACTGGTCGAGTATACAGATAGGTGTTGAGGAAATCACTACTGGGGGCAATGTGGCTTGTGTTGCATATCAGGTTGACATTGAAGATTCAATGACGATGGTTGAGAAGGAAGGAACTGAGGTTGAAAGTGATGAGTCTGAGGCTGAGATGGATGTGGAATTTCAACCTGTTAAGGTTAATGCTGAGGTTGATGTTGAAGTTAAAACTGAAGAAACAAATTCTGGAGTTGTGATTGATACTGTTTCCGATGTTCCTGAGGAGTGTGAATCGGTTTATTCTGATTCAGACAGTGAATCAGATACAGAAGCAAGTGTTAATTCTCTGGATGAAGACATCGATCAGTTGCTAGCAGAAGCGGATTTTCTGATGACAAGGAAGTCGTGCATTGCAGATGATGCTTTCACAAAGATTGATTACTCCAGATTCTTTGCAGGAAAGGAAGCTCATTTCGCATTGATGGCCATGACTGATCCGCCAAAACCTGTAAGTTCTGAATGTAGCACTGATGTTACAAGTGACAAATATTGTGGTACTTGTGATAGATTGACTGAGGAGATTAAGCAACTCCGTGTTCAACGTGATAGTGCTATCATGAACAGTCAATCTACTCGCAAAGAGTTGAATGCTTTTAACAAAGTATTAGATGGCTACAAAAAGGACATTTCCGACTTGAAAAACACTTTGTCTTTAAAACAATTGGCAATTAACAACTATATCAATGAAATTGAAAACACCAAGTTGGAAATGGCCGCCATCAAATGCTTTGCTGAGAAAGTAAACAAAAAGCTGGAAAGCTATAAGCATATTGCTTATGTGGTAGACCATATCATTGATGATAAAACAACCAATTATCGGTCTGTACCATCTCCGGTTCTCTTTGAAAATCATAATTGTCACCAAGTGACACCGGAGAGTTCGGTAAAATCTGACTCAGCATCGGAAAATGAATCTAATACTTCTAGTATTGGAGATCCAAATTCTGATGTTAGACCGATTTTGGGAATCAATGATGAGGGTGTTACTGCTGAAAGTGTAGATTCAGACTCAGAGAGTGATGATACTGGTTGTAATCAAACTGTTAATGCATGTGAAATTCCAAAAGAAAATCACATCATTACAAATGAACCAGTTTCATCATCTCAAATTGTGATTCCGATGAGAAGTGTTCATCATGTGAATAAGTCTGAAAAGAATGTGGTGAAGAAAGATCTTAATGTGGTTAAGAAAGATCTTGAAAAGAATGCTAAGAACGAACAATGTGACAAACCTGTCAAGGTGTTTTATCGGATGGAAGGATCCGATAAGATCATCTCTGATGAGGATTTTCCAATCAAAGATGTTAACTATGCTAAAATTGACAAAATTTGGCAAGAAAGTACTATTTGGTTTCCAAAACATGAGAGAACAAATGAGATTCCACCAGCTTTATTAAAGAAGTTGTATTTGGATGTTCCTCAAGAACCAAAGGTCCATGTCACAGAGTTTGTTCGACCCAAAAACAGAGCTAATGGTTTTAATGAGCCTACTTACTCAAAAGGGCCACTCCCTGAGAGTTTAAGGAAGCAACAGTACAATGATCAATACCCTGTTAGATCATTTGCTCAACCAAATGCTCCGAATGTTTTTGAAGAGTACCGTGCGTGCTTTAAATGTGGGGAACGTGGGCATTTACTTGCTCAGTGTCCATATGTAAGGCACAAAAGGCACGAGGTGGAGGTGAGGAATTCCATGAGGAAACCGATTGATCATTATGTTCCACCACATAGGAGAGTTGTTCCGCAACAACCACAACCGTTTTATAATCAAAACAATTTTCAACAAATAAGGAATACTCGTCCAATGCACTATGATCGAAGGAATCGGATTGCTATGGAACACTCATGGAGGAAGCCTGTGGTGAACACAACAGTTGATAGGCAAAAGGTTCCACCAAAACCGATTGTCAAATCAAATGTTGGACCTAAGTCTGTTAAATCAGATAAGGTTACCAAGAGAGTTACATTTGCTAACCATATTCAGAAACCGACTGAGAACCCAAAGTCTCAGATTCGTATCCTGAAAAGGTCTGAACAATCTTGGACACCCAATGGTACTCCAGGAGCCTCAACTTCAAGAGTTAATGAGAAAAAGGAAACTGTTTTGAACAATCAGAAAAAGAATGATCAAAAAGTTGTTGAAAATACTTGTGAAAATGTTACTTTGAAACCTGATGTTCAAAGACCCAAGACTCAGGCTTGGGTCCCCCGAAAGAACTAACTGATTTACTTTTTGTGTGCAGGGAGCTTCAGCTGGCCCTATTAGCAGTCTTTGGATTGTTGATAGTGGAGCTTCAGGCCACATGACCGGGAATCTTGCGTTGTTGTTCGACGTGAAGAACATCAATGGAGGGTATGTAACTTTCGCGGGAAATAAAGGTGGATATATCACAATGGAAGGAAGTGTGAGCAATGGGATAGTGAGTTTCGAGCGGATTTCGTATGTGAAGCAGATCGACTATAATCTGTTGAGTGTCAGTCAAATATGTGACAAGCAATTTACTGTGCATTTTGATGACAAATCCTGCTATATTCTGAAACCGGGCTTTACAATTCCTAAAGAGTGGATAATGTTGAAGGCACCTCGCGTCAATAATCTATACATTCTTGATATGTCCAAGGCTATGACATCACAGGGGCAGATAACATGCTTTTTGTCCAAGGCGACAGAGAAAGAATCGATAATGTGGCACCGAAGAATGGGGCACATTCATTTGAAGAAAATGAATCAACTTGTGAGAAATGGGCTTGTCGATGGAGTAAACGTGAAACATTTCCATCTGAATGACAAGTGTGTAAGTTGTAAAAAGGGGAAGCAACACAAACAGTCCCACAAAGTGAAAAAGGTTAACTCTGTTGAGATGCCACTTGAGCGATTGCACATGGATCTTTTCGGACCGGTCAAGCGCAAAAGTCATCTTGGAGAACTTTATTGTTTAGTCGTCACTGACGATTACTCAAGATTTTCATGGGTGATGTGTTTGCAGAATAAAAGCGACACTTTTATCAATCTAAAAGTTCTGTTCACTCGATTGGAAAATCTCTACAATGTGAAGATAAAGAGAATTCGGAGTGACAATGGGACGGAGTTCAAAAACGCCAAGATGGATGAACTTTGTGAAAACAAAGGGATACATCATGAATATTCGGCTCCGTACACCCCTCAACAGAACGGTGTTGCTGAAAGAAAGAATAGGACTCTAATTGAAGCGGCTAGAACAATGCTTGCTGATTCAAATCTTCCAGTAATGTTCTGGAATGAGGCGATTTATGCAGCAAATTACACACTAAATCGGGTTCTAACAGTGAAGAAGTTTGGTAAAACTTCTTATGAGCTGTTACACCGAAGGAAGCCGAACTTAGAGTATCTAGAACCTTTTGGGGCGCCATGCACTATGTTGAATCCGAGCGAGAAGTTTAGTCCTAAAGCAGAGGAGGGTTATTTTGTTGGATATGCAACCCCGCTCAAACGGGTATACAACAAGCGAACTCGTCGTGTGGAAGACTGGGCTAACGTGGAAGTTCAACGATATACTCAAAATATTCAAGGCACGGGTCCTGATTGGATGTTTGATTACAAAGATTTCTTTGAATCATTCAATCTAGATAGCTTGGTTGAAGAAGCTGTTATTCGATTACTTTACGAGTGTGAAAATGCAACAACTTCACCGTTGGTGCGTCCGATCACTGTGAACCCCCTACCAGCTTCTAATGATGCCAATGCTCCTATACAAGAGGAAGAAGTGTTTCAAGAGGCTTCAACTTCATTAGACACTTCAGAATCTGAAGATGAACAATTTGAAGAAGCTATTCTTGAACAAGCTGAAGAACCAGAGGCACCGCCAGTGAACCCAACTCCAACTTCAGATGTGGCTTCATCATCAAATACGGGTCATGATCTGGATGCTGTAGAGAACTTGACTGTTCAGACGGGAGTGCAAGTACCTGATTATCCGGAATCTCGGATTCATCGTATTCACCCGCTGGAGTAAGTTATCGGTGATCCTGGAAGCAGTGTTATGACCAGAGGGCAGCTTAAAAGCGTTAATTCGCCAGAGAGTTTTGGTGCTTTAGCTTTATATGCCAAAATTCAAAAATCTGGTAGTCAAAATGATTGGTCGTTTGCGTGTTATGTGTCGCAGGTAGAGCCAAGGACATACAAGGACGCTTTGAAGGATGATGCCTGGGTGGAAGCTATGCAGGAGGAGTTATTACAATTCCAGAAATTGGGAGTTTGGACGCTCACGGATTTGCCGCCGGATAGGAAGAAGATTGGCACCAAATGGGTGTTTAAATGTAAGAAGGATGATCGTGGGGTTATCGTTCGTAACAAAGCCAGATTGGTCGTGCAGGGTTTCCATCAAATCGAAGGAATTGATTATAACGAAATCTATGCACCGGTAGCACGAATCGAAGCTATTCGGATGTTCCTCGCGTTTGCTTCATACAAGAAATTCAAAGTTTATCAAATGGACGTTAAAAGCGCATTTCTGTACGGGAAAGTCAAGGAAGAGATTTATGTCGGGCAGCCACCAGGCTTTGAGGACCCAATCCACCGGGATAAGGTCTACGTGTTGAACAAAGCTCTATATGGCTTGCAACAGGCTCCGAGGCAGTGGTACGAGGAGCTAAGTACATACCTCATCACCAAAGGATTTAAGCGCGGCCTCGTCGATTGCACCCTCTTTACGAAGAAGACGGGAGATGATTTGCTTCTAGTACAGATATACGTTGATGATATAATATTTGGTTCAACTAACGAGCTTTTATGCAGGGAGTTCGAAACTGTCATGCAGGAAAAGTTCGAAATGAGCGCAATGGGGGAGATGCAGTTTTTTCTAGGCTTGCAGGTGGACCAAAGACCCGACGGGATCTTCATTCACCAGACAAAATATGTCTCCGACATCTTGAGCCGGTTCCAGATGGAGGACTCAAAGCTGATGGATACCCCGATTCAACCCAATCACGGGATTGGAGTGGATGCTAAGGGGGAGCTGACGGATCCTTTTACATACAGAGCAATCATCGGATCTCTGATGTATTTGACGGCGTCTCGACCAGATATTATGTACGCAACGTGTCTCTGTGCCCGCTATCAATCGAAGCCGAAACAAAGTCATCTGACGGCGGTCAAGCGTATCCTTAGATATCTGAAGGGTTGTCCTTCAAAAGGACTTTGGTACCCTAATGATGATAATTTTGATTTCATATCTTTTAGTGATGCAGATTGGGGCGGCTGTGACAAAGATACCAAATCTACTACAGCTGGTTGCCAGTTTTTCGGGAGCAGGTTAATCACCTGGCAATGCAAGAAACAGACTTCCGTAGCACAATCAACCTGTGAAGCCGAGTACATTGCAGCCTCGAGTTGCTGTTCGCAAGTACTCTGGATTCAACAACAAATGGTGGATTACGGTTTGCAGTTTCTTAAAACTCCTATTTACTGTGACAACGAAGCTGCAATTGCATTAACTAAAAATTCGGAAAATCATTCTAAAGCGAAACACATCCGGATCAAATATCATTTTATCCGTGATTGTTACGCTAAGGAATTGATCGATATGATCAAAATTCACACTGACTACCAACGTGCAGATTTGTTTACTAAAGCTTTTGACCGTTCACGCTTTGAATATCTTTTAAAAGTAAACAATATAAAGGAAAAACAGGACTAATCGGCACCTCGGTTTATCGTTTTTTAGTTTTTTGTTTTTATATTTTGCTAATTGGGAATTTCTCTTTGCTAATTGGGAATTTCTCTTTACTATCGTAATCCTCAAAGAAGTTGATGCTTTCGAGGGGATTGTTTAATCCTCAAAGAAGTTGATGCTTTCGAGTGGATTGTTTCTTTCAAATTTTTGTTTTTGTTTTTCAGAAAAATCAAAAATCCCAAAAATATGTTCTTTATTTTAGGGGGAGCCATTTTCTCAGAAAAACCAAAAACATTACAAAATTCAAAAAGATCTAAAAAAAAAAAAAATTAGAAAATCAAAAATGATTTCCTGGTAAAACAGAGGAAATGATAGTACATCAGTGGGGATCTGACACAGGCTAAAGAATTGTATAGTTTATGAGGCGTGTGTTGACTACGTGTGATATGCTGATAGGCTTCGTAGACTAAATATTGCGTGCATTAGTGATACAAACATAACGAACTACGCGCTCGTGGCTGAACACCTCATGGGCATATGGTCTTAGTACCGTAATTTCGTTTGATAGGATTGCCAAAATCTGAGGTTTCGGGTCGTTATGTTATGGTTATCCGGGATATTCTGATAAACTTTTGTCGTATTGATTTACGGACCTAGTTTTATCAGAATATTTGCTAAAAGAGCTTAATTGCCAAAACCGGAAGTTACCGAATTGAGGAACTTTATGTTTTAATTGATCATAGATCATTATTACATCGTATTGATCATCTGATGCAAATCAGTGTTTAATATCAGCCTCAACCTAGTGTATACGCACATGTTACTCTGCTGCATTCAAGTGCTGACCTGTACACCTCTGTGCTATATACTTTGTAACTTTTACGGATAACTCTGGCATAATCACGCGTTACGACGAAGCTTTGTGCAATTACTTGATACGGGAGTATGTCGTGTGTGTGGGCACCACATCGTGTTAGTCTAATACACTTAACTCGTATCATTTTAAAGCATTGCGTAATTGTCTGCATGTGAGCTTACGTGGACCACAATATCAGCAATTGCCGTGTCACATACTGTTTCTAATGATAATATTAAACAAAAAGATCAACGCTGTGATCAGATTTCTCAGAAAACTGATATGATCCTCTGACCGGATTTCACAAAATGTTTACTGTTTTCATTTACTTTGTTGCATTTTATTTTGTTGCAATTTACTTTTATTGTCAAAAAGATACAAAATCCAAAAAGATTTTAGGTGTGTTTTGATAAAATTTCAGAAAAATCCAAAATTTTTGCATTTCTGCTTTATTTTTGATAACCGGGGATGCTTGATAGTCAATTTCTGAGATTTGACAACACTATCTGGGCTTTGTATCATTCTAAAAGTGCACATTTGTGTTTTGGAAGTTTAACGGATTGAAAAATGTTGAACGGGATTTGAATTTGTGATTTGGCAAAATTTTAAAATTTTCTATTTCACATTCGCCCTTTAATGGGACGAATGTAGAAAATTTTCTACCTTCGGGTTGCTTCTAAACGGGCGAATGTGGGTTGGGAATTTGATTTTTACATTCGGGTGCCTATTTCACATTCGGGCACATTAGTTTGTGGGCGAATGTGGAAAATTCCCACATTCGACCCTATGAACGGACGAAGGTGCAGCTTATATATAAGCCATTTTCAGATTCGACCAACCATTCCATATTTTTCAAAATTTCCTTCAAGTACCAGACCTTGTTGATTTTGTTTCTCCTGATTGTGTGTTTTGTTCTCTGGATTATACTGATCTTTTTAGCATCAATTTCACAGGTAATGGACAAGGAATGACACTGGAATCGTTGTTTTTCTAAACCGAACCAAGGGTTTAGGGTTTATGAATTTTCAGTGATTGTGAATGCTTACTTTTGATAAATATTCATTCCATATCAGTTTTAGGGGGAGAAGTATACAAGAATTAGGATATTAACATAGTTTAAGGAGTGATTGATTGATTGAATGAAGAAAAACCCTAATTCTTTATAAAAACTGATATAAAATGAAATTTAGGGGAAATTGATGATACACGAGTCTTAGTCGGCCATGTTAGACCACGTTTGAATCAAAATCAAGGTTTAAAAACATGATTGAAAAATTTTTAAATTTTGGGTAAAAACTGTTTCACATTCGGTTCGTCGATTGGACGAAGGTGGAACAGAATGGGACGAATGTACATACAAATGGACGAATGTGATTTCTATTTAGAAACTATTCCACATTCGACCAACAAAAGTCACATTCGGCCAAAATGAATCACATTCGACCATAAACTGTGGGCGAATGTGGAATTTCCAAAAACCTAAAAATTTTGAATTTTGTTGATTTCATGTTTTGACGTTTTGTTTTTGATTTTATGTTTCAGATGGCTGAAGAACAAACAAATATAGAGATTCCTGTGGAGACTGCTGTTCCTGATCTTGTCCCAGAAACTGTTCAGGAAGGTGAATCATCAAGCGGAAGTAAATGGCCGTTTGAGAAGAATCACAACTGTTGTGCTTATCTGGGTGAAGTGGAGAAGAATGTGGAGTTCACTGACATTATCAAGTTTCTGAAAAGATGCAGAGTTGTTTATGCTTTGGCTACACCAACTATTATCTACAAAGATATAGTTAAGGATTTCTACAACAACGCCAAGTATGATTACTTTGACAATCAGACGATCATAAAGAGCAAGATTCAAGGAATGGAGATGTTTATTACAGAAGCTGACATCAGAGAAGCTCTCCAGATCAAGTTTGAAACCAGTGAAGATCCAAGAGAATTATCATGGACTGAGCAGAAAGCCTGTTTCCTTAGGATGAAATACAAAGGACCGATCACTGATGGTTCTATGTACAAAGGGAAACTGGGAGTGCAGTTTAAGTATTTTGCTCACGTCATTATACATGTGTTTGGATGTGTTAGTGGAGGGTATGATGTGATGAGAAAGAGTTTGAGCTCATTGATGGTCGCGTTGACTCTCAACAAACCATTTAATGTTGCTGGAATGATATTGGATCATGTGACATATGCAATCTCCTCCCTGTCCTACCCACATTTTTCAAACATTATCCAGGGGAATCAACCCAACTCAAACCAGATTCTCGAATGACTTCAAACAACCCATAAACTTATACCAAAATTATCAAATACCGAGCTGATTCACTCAATCAACGTAGCACGAGAAATTGTGCATAGTGGACTTTCAACGTTGAACTGGGTTTTGAAGCTAGGTTACCAGCTGAGACTTAAGATTTGGAACTTACACGTTACTCACAAACCTTACCATATCAGTTGCTGTGACACGATCATTCTTTTAAAAACTTAAAGTGGTATATTTTCATAAAGGTTATGAGACAATCCCTTCGCATTGGTATTATTTCGAAACTTCAAACTTTTTACATTTGGAGTCTATTCATGTTAAATACATTGACTTTTAACATTTTTGCTATTTAAGTATTGGTCTTTTGAAACACATTTGATTTATATGGTTTTCGAGAAAAGAAACTTGCGACTGGTAATATGCCTTATGACAATTTTCAACTCGACTTCTTGTAAACACATGAAAGTGTGTACTTACGAAGTCTTTTAATGTGAAGCTATTTTGAATCTAAAAAGTTATTCTCATGCATCACTACTATACTTTCGACTATATCACAAAGTTCGAGTAAACTACGTTTTGTTTTATAAACGATAATTTATCTTTTACACTTACACTCTTTCAGTCGCAAAACTTTTGGTCTAAGCATTGGACATATCCTTATCGAAATGTTGCTAAATGTCTTTTAACATATAGTGCATATATTTCAAACCTGCATGACCAGTAGATTATACGTATGTTCCGTCCACTCTCAATTGCAGTAAATATCATTATCTTATTCTTACATCATTTTAGTATATTCGCGTATTATCTTATTTATGATTATTCTCGTATTATTATTTTATTGATGGTTATCCTCACGCGTTATTTGCAATTATTCTCGCACTAATTATTAGTAGTCATTCTTACAACACTGGTTTTGAGCATTAATTTAACTCGTTTACTTTCATTTTGTGAAAATTGTGCGATTGTGCGATTTACTTGATTTATATTATACTATTCCTTCAATCGAAGTTTTATGCTATACTTATGTACTTGACGCATATTTGGTATGCATATTTTTCCTGTTTTTGAGCAAAACCCTGTTATACTTTACATTATGTTGTTCATCATCATGGTCAATGGACATCCTAGTTGATAACTCGTATGAGATCTAAGCCAGTGCCCACGTACGACTCGGATTGGAGTATTTCTTTAATCCAAGGGGAACGGTGTAAACCTCAGAGTTTATCAATATGAGTGTTTAGAGCCAACGATGTGAACAGAAGTTACCGGTTAAGGGTGAACCCGAAAGGGAAGTACCTCTAACCATGTCTTATACTTACATGTTACTCTCATTTCGGTTAAAGGGTAAACCCGAAAGGGGAGGACCTCTAACCATGTCATTATTTAGTTGCAGTATCGATTACTTAACATATTTTGGTTGTACACATTTGTTTCTTGTTAGGGTTATAGAAAAGCATAACACCCTAGTGTAAGGTAAATCGATGATTACGGTCCGGAACGCAATCACGGGTTTACAGGTACACGAGGGTGGTGTGTAATTCTATTTAGGCTGTTGGTAGATGTAGAGGGAGAAATTCGACACGAAAACAGGATTATATGATCATACAAGTTGCTAAACCAGGTGCGGAAACCCTAGCTTAGAACAACTGATATAAACTCAATCAAAACACAATCAAAGTCATTTTAAAAGCTTTTCATAGATTAACTCTTTGATATAATTGATTACAGATTGATAACAGTTAATCTAGCACACAAACTATCACTCTCAGAACTCTCTGGAACACACACCAAAAACACACACTCTAAATGACTCCCTTAACATTACAAAAACCCAAAATCTATTTATAGCAGCTGCACATTCGCCCAAACTCACTGGTCGAATGTAACACCTTTCCACATTCGCCCACTGAAGGTGGTCGAATGTGTCTTCCTTCAGTCTTGTTCCAGATTCGTCCACAGCATAACTACCTTCGTCCCTTTCTATGTCACCTTCGCCCATTCTGGTCTTCCTTCGCCCCTTAACACATGTTAACATCTAATCATTAGTCGCAAAAACGCATCTACAAACTCCCCCTCGACTATTGATTAGATCTTTTTCTATCTTCATCCATGGCTTTATTCAGCAGCTTGATTCTCAGCAAACTCTTCTGTTCTTTCGTCATCTCAGGCTCTAATTTTCTCTTAACCGGCTTTGACACATTTGCCATCTTCACCTTTTTGCCAAGCTTTCCCTCCAAATTACTTCCAGCATTAATGTCATAAGCAAAGCAAACACCCACAACCTGTGTGTATTTCCTTGCTTGATCTGCATCGTTTGGCTCATGATGAATCGGATTATAAAAGAGCATGATGATGTCTTCGAAGGTGCAATTGATCAACCACATAGGATCAAATACATGAACATGCTTGTATTTGTCCTTTCCATCTCTCAACACGATCACCGCTTCTGCCTTCCTCCAATCATAATACCAGAAAATGAAGTCAGCACTGAAGTGTTGAGGCATAGGCATCAAAGGTATCTTTCTCATCACTTCAGGTGCCTTATAAATCAAGGTAACCCGTTTCAACTTGGTTCTGGGATCAATATCCCTGTGAACTTTCCTCCGGGGATATTGTGGTTTAAATCTGTTCCACTTAGTTCTGCTCTCCCAAACCAATTTGTCTGCACACCAACCGACGTGTGAATTATTCACTGAAGCACCCGACATTTGGAATCTGCAAAGATCTCTAACCGCCCAATACGGTAGAGTCAGCAAATCAATGAATCTGTAAAAGTACAAGATTCCAGATTCCCACTTAGCAGCTAAACACTTCAGCCTGCCTAAGTATGTCCACCCAAGAGCTCTACCTCTGAACTTTGCATTATGAAACCTATAGAAGTTTCCTTGAGCTTCAGGCTTTGGTCGGTTTTCATCCATCAATCTTAATTTCTTCAAATACTCTTTCAATTCATCAGACTTCTTTGAAGATTCTGGCAAATCAGCTCCAAGCACTTTCTCAACAAACTCAGCACTCCTCTTCTTTGCCTTTCTTTTAGCAGACGTATTATGTCTCTCAGTAAAATCAGGAAACACCACATCTTCATCAGTTTGTCTGAAGTACTGTGGATATTCCTCATGTGTAATATCCTCTATCTCAACTTCCTCAAATTCAGGAGTGTCTTTATCATCTGAGTGACTTCCAACATCCTTTTCAGGAATATGTGGAATCGACTCATCAATAATGAATTCTTCAAACGTTTTCCCTACCCTCTGTGCAAGTCCATCCAAAATCTCCTTTGCCACAGATGCAGGTACTTCCCCCTCTTCAAGATCAGGATCGTTATACTCCAATTCATATCTCATATCATCTGTTTGGAATATTTCTGCAAAACGTCCTGTGAACTCAATGGTCCATTCTCTTTTCTCTAACATATCCTTGTATACCTGTTTAGCATCGTCAGACAAGGACCTCACCTTCTCATTCCAGAACACAGTCTCATCATCAACATTCTCACTACTCTTCTTTGAACTTGACTCACCTGTGTCTTTCTTCTTCTTTGAAGGTGGTCTTTTCTCAAATGTAAACTTTGAAGTATCATCTCCTCCATCATTATCATCACTACTACTACTATCATCCTCCTTTTGACTTCCTGAACCTTCAGCATCATCATCATCATCATTATTATCATCTCCATCATCACTCTTTTCCGATTCTTCATTCTCATCATCCTCATCTTCCTCTTTGTCAGATTCAGATGGTTCAAAGTCAACCTGTTCAACCTCTTTCTCTGTATCCTCCTCACCCTCCTTCAGCTTGGGTGCAATGTTGTACAGATTATCAATCAGCTCACTAAGGCGTTTGTTTTCAGCCTTCAATTCCTTATTATCTTCTTTAATTGCCTTGTATCTGTTCTTGTTTCTCAGACACTTCCCTTCAAGCTTCTTATTCTTTGCTTCTAGCTTCTTTACCTTCTCGTCAATCTCATCTTGATTTGACTTTGAAGCTACAACTATCTGAAGCATTTTCTCTTCATTCAGCTTAAACTTGGCAATTTCTGCTTGTTGAGCCACTAGCATCTTCATCATATCGTCCATTCTTTTATTCACCTGCTTCATCATATCGTCATCCACAGTGACTTTCTTAGACTTGGACTTTGACTTAGATGGCTCAATCTCAGTTTCTTTTCCTTTCTGAGGCTTAGTAAACATGTCAAGAACATTATCCAGTGCAATATTGAATTGATCCACTGGTAATGTTGTAGCCTCCTTAGTCTTTTGCTTCTTAGCTGCTGGTGAAGATTGTTTAGATGATGTACCAGCATCAGGTAATCTCTTCCCTTTCAAAAGTAAGTTCAGTTCTTTCTCTCTCAGCTGCTTTGTACTGGTCTTCTTGGCCATGGTTTTGTGTTTGGGCTTGGGCAAGTTCACTACAACGGTTTCTCCTTCATTCAACTCATCCAAATTAACAGTCAACCCTTCATCTTCAGCATCAACAGATTGCTTATTCTTCTTAGCTTCTTCTATTGATCTGTTCAGTGATTCAGACTCACCAACCAAAGTGGCCTTTTGTTTGGTAGTCCGGACATTTTCAGCATCCGAATCCCACTGTTCTTCAGTTTCTGTTTCCTCTGAATCAACAGACTCTTCATCTACCAAACTCGTACCCTTCTTAGCAGTAGATTTCTTCCTTACCACCTGTTGTTTTGAACTCCCTTGATCTGTCTTTCCCTTACCCTTCCCTTTGGCTCCGGGATTGACAACCTGTCTCTTTCTCTTCGTGCTTGCATCAGCATAAACTAATGGATCATCATTGTCACTGTCACTATCAGGATGCCTCGCTGTATTCTTTCCAGGATCCATGTAATCCTCTCTAGCCAAGGCTCCAAACAACCTCCTGTAAGGTGGTCTCTCATTTTCAGGCACACCTTTATAACCTTTCATTCTCACTAAGGTTCTAACATTCATGTGATCCATAACGAGTATCTGTGTTGGATCTTTCTTCAGATGTGGATATTTGTGATCAAAAATCATCATAAGGAATCTCGGATAAAGCATGAACTTCTTAAGCTTCAATCCTTTCAACATCTCTAGCATATGATCCAAAATCATTCCAGCAACATTAAATGGTTTGTTGAGAGTCAACGCAACCATTAATGAGCTCAAACTCTTCCTCATCACGTCGTATCCTCCACTAACACATCCAAATACTAGTATGATGACATGAGCAAAATACTTAAACTGTACTCTAGTTTCCCTTTGTAAATAGAACCATCAGTGATCGGTCCTTTGTATTTCATCCTCAGGAAACAGGCTTTCTGCTCAGTCCAGGATAATTCCCTTGGATCCTCACTTGTTTCAAACTGGATCTGGAGAGCTTCTCTGATATCAGCTTCAGTAATAAACATCTCCATTCCCTGAATCTTGCTTTTAATGATCGTCTGATTGTCAAAGTAATCATACTTGGCGTTCTTGTAAAAGTCTTCAACTATATCCTTGTAGATAATAGTTGGTGTGGCCAAAGCATAAACCACTCTGCATCTCTTCAGAAACTTGATAATTTCAGTGAACTCCACGTTCTTCTCCACATCTCCAAGATACGCGCAACAGTTATGAGTCTTCTCAAACGGCCATTTAGTACCGCTTGATGATTCTCCTTCTTGCACACTCTCTGGAACTGGATCAGTAACTGCAGTCTCCACAGGAATCTCAATATTTTCTTGTTCTTCAGCCATCTGAAACATAAAATCAAAAATAAACGTCAAAACACGAAATCGTCAAAAATTCAAAATTTTAGATTTTTGAAATTCCACATTCGCCCAAAATACACTGGTCGAATATAGATTATTGTGGCCGAAGGTGCAAATTTCTGGTCGAATGTAAAACTGATTTTGAATACAATATACATTCGCCCGTTTAATGTTTCCTTCGTCCGTCCAGTTCCACATTCGTCCATATCGACGAGCCGAATGTAAAAACTGTTTAAACCCAAAATTTAAAATTTTTCAAAACATGTTTTTAACCATTCATTTTGATCAGAATCACTCCTAATATGGCCGACTAAGCTTCGTCATTCATCAATTGTCCCTAATTTTCATTTTACATCAGTTTTCAATAAGAATTAGGGTTTACATTGTTTCATTCGATCAATCAACGATTAAACCTTGTTAATATCCTAATTCCTAATACATTCTCCCCCTAAAACTGATGTGGGATGAATGTGTATCAAAAATAAGCATCAACAATCAGTTAAACACCATGAACCCTAAAACCCTAAGTCCGGTTTATAAAACAAACGATTCCGGTTTCAATCCGTGTCCATTACCTGTAAAAATGATATGGAAATGATCAGGATTAACCAAGGAACAAAATACACAAGCAGGGAAATCAAAATCAACAAGGGTCTGTTACGAAGAAAATTTTGAAAAAATTTGAAGTGAGGGTCGAATGTAGGTTTGGCTTATATATAGCCTCCACCTTCGCCCATTCAGTATGGTCGAATGTAAAAGGGTTTCACCTTCGCCCCTAGTTAAAGACACGAAGGTAAAAATATTTGTTAAAAGTCACATTCGGCCAGGTTGAACCAACCCGAAGGTGAAATGTAACCACAAATCTTCATTCGCCCAGTACCAAAACGCCCGAAAGTGGAAAAATTTCCACATTCGTCCCAATTAAGGGCGAATGTAAAATGGAAATCTTGAAAAATTTTGCCAAATTACAAATTCGAATCCCGTTCAACATTTTTCAATCCGTTAAGCTTCCAAAACACAAATTTTCACTTTTAGAATGATACAAAGCCCAGATGGTGTTGTCAAATCTCAGAAATTGACTATCAAGCATCCCCGGTTATCAAAAATAAAGCAGAAATGCAAAAATTTGGATTTTTCTGAAATTTTATCAAAACACACCTAAAATCTTTTTGGATTTTGTATCTTTTTGACATTAAAAGTAATTTGCAACAAAATAAAATGCATCAAAGTAAAATGAAAGCAGTAAACATTTTGTGAAATCCGGTCAGAGGATCATATCAGTTTTCTGAGAAATCTGATCACAGCGTTGATCTTTTTGTTTAATATTATCATTAGAAACAGTATGTGATACAGCAATTGCTGATATTGTGGTCCACGTAAGCTCACATGCAGACAATTACGCAATGCTTTAAAATGATACGAGTTAGATGTATTAGACTAACACGATGTGGTGCCCACACACACGACATACTCCCGTATCAAGTAATTGCACAAAGCTTCGTCGTAACGCGTGATTATGCCAGAGTTATCCGTAAAAGTTACAAAGCATATAGCACAGAGGTGTACAGGTCAGCAAATGAATGCAGCAGAGTAACATGTGCGTATACACTAGGTTGAGGCTGATATTAATCACTGATTTGCATCAGATAATCAATACGATGTAATAATGATCTATAATCAATTAAAACATAAAGTTCCTCAATTCGGTAACTTCCGGTTTTGGCAATTAAGCTCTTTTAGCAAATATTCTGATAAAACTAGGTCCGTAAATCAATACGACAAAAGTTTATCAGAATATCCCGGATAACCATAACATAACGACCCGAAACCTCAGATTTTGGCAATCCTATCAAACGAAATTACGGTACTAAGACCATATGCCCATGAGGTGTTCAGCCACGAACGCGTAGTTCGTTATGTTTGTATCACTAATGCACGCAATATTTAGTCTACGAAGCCTATCAGCATATCACACGTAATCAACACACGCCTCATAAACTATACAATTCTTTAGCCTGTGTCAGATTCCCACTGATGTACTATCATTTCCTCTGTTTTACCAGGAAATCATTTTTGATTTTCTAATTTTTAGGTCTTTTTGACTTTTATAATGTTTTTGGTTTTTCTGATAAAGTGACTCCCCCTAAAATAAAGAACATATTTTTGGATTTTTAATTTTTCCGAAAAACAAAAACAAAAATTTGAAAGAAACAATCCACTCGAAAGCATCAACTTCTTTGAGGATTAAACAATCCCCTCGAAAGCATCAACTTCTTTGAGGATTATGATAGTAAAGAGAAATTCCCAATTAGCAAAGAGAAATTCCCAATTAGCAAAATATAAAAACTAAAAACTAAAAAGCGATAAACCGAGGTGCCGATTAGTCCTGTTTTTCCTTTATATTGTTTACTTTTAAAAGATATTCAAAGCGTGAACGGTCAAAAGCTTTAGTAAACAGATCTGCACGTTGGTAGTCAGTGTGTATTTTGATCATATCGATCAATTCCTTAGCGTAACAATCTCGGATAAAATGATATTTGATCCGGATGTGTTTCGCTTTAGAATGATTTTCCGAATTTTTAGTTAATGCAATTGCGGCTTCGTTGTCACAGTAAATAGGAGTTTTTAGAAACTGCAAACCGGAATCCACCATTTGTTGTTGAATCCAGAGTACTTGAGAACAGCAACTCGAGGCTGCAATGTACTCGGCTTCACAGGTAGATTGTGCTACGGAAGTCTGTTTCTTGCATTGCCAGGTGATTAACCTGCTCCCGAAAAACTGGCAACCAGCTGTAGTAGATTTGCTATCTTTGTCACAGCCGCCCCAATCTGCATCACTAAAAGATATGAAATCAAAATTATCATCATTAGGGTACCAAAGTCCTTTTGATGGACAACCCTTCAGATATTGTAGAGGAAGGATTTGACAACTAAAACAGGATTATATGATCATACAAGTTGCTAAACCAGGTGCGGAAACCCTAGCTTAGAACAAACTGATATAAACTCAATCAAAACACAATCAAGGTCATTTTAAATGCTTTTCATAGATTAACTTTTCAATAAACTTGGTTACAGACTGATAACAGTTAATCTAGACCTTTTCTAAACCCTCTCAACACACTCAGGAACACACACTGAAAACACACACTCTCAAAGACTCATTATACATTACAAAAACTTGAAATCTATTTATACTAGCTGTACGTTCGCCCAGTCTCACTGGTCGAAGGTAAGCTGTTTCCACATTCGCCCAGATAGTCTGGTCGAATGTGTCTTCTTGTGCATTCCTGTTCCACCTTCGCCCAGACAAAACTTCCTTCGCCCACTTCTGATTCTCATTCGCCCCTTAACACATGTTAGTATCTAATCATTAGTCGCAAAACGGCATCTACAAACTCCCCCTCGACTATTGATTAGATCTTTTTCTATCTTCGTCCATGGCTTTGTTCAACAGCTTGATTCTAAGAATACTCTTCTGCTCTTTCGTCATTTCCGGCTCTAACTTTCTCTTTACCGGCTTCGACACATTCGCCATCTTAACCTTCTTGCCAAGCTTCCCTTCCAGATTACTTCCAGCATTAATGTCATAAGCAAAGCAAACACCCACAACTTGTGTGTATTTCCTTGCTTGATCTGCATCGTTTGGCTCATGATGAATCGGATTGTAGAATAACATGATGATGTCTTCGAAGGTGCAAATTATCAGCCACATAGGATCAAATACATGCACATGCTTGTATTTATCCTTTCCATCTCTCAACACAATCACCGCTTCTGCCTTCCTCCAATCATAATACCAAAATATGAAGTCAGCACTGAAGTGTTGAGGCATAGGCATCAAAGGTATCTTCCTCATAACTTCAGGTGCCTTATATATCAAGGTAACCCTCTTCAACTTGGTTCTGGGATCAATATCCTTGTGAACTTTCCTCCGAGGATATTGAGGCTTGAATCTATTCCATCTCGTCCTACTCTCCCAAACCAACTTGTCTGCACACCAACCAACATGAGTATTATTCACTGAAGCGCCAGACATAGGGAATCTGCATAGATCTCTAACCGCCCAGTACGGTAGAGTTAGCAAATCAATGAATCTGTAGAAATACAAGATCCCTGATTCCCACTTAGCAGCTAAGCACTTCAGCCTGCTCAAGTATGTCCACCCAAGAGCTCTGCCTCTAAACTTTGCATTATGAAACCTATAAAAGTTTCCTTGAGCTTCAGGTTTTGGTCGGTTTTCATCCATCAATCTTAATTTCTTCAAATACTCTTTCAGCTCATCAGACTTATTTGAAGATTCTGGCAAATCAGCTCCAAGTACTTTCTCAACAAACTCAGCACTTCTCTTTCTTGCCTTTCTCTTAGCAGACGTATTATGCCTTTCTGTAAAATCAGGAAACACCACGTCTTCATCATTTTGTCTGAAGTACTGTGGATATTCCTCATGTCATCTGTTTGGAATATTTCTGCAAAACGACCTGTGAACTCAATGGTCCACTCTCTCTTCTCTAACATGTCTTTGTAAACTTGTTTTGCATCATCATATAACGACCTCACCTTTTCATTCCAAAACACAGTTTCATCATCTACATTCTCTCCCTTCTTCTTCGAACTAGACTCACCTGTGTCTTTCTTCTTCTTAGAAGGTGGTCTCTTCTCAAATGTGAACTTAGCAGTATCATCTCCTCCATCATTGTCATCACTGCTACTATTATCATCATCTTTTTGACTTCCTGAACCTTCAGCATCATCATCATCATCATTGTTATCATCTTCATCATCACTTTTATCCGATTCTTCATTCTCATCATCCTCATCCTCCTCTTTATCAGATTCAGATGGTTCAAAATCTACTTGTTCAACCTCTTTCTCTGCATCTTCTTCACCCTCCTTCAGCTTGGGTGCAATGTTGTACAAATCATCAATCAGATCACTAAGGCGTTTGTTTTCAGCCTTCAGCTCCTTATTGTCTTCTTTAATTGCCTTGTATCTGTTCTTATTTCTCAGAACTTTACCTTCAAGCTTCTGATTCTTTGCTTCAAGCTTCTTTACCTTCTCATCTATTTCATCTTGATTAGATTTAGAAGCTACAATGATCTGAAGCATTTTCTCTTCATTCATCTTAAACTTGGCAATCTCAGATTGTTGAGCCACAAGCATCTTCATCATATCATCCATTCTTTTATTCATCTGCTTCATCACATCATCATCCACAATGACTTTCTTCGATTTGGACTTTGACTTAGATGGCTCAACCTCAACTTCTTTTCCCTTCTGAGGCTTAGTAAACATGTTCAGAACATTATCCAGTGCAATATTGAACTGCTCCACTGGTAATGTTGTTGTCTCCTTAGTCTTTTGTTTCTTGGCTGCTGGTGAAGATTGTTTAGATGATGTTCCAGCATCAGGTAATCTCTTTCCTTTCAACAATAAGTTCAACTCCTTCTCTCTGAGTTGCTTTGTGCTTGTCTTCTTAGCCATAGATTTGTGTTTGGGCTTGGGCAGATTCACTACAACTGTTTCTCCTTCATTCAATTCATCAAGATTAACAGTCAACCCTTCATCCTCAGCATCAACAGACTGCTTACTCTTTTGAGCTTCTTCTATTGATCTGTTCAAAGATTCAGACTCACCAACCAAAGTGGCCTTTTGTTTGGTAGTCCGGACATTCTCAGCATCCGAATCCCATTGTTCTTCAGTTTCAGTCTCCTCAGAATCAACAGACTCCTCATCTACCAAACCCGTGCCCTTCTTTGCAGTAGTCTTCTTCCTCACTGTTTGTTGTTTTGAAGTTCCCTGATCTGTCTTTCCCTTGCCCTTCCCTTTGGCTCCGGGATTGACAACCTGCCTTTTCCGTTTCGTGCTTGCATCAGCATAAACAAGTGGATCATCATTATCACTATCACTGTCAGGATGCCTTGCTGTGTTCTTCCCTGGATCATTGTAATCCTCTCTAGCCAAGGCTCCAAATAACCTTCTGTAAGGTGGTCTCTCATTTTCAGGTACACCTTTATAACCCTTCATTCTTGCTAAGGTTCTCACATTCATATGATCCATATTAAGTATCTGTGTTGGATCCTTCTTCAAGTTTGGATACTTGTGATCAAAAATCATCATAAGAAACCTAGGATAAAGCATGAAGTATTTCTTCTTCAATCCCTTCAACATCTCCAACATATGGTCTAAGATCATCCCAGCAACGTTAAATGGTTTATTGAGAGTCAATGCAACCATTAACGAGCTCAAACTTTTCCTCATCACGTCATAACCTCCACTAACACATCCAAATACAATAATGATGACGTGAGCAAAATACTTGAACTGCACGCTCAGCTTCCCTTTATACATAGAACCATCAGTAATCGGTCCTTTGTACTTCATCCTCAGGAAGCAGGCTTTCTGCTCAGTCCAGGATAATTCTCTTGGATCCTCACTAGTCTCAAACTGGATCTGGAGAGCTTCCCTGATATCAGCTTCAGTAATAAACATCTCCATTCCCTGAATCTTACTTCTGATGATAGTCTGATTATCAAAGTAATCATACTTGGCGTTGTTATAAAAATCCTCAACTATATCCTTGTAGATAATAGTTGGTGTTGCCAATGCATAAACCACTCTACATCTCTTCAGAAACTTGATAATTTCAGTGAACTCCACATTCTTCTCCACGTCACCAAGATACGCGCAACAGTTATGGGTCTTCTCAAACGGCCATTTGTTACCGCTTGATGATCCTTCTTCTTGCACAGTCTGTGGAATAGGATCAGTCACTGTAGTCTCCACTGGAATCTCAACATTCGCTTGTTCTTCAGCCATCTGAAATGAAAAATCAAAATAAAACGTCAAAACACAAAATCGTCAAAAATTCAAAATTTTAGGTTTTTGTAATTCTACATTCGTCCAAAACAATATGGTCGAATGTAAATAATTGTGGCCGAAGGTATAAAATATCTGGTCGAATGTACACTGATTTGATTAAAAGATTCATTCGCCCGTTTAAGGTCTCCTTCGTCCACACTGATTCACCTTCGTCCACTTCGATGGACCGAAGGTGGAATCTGTTCAAACCCAAATTTTGAAAATTTTCCAAACAAGTTTTTAACCCCTAATTTTGATTCAATCATAATCTAATATGGCCGATCAAGCTTCGTGCATCATCAATTGACTTTAAAATTCATTCAACATCAGTTTTTAAACGTAATTAGGGTTTTTCTTGTTTTAATCGAACAATCAGTAACTAAACCCTGTTAATAACCTAATTCCTAATTCACTCTCCCCCTAAAACTGATGTGGGATGAATGTAAATCAAAATCAGGCATTAAAAGTCACTCAATCATCAAAAACTCTAAAACCCTAAGTCGGTGAAAGAATGAACGATTCCGGCTTCGATACTTGTCCATTACCTGTAATCTGTATAGAAAAATGATCAGTAAGAAGCTACGAACAAAAAGCACAATCAGGAAAATCAAAATCAACAAGGTCTGGTATGGAGAGAAATTTTGAAAAAATAGAATGAACTGGTCGAACCTGAGTAGGCTTATATATAAGGTTCCACATTCGTCCGTTTAGTCCGGTCGAATGTACAAGAATTCCACCTTCGCCCCTAATGAAAGGCACGAAGGTAAAATGGTTTTACCCGTATGTAAAATTTGAGTAACAGCCACATTCGCCCAAACTGGAACGGCCGAACGTAAACAAAAATCCCACATTCGTCCCAAATTAAGGGCGAATGTAAAATGGGAATTTTGAAAAATTTTGCCAAATTACAAATTCGAATCCCGTTCAACATTTTTCAATCCGTTAAGCTTCCAAAACACAAATTTTCACTTTTAGAATGATACAAAGCCCAGATGGTGTTGTCAAATCTCAGAAATTGACTATCAAGCATCCCCGGTTATCAAAAATAAAGCAGAAATGAAAAAAAAAAATTTTGGATTTTCTGAAATTTTATCAAAACATACCTAAAATCTTTTTGGATTTTGTATCTTTTTGACATTAAAAGTAAATTGCAACAAAATAAAATGCATCAAAATAAATGAAAGCAGTAAACATTTTGTGAAATCCGGTCAGAGGATCATATCAGTTTTCTGAGAAATCTGATCACAGCGTTGATCTTTTTGTTTAATATTATCATTAGAAACAGTATGTGATACGGCAATTGCTGATATTGTGGTCCACGTAAGCTCACATGCAGACAATTACGCAATGCTTTAAAATGATACGAGTTAGGTGTATTAGACTAACACGATGTGGTGCCCACACACACGACATACTCCCGTATCAAGTAATTGCACAAAGCTTCGTCGTAACGCGTGATTATGCCAGAGTTATCCGTAAAAGTTACAAAGTATATAGCACAGAGGTGTACAGGTCAGCAAATGAATGCAGCAAAGTAACATGTGCGTATACACTAGGTTGAGGCTGATATTAATCACTGATTTGCATCAGATGATCAATACGATGTAATAATGATCTCTGATCAATTAAAACATAAAGTTCCTCAATTCGGTAACTTCCGGTTTTGGCAATTAAGCTCTTTTAGCAAATATTCTGATAAAACTAGGTCCGTAAATCAATACGACAAAAGTTTATCAGAATATCCCGGATAACCATAACATAACGACCCGAAACCTCAGATTTTGGCAATCCTATCAAACGAAATTACGGTACTAAGACCATATGCCCATGAGGTGTTCAGCCACGAACGCGTAGTTCGTTATGTTTGTATCACTAATGCACGCAATATTTAGTCTACGAAGCCTATCAGCATATCACACGTAATCAACACACGCCTCATAAACTATACAATTCTTTAGCCTGTGTCAGATTCCCACTGATGTACTATCATTTCCTCTGTTTTACCAGGAAATCATTTTTGATTTTCTAATTTTTTAGGTCTTTTTGAATTTTATAATGTTTTTGGCTTTTCTGAAAAAATGGCTCCCCCTAAAATAAAGAACATATTTTTGGATTTTCATTTTTCTGAAAACAAAATAAAAACAAAATTTAAAAGAAACAATCCACTCGAAAGCATCAACTTCTTTGAGGATTAGACAATCCCCTCGAAAGCATCAACTTCTTTGAGGATTATGAAAGTAAAGAGAAATTCCCAATTAGCAAAGAGAAATTCCCAATTAGCAAAATATAAAAAATTAAAAACTAAAAAGTGATAAACCGAGGTGCCGATTAGTCCTGTTTTTTTCTTTATATTGTTTACTTTTAAAAGATATTCAAAGCGTGAACGGTCAAAAGCTTTAGTAAACAAATCTGCACGTTGGTAGTCAGTGTGTATTTTGATCATATCGATCAATTCCTTAGCGTAACAATCACGGATAAAATGATATTTGATCCGGATGTGTTTCGCTTTAGAATGATTTTCCGAATTTTTAGTTAATGCTATTGCGGCTTCGTTGTCACAGTAAATAGGAGTTTTTAGAAACTGCAAACCGTAATCCACCATTTGTTGTTGAATCCAAAGTACTTGTGAACAGCAACTCGAGGCTGCAATGTACTCGGCTTCACAGGTAGATTGTGCTACGGAAGTCTGTTTCTTGCATTGCCAGGTGATTAACCTGCTCCCGAAAAACTGGCAACCAGCTGTAGTAGATTTGCTATCCTTGTCACAGCCGCCCCAATCTGCATCACTAAAAGATATGAAATCAAAATTATCATCATTAGGGTACCAAAGTCCTTTTGAGGGACAACCCTTCAGATATCTAAGGATACGCTTGACCGCCGTCAGATGACTTTGTTTCGGCTTCGATTGATAGCGGGCACAGAGACATGTTGCGTACATAATATCTGGTCGAGACGCCGTCAAATACATCAGAGATCCGATGATTGCTCTGTATGTAAAAGGATCCGTCAGCTCCCCCTTAGCGTCCACTCCAATCCCGTGATTGGGTTGAATCGGGGTATCCATTGGCTTTGAGTCCTCCATCTGGAACCGGCTCAAGATGTCGGAGACATATTTCGTCTGGTGAATGAAGATCCCGTCGGGTCTTTGGTCCACCTGCAAACCTAGGAAAAACTGCATCTCCCCCATTGCGCTCATCTCGAACTTTTCCTGCATGACAGTTTCGAACTCCCTGCATAAAAGCTCGTTAGTAGAACCAAATATTATATCATCAACATATATCTGCACTAGAAGCAAGTCATCTCCCGTCTTTTTCGTAAAGAGGGTGCAATCGACAAGGCCGCGCTTAAATCCTTTGTTGATGAGGTATGTACTTAGCTCCTCGTACCACTGTCTCGGAGCCTGGTGCAAGCCATAAAGAGCTTTGTTCAACACGTAGACCTTATCCCGGTGGATTGGGTCCTCAAAGCCTGGTGGCTGCCCGACATACACCTCTTCTTTGACTTTACCGTACAGAAATGCACTTTTCACGTCCATCTGATAAACTTTGAATTTCTTATAAGAAGCAAACGCAAGGAACATCCGAATAGCTTCGATTCGTGCTACCGGTGCATAGATTTCATTATAATCAATCCCTTCGATTTGATGAAAACCCTGCACGACCAATCTGGCTTTGTTCCGAACAATTACCCCACGATCATCCTTCTTACACTTAAACACCCATTTGGTGCCAATCTTCTTTCTATCCGGCGGCAAATCTGTGAGCGTCCACACTCCTAATTTCTGGAATTGTAATAACTCCTCCTGCATAGCTTCCACCCAGGCATCATCCTTCAAAGCGTCCTTGTATGTCCTTGGCTCTACCTGCGACACATAACACGCAAACGACCAATCATTTTGACTACCAGATTGTTGAATTTTGGCATATAAAGCTAAAGCACCAAAACTCTCTGGCGTATTAACGCTTTTAAGCTGCCCTCTGGTCATAACACTGCTTCCAGGATCACCGATTACTTGCTCCAGCGGGTGAATACGATGAATCCGAGATTCCGGATAATCAGGTACTTGCACTCCCGTCTGAACAGTCAAGTTCTCTACAGCATCCAGATCATGACCCGTATTTGATGATGAAGCCACATCAGTATTTGGAGTTGGGTTCACTGGTGGTGCCTCCTGTTCTTCAACTTGATCAAGAATAGCTTCTTCAAATTGTTCATCTTCAGATTCTGAAGTGTCTAATGAAGTTGAAGCCTCTTGAAAAATCTCTTCTTCTTGTATAGGAGCATTGGTATCATTAGAAGCTGGTAGGGGGTTCACGGTGATCGGACGCACCAATGGTGAAGTTGTTGCATTTTCACACTCGTAAAGTAATCGAATAACAGCTTCTTCAACCAAGCTATCTAGATTGAATGATTCAAAGAAATCTTTGTAATCAAACATCCAATCAGGACCCGTGCCTTGAATATTTTGAGTATATCGTTGAACGTCCACGTTAGCCCAGTCTTCCACACGACGAGTACTCTTGTTGTATACCCGTTTGAGTGGGGTTGCATATCCAACAAAGTAACCCTCCTCGGCTTTAGGACTAAACTTTTCGCTTGGATTCAACATAGTGCAAGGCGCCCCGAAAGGTTCTAGATACTCTAAATTCGGCTTCCTTCGGTGTAACAGCTCATAAGATGTTTTTCCAAACTTCTTCACTGTTAAAACCCGATTAAGTGTGTAATTTGCTGCATAAATCGCCTCATTCCAGAACATTACTGGAAGATTTGAATCAGCAAGCATAGTTCTAGCCGCTTCAATTAGAGTCCTATTCTTTCGTTCAGCAACACCGTTCTGTTGAGGGGTGTACGGAGCCGAATACTCATGATGAATCCCTTTGTTTTCACAAAGTTCATCCATCTTGGCATTTTTGAACTCCGTCCCATTGTCACTCCGAATTCTCTTTATCTTCACATTGTAGAGATTCTCCAATCGAGTGAACAGAACTTTTAGATTCATAAAAGTGTCGCTTTTATTCTGCAAACACATCACCCATGAAAATCTTGAGTAATCGTCAGTGACGACTAAACAATAAAGCTCTCCAAGATGACTATGACGCTTGACCGGTCCGAAAAGATCCATGTGCAAACGCTCTAGTGGCATCTCAACAGAGTTAACCTTTTTCACTTTGTGGGACTGTTTGTGCTGCTTCCCCTTTTTACAACTCACACACTTGTCATTCAAATGGAAATGTTTCACATTTACTCCCTCGACAAGTCCATTCCTCACAAGTTGATTCATTTTCTTCAGATGAATGTGCCCCATTCTTCGGTGCCACATTATCGATTCTTTCTCAGTCGCCTTGGACAAAAAGCATGTTATTTGCCCCTGTGATGTCATCGCCTTGGACATATCAAGAATGTATAGATTATTGACACGAGGTGCCTTCAACATTATCCACTCTTTAGGAATTGTAAAGCCCGGTTTCAAGATATAGCAGGATTTGTCATCAAAATGCACAGTAAATTTCTTGTCACAAATTTGACTGACACTCAACAGATTGTAATCTATCTGTTTCACATACGATATCCGCTCGAAACTCACTATCCCATTGCTCACACTTCCTTCCATCGTGATATATCCGCCTTTGTTTCCTGCAAACGCTACATACCCGCCATTGATGTTCTTCACGTCGAACAGCAACGCAAGATCCCCTGTCATGTGGCCTGAAGCTCCACTATCAACAATCCAAAGACTGCTAATAGAGCCAGCTGAAGCTCCCTGCACACAAAAAGTAAATCATTTAGTGCTTTCGGGGGACCCAAGCCTGAGTCTTGGGTCTTTCAACATCAGGTTTCACAATAACATTTTCACAAACATTTTTAATAACTTTTTGATCAACCTTTTTCTGATTGCTCAAAATCGTTTCCTTTTTCTCATTCACTTTTGAAGTTGAGGCTCCTGGAGTACCATTGGGTGTCCAAGATTGTTCAGTCCTTTTCAGGATACGAATCTGAGACTTTGGGTTCTCAGTCGGTTTCTGAACATTGTTAGCAAAGGTAACTTTCTTGGTAACCTTATCTGATTTAACAGACTTAGGTCCAACATTCGATTTGACAATCGGTTTTGATGAAACCTTTTGCCTATCAACTGTTGAGTTCACCACAGGCTTCCTCCACGAGTGTTCCATAGCGATCCGATTCCTTCTATCATAGTGCATTGGATGAGTGTTCCTCATTTGAAATTTGTTTTGATAATAAAACGGTTGTGATTGTTGAGGAACAACTCTCCTATGAGGTGGCACATAATGATCAATCGGTTTCCTCATGGAATTCCTCACTTCTACCTCGTGCCTCTTGTGCCTTACATATGGGCACTGAGCAAGTAAATGCCCGCGTTCCCCACATTTAAAACACGCACGGTACTCTTCAAAAACATTTGGAGCATTTGGTTGAGCAAATGATCTAACAGGGTATTGATCATTATACTGTTGCTTTCTTAAACTCTCAGGGAGTGGCCCTTTTGAGTAAGTTGGCTCATTGAAACCATTAGCTCTGTTTTTGGGTTTAACAAACTCTGTGACATGGACCTTTGGTTCTTGAGGAACATCCAAGTACAACTTCTTTAACAAAGCTCGTGGAATTTCATTTGTTCTCTCATGTTTTGGGAACCAAATAGTACTTTCTTGCCAAATCTTTTCAATTTTAGCATAGTTGGCATTTTTAATTGGAAAGTCCTCGTCAGAGATGATCTTATCGGATCCTTCCATCCGATAAAACACATTGACAGGTTTGTCACATTGTTCGTTTTTCTCATTCTTCTCAAGATCCTTTTTAATCTCATTAAGATCTTTCTTCACAACATTCTTCTCAGACTTATTCACATGATGAATATTTCTCATTGGAACAATTTGAGATGATGAAACTGGTTCATTTGTAATGATGTGATTTTCTTTTGGAATTTCACATGCATTAACAGTTTGGTTACAACCAGTATCATCACTCTCTGAATCTGAGTCAACACTTTCAGCAGTAACACCCTCATCATTGATTCCCAAAATCGGTCTAACATCGGAATTTGGATCACCAACACTTGAAGTGTTAGATTCATTTTCCGATGCTGAATCAGATTTTACCGAACTCTCCGGTGTCACTTGGTGACAATTATGGTTTTCAAAAAGAACCGGAGATGGTACAGCCCGATAGTTGGTTGTTTTGTCATCAATGATGTGGTCTACCACATAAGCAACATTCTTGTAACTTTCCAACTTTTTGTTTACTTTCTCAGCAAAGCATTTGATGGCGGCCATTTCTAACTTGGTGTTTTCAATTTCATTAATGTAGTTGTTAATTGCCAATTGTTTTAAAGACAATGTATTTTTCAAGTCAGAAATGTCCTTTTTGTAGCCATCTAATACTTTGTTAAAAGCATTCAACTCTTTGCGAGTAGATTGACTGTTCATGATAGCACTATCACGTTGAATACGGAGTTGTTTAACCTCCTCAGTCAATCTATCACAAGCACCACAATATTTTTCACTAGTATTGTCAGTACTACATGCAGAACTTACAGGTTTTGGTGGGTCAGTCATGGCCATCAATGCGAAATGAGCTTCCTTTCCTGCAAAGAATCTGGAATAATCAATCTTTGTGAAAGCATCATCTGCAATACACGACTTCCTAGTCATCAGAAAATCTGCTTCTGCAAGCAACTGATCAATATCTTCATCAAGAGAATTAACACTAGCTTCCGTATCCGAGTCGCTGTCTGAATCAGAATAAACCGATTCACACTCCTCAGGAATGTCAGAAACAGTATCAATCACCACTCCTGAATTAGTCTCTTCATTTTCAACCTCAACATTAACCTCAGAATTAACCTTAACAGGTTCAACATCCCCATCCATCTCAACCTCAGAATCATCACTATCAACCTCAGTTTCAACCTTCTCCTCCACCGTCACAGAATCTTCAAGATCAACCTGATAGGCAACACACGCCACATTTCCCCCAGTGGTTATCTCCTCAACACCTATCTGAATGCTCGACCAGTCAAACCTCTCATCTTGTTGAGTAACCAATGCTTGATTGGTATTCTGTTGTTCAGCTGGTGTAGTGATTGGTATGACTGTTCGGTTAGTATTGTTTGGTGTTTGGTTTGGTGTCTGATTTGGTGTGGTTGGTTGTCTATTTTGGTTGTTGTTAAAGTTGTTTTGACGGTTTTGGTAGTTGTTGTTGTTTTGGGAAGAAACTTGGTTTTGGTTTTGTTGTTGACGATTCTGATAGGTAGCATTAAATGGATTCCTGTTGCCTTGTTTCGGTGGTTGAGTGCATTCACGTTTAAAGTGACCTTTACCTCCACAGTTAAAACAAGTCACTTTCTCCTTATTGAACCCGTAGGTTGTGTTAGGAGAAGTTCCCAAGTCTGTTCTTCCTGTTTTCTCAATAAACTCTGTTGCTCTACGCATTATGCTCGCAAATGCCCATTGGATATCAATGAGTTCCATCTCCTCCTTGTCAATTTGTGCATAGTCTTCATTGGTCAAGTTGTTATTACCAATTTGACTAGCAACTAAACCATTGTAGGAAGAAACCATTGCAGAGACTAATGCAATGTGTTGCTGAGCAACTTCAACTGTCACATTTCCAAGATTGGAAGTTTCCAAAACCACAGTTGGTTGGTTAGGTTGGTTCATTGGTTGTGGTTGAGTTTGACCAGCAGTGTAAAAAGCTGCTTGTTGCTTTGGGGAGAATGGTGGAATGTATGAATATTGATATGGAACTTGTGGTTGTGGTTGTGATAAAGATGAAGTTTGTTGATGGTAGTTAATAATGGGTGATTCTACAGCATTTGATATACAAGCAACATGTGGTGTAACTAGCCCTCCAGAACTTGTACTTGCTGGAACTAAAGATCCTCCAAAGTATAAGTTTGGATTCTGAGGAATCTGTGCTCTCCTAGCCTTCCTCTTCTCCTCCAATTCCTTGTTTTCCAGCTTCTCAACGAACTCTTGAAGAGACCAGTATTGAAAAGCATCCTTCTCCTTCAGAACATCCACATGCTGATCCCAGTTTGGTGGTAAAGCTTCAGCAAACTTGTCCACCTGTTTAGCCATAGGAATCTGTACACCATAGCTAGACAATTCAGATATTAAATGATTATATCTAGGAGTTAGTTCTTTCAAAGTTTCATTTCCAACGTAAGAAAAATTCTCAAACTCCTTAACAAGTTCTTCCATCCTCAAATTCCGAGTCTTCTCATTTCCATCATGCTTCCTTTTAAGCATATCCCACAGTGCCTTAGAAGTTGTGCACGTCCCGAACTGATGCAAAAGATCATTTGTAATGGCTTGTGTCAGTTGTGAGAACGCCTTCTTTTCCACAGCAAACTTCTTTTTCTCATCCTCCGCCATACTCTCCAATGGCACTGGTTCACCCGTGTTCTCCAGAACTGGTGGTGTGTATCCTTTAGCAATCATGTTCCATGCTTCAGCACCTTCTACTCCCATGCCTTCCAAGTGTATCTTGAACTTTTTCTGCCACTGATTGTATTCCTGAATCTCCATAAGCTTCGGTGGCCGAGTCCCGCTACCTGAAGACAAATCATTAATCAGTGTGGAAATAGCATTAGTAGTTTGAGTGTTTACCACCGCTGCTGCTACTCCCCAGTAGTCAGACTGTGGTAGTGTAGGTGCACTCTGAGTCATGTAGTTAACCGGCTGTGAAGACTGTGTGCTAGCCTTCTGTGCTGCCACTGTCCATGGGTCCATCACCTGCTGTTGTGGTTGTGTAGATGCTGGTGTAGGAGTAGTCTGATAACGCCACATAGTCACGCACTTCGAGAAATTCGACACTTAGAAAAATTTACCAAAAACTTTCCTAGGTTCGCCCAAGAAGCTTTCAGATTCGTCCCTTTTGGTTTAGGTTCGTCCAAAACAGTCGCTCCCGAAGGTAAAATATTAGCAGAATGTAAAAATCACACAAACACTTTCTACGTTCGCCCAAATAGACCTAGGTTCGTCCGTTTGAGTTCTACCTTCGTACCCCCGATCTCCCGAAGGTAAAAAATTGACCCGAATGTAAAAAATTTTATGTGAAAAATTCTACGTTCGACCAAACTTCTCTACGTTCGTCCAGAAATACACTCTCCTTCGACCAAAAACTCACACGTTCGCCCACTATACTCAGGTTCGCCCATATCTGAACTTTGAAAAACGGTTACACTTTGAAAAACGGTTATTTTGATCTCTGATTTTCAAAAGTTTGTGGATTTGATTGATCTTGATCAGGTTATGCTTCGGAGATGATTTGGAACAACTTTAATACTTGGAATTTTGAATTTTAACCACAAAATCACCTCTAATTCTTTCAAAAACACACAAAAACCATTTTTAGTTGAAAACAGATGTGAATTGATGAAAATTATGTCCAAATCAGCTCTGAGTTTATCAATTTGTTGTTGTATGATCCTCTAGTGCTCTGATACCACTTTGTAGAGGAAGGATTTGACAACTAAAACAGGATTATATGATCATACAAGTTGCTAAACCAGGTGCGGAAACCCTAGCTTAGAACAAACTGATATAAACTCAATCAAAACACAATCAAGGTCATTTTAAATGCTTTTCATAGATTAACTTTTCAATAAACTTGGTTACAGACTGATAACAGTTAATCTAGACCTTTTCTAAACCCTCTCAACACACTCAGGAACACACACTGAAAACACACACTCTCAAAGACTCATTATACATTACAAAAACTTGAAATCTATTTATACTAGCTGTACGTTCGCCCAGTCTCACTGGTCGAAGGTAAGCTGTTTCCACATTCGCCCAGATAGTCTGGTCGAATGTGTCTTCTTGTGCATTCCTGTTCCACCTTCGCCCAGACAAAACTTCCTTCGCCCACTTCTGATTCTCATTCGCCCCTTAACACATGTTAGTATCTAATCATTAGTCGCAAAACGGCATCTATAGATATCGAAGGATACGCTTGACCGCCGTCAGATGACTTTGTTTCGGCTTCGATTGATAACGGGCACAGAGACACGTTGCGTACATAATATCTGGTCGAGACGCCGTCAAATACATCAGAGATCCGATGATTGCTCTGTATGTAAAAGGATCCGTCAGCTCCCCCTTAGCGTCCACTCCAATCCCGTGATTGGGTTGAATCGGGGTATCCATCGGCTTTGAGTCCTCCATCTGGAACCGGCTCTAGATGTCGGAGACATATTTCGTCTGGTGAATGAAGATCCCGTCGGGTCTTTGGTCCACCTGCAAGCCTAGGAAAAACTGCATCTCCCCCATTGCGCTCATTTCGAACTTTTCCTGCATGACAGTTTCGAACTCCCTGCATAAAAGCTCGTTAGTTGAACCAAATATTATATCATCTACGTATATCTGTACTAGAAGCAAGTCATCTCCCGTCTTTTTCGTAAAGAGGGTGCAATCGACGAGGTATGTACTTAGCTCCTCGTACCACTGCCTCGGAGCCTGGTGCAAGCCATAAAGAGCTTTGTTCAACACGTAGACCTTATCCCGGTGGATTGGGTCCTCAAAGCCTGGTGGCTGCCCGACATACACCTCTTCCTTGACTTTCCCGTACAGAAATGCGCTTTTCACGTCCATTTGATAAACTTTGAATTTCTTATAAGAAGCAAACGCGAGGAACATCCGAATAGCTTCGATTCGTGCTACCGGTGCATAGATTTCGTTATAATCAATCCCTTCGATTTGATGGAAACCCTGCACGACCAATCTGGCTTTGTTACGAACTATTACCCCACGATCATCCTTCTTACACTTAAACACCCATTTGGTGCCAATCTTCTTCCTATCCGGCGGCAAATCCGTGAGCGTCCAAACTCCCAATTTCTGGAATTGGAGTAACTCCTCCTGCATAGCTTCCACCCAGGCATCATCCTTCAAAGCGTCCTTGTATGTCCTTGGCTCTACCTGCGACACATAACACGCAAACGACCAATCATTTTGACTACCAGATTGTTGAATTTTGGCATATAAAGCTAAAGCACCAAAACTCTCTGGCGAATTAACGCTTTTAAGCTGCCCTCTGGTCATAACACTGCTTCCAGGATCACCAATTACTTGCTCCAGCGGGTGAATACGATGAATCCGAGATTCCGGATAATCAGGTACTTGCACTCCCGTCTGAACAGTCAAGTTCTCTACAGCATCCAGATCATGACCCGTATTTGATGATGAAGCCACATCAGTAGTTGGAGTTGGGTTCACTGGCGGTGCCTCTGGTTCTTCAGCTTGATCAAGAATAGCTTCTTCAAATTGTTCATCTTCAGATTCTGAAGTGTCTAATGAAGTTGAAGCCTCTTGAAATATCTCTTCTTCTTGTATAGGAGCATTGGTATCATTAGAAGCTGGTAGGGGGTTCACGGTGATAGGACGCACCAACGGTGAAGTTGTTGCATTTTCACACTCGTAAAGTAATCGAATAACAGCTTCTTCAACCAAGCTATCTAGATTGAATGATTCAAAGAAATCTTTGTAATCAAACATCCAATTAGGACCCGTGCCTTGAATATTTTGAGTATATCGTTGAACGTCCACGTTAGCCCAGTCTTCTACACGACGAGTTCGCTTGTTGTATACCCGTTTGAGCGGGGTTGCATATCCAACAAAATAACCCTCCTCTGCTTTAGGACTAAACTTTTCGCTTGGATTCAACATAGTGCAAGGTGCCCCAAAAGGTTCTAGATACTCTAAGTTCGGCTTTCTTCGGTGTAACAGCTCATAAGATGTTTTGCCAAACTTCTTCACTGTTAGAACCCGATTTAATGTGTAATTTGCTGCATAAATCGCCTCATTCCAGAACATTACTGGAAGATTTGAATCAGCAAGCATTGTTCTAGCCGCTTCAATTAGAGTCCTATTCTTTCGTTCAGCAACACCGTTCTGTTAAGGGGTGTACGGAGCCGAATATTCATGATGTATTCCTTTGTTTTCACAAAGTTCATCCATCTTGGCATTTTTGAACTCCGTACCATTGTCACTCCGAATTATCTTTATCTTCACATTGTAGAGATTCTCCAATCGAGTGAACAGAACTTTTAGATTAATGAAAGTGTCGCTTTTATTCTGCAAACACATCACCCATGAAAATCTTGAGTAATCGTCAGTGACGACTAAACAATAAAGCTCTCCAAGATGACTTTTGCGCTTGACCGGTCCGAAAAGATCCATGTGCAGTCGCTCAAGTGGCATCTCAACAGAGTTAACCTTTTTCACTTTGTGGGACTGTTTGTGCTGCTTCCCCTTTTTACAACTCACACACTTGTCATTCAGATGGAAATGTTTCACGTTTACTCCATCGACAAGTCCATTTCTCACAAGTTGATTCATTTTCTTCAGATGAATGTGCCCCATTCTTCGGTGCCACATTATCGATTCTTTCTCAGTCGCCTTGGACAAAAAGCATGTTATCTGCCCCTGTGATGTCATTGCCTTGGACATATCAAGAATGTATAGATTGTTGACGCAAGGTGCCTTCAACATTATCCACTCTTTAGGAATTGTAAAGCCCGGTTTCAGAATATAGCAGGATTTGTCATCAAAATGCACAGTAAATTTCTTGTCACAAATTTGACTGACACTCAACAGATTGTAGTCTATCTGCTTCACATACGAAATCCGCTCGAAACTCACTATCCCATTGCTCACACTTCCTTCCATTGTGATATAACCGCCTTTGTTTCCTGCAAACGCTACATACCCGCCATTGATGTTCTTCACGTCGAACAGCAACGCAAGATCCCCTGTCATGTGGCCTGAAGCTCCACTATCAACAATCCAAAGACTGCTAATAGGGCCAGCTGAAGCTCCCTGCACACAAAAAGTAAATCAGTTAGTTCTTTCGGGGGACCCAAGCCTGAGTCTTGGGCCTTTCAACATCAGGTTTCACAATAACATTGTCACAAACATTTTCAACAACTTTTTGATCAATCTTTTTCTGATTGTTCAAAACAGTTTCCTTTCTTTCATTAACTCTTGAAGTTGAGGCTCCTGGAGTACCATTGGGTGTCCAAGATTGTTCAGTCCTTTTCAGGATACGAATCTGAGACTTTGGATTCTCAGTCGGTTTCTGAACATTGTTAGCAAAAGTAACCTTCTTGGTAACCTTATCTGATTTAACAGACTTAGGTCCAACATTTGATTTGACAATCGGTTTTGGTGGAACCTTTTGCCTCTCAACTGTTGTGTTCACCACAGGCTTCCTCCACGAGTTTTCCATCGCAATCCGATTCCTTCTATCATAGTGCATTGGACGAGTGTTCCTCATTTGAAAATTGTTATGATTATAAAACGGTTGTGGTTGTTGAGGAACAACTCTCCTATGAGGTGGCACATAATGATCAATCGGTTTCCTCATGGAATTCCTCACTTCTACCTCGTGCCTCTTATGCCTTACATATGGACACTGAGCAAGTAAATGCCCACGTTCCCCACACTTAAAGCACGCACGGTACTCTTCAAAAACATTTGGAGCATTTGGTTGAGCAAATGATCTAACAGGGTATTGATCATTGTACTGTTGCTTCCTTAAACTCTCAGGGAGTGGCCCTTTTGAGTAAGTAGGCTCATTAAAACCATTAGCTCTGTTTTTGGGTTTAACAAACTCTGTGACATGAACCTTTGGTTCTTGAGGAACATCCAAATACAACTTCTTTAACAAAGCTGGTGGAATTTCATTTGTTCTCTCATGTTTTGGGAACCAAATAGTACTTTCTTGCCAAATCTTTTCAATTTTAGCATAGTTGGCATTTTTTATTGGAAAGTCCTCGTCAGAGATGATTTTATCGGATCCTTCCATCCGATAAAACACCTTGACAGGTTTGTCACATTGTTCGTTTTTATCATTCCTCTCAAGATCTTTTTTAACCACATTAAGATCTTTCTTCACAACATTCTTCTCAGACTTATTCACATGATGAACACTTCTCATTGGAACAATTTGAGATAATGAAACTGGTTCATTTGTAATGATGTGATTTTCTTTTGGAATTTCACATGCATTAACAGTTTGGTTACAACCAGTATCATCACTCTCTGAGTCTGAGTCAACACTTTCAGCAGTAACACCCTCATCATTGATTCCCAAAATCGGTCTAACATCGGAATTTGGATCACCAATACTTGAAGTATTAGATTCATTTTCCGATGCTGAATCAGATTTTACCGAACTCTCCGGTGTCACTTGGTGACAATTATGGTTTTCAAAGAGAACTGGAGATGGTACAGCCCGATAATTGGTGGTTTTATCATCAATGATGTGGTCTACCACATAAGCAATATTCTTGTAACTTTCCAACTTTTTGTTTACTTTCTCAGCAAAGCATTTGATGGCGGCCATTTCCAACTTGGTGTTTTCAATTTCATTGATATAGTTGTTAATTGCCAATTGTTTTAAAGACAAAGTGTTTTTCAAGTCGGAAATGTCCTTTTTGTAGCCATCTAAAACTTTGTTAAAAGCATTCAACTCTTTGCGAGTAGATTGACTGTTCATGATAGCACTATCACGTTGAACACGGAGTTGTTTAATCTCCTCAGTCAATCTATCACATGTACCACAGTATTTTTCACTTGTATTATCAGTACTACATGCGGAACTTACAGGTTTTGGCGGATCAGTCATGGCCATCAATGCAAAATGAGCTTCCTTTCCTGCAAAGAATCTGGAATAATCAATCTTTGTGAAAGCATCATCTGCAATGCACGACTTCCTTGTCATCAGAAAATCCGCTTCTGCAAGCAACTGATCGATATCTTCATCAAGAGAATTAACACTAGCTTCTGTATCCGATTCACTGTCTGAATCAGAATAAACTGATTCACACTCCTCAGGAATGTCAGAAACAGTATCAATCACAACTCCAGAATTTGTTTCTTCAGTTTGAACTTCAACATCAACCTCAGTATTAACCTTAACAGGTTCAGATTCCACATCCATCTCAGCTTCAGACTCATCACTTTCAACCTCAGTTCCTTTCTTCTCCTCCATCATCACAGAATCTTCAATATCAACCTGATATGCAACACAAGCCACATTTCCCCCAGTGGTGATTTCCTCAACACCTATCTGAATGCTCGACCAGTCAAACCTCTCATCTTGTTGAGTAACCAATGCTTGATTGGTATTCGGTTGTTCATTTGGTGTAGTGATTGGTATGACTGTTCGGTTAGTATTGTTTGGTGTTTGGGTTTGTGTCTGGTTTGGTGTGTTTGGTTGTCTATTTTGGTTGTTATTAAAGTTGTTTTGATGGTTGTTTTGGTAAGAAACTTGGTTTTGGTTTTGTTGTTGACGGTTCTGATAACTGGCATTAAATGGATTCCTGTTGCCTTGTTTTGGTGGCTGGGTGCATTCTCTTTTAAAGTGACCTTTACCTCCACAGTTAAAACAAGTCACTTTCTCCTTATTGAACCCGTAGGTTGTGTTAGGAGAAGTTCCCAAGTCTGTTCTACCTGTCTTCTCAATAAACTCTGTTGCTCTTCGCATAATGCTCGCAAATGCCCATTGAATATCAATGAGTTCCATCTCCTCCTTATCAATCTGTGCGTAGTCTTCATTGGTCAAGTTGTTATTACCAATTTGACTAGCAACTAATCCATTGTAGGATGAGACCATTGCAGAGACTAATGCAATGTGTTGCTGAGCAACTTCTACAGTCACATTTCCAAGATTGGAAGTCTCCAAAACCACCGTTTGTTGATTAGGCTGGTTCATTGGTTGTTGTTGAGCTTGACCAGCAGTATAGAAAGCTGCTTGTTGCTTTGGGGAGAATGGTGGAATGTAAGAATATTGATATGGAACTTGTGGTTGTGGTTGTGATAAAGATGAAGTTTGTTGTTGGTAGTTAATGATAGGTGATTCCACAACATTGGATACACATGCAACATGTGGTGCAACTAGCCCTCCTGAACTTGCACTTGCTGGAACAGAAGATCCTCCAAAGTATAAGTTTGGATTCTGAGGAATCTGCGCTCTCCTAGCCTTCCTCTTCTCTTCTAACTCTTTGTTTTCCAGCTTTTCAATGAACTCCTGAAGAGACCAGTATTGATAAGCATCCTTTTCCTTCAGAACATCCACATGCTGATCCCAGTTTGGTGGTAATGCATCTGCAAACTTTTCCACCTGTTTTGCCATAGGAATCTGTATATCATAACTAGACAATTCAGATATCAAATGATTATATCTAGGAGTTAGTTCTTTCAAAGTTTCATTTCCAACATAAGAAAAGTTCTCAAACTCCTTAATAAGCTCTTCCTTCCTCAAACTTCTAGTCTTTTCATTTCCATCATGCTTCCTCTTAAGCATATCCCACAGTGCCTTAGAAGTTGTGCAAGTCCCAAACTGATGCAAAAGATCATTTGTGATTGCCTGTGTCAGTTGGGAAAACGCCTTCTTTTCCACAGCAAACTTCTTTTTCTCATCCTCCGCCATGCTCTCCAATGGCACTGGTTCACCTGTGTTCTCCAGAACTGGTGGTGTGTAACCTTTAGCAATCATGTTCCATGCTTCAGCACCTTCCACTCCCATGCCTTCCAAATGTATCTTGAACTTTTTCTGCCACTGATTGTATTCTTGAATCTCCATAAGCTTCGGTGGCCGAGTCCCGCTACCTGAAGACAAATCATTAATCAGTGTGGAAATAGCATTTGTAGTTTGAGTGTTTACCACCGCTGCTGCTACTCCCCAGTAGTCAGACTGTGGTGCTGGAGGTGCACTTTGAGTCATGTAGTTAATCGGCTGCGAAGACTGTGTGCTTGTCTTCTGTGCTGCCACTGTCCATGGGTCCATCACCTGCTGTTGTGGTTGTGTAGTTGCTGGTGTAGGAGTAGTCTGATAACGCCACATTATCACGAACTTCGAGAAATTCAACACTTAGAAAAATTTTCCAAAAACTATCCTAGGTTCGCCCAAAATGCGCTCAGGTTCGTCCCTTTTGATTCAGATTCGCCCAAACACTCTAACCCGAATGTGAAATCTCACCAGAATGTAAAAACTCACAAACACTCTTCTACTTTCGTCCACAATCACCTAGGTTCGACCGTTTCGATTTCAGATTCGTCCGCCCGATGTCCCGAGGGTGAAAAATATGAACCGAATGTAAAAAATTCAGATGAAAAATTCTAGGTTCGCCCTAAAAACTCTAGGTTCGCCCACAAAACCACTCACCTTCGACCTAAAACTCACACATTCGCCCAACAACTCCAGGTTCGCCCATTTCTTACTTTTGAAAAACGGTTACACTTTGAAAAACGGTTATTTTGATCTCTGATTTTCAAAAGTTTGTGGATTTGAATGATCTTGATCAGGTTATGCTTCGGAGATGATTTGGAACAACTTTAATACTTGGAATTTTGAATTTTAACCACAAAATCACCTCTAATTCTTTCAAAAACACTCAAAAACCATTTTTATATGAAAACAGATGTGAATTGATGAAAATAATGTCAAATCAACTCTGAGTTTATCAATTTGTTGTTGTATGATCCTCTATGCTCTGATACCACTTTGTAGAGGAAGGATTTCGACACGAAAACAGGATTATATGATCATACAAGTTGCTAAACCAGGTGCGGAAACCCTAGCTTAGAACAAACTGATATAAACTCAATCAAAACACAATCAAAGTCATTTTAAAAGCTTTTCATAGATTAACTTTTTGATATAATTGATTACAGATTGATAACAGTTAATCTAGCACACAAACTATCACTCTCAGAACTCTCTGGAACACACACCAAAAACACACACTCTAAATGACTCCCTTAACATTACAAAAACCCAAAATCTATTTATAGCAGCTGCACATTCGCCCAAACTCACTGGTCGAATGTAACACCTTTCCACATTCGCCCACTGAAGGTGGTCGAATGTGTCTTCCTTCAGTCTTGTTCCAGATTCGTCCACAGCATAACTACCTTCGTCCCTTTCTATGTCACCTTCGCCCATTCTGGTCTTCCTTCGCCCCTTAACACATGTTAACATCTAATCATTAGTCGCAAAAACGCATCTACAGTAGACAATCAGTACGAGTCCATAGTATCGGGAGTGTGGTGGGTTAGCTGCGGTACACCCTATATATAAGCATAAATGATACCGCGGGAGCGGACTAGGAGTCTGACCAAGGACCTACACATTACTACCTTTTCATTAGATCATTGACTAATAGCTAGCATTTTCGATAAGAACGTTTTACACAAGCTTCATTAGATCATTGACTACAGAAAACCCTAAACTTTGTATACACTTACACTCTCTGTTAGTTGAAATCCTGTTGCCTGTCCTTAATAAAGTTCGGTCAGAAATCTTTCTAAAGTAGGGGAGACTGCCTTCGTTAGTACCTCTACCCCTCACCCGTTACACATTCCCAAAACTTTTCTCATTTAAACTTCCTAATCTCGAGTCAACTGTCAAACATTTTGAAAATTTTATCTTGGATATTAGATAACTATTTTAAATTTTGCCAAAACATGACTCATAAAAATTTTAAAAAGCCTACTTGAGTTTTACAACGTCTTTGTACCATAGTAACCTCCACTTGAAAGAATTTCGAGACGAAATTTTCTAAAGTAGGGGAGACTGTGACAACCGTCACCCTCATCTTTAACAAATGGTCAATTATAGTCCCTCGCGTATTCTAAACGTTTGCATTTTAGTCCCTACAAGTTTCGTCGTTTTCAAATTTAATGTTAGAACGAACTAAAATGTATCATTTGTATTGGAACGGGTATAAGTTTTACTCCAATGCGTATGTTTAAACGAAGTCGTAAAAGATTCTATAAAAAAATATACATAATTTAGTTTTAGAAAGTTTTAAAGTTAGTTAACTTAACTTGGTTAAGTTTTTGTAAAGAAAATTAAATAATTTTAAAGGAAAACTTAACCAAATCTTAATATAATTAACCTAGTTAAAACTTCAGGGACCCTCTTTGCCAAATACTGAAAGTTTCAAATCTGATTTGGTCTCCTCCCCTCTTTCACGACCTGTGTCTTTTCCGGCCAAAGCTTCGCCGCCGGCGAGCTTTCCGGCGGTTCTAAAAACCAGCATTTAACACTTTTTTTTTACCCGTTTTAATGGTTGGTTAGCGACTGACCGATCCCAAGTTTCCTCGTGCGTTACCATCAATTATTAACGTGTTATTCAGACAATAAATCGGGATTTAAAGCTTGTAACCGAACGGGTTAAATGAAGCATTCATAACGCTCGATCTACTCGTCTATCATGTAAATTAATGACTCCATTTGATTCCTGCACCATCACACTCCATAAACCCACGAAATAACTATCACAACCAGCCTAGAAAGCTTCAATTCGGCTCTCAAAGTTTCGGCCTTCACATCTTAATTTCGATCCATAAAACACGATTGTAAGTATAATTCCTCGTTGCCATCTTGTTATTCGGACATCTATGATCATAAGCCCCATATTTCTGATCTCGATTGATGTCTGTATTGAGTTTGTTGATTTTGGATAGGGTTAGGGTTTTGGCAATGGTTATTTGGGGAAGATGATACTTTAGTAATATTAAATAAAATTCTCTCTTTTCAAACCTCATAACAAACTTATGGACTTGGAGTTGTGGTTATCCTAGAGTTGTGTTTGTGTTGGAACCCGAGTTCGATCCCCACTCCTGGCGGGTCTGGGTTTTTATTTTGTATCTTTTTTTTTTTATTTTTTTATATATAATTTAAACATATATAATATACACAGAATTTGAAATATTCATAATAAATCCAATGTTTACCCAAAAATTATGAAAATTTAGGAGTAGTTACTTGACACCATAAATAAAATTATCACATTAAAATTTTCTGGAAAATAAATTATTTTCATATTTTTATTAATTTAAAAAGTTTTAATCATAAATAATTGATTAAAAATTCATTTTTAATGATTTAAACCCCAAATTTTCTGGAAAATTATTTTTAAGGATCATGAACTTAAATAAAAATAATTGGTTCAGAAAACAATTATTTTTACTAATTTTCCTATTTTTAATCATTTAGACATGATTTAAACTCATTAAATTTGTTTTAAATACAAATAAGTTGAGAAAAATTATGGAAACATTATTTTCACCTTTATACATCAGAAAATAATTATTTTTCATAAAAATATCATTTTTGAATCATATCTTGTATTTTTAGTTTATTTACATTAAATTAGATATTATTAATTATTTCGTTAAATGTAAATTATTAAACTATGATTTATGGATATTTTTCTATGAAATAGAAAATATTCCTATAAGTGGAAACATAGTATTATAATTTATTCGTCATGTATTTAATCTTAAATCATGATATACTTTATTTAACATTTTTATTAAATTCAAGATATAATAAAACTTCATCTTCCCTACATAAGTCTAGCAAACCCTAATGCCTTAGATTCTAGATGCTTTAGACTTTTAAGACACTTTCCTCATTAGTATGCTTATACGTATAGGTTGAATTCTTCGGAATTCCCAAATTAATCTTGTGACAAGTTTTGTTGGATTGGATACGCTCTACAAAACTGTGAGTATATCTTTCCCCTTTTTTCATGTTTTACTATTTTGGGGCTACTCATGTACATTATTATCAAATGTTATTCTTATACTTAATGCAGTTCTCATGTGTGTTTGCTTTATGTGAATTTGTGTGTATGCTTAGTCATAATCATTAACCGTTCTGCGGCCTAGCATTTCAATGAATAGTACTATGGTATACCCCCTTGAGACTCTGTTGAGAGAATCTTGGTCATTGTCTTGTTAATTCATTATTCAGTTGGTTATTCATGTGTTACTCATTATTCATCAAGGCTTGGTTTTGACTTATACTACTAATTACATAATTGCAAACGGTATACACCACATGAATTGCTAAACACTTTTTCTACTATATGTATTCAAACAGGGTATGCTCACCAATACATTTTTGTATTGACAAAATTATTTTGTACATGTTTCAGGTTATTTTGAGACGCTTCCTTTAAGCTTTTGGATTTATATTTTGACTTCTTTGTATTTTAGTTAGACTTGTCCTTGTAACTAGAATATCTTTTCGATGTAATAAACTATTAATTCAATGTATTCAATATTTACACTTTTAGTCCATGAGCTATTGAACAATCGTCACTACGTGACACCTCGATGTTTCCGCCATCGGTTGGGGTGTTACAGATCATATGCTGGAGATGCTGAAGGGTTTGAAGAAGAAGTATTTCATGCTTTACCCTAGATTTCTGATGATGATATTTGATCACAAGTATCCAAACCTGAAGAAGGATCCAACACAGATACTTGCTATGGATCACATGAACATTAGAACCTTGGCTAGAATGAAAGGTTACAAAGGTGTGCCTGATAATGAGAGACCACCTTACAGAAGGTTGTTTGGAGCCTTGGCTAGAGAGGATTACAATGATCCTGGAAAGAACACAGCAAGGCATCCTGATAGTGATAGTGACAATGATGATCCTTTAGTATACGCTGATGCAAGTACTAAAAGGAAAAGACAAGTAGTCAATCCTGGAGCCAAAGGGAAGGGCAAAGGAAAGACTGACCAGGGAAGTTCAAAACAACAAGCTTGGTACAAGTTTGGTGGATGAAGAGTCTGTTGATTCAGAGGAGACAGAGACTGAAGAACAATGGGATTCGGATGCTGAAAATGTCCGGACCACCAAACAAAAGGCCACTTTGGTTGGTGAGTCTGAATCACTAAACAGATCTATTGAAGAAGCTAAGAAGAGCAAGAAGTCTGTTAGTGCTGAAGATGAAATGTTAACTGTGAATTTGGACGAGTTGAACGAAGGTGAAACTGTAGTAGTTAACTTGCCCAAGCCCAAACACAAAACTATGGCTAAGAAAACAAGTTCAAAGCAACTCAGAGAGAAAGAGTTGAGCCAACTTTTGAGAGGGAAGAGATTACCTGAAGCTGGAACGTCATCAAAACAATCTTCGCCAGCCACAAAGAAGCAAAAGACTAAGGAGGCAACAACATTACCAGTGGATCAATTCAATATAGCACTGGATAATGTACTTGATATGTTCACAAAGCCTCAGAAAGGAAAAGAAACTGAAGTTGAGCCATCAAAGTCAAAGTCCAAGTCAAAGAAAGTCACTGTGGATGACGATGTTATGAAGCAGGTGAATAAGAAGATGGACGACATGATGAAGATGTTAGTGGCTCAGCAAGCTGAAATTGCCAAGTTCAAGCTGAATGAAGAAAAGATGCTTCAGATTGTAGTAGCCTCTAAATCTAATCAAGATGAGATAGATGAGAAGGTGAAGAAGCTAGAAGCTAAGAATAAGAAGCTTGAAGGAAAGTGTTTGAGAAACAAAAATAGGTACAAGGCGATTAAAGAAGATAATAAAGAGTTGAAGGCTGAGAACAAACGCCTTAGTGAGCTAATAGATAACCTGTATAGTGTTGCACCCAAGCTGAAGGAGGGTGAGGAAGACAAAGAGAAAGAAGTTGAACAGGTTGATTTTGAACCATCTGAATCTGATAAAGAGGAAGATGATGATAATAAAGATGATGAAGAATCGGAAAAGAGTGATGATGGAGATGATGATGATAATGATGATGATGATGATGCTGAGGGTTCGGGAAGTCAGAAGGAGGATGATAGTAGTAGTGATGATAATGATGGAGGAGACGACACTTCAAAGTTTACGTTTGAGAAGAGACCACCTTCAAAGAAGAAGAAAGACACAGGTGAGTCGAGTTCGAAGAAGAAAGGAGAGAACGTTGATTCGGATGAGACTGTGTTTTGGAATGAGAAGGTGAGGTCCTTGACTGACGATGCAAAACAAGTATACAAGGATATGTTAGAAAGAAGAGAATGGACCATTGAGTTCACAGGTCGTTTTGCTGAAATATTCCAAACTGATGACATGCGATATGAATTGGAATATAACGATCCTGATTTGGAAGAAGGGGAAGTACCTGCATCTGTGGCAAAGGAGATCTTGGATGGGCTTGCACAGAGGGTAGGGAAAACATTTGAAGAGTTCATTGTTGATGAGTCGATTCCACATATTCCTGAAAAGGATATTGGAAGTCACTCTGATGATAAAGAAACCCCTGAGTTTGAAGAAGTTGAAATAGAAGATATAACACATGAGGAATATCCACAGTACATCAGACAAACTGATGAAGACTTGGTGTTTCCTGATTTTACTGAGATTCCTAATACGTCTGCAAAGAAAAAGGCAAAGAAGAGAAGTGCTGAGTTTGTAGAGAAAGTATTTGGAGCTGATATGCCAGAATCTTCAAATAAATCTGATGAATTGAAGAATTATTTGAAGAAGTTAAGATTGATGGATGAAAACCGACCGAAGCCTGAAGCTCAAGGAAACTTTTATAGGTTTCACAATGCTAAGTTCAGAGGCAGAGCTCTCGGGTGGACATACTTAGGCAGGCTGAAGTGTTTAGCTGCTAAGTGGGAATCTGGAATCTTGTATTTTTACAGATTCATTGACTTGCTGACTCTACCGTACTGGGCGGTTAGAGATTTGTGCAGATTCCAAATGTCAGGCGCTTCAGTGAATAATTCTCATGTCGGTTGGTGTGCAGATAAGCTGGTTTGGGAAAGTAGAACAAGATGGAATAGATTCAAACCACAATATCCCCGAAGGAAAGTTCACAGGGATATTGATCCCAGAACCAAGCTGAAACGGGTTACCTTGATTTATAAGGCACCTGAAGTGATGAGAAAGATACCTTTGATGCCTATGCCTCAACACTTCAGTGCTGACTTCATTTTCTGGTATTATGATTGGAGGAAGGCAGAAGCGGTGATTGTGTTGAGAGATGGAAAGGATAAATACAAGCATGTGCATGTATTTGATCCTATGTGGTTGATAAATTGCACCTTCGAAGACATCATCATGCTCTTTTATAATCCGATTCATCATGAGCCGAACGATGCAGATCAAGCAAAGAAATACACACAAGTTGTTGGTGTTTGCTTTGCTTATGACATTAATGCTGGTAGTAATTTGGAAGGAAAACTTGGCAAGATGGTGAAGATGGCGAATGTGTCAAAGCCTGTGAAAAGAAAATTAGAGCCTGAGATGACGACAGAGCAGAAGAAACAGCTCAGGATTATGTTGCTGAACAAAGCCATGGACGAAGACAGAAAACGATCTAATCAATAGTCGAGGGGGGAGTTTGTAGATGCGTTTTGCGACTAATGATTAGATAGTTAACATGTGTTAGGAAGGCTGAGAGGGGCGAAGGTAGATAAGATGGGCGAAGGTGATGTAAAGTGGGCGAAGGTAGATTGATCATGGACGAATCTGGAACTGGACAACACAAGAAGACACATTCGACCACTGCAAGTGGGCGAATGTGGAAATCACTCACGTTCGACCAGATGAAAGGGGCGAACGTGTAGTGCCTATATATAGATTTTGTGTTTTTGTGAGTTGAAAGAGAGTCATTAGGTGTGTGTGTTTTTGAGGTGTGTTTCAGAGAGGTTTGAGAGAGTTTATGTGTGTGCTAGATTAACTGTATTTGAATTGTAATCAAGTTTTTGAGAAAGTTAATCTATGAAAAGCATTGAAAATGACTTTGATTGTGTTTTGATTTGAGTTTACATCAGTTTGTTCAAAGCTAGGGTTTCCGCACCTGGTTTTGTAACTTGTATGATCATATAATCCTGTTTTCGTGTCAAATTTCTTCCTCTACATACCTTCGCCCACTTTACATCACCTTCGCCCATCTTATCTACCTTCGCCCCTCTCAGCCTTCCTAACACATGTTAACTATCTAATCATTAGTCGCAAAACGCATCTACAAAAAGCATATGACATCAACAAAACAACAAGTTTAAATGATTCTAAAACTAAAGAATGTTCAATCTGCAAGAAAAAGAATCACAAAACAAAAGAGTGCCTATATCTCAAAAATTTTGATGAAAAGATAAAAGAGTATAAGGCTAAAACTCTGGAAAGTCAAGTGGTAAGTACTTCAAAAGGAAAACCCAAACAGACTTTTGACTCAGTCCAAACATCTGTTACCAAAAGTCTGAACAAAAACTCTGCTCCCAGAGATGTTCAGGTAACAGATGCTCCACCCACTAACAGATTACCAAGAGGATATGGACAACCCACTTGTCACCGTCTGCCACATGTTTATGAAGAGCCCAAGAGGCCTTCAAAACCAAAAGTGAACAGACACCCTCATGGTTTTCAACAACTGATTGGAAATGATCAAACATCTGCTGGACCAAGTGTTGACATACAAGCATTGGCAAATGGTCAACTGCAGCTGTTGAACTTAGTTCAAAAGCTAGTTCAAACCACTGATCTTTCTCCACAACTTAAGGCTGAGATAGCTAAGGACCCATCCAAAGCCAATTTGGCTTTGGACGCTCACCAAAACTAAAATCCTTACTGATGTGCAGGGAGCTTCTGCTTGTTTAGACAGTTTATGCTATGTAGATAGTGGAGGCTCCAGGCACATGACTGGATGTAGAGCCCTTCTTCTGGACTTTCTTGCACATGGAGGGGGTGATATATCCTTTGGTAACGATTCTAAAGGTAAAGTGTTGGGTTCTGGTACTGTCAAAGCAGGGAGGCTTAAGTTTGAAAATGTTAATCTAATAGACAATCTAAAATTCAATCTACTTAGTGTGTCTCAAATGAGTGACAAAGGCTTTGGGTCATTCTTCACTAAGCAAACATGTAAGATTGTTGGCCCAGAGGCTGTAGAAAAGATTAACACCATCATTGCCGAGAGCAAAGCACAACTTGTTGCTCACAGAAGTGGCAATGTGTATGTTGTTGATATGTTAAAGGATAATCCTATGGCAAATGTCTGTCTGTTCTCAGCTGCCTCTACCAAAGAGACAGAATTGTGGCATAGAAGACTTGGTCACACCAACCTTAAAACTATCAACTCACTCTCTAAACAAAACCTTGTCAGAGGTTTGCCATCAAAAGAATTCAAATGTGATGAGCATTGTGTTTCCTGTCTAAAAGGTAAACAACATAAAAGCTCTTACAAATCCATTGATGATTCCAAAACTAGTCAGTGTTTACAAATGTTGCACATGGACTTGTTTGGCCCTGTAAAAATCATGAGTCTAAGAAGAAAAAGATTTTGTCTTGTCATAGTTGATGATTTTTCTAGGTTTACATGGACTTACTTTTTACACTCTAAGGATGAGACTGCGGGTATTTTGAAGGACTTTGTCACCAAAGTTGAAAAACAATATGACTTGCCAGTAAAAGTCCTGAGAAGTGACAATGGAACAGAGTTTAAAAATAAGGAGTTGGATGATTTCTGTGTGTCAAAAGGGATTGTAAGGCAGTACAGTATCCCAAGAACACCAGAGCAGAATGGGGTGGTTGAAAGGAAGAACAGGACTCTCATTGAGGCTGCAAGAACAATGCTAGCAGATTCTGGTTTACCTCTGTCCTTTTGGGCAGAAGCTGTAAACACTGCTTGCTATGTTCAAAACAGAGTTTTAATCAACCCTAGACATCAAAAGACTGCTTATGAAATTCTGTTCAAAATCAAACCACTGATATCATTTTTCAAAGTCTTTGGCTGCCCATGTTTCATTTTAAATCGTAAAGATTCCATTTCAAAATTTGCAGCCAAAGTGGATTGTGGATATTTTCTGGGGTATTTTTCTACTGCCAAGGCCTATAAAGTGTTCAACACAAGGACCAAGACAATAGAAGAAACTCTGAATGTGAAGTTCAATGAACTTTCATCTTTAAAAATCCCAGCAAACCCTGCTGAGTTGTTTGACTTAGATAAATTCAAATTTGAAGATATTACTGTCAAAACTAACCCTGCAGGTACTCCACAATCTTCACAACAAGACTACAGAATAGATGTTGTGGTTCCAGACCACTACAAAGTCTATCCTGCATCAGAGGAAGCAGGAGTTCAAAACAACTGTCAAAACTCTGTCATTGCTGAGTCAGCCACTGTTGGCCAGTCCTATCTCCAAACCACTGATTCACCCAACCAATCCACTGCTCAATCATCTGTTGACAAAAGTCAATCATCTGTTGACAAAAGTCAGTCCAACCTTACACCACTTGGACCCATTCCTCCACCTCCATTCCAAACATCTGTTGGCAATTTTGAAGAGTCAACAATTGTTATGTCAACAGAGTCTCCAAACCTCTGTCCTTCACCACAAAATGCCATTGTACCATACCAGGGAGATTTAATCTACCTAAGAGCTCATCCACCAGATCAAATCATTGGCAACATCAGAGAAGGTGTGCTCACAAGGAGCCAATCTTCAAATATCTGTCTTTTTGCAGGCTTTCTATCCCTTTCACAACCTGTCAAGTACCAAGAGGCACTGAAAGACAACAGTTGGGTAGAAGCCATGCAAGAAGAACTCCTTCAGTTCAAAAGACAACAAGTATGGGAACTTGTACCACTGCCTAAGGATGTCTGTCCAATTGGCACAAAGCGGGTCTTCAAAAACAAAACTGATGAAAGGGGTATAGTTGTCAAGAACAAGGCCAGGTTAGTGGTTCAAGGCTTCAGACAAGAAGAGGGAATTGACTATGATGAAACCTTTGCCCCTGTAGCAAGGTTAGAAGCTATCAGACTTTTCTTAGCCTTTGCTGTCAACCACAACATCAAGGTGTATCAGATGGACATCAAGTGTGCTTTCCTATATGGCAAAATTCAGGAGGAGGTCTATGTATGTCAACCACCTGGTTTTGAAGACACATTCCATCCTGATCATGTCTACAAGCTTAACAAAGCATTGTATGGACTGAAACAAGCACCAAGAGCCTGGTATGAAACTCTCTCTACTTTTCTCTTATCCATTGGTTTCACAAGAGGTAAAATTGATAAAACCTTGTTTTTAAAATGGAAAGGAAAAGACTTAATGATTGTTCAAATATATGTGGATGACATCATTTTTGGATCCACATGTAATAAAATGTGTGAGGAGTTTAGGGAACTCATGACAGCAGAGTTTGAAATGAGTGCTATGGGTGAACTTCAGTGCTTTCTTGGTCTTCAAGTAAAGCAACTGCAAAATGGCACTTTCATTCATCAAAACAAGTATGTGAAAAACTTGTTAACAAAATTTGAAATGAATGATTGTAAGCCATGTAGTACTCCCATGAGCACTGTCAAGCCACTCACTATTGATGAAAAGGATGAACTGGTTGATCAGACACACTATAGATGCATGATTGGGTCTTTATTGTACTTAACAGCATCCAGGCCAGACATCATGTTTGCAACCTGTGTGTGTGCTAGATCTCAGGCTTCTCCTAGAAAGTCTAACCTTATTGCTGTGAAAAGGATATTCAGATACCTAAAAGGTGCTCCCACACTTGGTATCTGGTATCCTGCTAATGGAAACATTGAGCTTTCAGGTTATTCAGATAGTGATTTTGCTGGCTGCCATACCACAAGGAAGTCTACCTCTGGAGGGTGCCAGTTTCTAGGGAATGCCTTAGTTTCTTGGCAAAGCAAAAAGCATGCAGCTGTTTCAACATCCACTGCTGAAGCTGAATACATTGCTGCTGCAAGCTGTACAGCCCAACTCATGTGGCTTCAAAATCAATTACTGGATTTTGGGATAACTGCACTAAGGACTCCACTCATGTTGGACAGCCAAGCTGCTGAAAATATCATAAAAATCCAGTCTCCCATTCAACCACCAAGCACATAGATATCTGACATCATTTTGTCAGGGATAGCTATGAGAAAGGTTTGATTTCTCTGCACCATGTTCCAACAGAGGATCAGTTGGCAGATGTGCTGACAAAAGCTTTCTCGAATTGGAATGTTAAACATGGATTAAAACAACAAAAATGTTTTCAATAAAAACATTAAAATGTTTTCAGAAAATCAAATTTTGCTAAAATGACACTTTGGTTGAAAAATCTGTTTCAAACATCTGATCAGATAAAACAACCACTGTTTCATTAAAACCACTGTTAGTTGAAAAATCTGTTTCAAACATCTGATCAGATAAAACAACCACTGTTGGTTGAAAAATCTGTTTCAAACATCTGATCAGATAAAACAACTGTTTTCATCAGTCTTTTGGTTAAACAACAGAGGTTGGCAACAGAGGTTTAACAAAACAGCTGTATGCCACCAGATGTTTCAACCATCAGATATTTGCCACGTCTACTCTCAAAAGCAGAATTTTGCCACATCAGCGGTTTCACCAGAGCCTATAAAACCCTGTTTTTCCCCCAACAACAGTTTTACTGTCTCATTGTATTCAAAATACTGAAAACCGCCTTCGTCTTCCTCATAACCCTCAATCAAAAGTTCATCACTTTCACAATCAAAATCCATTACAATGGAACTCCAAACAAAAGCCACTCATAATTTTCTTCCCTATTTGGTAAAAACCGAAGACAACACACCATTCCATTCCACCATCGACATCATCAATAACTCAAAGTATAAAAATGTTCTTATTGCTGATGCCCCCATATACCTGGAAACACTACAAGAATTCTGGGCGAATGCTGAAGTCTTATATCAAGACAAAAAGCCAATTTCCATAATTTCCAAAATTGGAGACACCAGTATCGCCATAACCCCTGAAATCATATCCACTACCTTCTCACTAAACGACTTGTCAGGTATGGAAACTTTTCCAAAAACAGAGCTTCACACTGAGTTTCAAGAGAGAGGGTATGATGCACAAATGACTGGTTCAACATTATATAAAAAGTTTTTCCCACCAGTCATGAAGTTTTTCTTTCATACCCTACTCCTCTGTGCCTCTGCCAAGACTACATCCTTCAATGAAATCCCATTGAGGATACAACACTTGGGATATGCAATGTTGTCAGATTCTGACTTCAATCTATCTCAGGGATTGTTCTTAGACTTGGTATCAAATGTGAAAGCCATAAAATCTGGCTCAAACAATGCTTTTCTGCTCTACCCTAGAATTCTGAGTGTGATTCTACAAAAGATTTTACCTAAAAAGGATTTTCAAAAGGGAGAGTCTTTCAAAATGAAAAGTTTAACTGATGAAACTTTTACAAGAATGCTGGGTTCTTCAACCCAAGAAAAAGTATTAAAAGTACAAATGGTTTCAAAAACACAACCAAAGAGGACAAAAACAACAACTGTTGTTGAAACCTCTGTTGGTGAGCCCACTGCTCCTGGTGATCATGGCACTTCATCCAGTGCTGTGAAACCCACACCAGTCACCAAAAGAAAACGTCCATCCACCAAAACCACCTCTCAACCTAAAAAGGGACTTCTGGAAGATGAGATACCAGAAGCTAACCCTGTTGCAGCACCAAAGCAACATGAAACCACTGTTGTTACTTCCTCACAACAGTTGGAGATATCTCAACCCCAGCAAACTCCTCAAGAATCCTCACAAAATGATCTTGTTGTAAGCCAAAGGGAACCTCATACTGACGCATATGAGTCACTTGACCATATGTTTACAAGTCCATCTCCCAGGGCTAATCAGCTTCTTACTCCACCTACATCACCACCACATGTCCCACAAACTATGCAACCCCTGTTTGAAGCTATTGACAAAACTCAGGACGACCCCAGTTCCTCTCCTTCACCTATCACTGAGAGCACACCACCACCAGTGACTGGGGCTGAGGAAAGTCATTTAGCTATCCCACAAACAGAAGAGGAGGTTATACTCCCAGAAGTCAATGTTACTTCTGATGAGTTTTCAAGAGAAACAGCTACTACTGCTGTTGAGACCATTGTCTCACAGCAGGACAATGGTTCCATTGATAAGACTTCCTTGAAGGCAACAACTGATGAGGACACCATTGTGTCTCCTAAAACAGTTGGAAGTCCCCAGTACCAAGAAAAAGGGGCAGCAGGTTCTCATTCTATGGACTCACCTCCTAGAGCTGAACCAGCTAAAACTACCTCTGGTAGGGATTCAGATGATCCTATTAACTTAGGTGATGAGTCAAAACTTCAAGAATTGACGGTTAAAGTTCAAAACCTTGAATCCTCTGTTGCTGGCATCAAATCTGATGTCAAGTCAATTTTGGAAACACTGAACACCTTTACCAAAAGTCAACCCTCAACCTCTGATATTGCCAGTGAGCTATGGAAATCAGTTTCACCAATCATCATAGCTCACAGAAAACTGGCAGATCAGACCCAAGAAACCTACATGTCCTTGATCAGAAACATGGTGGATGCAAGATTCAATGACACCAAGGCTGACATCAAGGTGATCAAGGAACATCTGCTGAAGACTACTGGCTCTGCCCCTACCACCATCCTCAGAGATGAGAATGACAATGAGTTCACAGCTGATGATGCCAAAAAGGGGGAGAGTGGCAGAGATAGGCTGCCAAAGCTAGATCCATTTGGTGCACCACCCTCACAAAAAGGGAAGAAGCCAGCTGCTGACAAAACAGAGTCACCAAAATCAGCTCCACAATCACAGCAACCAAAAGTTCAGATCCCTGTCACTGAACCAGCTCAAGCATCAAAGGCAAAAGAAGTTGACACTTCAGCTAATGAAAAAGCTGAGAAAGCTGCTCAGGATAAAAGGAAAAGGGCTGACACTTTGGAAGTAAAGGCAGAGATGTTGGTGCAGCTGAAAAAGGAACAACAGCAAGAAGTGGAAGATGTAAGTACTTCTAAGAGAAAGAAAATGCCAGCCAAACACACTAGAAAACCACCTTCCAAACTATCTGCTGAAACCTCTGCTGTTCAAACACCTGTTATCACAACCACTGATCCTAAAACCACTGCCACCACAACCTCTGCTACCCAAACCACTGAAACCAAAACAACTGCTGCTAAAACATCTGCACAACCCAAACCAGTAACCAAACCAATCACCACACCATCAACAACTAAACCAGCCACAACTCAAACAACTCCCAAACCTACCACAACACAACCTAAAACCCAAACAACTACTTCATCCTCACCTTCACCCAAAATCTTGTACAGCAGGAAAAGGAAATCCACCTTTGTTGTACAAGATGAAAACATCCACAACACACCACCTAACACCCCAAGCTCACAATCCACACCAGTCAATGCCATTCCACTCTCATCTTTTTCACCACACTCATCTCAATTCAGATCACATAGACCACCACCAACCATCACCCCATTGGCTGAGAAGTATCCCCTTGAGTTGGATCTAATCAAGGGGGAACTTCAATCCTTTTACAATACTGATCAGCCATCAGAAAGATCCTTCCCTTCTCTCAAAGGCTTCCCTGTTCCACCCAACATTGACACCTATCTTAAATACAAGGGTGAACAGGCTGATGCTGTCATCAAGGAGAAATGCAAAGGGAAGGATGACAGGACTGCTCAGGGCATCCATTCAGCAGAGCTTAGCAAAGTTCGAAGGATTGAAGACTATGCTAAGACCCTGAGCAACTCCATGTCTACCATGCCACTCAGCAGAGACTTGGAAATGGAAGTGAGGGATTCACTGCTAGAACAGATCTTGGCAACCAAGCCTTATAAAGCAACAAAGAATCAATTCACAGGCTGGACCACACATGCTCTCAGGGAAGAACTCATTAGAATTGAGAGCATGGCCAAGAATCCTCCTACTAAGGCCTCTGCCCCTGATTTCAGTAAAGGGAGAGATCAAGCTAGAGCCTTGAAATTCAAGAGAATGAGACAAGAGCTTGTAGCAGCCAAGTATGGAGAGATGAAATCTGTTGCTAGATGGTCTGAGCTCAGGTTAATTGAAACATACAAGAAGCTTGAACAAGAAAGAAAGACCAATCCCAAACTACCAAGAAAACCAGTCTACGATGATGCACCCAAGAAACCCTCTCAGGCCTTTACATTAGACAGTTTACTGGAAACTTCAGATCTTACTATTGCTGCTAGAAGACAATTTAAGAAGCAAAAAGAAATGACTGAAGAAGAAACAAGACAGTTCACTGATACTTATGTGAAAGAGGGGATCTTGAACCAAATCAGATCTTTTTCTGATCCTGTGTCAGACAGGCTCAGAGAACTCATTGGCAGGCCACCATCACCAAACTCATCCAAAATAAAGATGCATCCCAGTCACTCCACTGATTCTAAAATTCTAAAATGGAAGTCTGACACTGGATAGAGATGCTGAAGACCTCTTCTCTCTACACTTTGAATTGCAACTAAAAGGGCAAATTAGAGAAAGTCTGATGAGGAATAAAGATCAAGAATAAAGCAGAGTTTTGGCATCATCTGTTCTAGGGGGAGATTGTTGGGTCTGCTGACCTGGAGAAGAACAGATGATTAAAAGCCAAAATATACTAAGTGTTTGATCATGAATAAAAAACAGTTGTTACAATAAAGCTTCCTCCAAAGATCTGTTGATTCCTAAACTGCTGCTGCTGCTTAACAACTGTTAGACATAACTGCTGCTGATGAAAGGTCTGATGAAGAACAACTGCTGAACAAAGATAAGAAGACATCAGAGTTTTAGTTAACAGAGTCTTGTATTATCAGTAGTTTCAATGTAACAGTAGTTTATAGCTTAACAGTTGTTAGAGTTTGTTAGACAGTTAGGGGTCGCTATCTAGGTGATGTCAGCAACTGATCATCAGAGGTTTGAGCCTGTCTATAAATAGAACAGTACTTGTACTGTTCTATTCATCACTCGTCATTCTCTTTAGACAAACATTCTCTGAGTGATCAGGCTGAGGGGGAGTTAATTGTACAATTGTAATCTTTCCATTTTATGAAAGCATTCGATTAAAAACAATTATACTCTATGTTTTGATTTATTATTATTCCGTTGCACTTTCCATTTATATTTCATTCATATTTCATACCTAATCAAAACAAACCAAAACTCAGATCCTAACACGCCACAATTTGAAAGAGCCTGGAATACCAAAATGGACTTCGACCAACTAAACAAATGGATAATTCGATAAGGTTATTCTTCCAACCAAATAAGTATTGTCGATCCTATGGCTCGTTATTAGATGGTTCATGTTTATGTATAGGTTAAGTGTTGCGTTATCAATTAGACCGAGGGTAAGAGATTAAAACCATCGATTTCTAGGTTATTTCATTCAGACTGGATTGATATCGATTTCTTAGATGTAAGTTATGAGTGATGTGTTGAATTGTAACCACATAACAGGTTTAAAGACGATTTAAGAATGTTAAAAATAGAAAGGCGGTGACCTAGACTCAAGTATATAGCAAATACATGACCATCCAACGTCCTCGCTAATCGGAGAAAATTAGGATTAAACGCTACATGAGGTATTCCTAAGATTTTATACATGTTTTGTTGCATTATAACTCAATGTTGTCTCTAGATTAGTGTAAAGATATACGAATTAGTTCCATAACATTTTAAGCATAGTGATGAGCCATCTATATGGAAGGTATTCGAATGGCATAGACAGATCCTAACGGGGGGAGCGGAAACACTAGTAAGAACTATTATAAGGAATGTTTGGCAAGAACACGAAAACACAGACAAAGTTTAGTAGGAAGAATCTTTGGAGATAGCAATTTGGCCATATGATAAGTTAAGGCTTAAGTTACCAAGGGGAATGTGATGCGCCTTAGTATGTTTAAGAGATATATAACGCGCTTGGATGTCCAACATCTCCATGTTTTATGACAATTTGCCTCTTTATATTATACCACTTTTCCTTGAAATTATGAAGGTTTAAGAACTCCAAAATTTTGCTGACAGGTTTGGATAGAATTTAACCATAGTATTAAGTATAGAAACTTTTGAGAATAAGGTATTGCGCTAAAAACTTAGTATTATATAAGATCTCCACTTTAGTGTTTAACCTAACCCAAGTATAGTCCTTAAGAACTAATAATTTTCAGAATACACATAGGATTTATCAACAAAATAGGTCTTCGAATATGTTTTCTATCAAGGTTTAGGTAAGATTTTTAGTGCATTTTTGAGGTATCATTGGTGTGGTGGGTTAGCTGCGGTACACCCTATATATAAACATCAATGATGCGTCAAAAATGAAACTGAGAATCAGACCAAGAACCAACACTAGTCTGCCAATAGTTTGAACCATTTGTTTTTAAAACCTAAACATAGCGTGAAATTTAGCATGGAGTCGCTTAAATTATGAATGAGTTTAAGAAAATAATTATCTCCGCACGAGTGTGTAGACCCGAACAATGAATCCGAGTATGGTGTATACTGGATATGTTCGAGGGATAGCTTGAAAATAATTCCGAGGACGGAATTCCATTAACGGGGGGAGAATGTAACAACCCGGACCTATGGCCCGAAATTTTTCGCGACTAAAAGTAAGATGACGAGGAACTAGATAATAATAACAAGAAGTATACAAACACGAAACCGAAACCAAAAGTATTTTATAATTATTTTGACGAAGAGAATAATATTATACACGTTACGTGACCGGACCGACACCCGATAACGAACCCACCTGACAACCATTTGCTTAGTCATAGGGAGGACACTTGTCCTCCCCATAACTAGCCAACACATAAGTAAAAACCATTAATCAAAATGGTTTTCTAAAAACCATTAAACCACCCCCACTATAAATTCCCCAACCCACCTTTCCCCTTTTTCTTTTCTGTGGAAACCGACACACACACATATACATTGAGAGATATAGAGAGAGAGGGAAGGGGAGGAGCTCCGGTGGTCAGCGGCGGAGGGAAGGCGGAGCTCCGGTGAAGCAGAGGAGGAGACGTGGCGGAACGACTACCAAACAACATCAACACCACCCATCTTGTACCTGTACCCAACCCTATCTATTATAGAGAGAGAAAGCTGAAGGAAAGTTAGATAGAGAACAGAGGAGTTTAAAAAGAGAGGGAGCCAAAGGCTCCTGCCACCGCAGATGGTGGAACTCCGGCTGTCCCTCACGGCGACGTTGCCACCCAACACTACATGTATCACCCCTTTCCACATCTACCAGATCTATAGAGAGAGAGAGAGAGCAGCAGAGGAGTGAGAGGGACTGATGAAGAGGGATGTGCACAACGGTGTCAGCGGCGGCGGTGGTCTGGGTTTCCAACAAGGGTTCTGATTTAGAATTTAGGTTTAGGAATAAGTGGTGGTTACCAGTGGTTAATGAAGGGGTTAGGGTCGACGGTTATTAATGGTGGTCATGATGGATTGAGATGGTACAAATTGATGGTGGTGTTGTTGATTAGAGCTTGGGTTTAGGGTTGACTGGTCAACAAGTGACCAACGTTGGTCAATTATACATTGGAGATGGTTATCACAAGTTAAAAGCATAAGCTAATGAGGTGGTTGCAAATCTAATATAGCTAGAGTAAATGTGAAAGTATAAACATCAACTTGACGATTTGTTTATCTTTATTATACATATATATAACTTAACGTGTGGACATATCTAAGACCAAGCCATACAAACCGGACTAATAATATACACATAACCCGTAAGTCGATAAATGCAAATTAGAGTGAAAGGATATAAGTCGAGATGCCTAGTTGTATAATAATAATATAATCTTGATAGGACGACCATTGACAATTTATACGATGCAACTCCAAATGAATAGACGATTATTGAGACGTGGGGGCTCTAAAACAAAAGCCATAAATATGGGATGTAAAATATGTAAGTTGGTATTTACATAAGATTGAGACCATAGATATTGTACATATAATTACATGCCAGTGTCAAGACTACGTGTATACCATGACATAAACATTAGTATTTAGCTCCTACTAGTATAACAGATGATTCAAGTGAATAGGATCCAAGAGATTAAGTTAGACACATGGATTTCATTTAAGAACCATACAATATATAATTAGATAACTAAAATCACAATCGGACAACTAGAATAAACTTAAATAACTAAAGGTCCTAGCTTGTCCACTCGTGTAACCACAATGATTCGTTTCACGCACTAATGCTTATGCTTAGAATAGGACTTTGCACGTGAACCATAGGTGGACTCAAGAACTTGTAATACCATATAATCATGCCACATAAAGCCAAGGTGAGTTCGTGTACTTCCCCTTTTTGTTTTACTGTTTTGGGGTGAATACATGCTTGTGTGTCTAAACTGTTTTGTGTATAAACTTACTTGATGTGACAAGGGCTCCCAAAACCAGATGCACACTCATTAACCCAAGGGAGTTGGGCCACATAATGTATGGGTAGTACTACTTGGGGAAACCCCCACGCACAGTGGATCCGGAAGCCCGGAAAACCGTCCACTGAGGTCTGCGGACCGTTGCGGCATATGTTATGCCGTAGGGAATCCATAAAAGGGAGTAGATGGATTCCGTGTTAGGATTGAGGTGTGACTTGTACATCACTGTGTGTTTGAACTATGTAAACTCGTTTTCGAACTGTTAAACTGTTTTAGATTTATTTAACTACTTACACGGACTCACCAGCATAATTGCTGACCGAACTCTTTTAAGCATGTGTTCAGGTACAACCTTGGGATAAACATGAGGACGAGGTATATACTTGCTTGTGTTGATTAAAGATGGTTATGGTAGAAGATTCAAGCTGCAAGTGTAGCGGTTTAGAGCATTTAGAGCTAAGCATGGATTGGGATATGGATCGACTAGCGGAACACACTTTATCAACTGCTTCGACGACCGCCGCGACTCGTCCCTGCATAGCTAGAAGACTATTAAAATGAGTTATGTATTTATACTTTGGATTAGAATTTGTATTTTACACTTAAATATTAGTTATCGTTGTTTCCGTTGTGCAAGTCTGTTACCAATCTGTCATTTCAACCAGCCCCCACCGGGTCGGGTTGTTACAATAACTGAAGATGATATTAGACAAGCTTTGAAGCTTAGAGATGAACCGACTGATCCGAGAAGCTTATCATGGATAGAACAGAGGTTATGTTTTCTACGGATGAAATATAACAGAACAATTACTGATGGTGCATTACACAAAGGGAAGTTATGTCTGCAGTTCAAGTATCTAGCACACGTCATCATACATGTTTTGGTTCAGTGAGTGGAGGTTATGATGTGATGAGAAAGGGTTTGAGTTCTCTAATGGTCGCTTTAGTGTTGAACAAACCGTTTAATGTTTCGGGGATGATACTTGATCATATGCTTGAACCACTGCAGGGATTGAAGATGGAGAAGTTTCTAATGTATCCTAGGTTTCTGCAGATGATCTTTAACCACAAGTATCCAACTTTGAAGAAAGATCCTACCAAGATTCTAGTTCAGGATCATATGAACTTGAAAACTTTGATGAGGATGAAGGGTTATAAAGGAATTCCTGATACTGAGAAACCACCTCACAAGAATTTATTTGGTCATTTGATCAATCCAGGATACAAGGATCCGGGTGAGAACAAGGCAAGGAATGTTAACAGTGAGTCTGATACTGATGATCCATTAGTTCATGCAGATCCAACAATGAAAAGGAAACAATAAGTTAAGAATGCTGGAGTCAAAGGGAAGGGCAAAGCAAAGATGGATGAGGTTGAACAAACTAAGAGGAAAACTAAAAGAAAGAAAAGTGTTGCAAAGAAAGGTACTCAGCTTGTTGATGAAGATTCTGTTGATTCTGAAGAAACAGAAGAAGATGAGAGATGGGATTCTGCTGATGAGACTGTAAAGACCTCTAAGCCCAGGGCCACTGTGGTTGGAGACTCTAAAAGTCTAAACAGGACAATTGAAGAACAAGGCCCTATTGATTTAGAAGGTGCAGAAGGGGATCTTGGTCTTGGTGCTGATGATTTTAGTAGTTCTCCTGTTGTTGCAAAGCAGAAGAAACCAAAATACAAGACGATGTCTAAAAGGGATGTGAAAGAAAATCCAAAGAAAATACGACAGAAGGAAGTTGAAATCTTGTTGAAAGGAAAGAAAGTTCCAGATGTTGGCTCGTCATCAAAGGTTACTTCTCCAGTAGCAAAGAAGGCAAAGAAAACTACTACTGAAGCTGAAATAGTTCCTGATTTGGATACTACTTTGAAGAATGTTCTGAACTTGTTCCAGAAGAAACAAAAAGCTCCTGAAGCTTCATCATCTGTTCCTAAGATTTATGTTTCTGATGATGTCATGGAAATGGTGAATAAGAGAATGGAAGATATGATGAAGATTATTACTGCACAACAAGCTGAAATTGAGAAGTTCAAAAAGAATGAAGAAACAATGTTGCAGATTGTTGTAGCAGCAAAAGAGAATCAAGATGAATTGGAAAAGAAGTTAAAGAAGTTAGAAGAGGAAAAAGATGAAATTGATACACGTAGTAAAAGAAACAGGAGATTGATTGTAGGAATGAGAGATGAGAACAAAAAGTTGATTAAGGATAACGAGAGGATGAACAAACTGTTTGACAAACTGTATAATGAAGCTCCTCAACTTAAAGACGGTGAAGAGGAAGAGGAGAAAGAGGAAGAAAAGTTAGATTATGAGGATTCACCAGATGAGGATGAAGGAGATGATGATAAATCAGATGATGATTCTGATGATGATGATGCAGATGGGAAATCTGGTGAGAAAAAGGATGATGATGAGGAGAGTAGTAGTGATGATGATGATAATGATGCAAGTAAATTTAGTTTTGAAGAGAGAGAGAGAGTAAAACGGGAAGTGCAGGTCAATCTAGTTCCAAAAAGAAGACTGGTGGGAATGTAGATGATGACGATGATATCTTTTGGACAGCAAAGATTAAATCTTTAACTAATGATGACAAGAACTTGTACAGACAAATGTTGAACAAGAAAGTCTGGACAATTGAGCTTACAAGAAAGTTTCCTGAGATCTTTGAAGCTGACGATATGAGATTTGAAATAGAATACAATGTTCCAGATCTTGAAGAGGGGGAAGTGTCTGCTGTGTCTAAAGAGATACTTGAAGGAATTGCGCAACAAGTGGGTAAGACACTTGAAGAGATTATGGCAGAACATGTGATACCTAATATTCCTGAAAAGGATACAGGAAATCATTCCGATGAACAATCATTCGAGAAGGAAGATATTGAAATAGAGGATATAACACACGAAGAATATCCTGAATACTTCAGAGATAAGAGTGATGAGGTTTTCCCAAACTTGACTGAAGTAAACATGAAAGAAGCTGAATACAGAGCAAAGAAGAAGAGTGATACTTTCATGAAGAATGTGTTTGGAGAGGGTAATCAGAAACCAACAACTGAACAGAGTGATAGTTTGAAGACTCTGTTGAAGAATTTGAAGGAAATGGATGATAAACGACCAAAACCTGAAGCACAAGGTGGATTCTACAAGTTTCACAACCAATTGTTCAAAGACAGAGCCTTAGGTTGGAAATATCGTAGATATTTGAAGTGCATAGCGGTGAAATGGGAGAAAGGAATTATGTACTTCTACAGATTCCATGATATTCAGATTCTACCATACTGGGCGGTGAGAGACATATGCAGATTCACAATGTATGGTGCTCCAGCGAATTGTGATGCAGTTGGTTGATTAGCTGATAAACTATCTTGGGAAAGTAGAACAAGCTGGAGTATGTTTAAACCACAGTATCCCAAGAGGAAAGTGCATAAAGAGATGGATCTGAAGACAGGTTTGAAGAAAGTGACTTTAAAGTACAAACCTCCAGTTGTAATGAAGAAGATACCTATAATGTCGATTCAGCAGCATTTTAGCTCGGAATTAGTTATGTGGTACTATGATTGGAGAACAGCAGAAGCGGTGATTGTATTGAAGGATGGAAAGGATGCTTACAAGAAGATTCACGTTTTTGATCCGATGTGGATCATTAACTGTGCTTTTGAAGACATCATCATGCTATACTACAATCCGATCTATCGTGAACCGAAGGATGCAAATCAAGCTAAAAAGTATCAACAGGTTGTGGGAGTTTGTTTTGCATATGATATTAATTCAGGAAGTAATTTGGAGAAGAAACTCGATAAGAAAGTAAAGATGAACGAAGTGCCGAAACATTCGACAAAGCGAAAGCTTGAGCCCGAGATGACGAAAGATCAGAAGAAACAACTCAGGATTAAAATGATGAACAAACAGATGGACGAAGCACGAAGTCAATCCAAGAAATAGTAGAGGGGGAGTTTCTTAGCGCATAATGTGCGACTAATGCTTTGGATTGCGAAAAAAAGTTGTTTTTGTGAAAAACGTAGTGACGAAAGTGGATTTCATAGGTCGAATGTAGTGTATTTGGGACGAAGGTGAACTAGACTGGACGAATGAAGACAGGATTCATGGTTCGTACTGTAGAAGAGGGCGAATGTGGAAAACATGCACATTCGACCTAGAACAAGGGACGAACCTGCAACACTATATAAGCTTGATTTTTATTTTACTTTGTAACTTTTGCCATTTGAGTGAGTGTGTTCAGTCTAGGTTCTCTCTAGGGTTTGTGATTATTTTGAAAGTGTGTATCAACTTGTAAACATTATTGTTAACATCTTTTGACAAGTAATTAATGAGAATGGATATTTAAAATGTGAATTTGGTTGTTTGATTAGATAACTATCATATTGTAACTGGTCTAGGGTTTCCGCACCTAGATTGGTAGACTTGTATGATCAACTAATCTGTTTTTGACAAAACGATTCTCTACAATAATAAGTAGGTTTAGATGAAGTGATAGCAGTCTTCAAAGGTCCAAAATTAAAACTGTCAAGATCAAAGAGTTCAGCAGGATGTGCTAGAATGAGTGTATGTTTTGACTCATTGAACTTGACATTCAGTGTTTCTTCAACAATCTTGGTATTTGAAATGAAAACTTTGTAGGCTTTTCTTGTGGGAGAATAACCAAGAAAGTAACATGAATCAACTTTAACAGCAAATTTTGAAATAGAGTCTTTGATGTTTAGGATAAAACATTGACATCCAAAAGCCCCGAAAAAGGAGATAAGGGGCTTGATGCATTGAAGAATTTCATAAGAAGTTTTGGAATGTCTTTTGTTGACAAGGACTCTGTTTTGAACATAATAAGTTGTGTTGACTGTTTCAGCCCATAAATAAAGAGGTAGGCCTGAATCAGCTAACATTGTTCTTGCTGCTTCAATCAATGTTCTATTCTTCCTTTCCACCACACCATTTTGTTCAGGAATTCTGGGAATGTTGAACTGTCTAACAATCCCTTTAGACAGGCAGAATTCATCCATAGTTTTGTTCCCGAACTCTATCCCATTGTCACTTCTTTTGACTTTGCAGAGAGAGAATACTGTTTTTCTACTTGTAGAATGAAGAATTTGATAATATCAGCTGCCTCATCCTTGGAAAATAAGAAGAAGACCCATGTGAATCTTTAGTAGTCATCAATGATGACAAAGCAGTACTTCTTCTTACTAAGGCTCATGATTTTGACTGACCCAAATAAGTCCATATGGAGTAGTTGAAGACATATAGTTGTTTTTATTCTTCAATAGACTTATATGAGGAATTATGTTGTTTTCCCTTTAAGACAAGAAATACAGTGTTCTTTACACAGGTATTCCTTCAAGGGTAGACCTCTGACCAAGCCCATTTTTGTGACCTTATTTATGGTTTTATAGTTCACATGGCCAAGTCTCATGTGCTAAAGGTCTGTTTTAGAAGTTGATGCCTTTGAGAAGAAACAGGCAATGTTGTTAAATACTTTGTCTTTTTCAATGTCCACTGCATAGACATTGCCACATGTTTTGGAAACCAGCAAAGTATGGTCTTCTATTATCTTCTCTATCAACTTTTGGCCTTCTACTGCGATAATCTTGCAAGCAGTTTTGGTGCAAAGTATGGTCTTCTATTATCTTCTCTGTCAACTTTTGGCCTTCTGCTGAGATAATCTTGCAAGCAGTTTTGGTGAAAAAGGAAGAATATCCTTTATCACACATTTGAGAGACACTCAGCAAGTTTTTCTCCAAGTTTTGAACCAGATTGACCTTATCAAACTACACTTTATCAGAGGATACATTGCCATATCCTAGCACATATCCCTTGGCATTGTTCCCAAAGGACACAAATCCTTCTCTTTGACTCATGAAATTGTTGATTAAGTACCTGCATCCTGTCATGTGCATTGAGCTTCCTCTATCAACATACCAAATGTTGTTTAGACCTCTCGGGACCCTCTGCACAAAGCGTAAATTAGTCAGTTTTAGGAACCGAAGCCATTTCGGCTTTGGGTTTACTCTTGAGAATAGGAAGAGTAAATGTTTGATTTTGACCATTTTTAGAAATCGATATCTTTTTGGCTATGGATTTGTTTCTGAGAGCAATGGTGGAACTCTGTTGAGGTTCACCATAAACTTTGGTCATCAGAAGTTTGACCATGTTTATCAAATCTTTAACCTCAGCAGTTTGTGAAACTGCTGATGGTTGGGGTCTAACTTCTGAAAAACATTTTTGAGAAAAAGGCTGTGGTTGAGATTTAGTCATTTTCTGAGGAAAGGTTTTACTTGGTTGTTGTTTGTTGGGATAAAAAGCTGAAGATGTTACTACTTGGTATATGACATAGTAGAAGGTCTTGTGCGTAACATTGATAGTCACCACTTTCCTATAAACCCTACCAATGTATCCAGCCGACGTCTACCAGTCATCTAGACCTTTACCACACATAAGAACGCAAAAGTGAGACTGTGACGATCTATTTTACAAACCAATCAATGGGGTGCCGGATCTTGTGACCGGGCGTCTTTGACAAGAAGCTTCCTGCTAGAACATTATACAAGTTACTAGCCATCTCGTTCCTCTAAAACCCTAAAGCCATCGCCGCCTACCAGGAGCTTTTCTTTTCTTATGTTTTCGAAACGCCGCCATGGGATCCCTTGCATCATCGAGATCTTTTATCAACTCCAAGAGTGATCTAGGCCACACTGGTGTTACCGGATTGAAATTGGGTTCTAGGCCATGGTGACTTTCGGTTTACACACGATGTCGAGTGGAGCCTACAACGACAACACGTATACTCATATTCTTATTTACGGTTTAGGGTGAGTGTATGTTAATCTCTACTGGAATTGCTACGACTACCGGTTCACCTTGTCGTAGGGTCTAGCCAATTGGTGTCTCGGTTTGATATTGGTTTCGGGTGGCTACGTGAGGTATGGTTTTCGAATCTACTATTATGAATGAAGCTGTTGTTGGTTATGAGGTGATCCGACGGTGGTACTGTTCAGTGTGTCCGATGAAACGAAGGGTGGTACCGTTGGATTACGACATCAGTGTAGGGTGTTTGGTGTTGAGCAACGGCTGTGGCCGGGGTGATTGACGGTGAGTTCGGTTGTGGAGGTGGTGACCGTGAATGATGAATATGATGTCCGTTGTTAGTGTTGTTTGGTGGTGATGGGTGGTGGTCAACAGGTTGGTGTACGGTGACGATGATATGATCAGTGACGATATTGAAGTAAAGGTTTAATGAGGACAATGGTATGTTGCATGGGGTGTTTTGTAGATGGGGTTCATAATATCATGAGGTAGCCTTGGATGTGGTGATAGTTTCATGGGCATAAGGATATGAGTATATATATGTTTCATGAAGATAATGATATCATGTGGGGGAAGGGTACTTCGATGGTAGGAATTTCATATGTGTTATTCTCATGAGATACGTATTATTGTATGGTATTAAAACTTGGATGGTGAATGGAAGTGCATGCATTTATATGCAGTGGAGTTCATATCGCTTCTAGGAGATCTAAATTTGATGGTTTAGTACTAGACGAGACGCAGTTCAAGGCGGTTACTTTGTAGATTTGGAAGCCTTGTAATCGGTGAGTTCTTGCGCCCACTCTTTTAGTTATTATTTTTCTAAATATTTTTGGGCTGACGTGCATGCTAAACCAGTATGATTATTTTTATGTAGTCACAAAATATTTTGATGACATTATAAATATTTTTGTGTACGAACGAAATCTATATTTACTCATACATATTATTTTAGCACATGAAACATAAGTAGGTGGGATGCGCCTAATGTGTTATTATATGGTTGAGTTATATGTGTTATTAGAAGTGGGATAGGCCTACTCTGGTTTATGGCATAGTTTTTGCTTACGATATGAATCCGTATTTACTCATATATAATATTTTGGCATGAAACATGAATTGGCGGAATGCGCCTAATGTGCCGAATGTGTTATTATATGGTTTGAGTTATAGGTGTTATTATTATATATATACATGAATAGACTGTTGTCTTGATTAAAGTGTGGCTTAAGTTTTTATTTAATAAGCGGAATGCGTTTAATGTCTTGGCCACGTATTTGAAACCTTGCTTGTTAGATCGGGCATTGTTTTGACTTGTTACCTGTTTAGATTATATGGATTATATATATATATATATATATATATATATATATATATATATATATATATTTAAATAAACTGTGTTTCGCGACTACATGACCTTATAAACTGGGCTATGATGGATGTAGGATATGCCTGCTCTGATCTATGGTATTAATTTTGCGTCATGGTTGTTGCTTAGTTTATGTTATACCTGTTATTAAATATAATAGACTATGTTTGATGGCTACCTGATATGTCGAACTGAGCTATGACGGAAGTGGGACATGCCTGCTCTGATCTCTGGTCTTGGTTTTGAGTCAGGGTTGTTACATAGTTTATATTATGTGTATTTTTATAAACTGAGCTATGACAGAGGTGGGAAATGTCTGCTTTAATCTCTAGCTTTAGTTTGCTTAAATAGACCGGATGGTTCTTCGTGTTGAAAAGCGACATGCGCTTATTATATATTTGGTAAGTGAAGTCTTGAGGTAATTAGGCAAAGTATGCCTATCCTAGACTTGATTTTTGTTTTGCTTGGGGAAAAACAAATTAGCGGATTGCGCTTATTGTTAACTCTGAGGTTGAGGTATTTTGTTAATTCTTATTTTGACAAAACACTTGTTTATATAAATTTATAAAACTTGAACTCACTCAGCGTAGCTGACTTTTGCATACACGTTAGATTGATTTCAGGTTAATAGAGAGATGGATGGATGACTGCTTGGCGATGCAAGAAGCTACCTGGCGATTGAAGGCATTTCTAGTGGAAGAAAACTTTTGTTTACACATGATAGATTTTAAATTTGATTTACAATTGGATAAGTATTTGTCATGTGTTTTGTAGAATTTTATTCTAAATGATTTTCCGCTGCGTACTCTTTTAAAAGAAAAATTTACTCATGTTTTGCATATTTAATAATTTTAACCCAACTGTTTGACACCGGTTTTGCGGGTCTTACACAGTTGTAACATTTTCTTGTTGTACTGATTTCCTTTCTTTTATCTGTAAAATTATGTTTTGTGGTTAAACAGGCCACAAACTTCACATTCTTTTGGCTTTCCTTTCATTTTAAATTCATCATGTGTTTTGGAAAGCAAATTACTAACAATTTCAGTATTTTGAATTAGGTCATCAGCAGTTTTCAGGTTCTCAACTCCTTATGTTGATCAAACTACTGATGACTTATTATCAGCAATTTTAACTTCTGCAGAACTTTCACTTGCATTTCTGAGAAAGTTCTAATGAAATGATGTGCATTCTTTCAAATCATAAGTTTGATTTTGAACTATTTTACTCCCATCATCAGCAGTTTTGGGAGTAAAATAAGTTGGTGATTGTTGGGTCTGCTGACCTGGAGAAGAACAGATGATTGAAAGCCAAAATATACTAAGTGTTGATCCAGAATAAATAACAGAGTTTACAAGAAAGCTTCCTCCAAAGAACTGCTGACACCAAACTGCTGATGCTTAAACAACTGATACAAGACAACTGCTGCTGATGAAAGGTCTGATGAAGAAAGTCTGAAGAGCAAAAGTCTGATAAAGAACAAGTATTGATCAAGATCTGAAGAACAAAGGTCTGTTGAACCAACAGCACTTTGGTTCAACAGATGTTAAGAAGACATCAGAGTTTATAGCTTAACAGAGTTTCCCTTCAGTAGTTTCAATGTAACAGTAGTTTATTGTTTATCAGATGTTGTAGTTTGTTAGTCAGTTAGGGGTCGCTTTCTAGGTGACGTCAGCTATGTGATCATCAGAGGTTTGTACTTGTCTATAAATAGAACAGTACTTGTACTGTTCTATTGGTCACTCGTCATTCTCTCTAAGACAAACAAACTCTGAGTGATCAGGCTGAGGGGGAGTGATAATTGTACCTTTGTAATCTTTCAACATTAATGAAAGCTTTCGATTGATAACAATTATTCTCTATGTTTTGATTATTCTTTATTCCGCTGCACTTTCCATTTATACTTCATTCATATTACATCATTAATCAAAACAATCCAATACTCAGATCCTAACAATTGGTATCAGAGCTTGGTCAATTAAATCTGATCTAATCAATCAGTTTTATACACAGATCAGCTCACAATCATTGATATCGTTTGTTTGTCGGGTTAAAACAGAGTAATAGTTTATTTTCGTTTCAACAGTTAGTAAACAGACTTTGTTTTTGAAAAACCAAGAGAATGACTTCACTAAATCAAGATCCACACAACACTGGCACACACAACAAGCCACCGATGCTTGTCAGGTCAGAATACAACATCTGGCAACGTCGGGTAGCTCATGTGTTAGCACAACAGAACACAGGGTGCTGGAAATCGGTAGTATTTGGACCACATGTTCCAATGGTACCGAGTGCCGAGGATCCAAAGATCCAAGTACCAAAGAGTGTTGAGAACTACTCTGAGCAAGATTTTCAAAAAATCGAGCTAGATGCCAAGGCTTTCAGCATAGTAGCCATGGCACTGCCGAATGATATCTATGCCGGTCTCTTGCACTGCAATAGTGCTAAAGAATTGTGGGATGCTCTTAAAGAGCAATTCGGGGGAACTGATGATGTGATTGAAAACAACCGTGAAATACTTAACCAACAATATGAAACGTTTAGTCACATAAAAGGGGAGTCATTAACACAACAGTTTGAAAGGTTTAACTGTCTAATTAGTGAACTAAAACTGGTTGGTCTAACTTTTCCTAATTCAACACTGAATCATAGGTTTCTTAGATCACTTCAGGACAAATGGGACACTATAGCTATTGTTATGAGAAACTCTATCGGATTCAAAGACCTAACCCTGACCCAGCTTCATGGTAAGCTCCTGACTTATGAAAGGGAGCTTAACCAGAAAAAGAAGCTCCAGGACTCTGGCAAAGTGTCAGATGACTATGTATTTGGTAATACTGCACTGTTGGGTCAGGATGATGGTTCTGGAAGTAGTAAGGATCAGAGTTATGATCATTACATTGACATAACAACTGGTTTCAATAATGATTCTTACTCATCACCAAACAACTGTGCTTTCACAGCCAGTGGTGACATCCAGGCTTCTGATAATACATCTTTTGTGTACAATGACTTGCAATACATTGACCCTTTGGACCTAGAAGAAATGGACATCTTACATCAGGTTGCCCTGCTCAGTATTAGAACAAATAACTTCTATAAGAAAACTGGCAGGAGGTTCCCAGGTTTACATGGTGGGTCAAAGGTTGGGTTGGATAAATCAAAGATGAAGTGTTACAAGTGTCATAGAATGGGTCATTTTGCTAGGGAGTGTAGGAGTCAAAATGGAGTTCCTATGATCACCTATCCAAATCAAAGACCACAGACCAACACTTATCAGACCATCCCTAATGTACCTAATGTGCAAAACACTGCTCACTTTGCACAGACCCAAACCACTGTTCCTGTGCACTATGTCCAAACCACTGTTCCTCAGTATCACTATGTCCAAACACCTGTTGCTCAGGCCCCTGTGCCAATGACTGTTACTCCACCCTCTGCTCCTGCAGAGACCAGTCAACCAGGTCAACAGAGTTTCTTTACTCAAGGCTTTGTTGATTGGAGCAGTCTACCAGATGAGATAACAGATGACAACATTGCCCTAGTTGCCAACACTGAAAAGGATTTTTGTTTTATGGCACTAGAAACAATTGTTGAAGAGACTGATTCTGAGGAAGTGGTGTCTATGTCTGAAAATGTGACTGATGGTGTTGTTGGTGAGATTGTTTCAGCTGAAGAATCTGAAGTGGAGGTTGTGAATCTATCAGACCCCTGGGGTAGTGATGACTGTGACTGCCAGTGTAACTGTGCCTTGATGGCTGCTGCTAAGGTATCTCCTCAAATCTTAAATGACTTGTGCTCAGACAAATGTATTGTAGCATTTGCTAAGATAAAAGAGGTGAATGAAAACTTTAGAAAGAAAATTTTGGATTCAGAAATTCAGGTTGAAAAATTAACAAAAGAGTTAAAATCAAAAATATCTGAAAAAGAGTCTGAAATCAGCAGTTTAAAACATGAAGCAAGCATAACCAAAGACCAGCTTCAGACTATGATAACAAAATATCATAGTTGTAAGAAGGAGCTTGAGTCCACCCAAGTTGAATGTCAGAAATGGGTGGAATCATCAAAGGGTTTTGAGATGATTGTCAACCAACAATCTAAAAGTCATGTGAAATTTGGGTTTGGTTTTAAAACCACTGATCAAGTTTCACAAACCACTGACAAAAAGGAACCACAGTTGGTTGAGGTCATCCCTACAAACTCAAAAGGTCAAGAAATCAAGGTTACTGAACCCAATGGCAAGAAAATCATTCTTGAAAAGTTGGAAGGTACACCCTCATTTGATGAAATTGAGAAATATCAATTCAAACCAACATGGTCAGATGAGTGTGAAGTCCTTGAAAATTTCAAACCAATGACCTTCAAAACCCCTGATGGTAAAATGGCACCACAAGCCAAGGTTATCCCTCTAGTAAGTCTTCCAACAGATGATGAAACATCTGTTGAAAAGAAGAAAGAAAAAGGGAAAGCAAAGAACAACTTGTTTTGTGATTTTTGTGAAAAGAAGAACCATGTCACCAAAAACTGTTTTCTTCTAAAAGCATATGACATCAACAAAACAACAAGTTTAAATGATTCAAAATCTAAAGAATGTGCAATCTGCAAGAAAAAGAATCACAAAACAAAAGAGTGCTTATATCTCAAAAACTTTGATGAAAAGATAAAAGAGTATAAAGCTAAAACTCTGGAGAGTCAAGTGATGAGTACTTCAAAAGGAAAATCCAAACAGACTTTTGAATCTGTCCAAACATCTGTTACCCAAAGTCTGAACAAAAACTCTGCTCCCAGAGAGGTTCAGGTAACAGATGCTCCACCTGTTAACAGATTACCAAGAGGATATGGACAACCCACTTGTCATCGTCTGCCACATGTTTATGATGAGCCCAAGAGGCCTTCAAAACCAAAAGTGAACAGACATCCTCATGGTTTTCATCAACTGATAGGAAATGATCAAACCTCTGCTGGACCAAGTGTTGACATACAAGCACTGGCAAATGGTCAAATGCAGCTGTTGAATCTAGTTCAAAAGCTAGTCCAAACCACTGATCATTCTCCACAACTTAAGGCTGAGACAGCTAAGGACCCATCCAAAGCCAATTTGGCTTTGGACACTCACCAAAACTAAAATCCTTACTGATGTGCAGGGAGCTTCTGCTTGTTTAGACAGTTTATGGTATGTAGATAGTGGAGGCTCCAGGCACATGACTGGATGTAGAGCCCTTCTTCTGGACTTTCTTGCTCATGGAGGGGGTGATATATCCTTTGGTAATGATTCTAAAGGTAAAGTGTTGGGTTCTGGTACTGTCAAAGCAGGGAGACTTAAGTTTGAAAATGTTAATCTAATAGACAATCTAAAATTCAATCTACTTAGTGTATCACAAATGAGTGACAAAGGCTTTGGGTCATTCTTCACTAAGCAAACCTGTAAGATTGTTGGCCCAGAGGCTGTTGAAAAGATTAACACCATCATTGCTGAGAGCAAAGCACAACTTGTTGCTCACAGAAGTGGCAATGTGTATGTAGTTGATATGTTGAAGGATAATCCTACTGCTAATGTTTGTCTGTTCTCAGCTGCCTCTACCAAAGAGACAGAATTGTGGCATAGGAGACTTGGTCACACCAACCTTCAAACTATCAACTCACTCTCCAAACAAAACCTTGTCAGAGGTTTACCATCAAAAGAATTCAAGTGTGATGAGCATTGTGTTTCCTGTTTAAAAGGCAAACAACATAAAAGCTCTTACAAATCCATTGATGAGTCCAAAACCAGTCAATGTCTACAAATGTTGCACATGGACTTGTTTGGCCCTGTAAAAATCATGAGTCTAAGAAGGAAAAGATTTTGTCTTGTCATAGTTGATGATTTTTCTAGGTTTACATGGACTTACTTTTTACACTCTAAAGATGAGACTGCAGGTATCTTGAAGGACTTTGTTACCAAAGTTGAAAAACAATATGACTTGCCAGTAAAAGTCTTTAGGAGTGACAATGGAACAGAGTTTAAAAATAAGGAGTTAGATGATTTCTGTGTGTCAAAAGGGATTGTAAGGCAGTACAGCATCCCAAGAACACCAGAGCAGAATGGGGTGGTTGAAAGGAAGAACAGGACTCTCATTGAGGCTGCAAGAACAATGCTAGCAGATTCTGGTTTACCTCTGTCCTTTTGGGCAGAAGCTGTAAACACTGCTTGTTATGTTCAAAACAGAGTTTTAATCAACCCTAGACATCAAAAGACTGCTTATGAAATTCTGTTTAAAATCAAACCACTGATATCATTTTTCAAAGTCTTTGGCTGCCCATGTTTCATTTTAAATCTTAAAGATTCCATTTCAAAGTTTGCAGCCAAAGTGGATTGTGGATATTTTCTGGGGTATTCTTCTATTGCAAAGGCCTATAAAGTGTTTAACACAAGGACTAAAACAATAGAAGAAACTCTGAATGTAAAGTTCAATGAACTTTCTTCTTTAAAAATCCCAGCAAACCCTGCTGAGTTGTTTGACTTAGATAAATTCAAATTTGAAGATATTACTGTCAAAACTAACCCTGCAGGTACTCCACAATCTTCACAACAAGATTACAGAATAGATGTCGTGGTTCCAGACCACTACAAAGTCTATCACGTATCAGAGGAAGCAGAAGTTCAAAACAACTGTCAAAACTCTGTCACAGCTGAGTCAGCCACTGTTGGCCAGTCTTATCTTCAATCCACTGATTCACCCAGCCAATCCACTGTTCAATCATCTGTTGACAAGAGTCAATCATCTGTTGACAAAAGTCAGTCCAATCTTACACCACTTGGACCCATTCCTCCACCTCCATTTCAAACATCTGTTGCCTCTTCAGAAGTGCCAACAGATGTTATGTCAACAGAGTCTCCAAACCTCTGTCCTTCACCACAAAATGCCATCATACCATATCAGGGAGATTTAATCTACCTAAGAGCTCATCCACCAGATCAAATCATTGGCAACATCAGAGAAGGTGTGCTCACAAGGAGCCAATCTTCAAACATCTGTCTTTTTGCAGGTTTTCTATCCCTTACACAACCTGTCAAGTACCAAGAGGCACTAAAAGACAACAGTTGGGTGGAAGCCATGCAAGAAGAACTCCTTCAGTTTAAAAGACAACAAGTATGGGAACTTGTACCACTGCCTAAGGATGTCTATCCTATTGGCACAAAGTGGGTCTTCAAAAACAAAACTGATGAAAGGGGTATAGTTGTCAAGAACAAAGCCAGGCTAGTGGTTCAAGGCTTCAGACAGGAAGAGGGGATTGACTATGATGAAACCTTTGCCCCTGTAGCAAGGCTAGAGGCAATCAGACTCTTCTTAGCCTTTGCTGTCAACCACAACATCAAGGTGTTTCAGATGGACATCAAGTGTGCCTTCCTATATGGCAAAATTCAGGAGGAGGTCTATGTATGTCAACCACCTGGTTTTGAAGACACATTCCATCCTGATCATGTCTACAAGCTTAACAAAGCATTGTATGGACTCAAACAAGCACCTAGAGCCTGGTATGAAACTCTCTCTACTTTTCTCTTATCCATTGGTTTCACTAGAGGTAAAATTGATAAAACCTTGTTTTTAAAATGGAAAGGAAAAGATTTAATGATTGTTCAAATATATGTGGATGACATCATTTTTGGATCCACATGTAATAAAATGTGTGAGGAGTTTAGGGAACTCATGACAGCAGAGTTTGAAATGAGTGCTATGGGTGAACTTCAGTGCTTCCTTGGTCTCCAAGTAAAGCAACTGCAAAATGGTACTTTCATTCATCAAAACAAGTATGTGAAAAACTTGTTAACAAAATTTGAGATGAATGATTGTAAACCATGTAGTACACCCATGAGCACTGTCAAGCCACTCACTGATGATGAAAAGGATGAACTTGTTGATCAGACACATTATAGATGCATGATTGGGTCTTTATTGTACTTAACAGCATCCAGGCCAGACATTATGTTTGCAACCTGTGTGTGTGCTAGATCTCAGGCTTCTCCTAGAAAGTCTAACCTTATTGCTGTGAAAAGGATCTTCAGATACCTAAAAGGTGCTCCCACACTTGGTATCTGGTATCCTGCTAATGGAAACATTGAGCTTTCAGGTTATTCAGATAGTGATTTTGCTGGCTGCCATACCACAAGGAAGTCCACATCAGGAGGGTGCCAGTTTCTAGGGAATGCCTTAGTTTCTTGGCAAAGCAAAAAGCAAGCAGCTGTTTCAACATCCACTGCTGAAGCTGAATACATTGCTGCTGCAAGCTGTACAGCCCAACTTATGTGGCTTCAAAATCAACTACTGGACTTTGGGATAACAGCACTTAGGACTCCACTCATGTTGGATAGCCAAGCTGCTGAAAATATCATCAAAAATCCAGTCTCTCATTCAACCACCAAGCACATAGATATCAGACATCATTTTGTCAGGGATAGCTATGAAAAAGGTTTGATTTCTCTGCACCATGTTCCAACAGAGGATCAGTTGGCAGATGTGCTGACAAAAGCTTTAGACACATCTACCTTCACAAATCTGATCTCTCGAATTGGAATGTTAAACATGGATTAAAAACAACAAAAATGTTTTCAATAAAACATTAAAATGTTTTCAGAAAATCAAATTTTGCTAAAATAACACTTTGGTTGAAAAATCTGTTTTAAAACCACTGATTCAGATAAAACAACCACTGTTTTATTAAAACCACTGTTAGTTGAAAAATCTGTTTCAAACATCTGATCAGGTAAAACAACCACTGTTGGTTGAAAAATCTGTTTCAAACATCTGATCAGATAAAACAACTGTTTTCATCAGTCTTTTGGTTAAACAACAGAGGTTGGCAACAGAGGTTTAACAAAACAGCTGTCTGCCACCAGATGTTTCAACCATCAGATGTTTGCCACGTCTGCTCTCAAAAGCAGATGTTTGCCACATCAGCGGTTTCACCAGAGTCTATAAAACCCTGTTCTTTTCCCCAACAGCAGTTTTACTGTCTCATTGTATTCAAAATACCAAAAACCGCCTTCGTCTTCCTCATAACCCTCAATCAAAGATCATTACTTTCATAATCAAAATCCATTAAAATGGAACTTCAAACTAAAGCCACTCACAATTTCCTTCCATATTTGGTTAAAACCGAAGACAATACACCATTTCATTCCACCATTGACATCATCAATAACTCGAAATATAAAAATATTCTTGTTGCTGATGCCCCCATTCACCTAGAAACACTCCAAGAATTTTGGGCAACTGCTGAGGTTTTATACCAAGACAAAAAGCCTACGTCCATAGTTTCAAAAATTGGAGCCACCAGTATCGCCATAACCCCTGAGATCATCTCCACTACCTTCTCACTGAACGATTTGTCAGGTATGGAAACTTTTCCAAAAACAGAGCTTCACACTGAGTTTCAAGAGAGGGGGTATGATGCTCAAATGACTGGTTCCACACTATACAAAAAGTTTTTCCCACCAGTCATGAAATTTTTCTTCCATACCCTCCTCCTCTGTGCCTCTGCCAAGACTACATCCTTCAATGAAATCCCATTGAGGATACAATACTTGGGATATGCTATGTTGTCAGACTCTGACTTCAATCTATCTCAGGGATTGTTTTCAGACTTGGTATCAAATGTGAAAGCCATAAAATCTGGCTCAAACAATGCTTTTCTGCTCTACCCTAGAATTCTAAGTGTAATTCTACAAAAGCTTTTACCTGAAAAGGATTTTCAAAAGGGAGAGTCATTTAAAATGAAAAGTTTAACTGATGAAACTTTTACTAGAATGCTGGGTTCTTCAACCCAAGAAAAAGCACAAAAAGTTCAAAAAGTTTCCAAAACACAACCAAAGAGGACAAAAGCAACAACTGTTGTTGAAACCTCTGTTGGTGAGCCCACTGCTCCTGGTGATCATGGCACTTCATCCAGTGCTGTGAAACCCACACCAGCCACCAAAAGAAAACGTCCATCCACCAAAACAACCACCAAACCCAAAAAGGGACTTCTGGAAGATGAGATACCAGAAGCTAACCCTGTTGCATCACCAAAGCAACATGAAACCACTGTTGTTACTTCCTCACAACAGTTGGAGATATCTCAACCCAAGCAAACGCCTCAAGATTCCTCACAAAAGGAACTTGTTGTAAGCCAAAGGGAACCTCAAACTGAGGCATATGAGTCACTTGATCATATGTTTACAAGCCCATCTCCCAGGGCTAATCAGCTTGTTACTCCACCTACATCACCACCACATGTCCCACCAACAATGCAACCCCTGTTTGAGGCTATTGATAAAACTCAGGACAACCCCAGTTCCTCTCAATCACCTATCACTGAGAGTATGCCACTACCAGTGACTGGGACTGAGGAAAATCAATCAGCCATCCCACAAACAGATGAGGAGGTTATACTCCCAGAAGTACATGTTACTTCTGATGAGGTTTCAAGAGAAGCAGCCACTACTGCTGTTGAGACCATTGTCTCACAGCAGGACAGTGGTTACATAGCTAAGACTTCCTTGAAGGCAACAACTGTTGAAGACACAATTGTGTCTCCAAAAACAGTTGGAAGTCCCCAGAACCAAGACCAAGGGGCAGCAGGTTCTTTCTCCATGGAGTCACCTCCTAGGACTGAACCAGCTAAAACTACCTCTGGTAGGGACTCAGATGATCCTATTAATTTAGGTGATGAGTCAAAACTACAAGAATTGACGATTAAAGTTCAAAACCTTGAATCCTCTGTTGCTGACATCAAATCTGATGTCAAGTCAATTTTGGAAACATTGAATAACTTTACAAAGAGTCAACCATCAACTGCTGATGTTGCTAATGAACTATGGAAATCTGTTTCCCCCATCATCATAGCTCATCGAAAATTAGCAGATCAGACACAAGAAACCTACATGACTGTGATCCGAAACATGGTTGATGCCAGATTCAATGATACAAAGGCTGATATCAAGGTGATCAAAGACCACTTGCTGAAGACCACTGGCTCTGCCCCTACCACAATTCTCAGAGATGAAGATGATGATGAATTCACTGCTGATGATGCCAAAAAGGGGGAGAGTGGCAGAGATAGGCTACCTAAACTGAAAACACAAAAAGGGAAGAAGCCAACTGCTGACAAACCAGGGTCACCCAAATCAGCTCCACAAACACAACAACCAAATGTTCAGTTCCCTGTCTCTGAACCAGCTCCAGCATCAAAGGCAAAAGAAGTTGACACTTCAGCTAATGAAAGAGCTGAAAAGGCTGCTGAAGACAAAATGAAAAGGGCTGACACATTGGAGGTAAAGGCAGAGAGGTTGGTACAACTGAAAAAGGAACAGCAACAGGAAGTGGAAGATGTGGGCACTTCAAAGAGAAGGAAAATGCCAGCCAAACACACCAGAAAACCACCTTCCAAATTAACTGCTGAAACTCCTGTTGTACAAACACCTGTTACCACAACCACTGCTCCACAAACCACTGCCACCACAACCTCTGTTACCCAAACCACTGCACCTAAAACAACTGAACCTAAAACCACTGCTAAAACATCTGCACAACCCAAACCAGTCACTAAACCAACCACAACTCAACCAAATCCCAAACCTACCTCAACACAACCCAAAACCCAAACAACTGCTGGTTCCACAAAAGGACCAACAGATGTTTCTCAATCCACTGCTACATCCTCACCTTCACCCAAAATCTTGTATAGCAGAAAAAGGAAATCCACCTTTGTTATACAAGATGAAAACATCCATAACACACCACCTAACACCCCAATCTCATCCACACCAGTCAATGCCATTCCACTCTCATCTTACTCACCACACACTGACCAATTCAGGTCACACAGACCACCATCAACCATCACCCCATTGGCTGAGAAGTATCCCCTTGAGTTGGATTTAATCAAGGGGGAACTTCAATCCTTCTATAATACTGATCAGCCATCAGAAAGATCCTTCCCTTCTCTTAAAGGCTTCCCTGTTCCACCTAATCTAGACACATATCTCAAATACAAGGGTGAACAGGCTGATGCTGTCATCAAAGAGAAGTGCAAAGGGAAGGATGACAGGACTGCTCAGGGCATCCATTCAGCAGAGCTTAGCAAACTCAGAAGGATTGAAGACTATGCTAAGACCCTGAGCAACTCCATGTCAACCATGCCTCTCAGCAGACACTTGGAGATGGAAGTAAGGGATTCACTGCTGGAACAGATCTTGGCATCCAAGCCTTATAAAGCAACAAAGAATCAATTTACAGGCTGGACCACACATGCTCTAAGAGAAGAATTAATCAGAATAGAGAACATGGCCAAGAATCCTCCTGCTAAGATCTCTGCTCCTGATTTCAAAAAGGGGAGAGATGAAGCTAGAGCCTTGAAATTCAGAAGAATGAGACAAGAGCTTGTAGCAGCTAAGTATGGAGAGATGAAGTCTGTTGCCAGATGGTCAGAAATCAGGCTAATTGAGACATATAAAAAGCTTGAACAAGAAAGAAAGACCAATCCTGATCTTCCAAGAAAACCAGTGTATGATGATGCTCCCAAGAAACCCTCTCAGGCCTTTACATTAGATAGCTTGCTTGCAACCTCTGATCTATCTATTGCTGCTCAAAGGCAATACAAGAAGCAGAAGGAAATGTCTGAAGAAGACACAAGGAAGTTCACTAATACTTATGTAAAAGAGGGGATCTTGAACCAAATCAGATCTTTTTCTGATCCTGTGTCAGACAGGCTCAGAGAACTCATTGGAAGGCCACCATCACCAAACTCATCCAAAATAAAGATGCATCCCAGTCACTCCTCTGATTCTAAAATTCTAAAATGGAAGTCTGATAAAGAGACCCATGAATTGACATTGCTCAGATCAGATGGTAGTGTTCAGAAGTTGAGCATGGATGAGGCACCTGGCCTAAGTGCTGAAGATCTCCAGTCACTTCTAAACTTGACACTGGATAGAGATGTTGAAGACCTCTTCTCTCTGCACTTTGAATTGCAACTAAAAGGGCAAATTAGAGAAAGTCTGATGAGGAATAAAGATCAAGAATAAAGCAGAGTTTTGGCATCATCTGTTCTAGGGGGAGATTGTTGGGTCTGCTGACCTGGAGAAGAACAGATGATTGAAAGCCAAAATATACTAAGTGTTGATCCAGAATAAATAACAGAGTTTACAAGAAAGCTTCCTCCAAAGAACTGCTGACACCAAACTGCTGATGCTTAAACAACTGATACAAGACAACTGCTGCTGATGAAAGGTCTGATGAAGAAAGTCTGAAGAGCAAAAGTCTGATAAAGAACAAGTATTGATCAAGATCTGAAGAACAAAGGTCTGTTGAACCAACAGCACTTTGGTTCAACAGATGTTAAGAAGACATCAGAGTTTATAGCTTAACAGAGTTTCCCTTCAGTAGTTTCAATGTAACAGTAGTTTATTGTTTATCAGATGTTGTAGTTTGTTAGTCAGTTAGGGGTCGCTTTCTAGGTGACGTCAGCTATGTGATCATCAGAGGTTTGTACTTGTCTATAAATAGAACAGTACTTGTACTGTTCTATTGGTCACTCGTCATTCTCTCTAAGACAAACAAACTCTGAGTGATCAGGCTGAGGGGGAGTGATAATTGTACCTTTGTAATCTTTCAACATTAATGAAAGCTTTCGATTGATAACAATTATTCTCTATGTTTTGATTATTCTTTATTCCGCTGCACTTTCCATTTATACTTCATTCATATTACATCATTAATCAAAACAATCCAATACTCAGATCCTAACAGTGATTCTGTGTGGTTATACCCTGTGCCAAACTTAACATTTGATGCAGTTTGTTTGTCAAGCAGCATTTGGTAACCTCTACATGACTCAACCCAATTTTCACACTCAACCTTGGTGTCAGCGAGATCTTTTTTGACATTACCTATGTTTTCTATCATGCCTTTTATTTGTGCTTGGCTTTCAGTAGCATTATTTGTTATTTTAGAAATTTCTTTTGTCTTTGATGCAAGTTTTCTTTCTAAATCACATTTCATTTGAGTGTATTTTCTTTCTGAGTCATTGGCTTTGCCTTGTAGGTGTACATTAGTTTCTCTTATTAAATCAAAAGATTCTTTGCATGATTTTGAGAAAAGCTTTAAAAGAGACTCTTTTGATACCTGTGATAAGGCAGAATTAGAGGAACATCCCTCAAAAGCCATTAAGGCAAAAAATTTCCTACCATTATCAGGTTCTCCATAGTTGATGTCAAAGACTTTATTGGACTGCATTCAAATGTGTCACAGGGAATACTGCTCCAGTCCACATACCCTGAAGTGAACAAACTTTATTGGCCCTGTTGTTGAGCAGGCATCTATAGATACTATTTTTGAGGCACATATTGAATTTGTGGATCTTATGCTTGTACAAAATGTGCACTTCCTTGTGTTCCTAAATTCCTATTGTAACTAGAGTTTGATGGATTTCCAGATTGTGGTTGGTTATAGCTAGAGCTTCTACACTCTCTAGCATAGTGTCCTAACTTCTGATACTTGTGACATCTCAGTTTTGATTTGTCAAAACCATCTTTTGTTGAATTGTTCAGTCCTGGAAATTTTCTACCTGACCTTCTGTAAAATTTATTTGTTTTTATATTTAACATGGCCAGTTGGTGTAGTAAGTCCATTTCTTCTAAGTCATCACTACTGAAATTTTTCAAGTCATCCATTATGAAACACATGTTATCAGTAGTTTGACTGTTTTCTTCATTGTCATAAGCAATATATGATCTTTCTAATGAGATCCTAGTTGTTATGTCAATATGATCAAAAGTTCCAAAATCATTAGAACAAGATGGTGAGCCTTGTCCCAATAGTGTTGTACTACCTGGAATATAGTCATCAACAATTTTTCCAGAGTTTTGTAACTTTTTCTTTTTATTGATTTCTCTCTCAAAATTTAGTAATATCCCATGTAATTTTGTGAGTGAAAGGGAGTCAAAATCTGTTCCTGATCTGAGAACTATAGAGTAAGTTTCCCATTTTTAAGGTAAAGAACATAAAAATCTATGCAACATAGATGAGTTTGTATAGGTCTGGCCATTTAGCTTTAACTCAAATATTAACAAAGAAATCTTTCAATTTCTTGTGTCAAAGTTTCTCCATTAACAAGAGTAAATGTTTCATATTTTTGAGCCAAATTTTTTCTTGTGTTAGCAATCACCTCATAAGTTCCTCCAAATTGTTCTTTGAGGGAATCCCATAGCTCTTTGGCATCTAGCTCAAGTTTTAGGAAATCTTCAATAGTGTAGTCTTTTGGTTCTTTTGGTCTTTTAACTTTAGTTTCTGGATTTGTTATTACTGATTTATGGGGTCCATACATGACATACCTCCGACAGCCAGTGTTTGTTTGTGACAAAGTATGTGCCAACCACCTTTGCCAGATATTCTATTCATTTCTGACCAGCATAGGAGGTTTATAGGCAGAACCAGTATTATGAGGATCCATTTTTAAGAAGATTGATTTGTCAATAATTTCTTAAAGTGATGGATGTTTTAAAAAAGTAAACTTTTGACTTTGATTGAGTATCAATAAGAGCCTGTGTCTGATTCTTTATTTGTTAGATTGATATGTTATCAGATGAACCAGAGCTCTAATACCAATTGTTGTATCACTTTTAACAAGAGTTATTACTCACCCTCTGTTAATGAACTATAGCAGTTAATGAGAGAATCAAACAATTAATGAATATAATAGTAGTAAGTACTTTAAATGATTCTCAATATATTAGAAATGTTAACTACACAGAATGTCTAAAATAGAAGGGATGAACCCATCTATTTATACGCAGAACAATACGTACATGTGAAGTATTCAAAAGATTATAATAATACTACAACACGCTTTAGTATTGGAACTTGTACATAAAGATATTAAAAACTAATATAATACTAAACTACTAAAGTTAAGGGGGGTGGGAAGCTTCTATAAGACCTACTGATGAATGACAAACTTCTGATGACTATTTCTTCAGAAGTTTGTTTTTCAGTAGTTGTTCTTCAGATGTTTGTCTGGTTCATCTTCAGAACTTCTGAACTTTAACTCTTCAGCACTTGTATCAGCTTCTTTAGCACTTTGTTTTCTTCTTCTTCAGTAGATTCTATACTTAACCCCTAATTCCTCAAAAGTGGCATCACCAGTCTTTACTAAGGATCACCTAAAAACACCCCTTCTCACTTACAAAAGCCTACCCCAAACATCTTGCACTGGTGCTAGCATAGACCTGAACTAGGGAACTTAAAAGCAGAACCCAAATGGAGATGATCAACAATGCCATAGACCACAAACTGGGAGAGTTGTCTAGAAAGGTTGAAGATAATAGAAGACAACTTGAACATCTTACTGGTGTTGCCCCTCCTGCTCCCTAGTTTCTTGAAATTGATGAATCCAAGAAGGGGGAGAAAGGCAAGGTACATGAGAAGATAGACCTTGATCAAAGTAAAAAGGCTCGTGAAGCTCAAAGACTTAAGGAGGCCAACAAGAGATCTCAACAAACTAAACAAGAAGAAGCTTTGAAAGAAAGACATGTATATCAAGAAGCTAAAGAAAAACTCCTTAGAGAACAAGCAGAAAAGGTTTCCCAGGACAAAGAGACAACTGCTGATGAGAACTCAAAAGTGCTGAAGACGATCCTTCAGTAGTTTCTAATGTGAAACAACCTTCAGCTCTTGCAAATCAAACCAAACAACCAACATCTTCTAAAACCACAACTCTAACTGTCTAAACTCAAACTGACCCATCTAAACCTCCAGTAGTTTATACCCTTAACTAATTGCCTTCAGTTCAGAGGAACTTGAAAAGAACTTAAAGGAAATAAAGAAAAAGGAAAAAGAAGTTGAGTTATGGGAAAAGATAGATGAAAGGGAAGACTTGGGCTATGAAGCCAAGCTGGAATTATGGGAAAAAGAGCTGAATGTGCTAAAGAGAGCAGAAGAAGAACAAATACAAGTTGCTGAAAATGACAAGAAGCAATAATTGATGATTTAGATTGCCAAGAACAGCAAAGCTAAGAAACACTCTCTCAAGGGTCTTTCAAATGCTGAACTTGAACATAGAGCAAGACTTATCTCAGAAAGACAAACTACTTAGAAAGAAAGGAAGTTGAAGAGAACCCAAATCATTGAAGAATTGGCAGCTAATGACTATGGCACAAAGGCTCAATTATCAAAGTGGAAAGAAGCTAACTTGAATGATACATACAAGAGATTCAAGGCCTTGCAGAAGTCAAATCCAGAAAAGTTCAAACCATCAGAAGTTTCACAAACTGCTGATTTTGCAAGAAGACCAACATCAAAGCCTGCAGCCAAGAATCAAAAGACTTCAAAGGAAGAGATAAAAACAGACTTCAAAATAGTTTTGTTAGAAGGTAACGCCATTATTGAAGAAGAAGGTTAACCAACATCAAGCCTTACAAGATAGACTTTGACAAATCCAAGTCTAAGATAGTGAAATGGTACATTACCCACAAGTCAAACTTTATTGTTCTGGAAAGAGAATATTGTTATTACAAAGTGTTACATCACAAGAATAAGCTGAACAACTTATCAGATGATGATCTACTCACTATTCAGTTCATGGAACTAGAACAAGGACCATTACTCACTGGTAAAAAAGTCAATGAACTCAAAATGTCAATGATAAAAGAAATATCGAGAATCCTTGACTGATCTTGGAAATCTTGAGAAATGAACAGTTGTATGCGAAGTTCTCTGAATGTGACTTCTGGATTCGCGAGGTCCAATTCTTAAGGCATGTGGTTAACGAGGCAGGAATACATGTCGATCCCGCCAAGATTGACACAATTAAAAAGTGGGAGGCCCCTAAGACTCCTACAGAGGTGCGACAATTCCTTGGTCTTGCGGGATATTATCGCAGATTCGTTGAGGGAGTCTCTAAGATCGCTCAACCCCTCACTACTTTGACACATAAGGGTATTACTTACAAGTGGGGAGATGCCCAAGAATCTGCTTTTGAATTATTAAAGGAAAAACTTTGCAGTGTACTTATACTATCACTACCTAAGGGTACAGAGGACTTTGTGGTGTACTGTGATGCATCTATCCAAGGGATTAGGGTGTGTACTGATGCAACGCGAGAAGGTGATCGCGTATGCTTCACGACAACTGAAGGTTCATGAGAAGAATTACACCACCCATGACTTGGAACTAGGAGTGGTGGTTTTCGCTCTCAAGATTTGGAGGCACTATCTCTATGGGACAAAGTGTGCGATCTTCACTGATCACAAGAGCCTCCAGCACATATTTGATCCGAAGGAGTTGAACATGCGACAACGTCGATGGGTCGAACTCCTGAATGATTATGACTGTGCCATCAAGTACCATCCAGGATTCCAGGGAAGGCTAATGTAGTAGCAGATGCCTTGAGCCGTAAGGAAACAAAACCTAAACGCGTGCGAGCCTTACAACTTACCATACATTCAAATCTGCCTGATAAAATACGTGAAGCCCAGGGCGAGGCTTTGAAAAAGGAAAAAAAAATCAGGCATGAGACATTGCATGGTGCTGATAAGCACCTGGAACTAAGGACAGATGGTCTTCAGTACTTCATGAATCGAGTCTGGATTTCACATTTTGGGGATCTCAGACAAATCGTGCCGACGAAGCTTACACCTCTCGTTATTCGGTACATCCTGGCTCAGATAAAATGTACCAAGATCTCAAAACTCTTTACTGGTGGCCAAACATGAAAGCTGAGATAGCCACTTATGTTAGTAAGTGCTTGACTTGTGCGAAGGTTAAGATCGAATATCAGAAACCTTCGGGCATACTTCAGCAATCGGAAATTCCCATGTGGAAATGGGACGGTATATCCATGGACTTTATCACTAAACTTCTTAAAACACCTAGCGGGCACGATATGATTTGGGTCATTGTTGACCGTTTGACCAAATCAGCACATTTCTTGACAATCAGAGAGATGGACAAGTTGGAACGTCTAGCTGCTCTATATATTAAGGAAGTTGTCTCTAGGCATGGGGTGCCTACATCCATCATATCTGATCGCAATAAGCGATTTACTTCTCTTTTTTGGACTACTCTCCAAGATGCTTTGGGGACTCGCTTAGATATGAGCACAACCTATCACCCACAGACGGATGGACAAAGTGAACGTACCATCCAAACATTGGAAGATCTGCTACGAGCGTGCGTGGTGGACTTTGGCAACAGTTGGGATAAGCACTTGCCTTTAATCGAATTCTTGTATAACAACAATTACCACACTTCTATTCAGTGTGCGCCTTTTGAGGCACTATATGGACGCAAGTGTAGGTCTCCCATCTGCTGGACTGAAGTTGGGGATAGCCAGCTGACAGGTCCCGAACTCATGCACGAAACTTCTGAGAACATAGTGCAAATCAGAAACCGGATGGCTGCTGCTCGTGATCGACAAAAAAGTTACGCTGATAAGCGTAGGAAACCTTTTGAGTTCTAGATTGGGGACAAGGTACTAATAAAGGTGTCACCTTGGAAGGGTGTGATACGCTTGGGGAAACGGAGAAAATTGAACCCACGATATGTCGGACCATTCGAGATTGTCGAAAGGATTGGTCCTGTAACTTACAGGTTAAACCTGCTTAACAAACTCAGTGGGGTACATGATGTATCCCACGTATCGTATCGAATCTAAAGAAATGCCCGTTGGATACAATACCGGTGGTGCCACTAGAGGAGATCCAGGTGGACGATCAACTACGGTTCATGGAAGAACCAGTGGAGATTCTTGAGCGGGGCATCAAGAAACTCACACAGAGCACTATACCCATTGTTAAGGTACGATGGAATTCCCGTCTAGGACTGGAATACACGTGGGAACGCGTGGGTCAAATGCGACTTAAATACCCACATCTCTTTACTGAACCTGGAACTATGCATAAATCAAACACTAAACGTAAAGCAGCTCTCTCAAAGAGAATTTCGGGGCGAAATTCCTTTCAACTTGGGGATGATGTGACATCCGGGAACCAAGCACATACTTTTCTAGCTGGCTTTACTGTTTACTTACTGAATTTCGGGACGAAATTCTTTTCAACTTGGGGATGATGTGATACCCCGAAATTTCAGGTTAACACTTTAACTAAACTTTAGATAACTTATACATATATTTATAGCATTTTACTTGACTAGAGTTAGTTAAGTGAGTCACACGATACACGGTTGTAGGTGAACAGCTGCATACACGAGTCTTGAACCTTGAACGTTGGTGAAACAATGAAACAATTAATTGTATAATAATTCGTTTAATATTATTTGCAATTATGTGCTTATGTGAACTGATTTGTGAGCTTATGTGACGTTACATGTTATTACGCGAAAACACAATACCGAGCTCGTAACCGACACTTGACAGACTAAGGGTCATATATAAGTTATAAAATATTGGGTTAAATATTTTATAGACTTATAATATTTTATATATCAACTATTACGTGAAATTATTTAGAATTAAACGAAACTAATGTTGTACGCGAGTATACGCGGTTGAGTCTGTAACTCACACTGCTGGACCGGGGCTCGTAAACACTTGTTAAAATACATGGGCTGAATATCTTATGTTCTATTAATTAGTATTAATATTTACTTGATCTAAAAATAAAAATAAAAGATATATATATGTGTGTGGTGTGCTAGACTTGGCTCGATGACCAAGTCAACACAAAATGAAAAGTGAATAGAGCCATTAATGCTCCATAATTGCCAGCCAAGAAACATGCGGTGAAACCAAAAAACTAAAATAAAAATCAAAGCGCGTGGACAGGAAGCAGGAGCAGCCCATTTGTGCCGTTGTGTCTCGGCCCAACGTGTTTTTTTTTTGGCCCATTTCGCTGGAGGAAGTTTTATAAACGTTTTTAGCCATTGTTTTTTTTTATAAAATCTTAACCCTAATTCGCCTCTACAGCCTCTAATACGAAAACTCAACCCTTACCCTTTGCCATTAACATAATCTAAAGATCCTAGGAGCTTGAGAAGGTTTAGGATCAAGAAGATTAAAGGCTTAAGGTATACAAAAACTCTACATGTGTTTTAATCATTTTTCTATGTTTTAATTATGATTTTAAACCTCAAACCTTGTTTGTCCAGATCTTATAGGGGTCATAATGATCAAAACATAAGTTTTATAAAAGATTAACATGTTAAACCTTAAGTTTTGTGATTATTATGTGGTGTGTTACATGTTAATGCATGGTTTTGATTTATAAACATGTAGGGTCTATAGAGAATTATAATTGTGATGAAACTTGCATGATTGGGACTGATATGTTTTATATCATGATGTGCTACATGTTTATGATAATATTTAGGCCATATTATGATCATAGGAGTTGATAATGTTGAGGTTTTAACAAAACTAAAAACGGACAGATTGTATGCTTCGACTTGTAGGCTTTATAACATGATCTTAAACTACATGTTTTGATGATTTCTTGGAATGAACATGTTGTACATGGTCTTATCTTTCTAGAATGAGTAAAATCGTGCAATTTGGACGTCATTTGATATGTTTTTGGAATTTTCTTTGATTAAAGGTCATATCAGATTTTCGAATTAATATTTTGGGTCAACTTTAAACGACCATAACTTGAGTTTTACAAAGAGTTAGATTATGAAAATTGGACAGTAGGTCAACATTGGCCAAACTTGGCTTTTCCATGTGGATTCATCCCGTTTGGATGAATACACAATTTTTGGGAATTTTTCTACTAAACTGATCTGTTGTGGAAATTTTCTGGACATAGTTGTGTTGTACGAATTTTAATAATTTTTGTGTTTGGTTTTAAGACAAAACAAAAATACGGATTTGCAACCGATTCCCCATGAATACTCAGTAAAAATTTGGGATTTTAATTCATTCGTTATGTGGGTTAAATGACTCGTTTTTCACAGCGCACAATCTGTCCTAAAAACGCAGATTGTGTGCGAGGTCTTTATGTGACTATTTGGAGTTGTATGTGGTATGTAATTGACATGTACTTGTGTGGTAACTTGTATGAGATGTATTTGATGTGTTAAACTCATAATAAACACCATGATCACCAACGGGATACGTAGGACATACTTGTGCATGTAGAGTCACTAGGTGTCACTACACGGTTTTGAACTTTTAAGAGTATCGAATAAACGTACTATGTGGTATATTGGTTATGCACGTGTACTCACATAGTGACACATATAATAGGGAGTCGGTAGCGAGTCTCTATTACGTTGGAGTTTGGATATTTTTGCTTGCGACCTAAGGTGAGTTTCACTACTCTTTTCTCAAAAGCATGCGTCTCGGGTTGAGACAACGTACTTAACTTTTTCTAGTCCGGGTTGGGACTACTACTTTCTAGTCCGGTTTAGGACTACTTACACATCCCGGGTTGGGATGCTATGGATCCTTGTGTGGGTCGGTTTTTTGCTAGTTCGCAAACTGTGTCCTTGATGAACTAAACCAACTCTATCATCTATAAGTCCTTCACATACCGAATGAGTTGCCGGGTTATGGCAAGCGGGTTATTAGTTGATAGCGCTATTAGGTCTGACAAACCTCACACCGGCTCGGGGAGTGCGGGAGTGAACTATAACTTAACAGATTTTATCATTGTTGATAGGCAATGATGTAAGGCATGCGGCTCACATTTGTGGCTACACGTACATCAGCAGGTCGGTATATCGGTGTTAGTTATCATGAATGGGTTAGCTACCCTTGACATGCGATGAACTAGTGTTTACACGGTTCTTGGAACCAACTCAATTACTTGTTTACGTGGTTTTGGAAACCAGCGCAGTTACATACTCATTTACTTTACTTAGTGAACTCACCAACATTGTTTGTTGACCCACGATTTACATGCTTTTGCAGGTAGTTAGCTTCCGGTGCCAGGATAAGAAAGCACTGCACACTTCACTGCATTTGGGGTCTTGGGCATACACCTAAATTACATATTATGCTTTTACATTTTCTTTCATATGGTTTTAATTTGGGCGCGTTGTTTTGCGCATGGTTTTTAAAAGGTTTAAATTTGGTTTACGCTTCCGCAGCTTAACTAAACTTGGTTTTTTTGAAAACGAACTAAATGGTTTGGGCATTTAGAGTTCATTCATATGACTTATGGCTATGGGATCCTGGTATGTCATGCGCCTCGCGGTATAAACCCCGCAGTGCAAATTTTAGGGTGTGACAGATTGGTATCAGAGCCATTGGTTATAGTGAACTAGGACTGCATGTTGAGTCTAGTCTATAACCATCATAGCATAAGCATTAGTACACTCACAGCTTAAGTGCACAATTAGCTTTTGGCTACATATATCTACAACGCACGATTTCAGGAGATATGTTATCTTCTAGTTCTAAACCTGATTCTGAACACGTCACTGGTGGGGACCCAGGGTTACACCAGGTGGCGCATTACCGGGATTAGTATCGTAACAAACCTCAAGGATGAGGAAACAACAATAGTACATGGGAGAGAGCCTTTGTGAGCGTTGTGGCGCATGTACACATGAAGCTGCACGATGCGCATGACGTGGTACCATTATACCGAATCGTATTCGAAGAAGGTCAAATACTGAGAATTATCCTTTTCAAGGAGACAATTAGTTTCTGTTCCTTGTTATTTGATCCTTCATACTCTCATTTGAAACTCAGACGGGACTGGGTTACTCATATAGAATTTTATTCTTACTCTAGTACCTTTACGCTCAGTACGAGCGAGCGATTGTACGACATGCATATCCCTACTCATCGTGAGTTATAGTAAATTCACGGGAACACATCATGTCAGAACTTATTACTCACACTCTTGAGGAGTGGTGCAAAGCCGACAACGTAGTGCAATATCTCAAGGGAGACGACATCTACTAATGACTTACGATCACGATAGGAGGAACGAGTGGTACAGCCGATCACTGAACTGGCTTACATGGAACTAGGGAAAGAGACTGTACGTGATAAGATCCATATAGCACTGGCACCGCAAAAGAGAAAGAAGAAGTGATTGAAGGGGAACCTGAGTAAGATGGGCACATGGAAAGTGAGGATGGAGGTTCCACTATCTCAACAAAGCGCGGCGACGATTTACTCCTACCTTTCCTTGCTAGTATTTCTTTTACTTTTCTTTTGTGAACTTAGAAAAGAGTGGATTTTACGAGCAACAACAGGGTGGTTGAGGCCCTCACATCTTTCCGAGCTAGTAAAGATCTATTCTGCTAAAACATTCTGTTCTATTGACTTCAACAATTGAACTTCCCTATTCCTTAGACGCATATGCCGCAACAACAACTCGCTAGCGTATTTCCAACACTTTTGGGTAGTAAACCTCAATAACTCCAATAGGACGGAAGGAGATTGCTCGATTACTTCGATAGTATAAGTCTTTGCTCTGTGCATTTGCCCCAGGCAGGATGGGGTAATGTATGCCACATGCACACTCGATGAGTTACAGATACTTGGGTGGAGAATGTAACCCCCGTGACGAAATTTAGAAACCTGTTATCTAAAGACGGCTGGGTCGGAGATCGACGCCTACACTACCAAGCTACAGGAGTTAGCTACTACATGCTCAAACATATTTAACCTACATTACAAACGGATCGAGCTTCATACCAAAGGGGTTGGCCCCACAGGTTCGTAGCATGGCTACTACGGCTCACCTATCCAGAATATAACAAACCTTTCACCTGGCTCACAAACTCACCGACGAGGCTATTGAGCATGGTACTTTTCCGAAGCAGGGTGCTTCATCTTCTACTTTTGGTGATAGCAAGAGAACGTGAGATAGTATAAGGTATAAGTCCTTCAACAACGATAACCACAACAGTAATAACAACGATGGGATTCGTGGAGGAGCATTTGTGATGGGCTCTGGGGAGGCTAGGACTGATAACAACGGCGTGACGGATACGTGTTCCTTAAACGACACTCTTGTTTCTATTTTATATGATACTGGTGCAGATTATAGTTTTGTGTCATCAAAACTTAGCAAACAACTAGGGATAGTCCCTACACATCTTGATACCCCGTACTCTATAGAGTTAGCTGATGGTAAGCCTGTTGAGGTAACCCACATCCATCGTGACTGTAAGCTCGAACTAGATGGACAATTGTTTGCCATCGACCTCTTACCTATCACCCTAGGAAGCTTTGATCTCGTGGTTGGCATGGACTGGTTGTCCAAGCAACACGCTGAAATTCTCTGTCAGAAGAAGATTGTTCGTATCCCTCTCCCTAGTGGAGAACTCTTATCTGTCTAGGGTGATCATGGCGGTGCCATGGTGGGCATCATCTCTTTCCTGAAAGCCTAGAAGTGTATTCGGAAGGGCTACCCAGCCATATTGGCTAACATTTCTGATACTCGAGCTGAAGTTGAAACAAAAATTGAGGACATCCCTGTAGTTCAGGATTTTCCAAATGTCTTCCCAGAGGAATTACCCGGACTTCCACCTGTTCGACATGTGGAATTTCAAATTGACCTTGCACCAGGAGCCGCCCCAGTTGCGCGTGCACCATATCGCCTAGCACCAGGGGAACTTCAAGAACTGTCTACCCAACTCCAAGAGCTATTGGACAGGGGTTTCATTAGACCTAGTTCTTCACCTTGGGGAGCTCCAGTCTTATTTGTTAAGAAGAAGGATGGGAGTTTCCGTATGTGTATCGATTACCGGGAATTGAATAAGGTGACAATTAAGAACCGCTACCCTTTGCCTCGTATTGATGATTTATCTGACCGGCTTCAAGGGTCGAGTTCCTATTCCAAGATGGACATGAGGTCAGGGTATCACCAGCTGAGAGTCCGAGAGGAGGATGTTGCAAAGACAGCCTTTCGAACTCGGTATGGACATTATGAGATTTTGGTAATGCCATTTGGGCTAACCAATGCACTGGCTGTGTTCATGGATCTTATGAACCGTGTGTGCAAGACTCATTTGGACAAATTCATCATAGTATTCATAGATGACATCTTAATCTATTCCAAGAGCACGGAAGAGCATGAGCAACACCTGCAGCTGATCTTGGAACTCTTGAGAAATGAACAGTTGTATGCGAAGTTCTCTGAATGTGACTTCTGGATTCGCGAGGTCCAATTCTTAAGGCATGTGGTTAACGAGGCAGGAATACATGTCGATCCCGCCAAGATTGACACGATTAAAAAGTGGGAGGCCCCTAAGACTCCTACAGAGGTGCGACAATTCCTTGGTCTTGCGGGATATTATCGCAGATTCGTTGAGGGAGTCTCTAAGATCGCTCAACCCCTCACTACTTTGACGCATAAGGGTATTACTTACAAGTGGGGAGATGCCCAAGAATCTGCTTTTGAATTATTAAAGGAAAAACTTTGCAGTGTACCTATACTATCACTACCTAAGGGTACAGAGGACTTTGTGGTGTACTGTGATGCATCTATCCAAGGGATTAGGGTGTGTACTGATGCAACGCGAGAAGGTGATCGCGTATGCTTCACGACAACTGAAGGTTCATGAGAAGAATTACACCACCCATGACTTGGAACTAGGAGTGGTGGTTTTCGCTCTCAAGATTTGGAGGCACTATCTCTATGGGACAAAGTGTGCGATCTTCACTGATCACAAGAGCCTCCAGCACATATTTGATCAGAAGGAGTTGAACATGCGACAACGTCGATGGGTCGAACTCCTGAATGATTATGACTGTGCCATCAAGTACCATCCAGGATTCCAGGGAAGGCTAATGTAGTAGCAGATGCCTTGAGCCGGAAGGAAACAAAACCTAAACGAGTGCGAGCCTTACAACTTACCATACATTCAAATCTGCCTGATAAAATACGTGAAGCCCAGGGCGAGGCTTTGAAAAAGGAAAAAAAATCAGGCATGAGACATTGCATGGTGCTGATAAGCACCTGGAACTAAGGACAGATGGTCTTCAGTACTTCATGAATCGAGTTTGGATTTCACATTTTGGGGATCTCAGACAAATCGTGCCGACGAAGCTTACACCTCTCGTTATTCGGTACATCCTGGCTCAGATAAAATGTACCAAGATCTCAAAACTCTTTACTGGTGGCCAAACATGAAAGCTGAGATACCCACTTATGTTAGTAAGTGCTTGACTTGTGCGAAGGTTAAGATCGAATATCAGAAACCTTCGGGCATACTTCAGCAATCGGAAATTCCCATGTGGAAATGGGACGGTATATCCATGGACTTTATCACCAAACTTCTTAAAACACCTAGCGGGCACGATATGATTTGTGTCATTGTTGACCGTTTGACCAAATCAGCACATTTCTTGACAATCAGAGAGATGGACAAGTTGGAACTTCTAGCTGCTCTATATATTAAGGAAGTTGTCTCTAGGTATGGGGTGCCTACATCCATCATATCTGATCGTAATAAGCGATTTACTTCTCTTTTTTGGACTACTCTCCAAGATGCTTTGGGGACTCGCTTAGATATGAGCACAACCTATCACCCACAGACGGATGGACAAAGTGAACGTACCATCCAAACATTGGAAGATCTGCTACGAGCGTGCGTGGTGGACTTTGGCAACAGTTGGGATAAGCACTTGCCTTTAATCGAATTCTTGTATAACAACAATTACCACACTTCTATTCAGTGTGCGCCTTTTGAGGCACTATATGGACGCAAGTGTAGGTCTCCCATCTGCTGGACTGAAGTTGGGGATAGCCAGCTGACAGGTCCCGAACTCATGCACGAAACTTCTGAGAACATAGTGCAAATCAGAAACCGGATGGCTGTTGCTCGTGATCGACACAAAAGTTACGCTGATAAGCGTAGGAAACCTTTTGAGTTCTAGATCGGGGACAAGGTACTAATAAAGGTGTCACCTTGGAAGGGTGTGATACGCTTGGGGAAACGGAGAAAATTGAACCCACGATATGTCGGACCATTCGAGATTGTCGAAAGGATTGGTCCTGTAACTTACAGGTTAAACCTGCTTAACAAACTCAGTGGGGTACACGATGTATCCCACGTATCGTATCGAATCTAAAGAAATGCCCGTTGGATACAATACCGGTGGTGCCACTAGAGGAGATCCAGGTGGACGATCAACTACGGTTCATGGAAGAACCAGTGGAGATTCTTGAGCGGGGCATCAAGAAACTCACACAGAGCACTATACCCATTGTTAAGGTACGATGGAATTCCCGTCTAGGACTGGAATACACGTGGGAACGCGTGGGTCAAATGCCACTTAAATACCCACATCTCTTTACTGAACCTGGAACTATGCATAAATCAAACACTAAACGTAAAGCAGCTCTCTCAAAGAGAATTTCGGGGCGAAATTCCTTTCAACTTGGGGATGATGTGACATCCGGGAACCAAGCACATACTTTTCTAGCTGGCTTTACTGTTTACTTACTGAATTTCAGGACAAAATTCTTTTCAACTTGGGGATGATGTGATACCCCGAAATTTCAGGTTAACACTTTAACTAAACTTTAGATAACTTATACATATATTTATAGCATTTTACTTGACTAGAGTTAGTTAAGTGAGTCACACGATACACGGTTGTAGGTGAACAGCTGCATACACGAGTCTTGAACCTTGAACGTTGGTGAAACAATGAAACAATTAATTGTATAATAATTCGTTTAATATTATTTGCAATTATGTGCTTATGTGAACTGATTTGTGAGCTTATGTGACGTTACATGTTATTACGCGAAAACACAATACCGAGCTCGTAACCGACACTTGACAGACTAAGGGTCATATATAAGTTATAAAATATTGGGTTAAATATTTTATAGACTTATAATATTTTATATATCAACTATTACGTGAAATTATTTAGAATTAAACGAAACTAATGTTGTACGCGAGTATACGCGGTTGAGTCTGTAACTCACACTGCTGGACCGGGGCTCGTAAACACTTTTTAAAATACTTGGGCTGAATATCTTATGTTCTATTAATTAGTATTAATATTTACTTGATCTAAAAATAAAAATAAAAATAAAAATAAAAGATATATATATATGTGTGTGGTGTTCTAGACTTGGCTCGATGACCAAGTCAACACAAAATGAAAAGTGAATAGAGCCATTAATGCTCCATAATTGCCAGCCAAGAAACATGCGGTGAAACCAAAAAACTAAAATAAAAATCAAAGCGCGTGGACAGGAAGCAGGAGCAGCCCATTTGTGCCGTTGTGTCTCGGCCCAACGTGTTTTTTTTTTGGCCCATTTCGCTGGAGGAAATTTTATAAACGTTTTTAGCCATTGTTTTTTTTATAAAATCTTAACCCTAATTCGCCTCTACAGCCTCTAATACGAAAACTCAACCCTTACCCTTTGCCATTAACATAATCTAAAGATCCTAGGAGCTTGAGAAGCTTTAGGATCTAGAAGATTAAAGGCTTAAGGTATACAAAAACTCTACATGTGTTTTAATCTTTTTTCTATGTTTTAATTATGATTTTAAACCTCAAACCTTGTTTGTCCAGATCTTATAGGGGTCTATAATGATCAAAACATAAGTTTTATAAAAGATTAACATGTTAAACCTTAAGTTTTGTGATTATTATGTGGTGTGTTACATGTTAATGCATGGTTTTGATTTATAAACATGTAGGGTCTATAGAGAATTATAATTGTGATGAAACTTGCATGATTGGGACTGATATGTTTTATATCATGATGTGCTACATGTTTATGATAATATTTAGGCCATATTATGATCATAGGAGTTGATAATGTTGAGGTTTTAACAAAACTAAAAACGGACAGATTGTATGCTTCGACTTGCAGGCTTTATAACATGATCTTAAACTACATGTTTTGATGATTTCTTGGAATGAACATGTTGTACATGGTCTTATCTTTCTAGAATGAGTAAAATCGTGCAATTTGGACGTCATTTGATATATTTTTGGAATTTTCTTTGATTAAAGGTCATATCAGATTTTCGGATTAATATTTTGGGTCAACTTTAAACGACCATAACTTGAGTTTTACAAAGAGTTAGATTATGAAAATTGGACAGTAGGTCGACATTTGCCAAACTTGGCTTTTCCAAGTGGATTCATCCCGTTTGGATGAATACACAATTTTTGGGAATTTTTCTACTAAACTGATCTGTTGTGGAAATTTTCTGGACATAGTTGTGTTGTACGAATTTTAATAATTTTTGTGTTTGGTTTTAAGACAAAACAAAATTACGGATTTGCAACCGATTCCCCATGAATACTCAGTAAAAATTTGGGATTTTAATTCATTCGTTATGTGGGTTAAATGACTCGTTTTTCACAGCGCACAATCTGTCCTAAAAACGCAGATTGTGTGCGAGGTCTTTATGTGACTATTTGGAGTTGTATGTGGTATGTAATTGACATGTACTTGTGTGGTAACTTGTATGAGATGTATTTGATGTGTTAAACGCATAATAAACACCATGATCACCAACGGGATACGTAGGACATACTTGTGCATGTAGAGTCACTAGGTGTCACTACACGGTTTTGAACTTTTAAGAGTATCGAATAAACGTACTATGTGGTATATTGGTTATGCACGTGTACTCACATAGTGACACATATAATAGGGTGTCGGTAGCGAGTCTCTATTACGTTGGAGTTTGGATATTTTTGCTTGCGACCTAAGGTGAGTTTCACTACTCTTTTCTCAAAAGCATGCGTCTCGGGTTGAGACAACGTACTTAACTTTTTCTAGTCCGGATTGGGACTACTACTTTCTAGTCCGGTTTAGGACTACTTACACATCCCGGGTTGGGATGCTATGGATCCTTGTGTGGGTCGGTTTTTGCTAGTTCGCAAACTGTGTCCTTGATGAACTAAACCAACTCTATCATCTGTAAGTCCTTCACATACCGAATGAGTTGCCGGGTTATGGCAAGCGGGTTATTAGTTGATAGCGCTATTAGGTCTGACAAACCTCACACCGGCTCGGGGAGTGCGGGAGTGAACTATAACTTAACAGATTTTATCATTGTTGATAGGAAATGATTTAAGGCATGCGGCTCACATTTGTGGCTACACGTACATCAGCAGTTCGGTATATCGGTGTTAGTTATCATGAATGGGTTAGCTACCCTTGACATGCGATGAACTAGTGTTTACACGGTTCTTGGAACCAACTCAATTACTTGTTTACGTGGTTTTGGAAACCAGCGCAGTTACATACTCATTTACTTTACTTAGTGAACTCACCAACATTGTTTGTTGACCCACGATTTACATGCTTTTGCAGGTAGTTAGCTTCCGGTGCCAGGATTAGAAAGCACTGCACACTTCACTGCATTTGGGGTCTTGGGCATACACCTAAATTACATATTATGCTTTTACATTTTCTTTCATATGGTTTTAATTTGGGCGCGTTGTTTTGCGCATGGTTTTTAAAAGGTTTAAATTTGGTTTACGCTTTCGCAGCTTAACTAAACTTGGTTTTTTTGAAAACGAACTAAATTGTTTAGGCATTTAGAGTTCGTTCATATGACTTATGGCTATGGGATCCTGGTATGTCATGCGCCTCGCGGTATAAACCCCGCAGTGCAAATTTTAGGGTGTGACATGTTAGTTTAGATCTGCCAAGCTGTAATGACCAGCTTTATTAGTTACGAGTGCCAAGCTGTAATGGCCAGCTAGATGTAGGATGTCCGGGTCGTGTCTCATATAATAAATATCAATAATGAACCCCGGGTTTAGGACTATCTAATATATACCGAATTCTATATTTATAAATGTATATATGATATATATCCTAACTATTAAAATCTAACAAGTCCCACGCGTAAAACGTATCAATATATATATGACATATAATTGTAATAAGAAGATTAGCTAGAGATTATACGCAAACCTGTGACCTGTGAGTATCGTGAACTCCCCACTTTTACTGTTTTTATTAATGTTTTCGGGGGAATACATGTCATTTATTAGAAAATATAGAAATGCTTTACATAATAAAAAGATTATCAATAGAAGAAATATAATAGAAAAGGGGATAATAGAAACGACGAGAACAGTACTGGCCGGTATCCGCCATTTTCTATCTTGTCCAAGTATAGGACAAGAACCAGTCTTACCCAAGTAGAGGGTAGGAATGTCCAAGCAGAGGACCAAAACCATTCTTGTCCACGTAGAGGACAGGAACTGGTATTTTACCACAAACAGAGTGGTACCATCGATATGAATGGCACGTAATATAATCGATATGATAGAATTGAGATATAATAGAATTGATATATAATAGACTTGGTATAATAGAATATATTTTCCCCTTCAGAATTATAACTGTAAAGCATGTTTATAAAAGAATGTTTATAAAAAATAATGTTATAAAAGAATTATCAATAAATGAACTGGCCATTCGCTTTAAAAAGTACACGACCTCACCAACTTTATGTTGACAAAAACTATTTTTGGCGTGTGTTCAGGTAACCCAACAGATATGATGACGTGGATCCTGGAAGAGTAAAGACTGTTATGATCCGATTCCGCTGCATAGCTCTGAAACCCGACCCGGCACCGACGCCAGGGTCGTTACAGGTATCTTGACCTACCGAAATCGGTTATTGAGATTTCTCTTAAATCATCTATATTAATCCTACTGACTATTTCATTGATGATTGACTGCATTATTTATCGCTAACCCTTCTTTGACTTAAGATTCTTATGATAATGCGTCACTTATTCTTTCTCAAAATCATGATTATCATTCGGGATTCGAATACTTATTGAGTTAAGTATTTCTATATACATTTTTTTTCTTAACACTTTAGGAAGTCGTAGACACTCACGATAAAATATTCTATAATTTCTTCTCATAAAATATTCTTTGTAAAATTCTAGTCGTTCTTTTTACGACTTATATTCTTATTTCTTATATATATATTCTTATAATTATTTCTTCGGGCATATCGGATGCCTTTTTATAATATTTGGCACTTTTAGTGCCTTCTCGTGATACGTGACATTTCTAATGTCTTTTCTTTATTCAGACATATCGGATGTCTTTTCAAATTATAATTCTTTTTATTTGTCGATTTATATTCTTCTATTTATCAATTTATATTCCTTTATGTCCAAGCAAATACTGATAATATCTATAGCAGACACTATAAATCTATCATTTTTATAATATACCTTGCTTGGAATAATTCTTTCTTATTTATATATTCGATCAAAGTCTATACTTTCAGTGTCCGAAAACACTTTATGATAAACTTATATATAGGCAATGTATCCTATCTTTTTAATCCAACTTATTATAAGCGGGGCTTATTTCATCGGGATATTCGAGTAGATAGTTCTTGCCAGAATAGTGATTTCTTAAATTATCTCTCACGAACCTTTAATTCGGGACAGGAAATTCGTCATTCCTTGGCCGGAGAGTTTCACTGGAAAAATGAGCATAATTCTATTCATTTTTCGTTTTCACTTCGATTATACCTTGCGAATCTCTACATGATTCCACTTGGTATTAATCGTATTTCGATATATTTGTTATAATTCATTTTCTTTTGATAATTCATTGGATTCCACCATTTTCGGTTTTTGAATCCATATGGATTTCTATCTGTTATATTTTCTAGAATTAACAAATCTTCCATCACTTCATGAATTTCAACTTGGTAACACTTTACCGTTTTACCATAAACTTAAGCGAGTTCTTATACAGAAGTGACTGCGAAGATTCTTTCATAGCATCATATATCCTCACAAGAATCATGTGTCTTAGTGGTAAATGTCCGGATATACCTTCCATAAGGGTCCGGATATCTTTTACCACAGGGGTTGCACATAGGACACGCATTATCTTTGTTTTTACATTTTGGTTGGCAATCAAAAATCAATCGACTGATTTCCGTGATTCATAGAATTTTAACCAATCAATGGTTTTTATTCTGCAAATATATTCTTAGTCGTATTTTACGAAGAAATTTCAACTAGATTGCCAATGATATGGTCGTATTCTCCAGATACGATACGCTGAGAGTTCAAATTTCTTATTATTATTCTACTTATTATTATTTCTTTTAATATGCTCATGACACAGACAAACTGTGATCTTGATAAATTCCTACTCGAATGTTCCTGTGCCTGTGACATTCATAATTATGTCGCGATCATAATTACTATTTCACCTCACCTAACATTCCAGTATTTTTTTATTTTAATCACAATTGGTATGTGTCCTTCACACATTATTCTGATATTCTGTTCTTTATTTTCTCTTAGATTCAAAATTATATATTCTGGAAGGAAACATGTTGATCTGAGTCTAACGAAATAGACTGTCAATCGTTCAAGAATTTGTTCGTGTCAAAAGATATTCAATATAACAATCCAATCTTTTAAATATCCCTGACTTGTTCAAGTCATAGGATTAAGACGGTACTTATATTGTTACATAATCGAGCGAGTACGAATTCGGCTTCTTCAGATAGATTCCAAATATTCTTGTTACAATATTTCGGGATAATAATATTTCCGTTCAAAATATCATTAAATTCTGTGAAGAATCGAGGATGACATATAACCGAGATTTCGATATATGCACAAAGATAGATTTATATTATAAAACGGAGTATAATATTCATCATTTTTATTGGATTAAATATTGAGGTCAAAATTTTAATGTTAAACGAATAATTTCGGATAAAACCTGAGATAAATTCTGGGGTTTTTCAAAGAATATCAATACTTGATTTAATAAAAAGAAAATTATAGTATTGACGGATTTTCTCAATCTTATAAATTTAAATAAATCATTTTATTTGAAATTTAAAGCGTAGGGATATATATATTTTTATTCAAAATTGAAATACTGGTTTAGTATAAAATAGAAATGTCTGGGAATAAATTCAATAAACTAAAGAATTACACCGAAAAAGATTTAAAACGACTTGAGTTATCGAGGAATCTATCCCATTTCTGGTTAGATGATCGAGGAAAATTCTTTAGAAACATAATATTAGTATGTCTCTAGCATATCTGATTTCAACGAAATTTTTGGAATTTACGGAATAAAGTAATATTTCAGGAAACTTGATCATAGAAATGTTCAAGTTGGAGCATAATATTTGTATTCTATTTATAAATATTTAGAATAACCGTAAGGTTAACGATCTGAATAATTATTGAGACTGGAATAATTCGATAATTTATACGGAATTTCTGGAATATACAACGAATGATTATAACTCAACGAGATTTCTAGAGAGTGAAATACGATTTCTAAACTCTCGAATAAACTGATCAGATTATCGAGGAATAACTTTTGTAATTTTTTAATATCTATTTATATATATATATACTTCTATAAATTCTGTCATTTCTTATTTATATCGGAATTTATTTTCTGATTTCTTTTAATATCGTGATTTCTGTTCTGTATTCTTTCTTATTTCTTATGGCCTTATTATCCTGTAAGATTTCCCAGAAATTAAATGTGCATATAAATTCACAATTGTGTACAGAATTGTCAATTTATCCCACATAATCATTCTAGTAATATCCTGTAGTGGATTCGTTCTGATTTCTAATATACTGTTATGGTTCTCACCAACTTTATACTGGTTAGGCATTTAGGTACCCAAAAATTTAATCGTCTAATATTCTCTATAATATTTCTGATATAATAAATATTTTTCTAAGCAAAATTTCTTTTAGAAACTTTTCTGGTAGATCCTGGATTAGTAAAGATTTCAAGACTGTCATTAAGCGCCGCTCTGATACCACCTGTAACGACCCTGCCGTCGGTGTCGGGTCGGGTTTCAGAGCTACGCAGCGGAATTGGATCATAACAGTCTTTACTCTTCCAGGATCCACGTCATCATATCTGTTGGGTTACCTAAACACATGCCAAAAATAGTTTTTGTCAACATAAAGTTGGTGAGGTCGTGTATTTTATAAAGCGAATGGCCAGTTCGTTTATTGATAATTCGTTTATAACATTATTTTTATAAACATTCTTTTATAAACATGCTTTACAGTTATAATTCTGAAGGGGAAAATATATTCTATTATACCAATTCTATTATATATCAATTCTATTATATCTCAATTCTATCATATCGATTATATTACGTGTCATTCCTATCGATGGAACCACTCTGTTTGTGGTAAAATACCAGTTCCTGTCCTCTACGTGGACAAAAATGGTTTTGGTCCTCTGCTTGGACATTCCTACCCTCTACTTGGGTAACACTGGTTCTTGTCCTCTACTTGGACAAGAAAGGAAATGGCGGATACCGGCCAGTACTGTCCTCGTCGTTTCTATTATCTCCTTTTCTATTATATTTCTTCTATTGATAATCTTTTTATTATGTAAAGCATTTCTATATTTTCTAATAAATGACATGTATTCCCCTTAAAACATTAATAAAAACAGTAAAAGTGGGGAGTTCACGATACTCACAGGTTTGCGTATAATCTCTAGCTAATCTTCTTATTACAATTATATGTCATATATATATTGATACGTTTTACGCGTGGGACTTGTTAGATTGTAATACTTAGGATATATATCATATATACATTTATACATATAGAATTCGGTATATATTAGATAGTCCTAAACCCGGGGTTCATTATTGATATTTATTATATGAGACACGACCCGGACATCCTACATCTAGCTGGCCATTATAGCTTGGCACTCGTAACTAATAAAGCTGGCCATTACAGCTTGGCAGATCTAAACTAACAAAAGGATAGAAAATATTATTATTAACCCGAGTCTAGAATATCGTTTTATATATCGAATTGTATATATATAAACATATATATTTTATATATGTTTATTATCGTTATATTATTATTATCATGTCCGTACGTTATCCGTATTATATATATATATTCGTATAATTCTAATAATATTCCTCGTCTAGCTATTGGACCGGGTTCTATTCCGGGTGTTGACCGAGTCACTGAATAGACTCGGTATCGGGTTCAAACTCTCCGACTTGATTAATGGTACCTCGCAATCAAATATAACCAACAATTAACACAATAATAGTAGATTATAAGATTGTCACCAATTAATCCAATAGAACTATATGTACAATAATTATAACCGGACACTCACCAGGTTATTATCGGAACATAATCGGAGGTTAATCCGGTCCTTTGGTTATGGATTGTATTTCCACCTTATGACTCCAATATCCTGATTACCAAGAATATAATCAGAAATCGGTCAATACCAATAATTAAAGAATAACCACCAATAACCAAACTACAATCGGTTTAATGAGAAATCCAATCGGTGACAATATATCACTCGAATACTTGATCGGAGACACCATAACCTGTCATAAGGATGGTTCACGAGCAAAACAGAAGAATAGTTGCTGGTTGTTTATCAAAACGGGAGAGTGACTCGGTTGTTTATAAGGGTTTACGACAGTCACCGATTCCGGTGACTGTTCCGGTGACTCTCTTCGTCGCAATCAAAACAGAAACAGAAGAGAAGGGTTATGGTAATGGTTTGGACTCGGTAACAGGAGGAACAAGGTTTACAGGTTGGGTTTAATCGGTGGTTTTAGAGACTCATTACAGAAGCAGAGGAGGATACACGACAATCACCACAACCGGTGACTGTCCATTTCCGTTTAACAGGAACATAAGCAAGGAACAAGGTGGTTCGATGATGGTGATTAACCGGTGATGGTGGCTGATTGTTAACAGAGAACCGAAGGGTGTTGGTTCGATAGGTGATAACAGAAACAGAAGGATTGACTCACCGGAGGAGCAGGAGGATGACGGCGGCGGCGGTCCGGCAGAGGTGACCGGCAGCAGCGGAGGCGGCAACGGCCGCCATGGCTGTCCGGTGAGAGCTCTGATCGGCTGCTGCTTCTTAAACACACAAGTGTGTGTGTTTCGTATGATGCAGAGAGAGAGAGATAAGAGGTTGGAGGGATTTTATACTCCATTCAAAAATAGAGGGTGTTTAGACACAAGTATTACAGCAGGATAATAGGGATGTTTGGCTGCAGGACTAAAATTGATGCAACGGAATGTTTGGTTACGAGTTTAATAGCAGATAAGGAGCGTTTGGTGCTGAATTTATTAGAAGCTTAAAGACGTTCGGCTACGAGATTCGAACTTGAATATTATACTTTAAATATTCGGGTGGTCGGGTACGACTCGACCCGTTTACGAGACCCGTAACACCTAGGGGTGTTACACGTATCCCCTTGTCGAATGGTGAAATCCTCTCAATTCGAGAAGATCATTGTGGATCTACTCTTCGCATTATATCTTGCATCAAGGTGCGTAAATTTTTAAGCAAAGGTTGTGTCACGTTCCTAATACACGTTGTTGATTAGAAATCTAAAGATCGGAAACTAGAGGACATTCCGATAGTGTGAGACTATCCCAAAGTTTTTCCAGAAGACTTGACAGGGCTACCACCGCCATGACAAGAAGAGTTTCGCATTGACCTAGTCCCAAGAGCTACCCAGTAGTTCGTACTCCGTATCGTTTGGCACCATCCGAGATGCAAGATTTGTCTAGCCAGCTTCAGGAATTGTTAGACAAAGGTTTCATTCGCCCGAGTTTTTTTCTCCGTGGGGAGCGCCGGTTTTGTTTGTGAAGAAGAAGGACGGTAGCTTTTGCATGTGCATCGATTATTGGGAATTAAACAAGCTGACCATTAAGAACAAGTACCCACTGCCAAGGATCGATGATCTGTTTGACCAGTTGCAGGGTTCCAGTTATTATCCGAAGATCAATCTGCATTCGGGGTACCATCAGTTACGGATCCAAGAGGACGACATACCGAAGACTGCCTTCCGAATTCGGTATGGGCCCTATGAGTTTTTGGTTATGCCATTCAGTGTGACGAATGCACCTGTCGTTTTTATGGATCTTATGAATCGCATCTGCAAACCCTACTTGGACAAATTCTGATCATTTTCATTGATGACATCTTGATCTACTCGTGAACTGAGGACGAGCACGAACATCATCTTAGATTATATTGGAGTTGCTCAAAACCAAGATATTGTATGCCAAGTTCTCTAAATGCGAGTTTTGGATTCTAGAAGTTCATTTTCTTGTCCACGTTTTGAACGAGAAGGGTATTCAGGTCGACCCTACCAAAATGGAAGCAATCAGAGATTGGGATGTGCCCAAAACCCCAACCGAGGTGCGACAATTTTTGGGTTTAGCTGGTTGTTAACGTCGGTTCATCGAGAATTCCTCTAAGATTTCCCAACCACTTACAGTCCTGATGCAGAAAGCCAAAAAGTTTGATTGGGGAGTCAAGAAAGAAGAAGCGTTACAAGCTTTGAAGAGAAGGTTATGTAGTGCTTCGATTCTTTAAAATGGGAGAATCTAAATGATGAGCGCTTATTCAAGATGGTTGATCTTTTGGAACAAAGATCTGACAGCACGGTCTGTTTTGCTAATCGGATTTGGGTACCAAGTTTTGACGAACTACGCGATTAAATTCTTGAGGAGGCCCACAAGTGTATGTACTTAGTTAACCTTGGAGTCGAGCATATGTAAAAGGATGTGAAGGAATTCTATTGGCGGCCCAACCTCAAGGGTGTAATTGCAACATACGTCAGTCGATGCCTTACTTGTTCGAAGGTCAAAGCTGTGTGTCAGAAACCATCTCTACGGATTTCATTATCAAGCTTCCCAAGACATCCAGGTCTGTACATTTCTTGCCGATCAAGTAAACCGACAAATTGGAAAAACTTTCCAAGTTGTATATCAAGGAGATTGTGACTAGGCATGGTCTGCCTGTCTCAATCATTTCCGACCGAGACAAATCGATTCACTTCTTGGATCTGGAAAACCCTTTAAGAGTCACTAGGGGCTCGTTTGGACATTGGCCAAGCTGGTGCCACCCCTCTCTAGAACTAGCACTAGCACACCATCTTGTTAGCAGGATCAAAGGATGCTTGTTGTGGGTTATGATATGTTGTGGCATGTCCCGACCTGATTCTGTAACATTCAGCCCCTCTCACCACCAATATTGTTTGCTTTGCCCAGATGGATTGCCCATCCAGAGCTCACAGATTTGTTTTTGGTTGCCCAAGTGAAAAATTCCCAGGAGGTCACCCATCCTGATACTGCTCCCACCTGAGCACCCTTAACTGTGGAGTTCTCATCTCATCCACTAACATTAAGCCCCAAAATGCGTTGGTGATTTAAGAGGCGTTGGATTACATATGAACCAAGGGTCTCTCCTGGCCACGGCTGATGTGGGATTTTCTTGGGGTGTCACATTCACCCCCTGTTAGAGTCTCATCGTCCCTGATGAGGTTGTACCCACCATCCCGAACGGCACAGGAGTGGCTCTGATACCATCTGTAACATCCAACCCCTCTCACCACCAATATTCTCCACTTTGCTCCGATGGATTGCCCATCCATAGCTCACGGATTTGTTTTTGGTTCCCCAAGTGAAAACTTCGTAGGAGGTCACCCATCCTGATACTGCTCCCACCTAAGCACGCTTAACTGTGGACTTCTCCTCTTATCCACTAACATTGAGCCCCAAAACGCTTTGGTGATTTAAGAGGCATTGGATTACATATGAACCAAGGATCTCTCCTGGCCACGGTCGATGTGGGATTTTCCTGAGGTGTCACAGAGGACATGCTCCATGCTTGCGTAATCGATTTCAGTGGAATTTGGGATTCTCATTTACCCTTGGTTGAATTCTCATACAACAACTACCACACCAGTATCAAGGCTACCCCGTTTGAAGCCTTATAAGGACATAAGTGTAGATCTGCTTTGTGTTGGGCGAAAGTTGGAGACAAATATTTGATTGGGCCCGAGCTAATTCAAGAAACAACAAATAAGATCTTTCAGATCCGTGATCATTTGAATGCTTCTCGAGATCGTCAAAAGTGCTATGCTGATCGCCATCGCAAACCACTCGAATTTCAGGGTGGTGATAAGGCACACTTAAAAGTCTCGCCATGGAAGGGTGTACCACATTTTGGCAAATGTGGAAAGCTTTACCCACGATACATAGGTCCCTTCGAAAGTCTTGCTAGGATTGGTTTCGTGGCATACAAGCTCAAGTTACCTGAAGAGCTCAGTGGTGTTCTTGACATGCTCCACGTCTCTAATCATAAGAAGTGTCTATCTGATGAATCTTTGATCATTCCTCCCGAAGAAATTCACATGGATGATCAACTCCACTTAATTGAGGAGCCACTCAAAGTGACTGATTGGAAAGTCCAGAAATTGAGTAGGAGCCGAACAAAACTTGTCAAAGTCAGATGGAATGCAAAACGCGGACCCCAATTTACAAGGGAACATGAAGACCAGATGAGATGCAAGCATCCGCTCTTTTTCCAAAGACTGATGAGACTAGTAAGACAACTCGATTTTGCGAAGGAAATTCCAAAATAAAGGTAGAATGTGGCACCAGTCACTGATACAGCTCAACATTCATACGCATTTTACTTATAATTTTCATTTCACGTGCATATTAGATAATTTTGCACACACTATACCCCCCTATTCTAGTAAAGCCTGAGTGATTATAGAAATGCAATAGATAATCCGTTTACACATACAACACCTCGAATATACATGACAATTGGCATTGAACAATCAAGCAAATCACACGCTCAACAGAGAGCAACCGGATGCCCGATTACTACGTACAAACAAAACGACAATACACATGGCAATATCTAAGTGAGAAATTACACAATTCCAATCTAAAACCAAACAATTCTCAGCACATTCTATGGACAACACACAAAAACCATGGATCATTATCTAGGACACGAACATATATTAACATGAGTTAATATCACACAACAACACATGTAGATGAGAACTAATAACATGTGTTCATGAACCCATAACTTGTGAATGTTAATACATGTTATTCTCATCATCAACCACTTATATAACCTAAACAAAACTAAGTTATATTTTGGCATGAATGATCAGATATATTCTATGCTAACTAATGTTATTATCCAACAACGTTATGCCTACGCACAGATGTGTATACAATCGAATTACACTACAATTGAGGTCAATATTCAAGGCTAACACATGTATACATGATATACATACATACATTTGGCATGTACACACACAGATAAACTTACACATTCATCATGATTCTATAATTAGGAAAGAATGATCCTTATTAAAAACCTCCCTTTCTCTTTCTCTTGATTGGCCGAAAATCAAAGGAAAGGGACAAGTTATGAGATGTCCACATCCTATGAACAAAGATTTGATAATACCTCTTGATGTTGATGCTCCCATAATCGGCCAAACATAAGAAACCAAGGATACCTTTGTCAAATAGGAACACCAACAAAGAAGCATCCATGTACACGCCACACACTCCCATGCATAACTACCTACCTTATTTAACTAAACAACAACTCCAACACCTTCCATCTCTCTCTCTCTCTCAGCCGAAACCCACACAAAACACCACCATACTTGCTTCAAGTTCATTGGATGAAAGGGCATGACAATAGTAAGGTTACATGCATGTAGCATGAGACAAAAGCAAACAACTCGCTCAATCTTTCACACAAATGGAACTTCTCACTAATACCAATAACCAAGATTGATGTCACCCCTCTTTTGATACACCTATTGGCCGAAACATGATGTACGCATATAAAAACATATATACGGCCGGATATGGATGAGAATGAGGATAGACATGACAACAATAACTCACACTTACACTTCAATGGCTAGAAGACTAAAGGGTTCTCATTTCCCACAGAAGATCACCCACCTTTTTTGCTGAAATCTCTTCCCAAGGGATGTGTGAAATGTGTGATAAATATATATTAAGTCCAATTTGTAGGTCCTTGGAATGGATCGATACAAGCTTAGATCAGATCTATCAAGGTGCGGAATCCCTTGATAGATGTTTATGCAAATCGATGAATCGAACAAACGTTGAACACGATGAATAACTGTTAAAAACCAGTTTGTCTATTGATAAACTTTCAGTGGGAATAATATCAATTACAAGCAACAAAAGAGCTAACCCTAGCCTACAACCCAATGCACGTATTTATAGTGCATGGGCTGAGAAGATAGACTAAAGAAGATATTCGAGAAGATAACTATCTTCTCGGATGTCTTCTCGAGATATCTTCTCATACTAACTTCGCTAATAACATCTCTGACTACTTATGTTTGCTAGGGTAAAATGTAAAAGACTATCATGCTTGACTTATAATTACGTCAAACATGTTACAATAAACTTATCAACCAAATATAAAACGATACTAATCTAGAGAAGCGTTTGTCACACAAACATGCATTAACAAACTCCCCCTTGACAAATGCTCTCTAGATCTTCAACCTCCTGCAATATTCAGTCATCAAGATAATGCCAGCTGCTTCCAGCATAAAACTTCTTCTTCACGCAAAGATCCACAACTCCCTGATAGCGATAACCCCAATGTCTCTAGTCGTCTCTATAGTAGATTTGCTGTTTGTACAGCTTCTTCAAGTTAGCTCTGGAGAGGTTCACAAAATGCATAGGGTCATAAATTCTCAGTAGGCACTTTTCTTTCTGGTCTTCCATCACTGCCTCTGCTGTAATGCTATCAACGTACAAAATGTCTTGAGGTAGCTTCTACTACTCCAGCTTCTACTTCAGTACCCGACTCCTCCTAAGTAGTAGCTTGGACATCAAGTGTTGTTGAAGCACTTGAAGGCTCACTCCCCGCAGAGCGGTTATGATCATTGTCGGGATCATCATTTACACCTCTTCGACCTCAATTCATCACCCTTACACGTCACACTCTCCCCCTAAGCCTGCAATTGCTTCATCAACTCAGCATTCTGTTGAATAAGCGTCTGTATCAAAGCTCTGTCTTTTGCCTGTAAGTGGTGGTGGTTGTGGTACTGTGACTGCTATGGTTGCTGATGGCATCTGTGAGCTTGGCTCACGAAAAACTACTCCTACTCTCTTCCTTTGACGAGTCCGGAGAGGTGGAACATCATCATCACCGTCATCATCATAATCCTCTGGCTGATAGTCTTTGTCAGTCTCATCATCATCTCTCTTCCGTTTCTCCCCTACATTGTCAATAGGAGGTTCCAACCTCTGTGATGAGTCTGCAACAATCTCAGTTTACAAACATTAACAAAACAACTTAAACATTCATTAACTAGAATTGGGCCTTATGAATTCAAAACAAATTTTGAACAACTTAACCAAACATTTTTCAGAAGTCGGCCTTGAGCATAAATCCGAGGCCGAAAAGTTTCAGTTTTAAGAGATTTGTAAAGAAACAATGACTTGGCTTTTGAGAAAATTTGGTTGGTACGAAAACGAGACGTTTTCCCGAACAGTATAAGTACTCCCTTAAATGACCATTTCCCGTGCATTAAGACCTGGAGTGGAAAAACAGAAAATCTTTTTGTGATTTTTTTGTTTTAATAAATAAAAGAAATAAAAACACTAATAAAGTGAAAATAAAATAAAATAAAATGAAAATTCAAAAGCAAACACTCTATTTTTGATGAGATGTCACCGGTTAAAGGATCATATCAGCTAGAACAAGACTGAACACACATGTTAGTATTGTTCAATGTGAATTATTAAAAGCACAGTTGCAATCCAATGCAATTACTAGTATATTGATCCACTTAAACAAACTTACAGCGTTGTCTTCAAAGCCACACTTTACTTTTTACAATTATGAGCATTTGACTGTAGGTACTGCGTGTCCACAACATGACATACCCCCACGATCAAGGTATGCACAAAGCTTCATCGTAACAGGTGAGTATATTGCTGGTATCCGTATAATTTACAAGGTACGAGACACACGGGTGTATAGGTCAGCATATTTCTGGATGCAGTAAAGTGACCGGTGTGTTCTCAACCAGGGTTAGGGCAAATACCATTTTGGTACGAATTTTAGCTTTGGGATTTTTGAGATAGCCTTTTAGCATATAGGGTTTTGGCATTTATCCTTTGGATTTGCTCTTTTAAGATATCCTGGCTGTGCCTAGGTCAGCATATATCTGGATGCAGCAGAAGGGCAGCCAGGTTATCCCCGGATAGATCAACAATATAAAGACCCGAAACCTCTGATTTTGGTAATCTATCAACGCAAGAATTAAGATCATAAAATCGTACACCGATGTTATGTTCCCCACATGTACCACGGTCCTGTTATATTATTATTATAATATGGGTCAAGTACGCGTTGTAAGTCTGCCTACTGGTGTATCACATGATGGAGTTGCGGTCGCACTTAGCAGTTTAGGTTCTCTGTTCTATTTTAAGTGCGACAGTCAAGCAGCTGATGTACTATCATATCCTTTCTTTTACACAGTGACAACTCGTTTTTTTTTTTGTGAAGGAAAAATATTTACAAAAACTTCAGAAACTTATGGGAAACGTAAAATCATTCAGGATTCCTCATCCCGTTCAGTTGCACCAACAGTTCAAAACGAGCCCTGTCAAATGCCTTGGTGTAAAGGTCTGCCAAATTATCTTTCGTGTCAACTTTTTCTAAATAAATCATTCTCTTTTCAAAACAATCTCTTATAAAGTGATGTCTGATATGAATATGTTTAGTTTTAGAAAAGTTGGTTGGGTTTTCAGTTATGGATATGGTAGATTTGTTATCAATCATAATGGGAGTATTTAGAAAATTCAAACTGTAATCCCGCATTTGTTGTTGTATCCACAAAACCTGTGAACAGCAGCTACCAGCTGCAACGTATTCAGCCTCGCATGAGGACACCGCTACAGAAGTTTGCTTCTTGCATTTCCAGGATACGAGTCTCCCCCCAAGTAGTTGACATCCACCAGTCGTCGATTTTCTGTTCCGGTTGCATCCTTTATAGTCTGAGTCAGTGTAGGATAAGAGATCTAATCCACCATCTGATAGATACCAGAGACCTAATTTGGGTTTCCCCTTAAGGTATCTCATTATCCGTTTGACCGCAATCCTATGTGACCCCTTTGGATCCACCTGAAACCTGGCACAAAGACAAACTAGAAACATAATGTCAGGTCTAGAAGCAGTTAAGAACATGAGTGAACCAATCATTGCCTGATACTCTGTGGGGTCGACATATTTGTCGCTTTCAGTATCTGGACCGAGACCGTGGTTGACCGGTAGAGGAGTATGATAAGGTGTGCAATCATTCATCTTGAAACGAGTTAGGATGTCATGCACATACTTGGTTTGATGCATAAACATTCCATCTGCCTTCTGATCCACCTGTAGACCAAGGAAAAACTTTAACTCCCCCATAGCACTCATCTCGAACTTCCTTTTCATGACCTGCTCGAATTCTTTGCATAAGTCGACATTTGGTGACCTGAAGATGATGTCATCAACGTACACCTGTACCAGCAGAAAATTTTCTCCTTTTCTCTGAATGAAGAGTGTACTGTCAATCTTTCCTCTCTCAAAGCCATTGTTCAAGAGGTAAGAACACAGTGTCTCATACCATGCCCTAGGTGCCTGATGAAGTCCATAAAGGTCCTTGTCAAGTTTGTAGACCCGATCTGGATATTCTGGATCAGTGAACCCCGGTGGTTGGGAGACATACACTAGCTCTTGGACTTTTCCGTACAGAAAGGCGCTTTTAACGTCTAACTGATAAACCTTAAATCCTTTGTGAGACGCGAATGCCAGAAACAAGCTAATTGCCTCTAGCCTAGAAACTGGTGCAAACACTTCATTGAAGTCTATCCTTTCCTGTTGATTAAACCCCTTTACCACTAGTCGAGCCTTATTCCTGACCACAACACCGTTATCATCTTTTTTGTTTCGAAAAACCCATTTGGTGCCAATTTCCTGTGCACCCCGAGGGAGATCAACCAACTCCCAGACTTTGAGCTTCCTAAACTGAGCCAGCTCCTCTTGCATTGCCTCTATCCACGAGTTGTCATGAAGAGCCAGTTGATACGTCTTCGGTTCGATCTGTGAGATAAAGCATTTTAAACATTTGTTCATAATCCCTGAGTCTTTAATTCTTGCGTAGATGCAGTTGGCAGTCGCAAAGCTTCTCCTTGTCTGAATTCCCACAGTAGGATCTCTCAGTATATAGTCAACGGGATGATTTTTATTTGAACGTGTTGATGCCACGGTGTCAACTGTTAATTCATCATCTAAGTTGGAGCCAATTTCTCCTGCAGCCACTTCTTCATTAGTAGAATCTGTCCCGAACGGGTTCGTGAAAGGTTCTTCTTCAGTTTCAGTGACAGGTTCTGTAGATGAAGAATTTTAGCTAAAACAGGATATTATGATCATACAAGTCACAATTCCAGGTGCGGAAACCCTAGAATTGAACAAAACGATAATACGCAAATCAAAACACGTAAGATACCTTTTCAATCACCATTTTTATAGATAACTTGATCCAAATATGTTTACAATCAATCTACAAGTTAATCTAACTCAACATAAAACACTCTCACTCTAGAGAGAAACCTGACCACAAAACACACACTCTCCAAAACTATTCTCACCTTCAAAATGAGCAAAACATATATATAATGCTGCACATTCGCCCGTTTTGATGGTGCGAATGTGGACCAAGTCCACATTCGCCCACTACATTAGTACGAATCTGAACATCCTTCTGACATCTTCTACATTCGCCCAGTCTTCTTCTTCCTTCGCCCAGCCTAATACACATTCGCCCATACAAACTTACATCCGCCCCTTCAGGATAACAAACTAACATATGTTAACAACCTAATCCAATCACTAGTCGCAAAACGTGCATCTACAAACTCCCCCTCGACTATTGAATGGATTGTCTTCGTTCTTCATCCATAATCTTGTTCAACAACTTGAGTCTCAGCTGCTTTTTCTGATCCTTAGTCATCTCAGGCTCAAGCTTACGTTTCACCGAACGCTTAGGCACATCAGCCATCTTCACCTTCTTACCCAACTTAGTATCCAAGTTGCTCCCAGAGTTTATATCATATGCAAAGCAAACTCCAACAACTTGCTGATACTTCTTCGCCTGCTATGCATCATTGGGATCACAGTAAGTCAGATTGTAGTAAAGCATGATTATATCCTCAAACGTACAGTTGATAACCCACATTGGATCAAACACGTAGATCTTCTTGTACTTATCCTTTCCATCTCTTAACACGATCACTTCCTCTGCCTTCCTCCAATCATAGTACCAAAAGATAAAGTCTGCACTGAAGTGTTGTTGTAAAGGCATCAATGGAATTTTCTTCATCACTTCAGGCGCTTTGTAAATCAATGTAACCCTCTTCTTCCCAGTTCTCGGATCAACATCCCTATGAACCTTTCTCCTAGGGTACTAAGGCTTAAACATATTCCATTTTGTTCTGCTCTCCCAGACTAACCGATCAGCAAACCAACCTACAGCCGTGTTATTCACTAAAGCTCCAGTCATAGGGAATCGACAAATGTCTCTAACCGCCCAGTACGGTAGAGTTAATAAATCATGAAATCTATAGAAGTACAAGATTTCTGATTCCCATTTAACTGCTAAACATTTCAATCTTCCCAGATACTTCCAACCAAGAGCCCTGCCTTTGAATTTCTGGTTGTGGTACCTGTAAAACCCACTTTGAGCTTACGGCTTAGGTCGTTTATCATCAGCTTCTTTCAACTTCTGCAATAACGTCTTCAATTCATCATTCTGACTAGACGGTTTCTGCTGATCTTCACCAAACACTTTCTCTACGAACTCTTCACTTCGCTTTTCTGCGCAGCTTCTCTATTTCGTTGCTCAGTAAAGTCTGGGAATACCTCATTCTCATTGTTCTCCCTGAAGTATTGTGGATATTCTTCATGAGTAATATCCTCAATCTCAATCTCTTCCATTTCAGGTGTATGCTTATCATCAGAATGATTTCCAATATCCTTTTCAGGAATATCTGGAATCATCTGATCCATCATAATCTCCTCCAATGACTTCCCTACTCGCTGTGCTATACCTTCTAAGATCTCCTTGGCAACAGCAGCAGGTACTTCACCCTCTTCCAAGTCAGGATCATTATAATCAAGTTCAAACCTCATATCTTCCGTTTGAAAGATTTCGACGAACTTTCCAGTAAAATCTATAGTCCATTCCCTTTTCCCAAGCATCTCTCTATACACATTCTTCGCGTTGTCAGATAAAGATCTAATCTTCTCATTCCAAAAGATACTTTCATCTGAATCAACATTCTCACTACCTTTCTTCTTCTTTGAGCTAGACTCTCCAGCATCACCCTTCTTTGACTTTCTCTTTGTTGGGTCTGCTGACCTGGAGAAGAACAGATGATAGAAAGCCAAAATATACTAAGTGTTGATCAAGAATAAATAACAGTTGTTACAAGAAAGTTTCCTCCAAAGAACTGCTGATTCCCAAACTGCTGATACTTAACAACTGATACAAGACAACTGCTGCTGATGAAAGGTCTGATGGATAAAGTCTGAAGAGCAAAAGTCTGATAAGGAACAAGTGCTGATCAAAGATCTGAAGAACAAAGGTCTGTTGAACCAACAGCACTTTGGTTCAACAGATGATAAGAAGACATCAGAGCTTTAGTTTAACAGAGTTTTTCTATCAGTAGTTTCAATGTAACAGTAGTTTATTGTTTAACAGATGTTGTAGTTTGTTAGTCAGTTAGGGGTCGCTTTCTAGGTGACGTCAGCTAGTGATCATCAGAGGTTTGTACTTGTCTATAAATAGAACAGTACTTGTACTGTTCTATTGGTCACTCGTCATTCTCTTTTAGACAAACATACTCTGAGTGATCAGGCTGAGGGGGAGTTTAATTGTACTATTGTAATCTTTCAAGTTTAATGAAAGCATTCGATTAAAGCAATTATTCTCTATGTTTTGATTATTCGTTATTCCGCTGCACTTTCCATTTATACTTCATTCATATATCATAGTTAATCAAAACAGTCCAATACTCGGATCCTAACAATTGGTATCAGAGCTTGGTCAATTAAATCTGATCTAATCAATCAATTTAATACACAACAGTTTGAAAGGTTTAACTGTCTAATTAGTGAACTTAAACTGGTTGGTCTAACTTTTCCTAATTCAACACTGAATCATAGGTTTCTTAGATCACTTCAGGACAAATGGGACACTATAGCTATAGTTATGAGAAACTCTATTGGATTCAAAGACCTAACCCTGACCCAGCTTCATGGTAAGCTCCTGACTTATGAAAGGGAGCTTAACCAGAAAAAGAAGCTCCAGGACTCTGGCAAAGTGTCAGATGACTATGTATTTGGTAATACTGCACTGTTGGGTCAGGATGATGGTTCTGGAAGTAGTAAGGATCAGAGTTATGATCATTACATTGACATAACAACTGGTTTCAATAATGATTCTTACTCATCACCAAACAACTGTGCTTTCACAGCCAGTGGTGATATCCAGGCTTCTGATAATTCATCTTTTGTGTACAATGACTTGCAATACATTGAACCTTTGGACCTAGAAGAAATGGACATCTTACATCAGGTCGCCCTGCTCAGTATTAGAACAAATAACTTCTATAAGAAAACTGGCAGGAGGTACCCAGGTTTACATGGTGGGTCAAAGGTTGGGTTGGATAAATCAAAGATAAAGTGTTATAAGTGTCATAGAATGGGTCATTTTGCTAGGGAGTGTAGGAGTCAAAATGGAGTTCCTATGATTACCTATCCAAATCAAAGACCACAGGCCAACACTTATCAAACCATCCCTAATGTACCTAATGTGCAAAACACTGCTCACTTTGCACAGACCCAAACCACTGTTCCTGTGCATTATGTCCAAACCACTGTTCCTCAGTATCACTATGTCCAAACACCTGTTGCTCAGGCACCTGTGCCAATGACTGTTACTCCACCCTCTGCTCCTGCAGAGATCAGTCAACCAGGTCAACAGAGTTTCTTTACTCAGGGCTTTGTTGATTGGAGCAGTTTACCAGATGAGATAACAGATGACAACATTGCTCTAGTTGCTAACACTGAAAAGGATTTTTGTTTTATGGCACTAGAAACAATTGTTGAAAAGACTGATTCTGAGGAAGTGGTGTCTATGTCTGAAAATGTGACTGATGGTGTTGTTGGTGAGATTGTTTCAGCTGAAGAATCTGAAGTGGAGGTTGTGAATCTCTCAGACCCCTGGGGTAGTGATGACTGTGACTGCCAGTGTAACTGTGCCTTGATGGCTGCTGCTAAGGTATCTCCTCAAATCTTAAATGACTTGTGCTCAGACAAATGTATTGTGGCATTTGCTAAGATAAAAGAGGTGAATGAAAACTTTAGAAAGAAAAATTTGGATTCTGAAATTCAGTTTGAAAAACTTACAAACGAGTTAAAATCAAAAATTTCTGAAAAAGAGTCTGAAATCAGCAGTTTAAAACATGAAGCAAGCATAACCAAAGACCAGCTTCAGACGATGATAACAAAATATCATAGTTGTAAAAAGGAGCTTGAGTCCACCCAAGTTGAATGTAAGAAATGGGTGGAATCATCAAAGGGTTTTGAGATGATTGTCAACCAACAGTCTAAAAGTCATGTGAAATTTGGGTTTGGTTTTAAAACCACTGATCAAGTTTCACAAACCACTGACAAAAAAGAACCACAGTTGGTTGAGGTCATCCCTACAAACTCAAAAGGTCAAGAAATCAAGGTTACTGAACCCAATGGCAAGAAAATCATTCTTGAAAAGTTGGAAGGTACACCCTCATTTGATGAAATTGAGAAATATCAATTTAAGCCAACATGGTCAGATGAGTGTGAAGTCCTTGAAAATTTCAAACCAATGACCTTCAAAACCTCTGATGGTAAAATGGCACCACAGGCCAAAGTAATCCCTCTAGTAAATCTTCCAACAGATGATGAAACATCTGTTGAAAAGAAGAAAGAAAAAGGGAAAGCCAAGAACAACTTGTTTTGTGATTTTTGTGAAAAGAAGAACCATGTCACTAAAAACTGTTTTCTTCTAAAAGCATATGACATCAACAAAACAACAAGTTTAAATGATTCAAAATCTAAAGAATGTTCAATCTGCAAGAAAAAGAATCACAAAACAAAGGAGTGCCTATATCTCAAAAATTTTGATGAAAAGATAAAAGAGTATAAGGCTAAAACTCTGGAAAGTCAAGTGGTAAGTACTTCAAAAGGAAAACCCAAAGAGACTTTTGAATCAGTTCAAACATCTGTTACCAAAAGTCTGAACAAAAACTCTGCTCCCAGAGAAGTTCAGGTAACAGATGCTCCACCTGTTAACAGATTACCAAGAGGATATGGACAACCCACTTGTCATCGTCTGCCACGTGTTTATGAAGAGCCCAAGAGGCCTTCAAAACCAAAAGTGAACAGACACCCTCATGGTTTTCAACAACTGATAGGAAATGATCAAACATCTGCTGGACCAAGTGTTGACATACAAGCACTGGCAAATGGTCAACTGCAGCTGTTGAACCTAGTTCAAAAGCTAGTCCAAACCACTGATCATTCTCCTCAACTTAAGGCTGAGACAGCTAAGGACCCATCCAAAGCCAATGTGGCTTTGGACACTCACCAAAACTAAAATCTTTACTGATGTGCAGGGAGCTTCTGCTTGTTTAGACAGTTTATGGTATGTAGATAGTGGAGGCTCCAGGCACATGACTGGATGTAGAGCCCTTCTTCTGGACTTTCTTGCTCATGGAGGGGGTGATATATCCTTTGGTAATGATTCTAAAGGTAAAGTGTTGGGTTCTGGTACTGTCAAAGCAGGGAGGCTTAAGTTTGAAAATGTTAATCTAATAGACAATCTAAAATTTAATCTACTTAGTGTATCACAAATGAGTGACAAAGGCTTTGGGTCATTCTTCACTAAGCAAACTTGTAAGATTGTTGGCCCAGAGGCTGTAGAAAAGATTAACACCATCATTGCTGAGAGCAAAGCACAACTTGTTGCTCACAGAAGTGGCAATGTGTATGTAGTTGATATGTTGAAGGATAATCCTACTGCAAATGTCTGTCTGTTCTCAGCTGCCTCTACCAAAGAGACAGAATTGTGGCATAGGAGACTTGGTCACACCAACCTTCAAACTATCAACTCACTCTCCAAACAAAACCTTGTCAGAGGTTTACCATCTAAAGAATTCAAATGTGATGAGCATTGTGTTTCCTGTTTAAAAGGTAAACAACATAAAAGCTCTTACAAATCCATTGATGAGTCCAAAACTAGTCAGTGTTTACAAATGTTGCACATGGACTTGTTTGGCCCTGTAAAAATCATGAGTCTAAGAAGAAAAAGATTTTGTCTTGTCATAGTTGATGATTTTTCTAGGTTTACATGGACTTACTTTTTACACTCTAAGGATGAGACTGCAGGTATCTTGAAGGACTTTGTCACCAAAGTTGAAAAACAATATGACTTGCCAGTAAAAGTCTTTAGGAGTGACAATGGAACAGAGTTTAAGAATAAGGAGTTGGATGATTTCTGTGTGTCAAAAGGGATTGTAAGGCAGTACAGTATCCCAAGAACACCAGAGCAAAATGGGGTGGTTGAAAGGAAGAACAGGACTCTCATTGAGGCTGCAAGAACAATGCTAGCAGATTCTGGTTTACCACTGTCCTTTTGGGCAGAAGCTGTAAACACTGCTTGCTATGTTCAAAACAGAGTTTTAATCAACCCTAGACATCAAAAGACTGCTTATGAAATTCTGTTTAAAATCAAACCACTGATATCATTCTTCAAAGTCTTTGGCTGCCCATGTTTCATTTTAAATCTTAAAGATTCCATTTCAAAATTTGCAGCCAAAGTGGATTGTGGATATTTTCTGGGGTATTCTTCTATTGCAAAGGCCTATAAAGGGTTTAACACTAGGACTAAGACAATAGAAGAAACTCTGAATGTGAAGTTCAATGAGCTTTCTTCTTTGAAAATCCCAGCAAACCCTGCTGAGTTGTTTGATTTAGATAAATTCAAATTTGAAGATATTGCTGTCAAAACTAACGCTGCAGGTGCTCCACAATTTTCACAACAAGACTACAGAATAGATGTTGTGGTTCCAGACCACTACAAAGTCTATCCTGTATCAGAGGAAGCAGTGGTTCAAAACAACTGTCAAAACTCTGTCACAGCTGAGTCAGCCACTGTTGGCCAGTCTTACCTTCAATCCACTGATTCACCCAGCCAATCCACTGTTCAATCATCTGTTGACAAGAGTCAATCATCTGTTGACAAAAGTCAGTCCAATCTTACACCACTTGGACCCATTCCTCCACCTCCATTCCAAACATCTGTTGCCTCTTCAGAAGTGCCAACAGATGTTATGATAACAGAGTCTCCAAACCTCTGTCCTTCACCACAAAATGCCATCATACCATATCAGGGAGATCTAATCTACCTAAGAGCTCATCCACCAGACCAAATCATTGGCAACATCAGAGAAGGTGTGCTCACAAGGAGCCAATCTTCAAACATCTGTCTTTTTGCAGGCTTTCTATCCCTTACACAACCTGTCAAGTACCAAGAGGCACTGAAAGACAACAGTTGGGTAGAAGCCATGCAAGAAGAACTCCTTCAGTTCAAAAGACAACAAGTATGGGAACTTGTACCACTGCCTAAGGATGTCTGTCCAATTGGCACAAAGTGGGTCTTCAAAAACAAAACTGATGAAAGGGGTATAGTTGTCAAGAACAAAGCCAGGTTAGTGGTTCAAGGCTTCAGACAAGAAGAGGGTATTAATTATGATGAAACCTTTGCCCCTGTAGCAAGGTTAGAAGCTATCAGACTTTTCTTAGCCTTTGCTGTCAACCACAACATCAAGGTGTATCAGATGGACATCAAGTGTGCCTTCCTATATTGCAAAATTCAGGAGGAGGTTTATGTATGCCAACCACCTGGTTTTGAAGACACATTCCATCCTGATCATGTCTACAAGCTTAACAAAGCATTGTATGGACTCAAACAAGCACCAAGAGCCTGGTATGAAACTCTCTCTACTTTTCTCTTATCCATTGGTTTCACAAGAGGTAAAATTGACAAAACCTTGTTTTTAAGTTGGAAAGGAAAAGATTTAATGATTGTTCAAATATATGTGGATGACATCATTTTTGGATCCACATGTAATAAAATGTGTGAGGAGTTTAGGTAACTCATGACAGCAGAGTTTGAAATGAGTGCTATGGGTGAACTTCAGTGCTTTCTTGGTCTTCAAGTAAAGCAACTGCAAAATGGCACTTTCATTCATCAAAACAAGTATGTGAAAAACTTGTTAACAAAATTTGAGATGAATGATTGTAAGCCATGTAGTACACCCATGAGCACTGTTAAGCCACTCACTGATGATGAAAAGGATGAACTGATTGATCAGACACACTATAGATGCATGATTGGGTCTTTATTGTACTTAACAGCATCCAGGCCAGACATTATGTTTGCAACCTGTGTGTGTGCTAGATCTCAGGCTTCTCCTAGAAAGTCTAACCTTATTGCTGTGAAAAGGATATTCAGATACCTAAAAGGTGCTCCCACACTTGGTATCTGGTATCCTGCTAATGGAAACATTGAGCTTTCAGGTTACTCAGATAGTGATTTTGCTGGCTGCCATACCACAAGGAAGTCCACCTCAGGAGGGTGCCAGTTTCTAGGTAATGCCTTAGTTTCTTGGCAAAGCAAAAAGCAAGCAGCTGTTTCAACATCCACTGCTGAAGCTGAATACATTGCTGCTGCAAGCTGTACAGCCCAACTTATGTGGCTTCAAAATCAACTACTGGATTTTGGGATAACTGCACTGAGGACTCCACTTATGTTGGATAGCCAAGCTGCTGAAAATATCATCAAAAATCCAGTCTCTCACTCAACCACTAAGCACATAGATATCAGACATCATTTTGTCAGGGATAGCTATGAAAAAGGTTTGATTTCTCTGCACCATGTTCCAACAGAGGATCAGTTGGCAGATGTGCTGACAAAAGCTTTAGACACATCTACCTTCACAAATCCGATTTCTCAAATTGGAATGTTAAACATGGATTAAAAACAACAAAAATGTTTTCAATAAAAACATTAAAATGTTTTCAGAAAATCAAATTTTGCTAAAATGACACTTTGGTTGAAAAATCTGTTTAAAACCACTGATTCAGATAAAACAACCACTGTTTCATTAAAACCACTGATTAGTTGAAAAATCTATTTCAAACATCTGATTAGATAAAACAACCACTGTTGGTTGAAAAATCTGTTTCAAACATCTGATCAGATAAAACAACTGTTTTCATCAGTCTTTTGGTTAAACAACAGAGGTTGGCAACAGAGGTTTAACAAAACAGCTGTATGCCACCAGATGTTTCAACCATCAGATGTTTGCCACGTCTGCTCTCAAAAGCAGAGTTTTGCCACAACAGCGGTTTCACCAGAGCCTATAAAACCCTGTTCTTTCCCCCAACAGCAGTTTTACTGTCTCATTGTATTCAAAATACTGAAAACCGTTCTCGTCTTCCTCATAACCCTCAATCAAAGTTCACCACTTTCACAATCAAAACCCATTAAAATGGAACTCCAAACAAAAGCCACTCATAATTTCCTTCCTTATTTGGTTAAAACCGAAGACAACACACCATTCCATTCCACTATTGACATCATCAATAATTCAAAATATAAAAATGTTCTTATTGCTGATGCCCCCATATACCTGGAAACACTCCAAGAATTCTGGGCGACTGCTGAAGTCTTATACCAAGACAAAAAGCCTACTTCCATAATTTCAAAAATTGGAGACACCAGTATCGCCATAACCCCTGAAATCATCTCCACTACCTTCTCACTGAATGACTTGTCAGGTATGGAAACTTTTCCAAAAACAGAGCTTCACACTGAGTTTCAAGAGCGAGGGTATGATGCTCAAATGACTGGTTCAACACTATACAAAAAGTTTTTCCCACCAGTCATGAAATTTTTCTTCCATACCCTCCTCCTATGTGCCTCTGCCAAGACTACATCCTTCAATGAAATCCCATTGAGGATACAGTACTTGGGATATGCTATGTTGTCAGAATCTGACTTCAATCTATCTCAGGGATTGTTTTCAGACTTGGTATCAAATGTGAAAGCCATAAAATCTGGCTCAAACAATGCTTTTCTGCTCTACCCTAGAATACTAAGTGTAATTCTACAAAAGATATTACCTGAAAAGGATTTTCAAAAGGGTGAGTCTTTCAAAATGAAAAGTCTAACTGATGAAACTTTTACAAGAATGCTGGGTTCTTCAACCCAAGAAAAAGCAACAAAAGTACAAAAAGTTTCCAAAACACAACCAAAGAGGACAAAGACAACAACTGTTGTTGAAACCTCTGTTGGTGAGCCCACTGCTCCTGGTGATCATGGCACTTCATCCAGTGCTGTGAAACCCACACCAGCCACCAAAAGAAACCGTCCATCCTCCAAAACAACCACCAAAACCAAAAAGGGACTTCTGGAAGATGAGATACCAGAAGCTAACCCTGTTGCATCACCAAAGCAACATGAAACCACTGTTGTTACTTCCTCACAACAGTTGGAGATATCTCAACCCAAGCAAACTCCTCAAGATTCCTCACAAAAGGAACTTGTTGTAAGCCAAAGGGAACCTCAAACTGAGGCATATGAGTCACTTGATCATATGTTTACAAGCCCATCTCCCAGGGCTAATCAGCTTCTTACTCCACCTACATCACCACCACATGTCCCACAAACAATGAAACCTCTGTTTGAAGCTATTGACAAAACTCAGGACAACCCCAGTTCCTCTCCTTCACCTATCACTGAGAGTATGCCACCACCAGTGACTGGGGCTGAGGAAAGTCAATCAGCTATCCCTCAAACAGAAGAGGAGGTTATACTCCCAGAAGTCAATGTTACTTCTGATGAGGTTTCAAGAGAAGCAGCTACTACTGCTGTAGAGACCATTGTCTCACAGCAGGACAGTGGTTCCATTGCTAAGACTTCCTTGAAGGCAACAACTGATGAGGACACAATTGTGTCTCCTAAAACAGGGGCAGCAGGTTCTTATTCTATGGATTCACCTCCTAGAACTGAACCAGCTAAAACTACCTCTGGTAGGGACTCAGATGAACCTATTAACTTGGGTGATGAGTCAAAACTTCAAGAATTGACGGCTAAAGTTCAAAACCTTGAATCCTCTGTTGCTGACATCAAATCTGATGTCAAGTCAATATTGGAAACATTGAATAACTTTACAAAAAGTCAACCATCCACTGCTGATGTTGCTAATGAGCTATGGAAATCTGTTTCCCCCATCATCATAGCTCACAGAAAATTAGCAGATCAGACACAAGAGACTTACATGACTTTGATCAGAAATATGGTGGATGCCAGATTTAATGACACAAAGGCTGACATCAAGATGATTAAAGACCATCTGCTGAAGACCACTGGCTCTGCCCCTACCACAATTCTCAGAGATGAAGATGATGATGAATTCACTGCTGATGATGCCAAAAAGGGGGAGAGTGGCAGAGATAGGCTACCAAAACTTGATCCATTTGGTGCACCACCCTCACAAAAAGGGAAGAAGCCAACTGCTGACAAACCAGGGTCACCCAAATCAGCTCCACAAACTCAACAACCAAATGTTCACCCTGTCTCTGAACCAGCAAAAGCATCAAAGGCAAAAGAAGTTGATACTTCAGCTAATGAAAAAGCTGAAAAGGCTGCTCAAGACAAAAGAAAAAGGGCTGACACATTGGAAGTAAAAGCAGAGATGTTGGTGCAAAAGAAAAAGGAACAGCAGCAGGAAGTGGAAGATGTGAACACTTCAAAAAGGAAGAAAATGCCAGCCAAACACATCAGAAAACCACCTTCCAAACTAACTGCTGAAACCTCTGATGTACAAACACCTGTTACCACAACCACTGCTCCACAAACCACTGCCACCACAACCTCTGCTACCCAAACCACTGAACCTAAAACAACTGAATCTAAAACCACTGCTAAAACATCTGCTCAACCCAAACCAGTAACCAAACCAATCACTAAACCAACCACAACTCAACCAACTCCCAAACCTACTCCAACACAAACCACTGCCAAACCTACTTCAACACAACCCAAAACCCAAACAACTGCTGGTTCCATAAAAGGACCAACAGATGTTTCTCAAACCACTGCCTCATCCTCACCTTCACCCAAAATCCTGTATAGCAGAAAAAGGAAATCCACCTTTGTTATACAAGATGAAAACATCCACAACACACCACCTAACACCCCAATCTCACAATCCATACCAGTCAATGCCATTCCACTCTCATCTTACTCACCACACACTGCCCAATTCAGATCCCATAGACCACCACCAACCATCACCCCATTGGCTGAGAAGTATCCTCTTGAGCTGGATCTAATCAAGGGGGAACTTCAATCCTTCTATAATACTGATCAGCCATCAGAAAGATCCTTCCCATCTCTCAAAGGCTTCCCTGTTCCACTCAACATGGACACCTATCTTAAATACAAGGGTGAACAGACTGATGCTGTCATCAAAGAATAATGCAAAGGGAAGGATGACAGGACTGCTCAGGGCATCCATTCAGCAGAGCTTAGCAAACTCAGAAGGATTGAAGATTATGCTAAGACCCTGAGCAACTCCATGTCTACCATGCCTCTCAGCAGACACTTGGAGATGGAAGTGAGGGATTCACTGCTAGAACAGATCTTGGCATCCAAGCCTTACAAAGCTACAAAGAACCAATTCACAGGCTGGACCACACATGCTCTCAGGGAAGAACTGATCAGAATAGAGAACATGGCCAAGAATCCTCCTGCTAAGGCCTCTGCTCCTGATTTCAAAAAGGGGAGAGATGAAGCTAGAGCCTTGAAGTTCAGAAGAATGAGACAAGAGCTTGTAGCAGCTAAGTATGGAGAGATGAAATCTGTTGCTAGATGGTCAGAGATCAGGCTAATTGAAACATACAAGAAGCTTGAACAAGAAAGAAAGACCAATCCTGATCTTCCAAGAAAACCAGTGTATGATGATGCTCCCAAGAAACCCTCACAGGCCTTTACATTAGATAGCCTACTTGCAACCTCTGATCTTTCCATTGCTGCTCAAAGACAATACAAGAAGCAGAAAGAAATGTCTGAAGAGGATACAAGGAAGTTCAATGAAACTTATGTAAAAGAGGGTCTCTTGAACCAACTTAGATTCTTCTCTGACCCTGTCACAGAGAAGTTCAGAGAACTCATTGGCAGGACTCCATCTCCCAACTCATCCAAAATAAAGATGCATCCCAGTCACTCCTCTGACTCTAAAATTCTAAAATGGAAGTCTGATAAAGAGACCCATGAATTGACACTGATCAGGTCAGATGGTAGTATTCAGAAGTTGAGTATGGATGATGCACCTGGCCTAAGTGCAGAAGATCTCCAGACACTTCTGAATCTAACACTGGATAGAGATGCTGAAGACCTCTTCTCTCTAAGCTTTGAATTACAATTGAAAGGGCAGATTAGAGAAAGTCTGATGAGGAATAAAGATCAAGAATAAAGCAGAGTTTTGGCATCATCTGTTCTAGGGGGAGATTGTTGGGTCTGCTGACCTGGAGAAGAACAGATGATAGAAAGCCAAAATATACTAAGTGTTGATCAAGAATAAATAACAGTTGTTACAAGAAAGTTTCCTCCAAAGAACTGCTGATTCCCAAACTGCTGATACTTAACAACTGATACAAGACAACTGCTGCTGATGAAAGGTCTGATGGATAAAGTCTGAAGAGCAAAAGTCTGATAAGGAACAAGTGCTGATCAAAGATCTGAAGAACAAAGGTCTGTTGAACCAACAGCACTTTGGTTCAACAGATGATAAGAAGACATCAGAGCTTTAGTTTAACAGAGTTTTTCTATCAGTAGTTTCAATGTAACAGTAGTTTATTGTTTAACAGATGTTGTAGTTTGTTAGTCAGTTAGGGGTCGCTTTCTAGGTGACGTCAGCTAGTGATCATCAGAGGTTTGTACTTGTCTATAAATAGAACAGTACTTGTACTGTTCTATTGGTCACTCGTCATTCTCTTTTAGACAAACATACTCTGAGTGATCAGGCTGAGGGGGAGTTTAATTGTACTATTGTAATCTTTCAAGTTTAATGAAAGCATTCGATTAAAGCAATTATTCTCTATGTTTTGATTATTCGGTATTCCGCTGCACTTTCCATTTATACTTCATTCATATATCATAGTTAATCAAAACAGTCCAATACTCAGATCCTAACACTCTTCTCAAATGAAAACTTGCTAGTATCGTCTCCTCCATCATTATCATCACTGTCATTACTCTTATCATCATCATCTTTACTTCCCGATCCCTCAGCATCATCATCATCCTTATCATTCTTATCACCTTCTTCATCAGAACTCTCCTTTAATTCATCATCCTCATTATCATCCTCTTTCTCTTCATCAGAAGGTTCAAAATCAACTTGTTCCTCCTCTCTTTCCTTATCCTCTTCTCCTTCCTTCAATTTCGGAGCTTCACCATACAGTTTGTCCAACAAATCACTCAAACGCTTATTCTCCTTCTTTAGTTCTTTGTTATCAACCTTCACAATCTTAATCATCCTTCTGTTTCTGTTGCACTTAACCTCAAGATCCTTATTCTCTTCTTCAAGCTGTTTAACTTTCTTCTCGATCTCATCTTGGTTAGCTTTTAATGCAACGACAATCTGAAGCATCTTCTCTTCATTCTTCTTAAACTTACTAATCTCAGCCTGTTGTGCAACAATCATCTTCATCATATCATGCATCTTCTTGTTAACTTGTTTCATAACATCATCTGAAACAGTAACTTTGGATGCTTTGGATGATTCAACTTCCTTAGCCTTTTCTTTTCCCGGCTTAAAAAAATTCAACAGGTTCTCTAAAGTAGTTTCCAAATCAGGAACTGGTGCTACTTCAGGTTCTTTGCTCTTCTTCTGTTTCTTTGCTACAGGTGAAGATAACTTCGATGATGTACCTGCTTCAGGTATCTTCTTTCCCTTAAGCAACTGTTCGATCTCTTTTTCTCTTAACTTCTTAGTACTTGACTTCTTGGCCATCGACTTATGCTTTGGTTTCTTCAAGTTCACAACCACAGTCGATCCTTCAAAATCATCAATGTTAACACTTAAGCCTTCATCAACATTAACCAGTTCCTTGTGTAACATCTCTTCAACAGTCTTGTTCAATAATTCAGACTCCCCAACCGCAGTGGCCTTACGTTTGGTAGTCTTAACACGTTCTTCTTCTGAATCCCACTGTTCTTCAACTTCTGTCTCTTCTGAGTCAACAGAATCTTCATCAACTAAACTTGTACCTTTCTTAGTAGTCGTTTTCTTACGTGCAACTTGTTTGTTTGAACTTCCCTTATCAACCTTCGCCTTGCCCTTCCCTTTGGCTCCAGCGTTTACAACTTGCCTCTTCCTCTTTGTATTTGCATCAGCATACACTAGAGGATCATCGTTATCTGAGTCACTGTTATCGTGCCTTGCTTTGTTCAATCCTGGGTCAGTGTAACCCGGATTAACCAAAGCACCAAACAATCTTCTATGAGGTGGCTTCTCGTTATCAGGCACTCCTTTGTAACCCTTCATCCTCACAAGCATTCTAATGTTCATATGATCTTGACCCAAAATCATAGTACGATCCTTTCTCAAATCAGGATACTTGTGGTCGAAGATCATCATCAGAAACCTTGGATATAACATGAAATTCTTGCTCTTTAAACCTTTTAACATCTCGAGCATATGATCCAAAATCATTCCAGATACATTAAATGGTTTGTTGAGAGTCAACGCAACCATTAATGAACTTAGGCTATTCCTCATCACATCATACCCGCCGCTCACACAACTAAACACATGTATGATCACATGTGCAAAATACTTAAACTGCACACTGAGCTTCCCTTTGTGCATCGCTGCATCTGTGATCGGACCTTTATACTTCATCCTAAGAAAGCAAGCCCTCTGCTCAGTCCACGATAGTTCTCTGGGATCAGTACTAACTTCAAACATAATGTTTAACGCCTCTCTGATGTCCTCTTCTGTTATGAACATCTCCATCCCTTGAATATTGCTTCGAATAATAGTTTGATCTTCCCAGAAATCGTATCTCGCATTCTTATAAAAATCCTCCACGATGTTTTTATAGATAATGGCTGGTGTAGCTAGAGCATGAATGATACGGCTTTGTCTTAGAAAATCCACAATTCCAGAAAATTCAGTATTCTTCACCACGTCGCCCACATACGCACAACAGTTATGCGTAGCTTCGAACGGCCAAGCTTGTGGAAGATTCACAGCTTCTGGAACTGGATCTGGTACAAAATTTTCCACTGGTAATTCAACATTCTCGGGTTGTTCAGCCATCTGCAAATCAAAAGTTAGAAAATACGTCAAAACACAAAAACGACAAATTTTAAAAATTTTAAGTTTTTCTGATTTCCACTTTCGCCCATTTTTGATGGTCGGGATTACATGGTTCGAAGGTAGGAAATTAGGCACGAATGTGGAAATAATTGAAATAAGATTCACATTCGCCCGGTTAAAAACACCTTCGTCCTTAATATTCTACATTCGCCCGTTTGCATTTGGACGAATGTGAACTGTTCTTTCCCCAAAATTCAAAAATTTTCATTGTAGTGTTTTTGCTTCTGATTTTGATTGATACATGATCTAATATGGCCGACTAACACTCTTACACCATCAATTGATATTAACATTCAATTTTTATTGGTTTTCATAAGGAATTCGGGTTTATAACCCACGAATCAATCGATTATCATCATAAACGACGAAATAACCTAATTCTTGTTAACCTCTCCCCCCTAAAACTAATAATAATTGAATCCCTATCAAAAATACACATCAAAACAGTCCATAGAATCCCAGTTGAATAAAACTAGGGTTTGGAACATAAAAAACCCAATTCTGATCGTATCTGTTGTCCATTACCTGTAATAACTGAGTTAAAATGATCAGTAATGAGCAGGGAACAAGATTAGAAGGCAAAAGAAATCAGGGCAACAAGTTCTTGCACTTTGGAAAATTTTTGAAAAAGAACAGAATGAGTGGTCAAATCTGAGTATGGCTATTTATAGATTGTACATTCGCTCGCCTGTCTTGGACGAATGTGGGTGAGACTCACTTTCGCCCCAAATGAGTGGCACGAAGGTGAACTTTACACCCGAAGGTAAAAATAGAAGTTTAAATTTCCACCTTCGCCCAGAACAGAACACACGAAAGTGAAAAATTTTCCACATTCGACCCATTTAAGGGGCGAATGTGAAATGGAAATAATTGAAAATTTTGCCAAATCACGAATTCGAATCCCGTTCAACATTTTTCAACCCGTTAAGTCTCAAACACTTAATGTTTCAATTTAGAATGATACAAAGCCCAGATGGTTTCATCAAATCTCAGAAATTGACCGTCAAACACCGTCGGTTATCTAAAAATAAAGCAGAAATGCAAAACTTTTGGTTTTTCTGAAATTTATATCAAAACACACCTAAAATCTTTTTGAGTTTTGTATCTTTTTGACAATGAAACTAAAAAGAATCAAAGTAAATAAAGCAGTAAACATTTTGTGATGTCCGGTAAGAGGATCATATCAGTTGTTTGAGAAATCTGATCACAGCGTTGATCTTTTTGTTTAATATTATCATTAGAAACAGTATGTGACACGGCAACTGCTGATATTGTGGTCCACATAAGCTCACATGCAGACTATTACGCAATGCTTTAAAATGATACGATTTAGGTGTATTAGACTAACACGTTGTGGTTCCCACGCACACGACATACTCCCGTATCAAGATATTGCACAAAGCTTCCTCGTAGCGCGTGATTATGCCAGAGTTATCCGTTGAGTTACAAGATATATAGCACAGAGGTGTACAGGTCAGCAAACGAATGCAGCAGAGTAACATGTGCATATATACCAGGTTGAGGCTGATATCAACTACTGATTTGCATCAGTAAATTGATACGATGTAATTATGATCTTCGGTCAGTAAAAACATGAAGTTCCTCAATTCGGTAACTTTCGGTTTTGGCATTTAAGCTCTTTTAGCAAATATTCTGATGAAACTAGGTCCGTAAATCAATACGACAAAAGTTTAATCAGAATATCCCGGATAACAATAACATAACGACCCGAAACCTCAGATTTTGGCAATCCTATCAAACGTAATTACGGTACTAAGACCATATGCCCATGAGGTGTTCAGCCACGAACGCGTAGTTCGTTATGTTTGTATCACTAATGCACGCAATTTTTAGTCTACGAAGCCTATCAGCACATCACACGTAATCAACACACGCCTCATTTTACTATAAATATCTTTAGCCTGTGTCAAATCCCCACTGATGTACTATCATTTCCTCTTTTTATCCTGGAAATCATTTTTGATTTTTCTAATTTTTATCACTTTTTGAATTTTTCAATGTTTTTGGTTTTTTCTGATAAAATGACTCCCCCTAAAATGTAAACCATATTTTTGGGTTTTTGAATTTTTCTGAAAAACTGTAAAAACTTGAAATAAAACTTTTAAAAACTAAAAAGCGATAAACCGAGGTGCTGATTAGTCCTGTTTTTCCTTTATGTTGTTAACTTTTAAAAGATACTCAAATCGGGATCTGTCAAAAGCTTTAGTGAACAAATCTGCACGTTGATAGTCAGTATGGATTTTGACGATATCTATCAATTCTTTAGCATAACAATCACGGATAAAATGATATTTAATCCGGATATGTTTAGCCTTAAAATGATTGCCCGTATCTTTAGTTAATGCGATCGCGGCTTCATTATCACAGTGTATAGGGGTTTTAAGAAACTGCAAACCGTAATCCACCATCTGCTGTTGGATCCAGAGCACTTGCGAACAGCAACTCGAGGCTGCAATGTACTCGGCTTCACAGGTAGACAGCGCGACCGAAGTCTGCTTCTTACATTGCCAGGTGACTAACCTGCTCCCTAAAAACTGGCATCCAGCTGTTGTGGATTTGCTATCCTTGTCACAGCCGCCCCAATCTGCATCACTAAAAGCGATAAAATCAAAATCAACATCATTAAGGTACCAATGTCCTCTCGAGGGACAACCCTTCAGATATCTAAGGATACGCTTGACCGCCGTCAGATGACTTTGTTTCGGCTTCGACTGGTAACGAGCACAGAGACATGTTGCGAACATAATGTCTAGCCGAGATGCGGTAAGATACATCAGAGATCCGATGATTGCTCTGTATGTAAACGGGTCCGTCAGCTCCCCCTTAGCGTCAACTCCAATCCCGTGATTGGGCTGAAAAGGGGTATCCATCGGCTTGGAATCCTCCATTTGGAACCGGCTCAAGACTTCAGATACGTATTTCGTCTGGTGAATGAAGATCCCCGTGGGTCTTTGGTCCACCTGCAAGCCGAGGAAAAACTGCATCTCCCCCATCGCACTCATTTCGAACTTCTCCTGCATAACACGTTCAAAGTCCCTGCACAAGAGTTCGTTAGTTGAGCCAAAAATTATATCGTCAACATATATCTGAACTAGAAGAAAATATTGAACAAGAACACGTCTCTTCTGCACATTCGCCCCTTTCAGAAAGACGGGAGGGCGAATGTGGAATTCTACTGGGCGAATGTAGGTTTTATAGGACAAACGTGGAAGTTTTTAGGGCGAACCTAGAATTTTGTTGGGTCAGTTTTCACTTTCGGGTCAGATTATCCACCTTTGGGTCATCGGGGGTACGAAAGTGGGTTTCAGGAGGACGAAAGTGAAGAAAAGTGGTCGAAAGTGGGAATTATCTGTGATATTCTACATTCGGGTCTCATTTTTAGGGCGAAAGTGAGATATACAAGGGCGAACTTAGAATTTTGGAGCAATTTTTGAAGATTTTTGGGAGAATGGTGATGAGGTTTACCCAAATTTGTTGAAGAATTGATGATGATGAAACGTTTTATTGTGGGGTAGTCATGAGAATCAACAGTATGATAATCAGATTCAAATGACTATTATGGGCCAGATAACAGAACAGATTTTATTCCGCATGATGAGAACAGTCAACCCAGTTCCAGTATGTTTGAAGGAACTTGTTCTAAAGAGTTGTTATGAAGAAGGAAATCAAGTTTGAGATTTCAATGTTCTGAAAGTAATGAGGTATCCTAGTAGGAGTCATGTGGCACGTAGGTTCAACAAAAGTTTCAAGAGCTATTGGTAGTTCCCGCTGAAAACTTCTGATTGCTTGATCCACTCGTCTACGGCTTGTATTCTGTCGAACAGATGAAGTTACTCAAGAACATGATTGATTGATTATACGGGATCTCAGAGAAACTTGGTGAAGCATCAGTCAAGGGGGAGATTGTTGATGTAACTATGTGTCTGATACTTCAACAATAACTGACTGAAGATGCTAGGAATTTTCTCTGTCTTTCAAAGAGAAGAATGTGTTAATGCAATCATAGTCAGCACAGATGAAGAATTTCATAGAAATACTAATGTTCGAGTGGATTGTTTTGCACATAGTCACATTTGAGATGTTTAATTGGGTACTGACAGTTAGACTTCTCCAGTTGGTGTGAAGGGTGATGCAAAGGTTAAGTGCAGATATGAGATGTAAATTAGTGGTGGTATCTACATGTTACGTTGAATATCTGATTGGTCAGTATGGAATCCTTCTAGTAGGGGTCTTATCAGGCTAGTTGGATTGCGCGTGATGTACTTGGTCAAGATGACATTCCTGGGTACTGATGCTACGAGACTACAGTGCATTACATTGTCGACTTCACATTGGCGTAACTAGGTGATCTGGTTGTAATTCAGCGACCGGCTGAATTCGCAAATGATATACGTGGTCTAGCTGACTTCCTGCGTATTGATGCTGAGGGTCCGTAGTGCATTACTTGGTCGGTTCACGAAGGATATTGTATTTCTAACTCAATGCAATAGTGCATGTATTGAGGGGGAGACCTGTGATTCTGACTGTTGATGTGCAAGAGATTTGTGGATTCGCCAGCAACGTCCAAGGGGGAGATTGTTGATGCACTTTCTGTGGACGTCACTGTCGAATAGACTAGGGTTGAGTCTTTGTATTGTGTTACATGAGATTGTGGTGATCCATAAGGGCATTTTATGGATCTGATGCATTTGTAAGTATATAGGACAATACACAAAGTTTACGTTCGACCCAAGGTAAAGGGAGAATGTGGAAACATTCCACATTCGACCTATACAATGGGGCGAAGGTGGACTTTGGTCCACATTCGTCCAAAGCAAAGGGGCGAATGTGGAAACATTCCACATTCGTCCAAAGCAAAGGGGCGAAGGTGGAAATTGGTGTTGGACTATAAATAGCAATCTCATGTGTTGGTTTTCATTTGATGATTTGAGTTTGTGCTTTGAATGCTCTGAAGTGAATGTGTCCCATTTTCCTGTGCCATAACAGTGAATCTGATTCAGATGCTCTTAAAAGAAGGCATGTTGTCTCCTCTGAAGTGTCGTCAGTCATACTCATGTCCATGATGTATGTGTCGTTTCTTCTAGGAGCCCTCATAATTATCCACTCTTTTGGAATTACCATCTCTGGTTTCAACACTAAAGCTTCAGTCTTGGTGAAGTGAACCGAATGCCCTTTGTCGCAGATTTGTGAGATACTCATGAGATTGTGTTTGAGCTCCTCAGCATAGTTCACTCCTTCTAGGGTGATCTTGCCATTTGTGACCTTCCCCTTTCATGAGATGCGCCCGCCTTTGGCGCCAGCAAAATTCACGTAACCTCCATCACATTTCATAAATTCAATCAACAATCTCAACTCCCCTGTCATATGCCTGGAGCAGCCGCTATCAACATACCACCAGTTGATAACCCTCCTCAGCAGCTCCTGCATTCACAAAGAAGATTATTTAGAGTAGGGGACCCAAGCTGTGAAAGTCTTGGGTCTTCCCATTTCATCGAAAATAGTAAACTCCCTCCAGTATCCATCACTTCCCACTGGAGTCCTGGATCTAGGTAGACTGTTTCTGTTCATTTGGTTATAGTATCTGTAGGGCCTTTGATTTTGAGGATTGTAATATCCTCCGTGATTCACTGGCCCATTACTGTTATTTTGAGGATAACTCCCTCTGTTGGAGTATCCCTTATTGTAGTTATTTCTGGAAAAAAAATTGGTTATTTGAATAGTGTCTATCCCTATAACCATTTTGATTATTTTGATTATTAACAAAATTAAATTTGTCACCCTGGGGACTTTGGTGATGTTGTCGCCTATGTGGTGGTTGGTATTTGTTGGTATTAGCTGGAGGTGCCTGCTTTGGAGGAACAGCACTAGAAGTGCTTGCCTGGCCAACACTCACCTGTCTAGGGACAAACGTAGGCTTTTCAAAATTTTTGTTAACTGGTCATTTGCCTGGATCCCAAGACCCACCATCATGTTCCTTTTCTAATTGCCTCTGCAAAGATTTCTTTGTAGAGTTACTCACCTCTTTCCTGCTTTCGGACTTAGCAGGAATCTCACCTTTCTTTGCATCAGTTGATGCAGTATTGTCCTTTTTTACAATGCACATGCTAGCTACATGACCTTTTTGAAGACATTTAAAGCATGATCGCTTCTCAAGGGGCTTTTTGTACTGTCCCCTTGAGGTCGATCCCTTAGTGCTAGCAAATTTGGGTGAAGTGTTACCAGAACATTCAGCATTACCTTGTTTGATTTCTTCTGTTTTGGCTTCACATTGTTTAACAAATTTAGGATTTTTCAAAATAATTTTTGGTTTAGCCGTATTGGGTTGAGTGTTTGATTCAGTTGGGTTAGTTTTAACTGTATTAGTTTTATTAACCCCGGATCCTTTAGTGTTCTTGAACACTTCACCTGTTTCTTCATCCACAGACACATTGGATGAACTACCATTTTCACTACTAACCACATTTTCACTCACATCAACTTTCTTCTCGTCTAGCTTAGGCTTACAAATTTCCTCATTTAGCTCCTTCTCAGTTGGTAGAAACGTATAGTTTCCTGTTAGAGGAGGAGGCACATCTTGGTAACCTAAGCCACCATTTTCATCTATAAACTTCTTGGTGTCTCTTCCAGAGTCTATTAGAGCACTTATAAGATATTTTGAACTAGGAACTTGATCTATTTGTCTGTTTAGATCAACTACCTTAACCTTAAGTTGGTCTATTTCAGCATTTTTCTTAGCAATCTCTTCTTGTTTATCAACTAGAGCCAACTGTGTTAGATTAAGATAATCTATCTTTTCACTAAGGGTATATTTGAGTTCTTTTAGATCTTTCTTAGCAGCACTAAGGGAAGTTTTTAGATTCCCCTCTCTAATCTTATTGCCTATGTTAAACTCTTTTTCTTTCTCTAGAAGCACATCTAATTCAAGATTATGCTCAGCTAATTTATCATTCTCTTTCACTAGTAACAAAATACGCTCAGCATAATCAACACACTTATTACAAGCTTCTAGAACTAAAGATAAAGGAAGGAGTACCTTTTTCTCATTGGATGACAAGTCTGCAATGTATGCCATGAATTGTTTAGCAGACATCCCCTCAGTTGATGCTGTCAGATCCAGCACATGTGCAGTTGACTCCTTATCAGCTTCCTCTTCGATCTTTGTTGCAACAGCCTCTTCAGTTTCACTTTCCTTCACTTCTATATCGGCACCAGGTTTTACATCATTCTCAGTCTCTTTCTCTACAATCTCAGCCATGAATGCTTGATTTCTTAATCCATCAGTACCATCGAGCACACAACTCCAGTCATATGTACCATCAGGTTTTGCTACCATTAGGGCCTTAGAGCTAGTGTTGCTCTGAGATGGTCCCACTGCTGAGCTTTGCCTGACGGTGTTACCTTGGTTCTGATTCTGGTTCTTCGGTCTAGAACATTCCCTTGCAAAAGGACCATAGTTGAAATAGTTGTAACAATTCACTTTTGACTTGTCAAATCCAGCTCGACCTCCCACCAGTTTTCTTCCAGTCCTGTCCATGAACCTTTTTGCTCTTCTTGAGATCATAGCGAGATTCCATTGCAAATCCATTTCCTCCAAGTCATCCGGATCGATTTGATCATAGTCTTCATCAAAAACTGCCGGATCATTTATCTTCCCTTGTATGTAGTGTTCGTAGGAAGCTACAAAAGAAGCAAAACAGCAAGCTGTTGTTCAGCTGATTTGACACTCATAGGCATTGACTTGTTAGACTTGTGGTTACACCCTGAGTTTTCATTTCCAGAACCAGAAACACTTTTTCCATTGTCCTTTCCTGATGGAATATCTTTAACCTTGGTCGACTCACTTGAAACATAAACAAAACAAACTTCACCATCAGAGTCCAAAATTATATTTCCAGTGTTGTCACCTGAAAAGAATGCAGTTGCATTCCCACTACTGCTGGACGAGTCCTTGGATGTCGGTTTTGCATAGTAAACTCCCGGATCTTGAACCTGATGATATCCGGCATCCTTTCTCTGTATGGCCAAGTCATATGCCCTCAGCTTCCCTATCACATCATCAAGAGTACCACTTTCAATCTCTGGATTCTCTTTTATTAGAAGAGTATAAACCTCCCACTTTGAGGGTAGGGAATCTAGAATTTTTTTACTTACTTCAACCTCAGTATACGATATACTGTGATTCCCTAATTCAGTCACAAGATGATAAAATTGTGTTATAATTTCCTCAAGAGTTTCTCCTTTCATTCCCCTTAAGACAGCAAATTGCTTCTTTAGTAAATCAGTCTTATTTTTCTTGACATTTTCGTTTCCTTCAAATCTTCTCGCGAGAGCATCCTATAATTGTTTTGCCTCATGTATTTTTTGAAGGTATGCAGAATCTCCTGAGGTAGACTCATTGTGATGGCAGCATGAGCTTTGTTTTCAGCTTCAAACATAAGCTTGTCTTCTTCTTCCATGTCCTTAAAGGCCACTTCCACAATTCTACCTTCTACATTTCTAGATGGTTTGAAATATCCATCTCTAATGCAAATCCATATTCTCATGTTGTAGAAGCGAGCCCATTCTTCAAACATGTCCTTCCACCAATAATAATCATTTACTGAAATCATCTTAGGTGGTGAGTTTGACTTGCCTACTTCATGGTCCATTTCTAACATATTATTTAGAGTCGACATTTTAACTTGTTAAATATGATTTAAAATGTCAAAGATTCAAATGTGGGTCCATAGTGCAAGTCCAAGTCCAACTTTAATATTCAAAGTTCAATAGTCAAGTCACAGTCCAAATGAAAATTCAAATTAATAAACCTTTGAAGATGTTAAATTAATTAAAAAAACGTTGCCTATAAATATGACTAATTTCGTGGATGACATTAATAAACGGGTTTTTCTTTTATTTTTTTTTAGCGAAGATGACTAATTTCGTGGTATTGACACCTTTTTGTTTTTTTTTTTTAGCGAAATTGACACCTTGTTTTTTTTTTTTTTTTTGTAATTATAAACGAAGATAGTCAAGAAGGGGGTTTTTGCAAAAGGAAGATAGTCACGAAGATGAATTTTTCTTTCACCAATCTTTAATAACGAAGATGTCACGAAGATGAAGGGTGTTTCAGGATAATTAATTAAAAACGAAGATAATATTTAAAAAGACCACGAAGATAAGATGACCTAAAATCAACTTAACAAATCCACGAAGATGACTTAAAAGATTCCCTAACTTCATTGATGATACTGATCGTTCAGAAAGTTTATTTTCAATCAAAAACACTTAGATATCAGCACAAAACTTTCTGTAAAGCAATAATCTTGATTGAGAATGATTTTGTTTTTTTGACACAAAAAACAGAAGATTTAAACGAAAGACACGTTCCAATCGAATCAATATTTGCAAAAATCAAGCTTAAACCGTACAATCTTTTGAGCCTAAAGCTTTGATACCAATTGTAGGTCCTTGGAATGGATCGATACAAGCTTAGATCAGATCTATCAAGGTACGGAATCCCTTGTTAGATGTTTATGCAAATCGATGAATCGAACAAACGTTGAACACGATGAATAACTGTTAAAACCGGCTTGTCTATTGATTAACTTTCAGTGGGAATAATATCAATTACAAGCAACAAAAGACCTAACCCTAGCCTACACCCCAATGCACGTATTTATAGTGCATGGGCTGAGAAGATAGACTAAAGAAGATATTCGAGAAGATAACTATCTTCTCGGATATCTTATCGAGAAAACCGAAAAATCCTAATTCTACCTATCACTTTCTATTTAAAATCACACAAAATCAGGGACATTTTTTTTTCAATATTAATTTTTTTACTCAACCTACAACTAAACAAAACAAAGACGAAGTCTCCCATCCCCACACTTAGAAGGCACAATGCCCTCAATGTGCTCCAAGATACAACGCAAACTAAAAAAAAATGAAAATGCAAAAGTAAAGCAGAAACAAAATAAATTTATAACAACAAAGTAAATGGAACAAACTCCCTTGGAATATGTGGCGATAACTCGAAGAAAGTGTCTCGTCCGTTTATCATCTACAACCGTATAGCATTTCTTTCGCGGCCATAGTCAGAATCCTGCAAAAATAAACTAAAAAGAAAGTGAAAGTAAAATGACTCAATGACAAGTGAGATGCCTGTTTACAAAAAATAATTTAAGATCGACCCTCACCCGAATGAAGATTGAGTACGGGAGGGGGAGATCCATTAGTTAAAAAGGCCAAGGCAATCCCACAAGACTCGATAAACTAAAAATAAATAAATAATAAAAATATAAAAAATTAAAATAAAGAAGAATGAACATAAAATAAAAGAAAAACATACCTGGCGAATGACGATACACAACTCTACACTTGGGTTCTTACTCGGAGAACCTAACCTCTACAATCACTCGAAATGAGGCTCGAGGCGGATAATCTCAACCTCATCCTCCTCCTCATTAGCTCTTCCTATGTAGAGCTTCAACCTATGTCCATTCACTTTGAACATCTCTACATCCTTCCCCTCAATGGTAACTGTACCATAGGGGAAAACTTCCTTCACCACAAACGGTCATGACCACTGGGACTTCAACTTACCCAGGAACAATCTCAAACGGGAATTGTACAAGAGTACTTGATCCCCACACTTAAAATCCTTGTTCCCCTTCAACTTCCTATCATGCAATGCCTTCGTACGAGCCTTATAGTCATGAGTGTGCTCGTATGCATCATCTCTCAACTCCTCTAACTCGTGCAACTCAAGAAACCGCTTTCTCTTAGCCAAAGACATGTCAAGATTAACGGATCGTAATGCCCAATATGCACGGTGCTCTAACTCTACCGGGAGATGACACGCCTTCCCATAGATCATCCGAAATGGTGTAGAACCGGTCGGTGTCTTATAAGCTGTGCGGAAGGCCCAGAGTGCATAATCTAGCTTCTCAGCCCAATCAATCCTACTTGCCGCTACAGTTTTTTCTAGGATCCGCTTGATCCCTCTATTACTCACCTCCAATTGCCCACTTGTTTGCGGGTGATAGGCTGTAGCAAGCCGATGGGTCACCCCATAGCGTTGCAAAGCCTTCTCCATCAATGAATTACAGAAGTGGGTGCCCCTATCACTAACTAAGGCTTTTGGAGTACCAAAATGAGCAAAAAACTTTCGTAGGAATCCCACTACAACTCTCGCGCTATTAGTGGGGGTAGGAAGTGCCTCCACGCACTTAGAAACGTTGTCTACGGCTACCAGAATGTACCTATTCCCACGAGACATAGGGAATGGTCCCATGAAATCAATACCCCAAAGATCGAAAACCTCACATGGATGCATAATATTCTGGGGCATCTCATCCCGGGACGAGATGTTGCCAACCCTTTGGCACCTATCACAACTCCTCACAAATGTGGCTGCATCCTTAAAGATGGTCGGCCAATAGAAACCCGCGTCAAACACCTTCCTCGCGGTCAACAAAACTCCATGATGGCCTCCCATAGGGCTCTCGTGACAATGCCTCAACACATCTCTCAACTCCCTACCATCAACACACCTACGGACCACTTGGTCCGAGCCAATCCTAAAAAGATAAGGATCATCCCAAAGGTAATGTTTAACATCCGCAAAGAATTTCTTCTTTTGCTGGTACGTTAAGTCCCCCCTCAGGAATCCATCAGCAAGATAGTTTGCAAGATCAGCGAACCAAGGCAACTCGTCCTCCTTAGCTGTCAACACACACAAGAACTCATGGAGAAAGGCATCCCCAATATCTCTATCCTCACTCGACCTACTCCCCGGGTGCTCTAAACTCGGCCGCCACGTCCAATTAATTTCAAAACAAGTTTTAAATGGGAAATACCCACTAAACCACACACTTCCGGCAAGTGTACCGGTCGAAAGTAGTAAAGTAAATAAGTCCGAGTATCGAACCGTGGACACAGTAATAGCGGCTCTCGGTACTAAACTTTCGTCGAGTCCTTGTCTAATATATTGAAGTGATGGTGATTTAATTAAACTACTAAGAAAAATTTAAAATTGAAGTAAATAAAATACGAACAACTCAACAAAGAAAATGAACAAGTAGAACTGGATGAGATCAAGTAATGAGAAAATGGCTACCTAGGTAAGAATCAAGGTGACTGACTAATAGCTCTCGAAATTGGATAAATGGGTTTTGGCTACCGGGATCTTAAGATACACTAAACTAGACCAACACTGGAACGTGAATCCCTCTCCAACATGTCGGAATACTGAATCTTGGGAAGTGTGTAAACTCACCGGTCTCGGGTTCAGATTACCTCTAGGTCTCTCCAAACTATGCTAAGGTATCCTAAATCTGAATGTCCTCTCGGCCCCCTCAGAAACAATACATCCGGGTTGTGTAAGGGATGCAAAGGATAGTTATTCTAACAGGTTTCTAACACAGGATACTAACAAAACAAGCACGCTAGGGGTGACTCACTCTCGTGCAGACCACGGTCCCGAATACCTACCAAGCTAGACACACTAAAACCTAATCTCCTCACGGTCTCAAAGGTGGTAGAATGCTAAATTACTGAATAATTAATTAACTTGTTTCTAAGGTTTACTACGTCTAGCAACCACAAAATATATCAAAAACACCAAGTCTAAGATACTTACAAAACCCTAGATCAGAAGATACAAAATCAATTAAACTAGAATTAAGCGAAACAAGTATTAATATTCAGATATCAAGCACGCAAATACAAAAGAAACCTTATTAGAAAACTCATTACCAAAACATTAACCAAAACATAACATAGATCCAAACCGAAAACAATTATTCAATTGTCACCCATCATCAATACCTAGGTAGCACTAAAAGTTTAGCTACTCATAGTCATAGAAAGTAATGAAAACATAGGTTCAAAATAATAATAAAACATAGTAGCAAGTAGTTGAAAACACAAAGTAATCAAAAACCAAAACTAGTGTTTTAGATAAACAAACCCAAGCCTTCCTCTCCTTGAAAATTGCCTCTCAAATCTTGCTTTGATGCTCCTGTCGATCGAGTTCCTTCTGGTTGCTCTTCTGCGGTTGCTCACTGTCTTCTTTCGAATGATGATCCTCCAATGGCGGCTCCCTTTGTATAATGTGCCGCTTCCACTCTATGTTTCTTGTGGTGTTTTTTGTTTTAACCTTTTCTTTTTATATGGGCTTTGACTTTTTGTCATCGTGACTTTTAAGTCACTAGATTATTATTATTATTATTATTATTATTATTATTATTATTATTATTATTATTATTATTATTATTATTATTATTATTGTTTGTAGTCGTCTTTGCTCCTAACTCGGGTGTTCTTTGCTTGACAAAAGTTTCCCGTCTACGCTCCAACGTCCATGAACACAAGCTCTCAAGTGTCCGTGTCTCAATTCACATTCTTTCATTTTGAGCTCATTTTCTCCAAACACCTATAAAATAATATAATACATAAATACATGATAAAAACGAGATGAAACGACTAAAAACCTGACCAAATAATATACAAAATACATAAGAAAAGAGATGTGTTTTGCAACACATCACCAAGAATCGGCCTAAGGTGAAGGAATGCATGCTTGTCTTTTTCTTACACAAAATGGTGAATGGAAACCATAAACAATGCAAGGAAGCTAGGACATTTGACTTACCTTTTTCATTCTTGTTATCACACTGCTGTTGGTGCATTTCTGTGTGACAACAGCTACCTAGATAGAATAGCTAGTAGATAGTCGTTTGTATATCGTGTAATTGTATTAATTGTAATTAACGAACTTTGTGGTAGGCAAAATTAGTCATAGGGGAATATTGATAATAAGTGATGATAGCCTAAAGAATATGCTAATTAGTTGAGATAGCTATCTTCACTAATTGCCTATCTTCACTAGAGAATATTCCAATATGATTATGTATAAATAGAATACATGGGGTTAGGGTTTTAAGTTAGTCAATCTAGAGAGTTAGTAGCCACCAAGTTTGTGTGTGTTGTCTTGAGTTGATTGTAATCCGTTTATAATCAATAGAAGACATGTTTACAGTATTTCATGGTGTTCGTTCTTAATTGTTACATAATCGGTTTTTGCATAAATGTTAATCAATGGATTCCGGACCTTGGTTAACCTAATCAATCTTGTAATCGATCCATTCCAAGGACCTAAAATTGGTATCCGAGCCATAAAGTTCATTAATTGTACGATTCAATATTGGTTTTTGCATTAATCGATTATTTAGAAATCGTTTCTCTTTTGATTCAGCAGCTTTTGATCATAAAAATCTTTGATTCACACTATTTTAGTTCCTAATCTGGAGAGGAAAATCGTTTTTGGGTCATATTGAGAATTTCGGCTGATTAGGGTTCACATCAGATTCGAAAAACGAACTTAATACTCTTCTGAATTTAGGGTTTTAACGAAGATATCTTGATCATCTTCGTTTTTGTCCATCTTCATACCATAGGTATCTTCGTTTTCATAGGAAGATCATTTTTGACCATACTCGTTTTTAGAGTATATTCGTTTGCTAACCATCTTCGTGGATTGAGCATCTTCGTTTAGTATCTTCTCTAAAGAATCTTCGTTAAGCATCTTCTCTAAAGCATCTTCTTTAAACATCTTCTTTGTTAAGCATCTTCTTTTGGATCATAGAGAACTTACTAAAGTGAACTAGACTATTTGGACTGCACCATTGAAATCGTTTTAACTTTGAAGGGAAAAAAAAGTCTGGAAATCGTAAAAATTTTCTTTCGTGAAAATTTTTCTGGTGATTTAGAATTCAAAAATAATACTCGGAGAAAAATTTTGTAAAAATATTTTTCGAAAACTTTAAAGCGATTTTACGAACCAGATCGATAATATTGGACAAACCGAGGGTCTTTATATAGACAAGTTGGACTTAGATTTTGACTCAGGTATACCAAAATCTATTTGAAACTTTCGGCTACGTACTTTAAAGAAGTTACAATGGAAATTAGACTTGCAATTAAAACTGCTCCTAAACTAGTAAAAATTGACGATTTTGAGGACTAGCGAACCACATTTAAATCATTGTTCAGATGTGAGGATGATAGAATGTGGGACTGTATCATCTATGGGTATGCTAAACCTGTCTATGAAGGAACTGACGACATCAAGCGAGTACCAACGTACAGCCAAATGCTGAAGGCAAAGATTTTGCAACTGTTAACATGTCTTTGCGAGATAAGATTCAATGTTAGTGTAGGAGTTATGACAATTCAAAACAACTGTGGAAGGCTTTGGAAAGACGTTTTAGAGTGAATAGTTGTAGAGGATGATATTTGACACGAAAACAGGATTATATGATCATACAAGTTACAAAACCAGGTGCGGAAACCCTAGCTTTGAACAAACTGATGTAAACTCAAATCAAAACACAATCAAAGTCATTTTCAATACTTTTCATAGATTAACACATTCATAAAGTTGATTACAATGTCAATTCAGTTAATCTAAATCACACACACTATCTCAAACTGCTCTGGAACACCACCTCAAAACACACACACCTAATGACTCTCTTTACATTACAAAATCACAAAATCTATATATAGGCACTGCACATTCGCCCATTGTGAATGGTCGAATGTGAGGTTTTTCCACATTCGCCCATTTACATGGTCGAATGTGTCTTCATGTGTAGCTCCAATCCAGTTTCGTCCAGTGTATATCTACCTTCGCCCACTGTTTCTTCACCTTCGCCCAGATCTTCTACATTCGCCCAATCAGCCCATTTAACACATGTTAACTATCCAATCACTAGTCGCAAAACGCATCTACAAACTCCCCCTCGACTATTGATTGGATCATTTTCTGTCCTCGTCCATAGCTTTGTTCAGCAACTTGATTCTGAGCAGATTCTTCTGTTCTTTTGTCATCTCAGGCTCTAACCTTCTCTTCACCGGTTTTGACACGTTTGCCATCTTCACCATCTTGCCAAGTTTTCCCTCCAAATTACTACCCGCATTAATATCATATGCAAAGCAAACACCAACTACTTGAGTGTATTTCTTTGCCTGATCAGCGTCGTTCGGCTCATGATGAATCGGATTGTAAAAGAGCATGATGATGTCTTCGAAGGTGCAATTTATCAACCACATAGGATCAAATACATGCACATGCTTGTATTTATCCTTTCCATCTCTCAACACAATCACCGCTTCTGCCTTTCTCCAATCGTAATACCAGAAAATGAAATCAGCACCGAAATGTTGAGGCATGGGCATTAAAGGTATTTTCCTCATCACTTCAGGTGCCTTATATATCAAGGTAACCCGTTTCAGCTTGGTTCTGGGATCAATATCCCTGTGAACTTTCCTCTGGGGATATTGTGGTTTGAATCTATTCCATCTTGTTCTGCTTTCCCAAACCAGCTTGTCTGCGCACCAACCGACATGAGAATTATTAACTGAAGCACCTGACATTTGGAATCTGCATAGATCTCTAACCGCCCAGTACGGTAGAGTTAGCAAGTCAATGAATCTGTAAAAGTACAAGATTCCTGATTCCCACTTGGCAGCTAGACACTTCAGCCTGCCTAAGTATGTCCACCCAAGAGCTCTGCCTCTAAACTTAGCATTGTGAAATCTGTAAAAATTTCCTTGAGCTTCAGGCTTCGGTCGGTTCTCATCCATTAATCTCAATTTCTTCAAATAACTCTTCAATTCATCAGATTTATTTGAAGATTCTGGCTTATCAGCACCAAATAATTTTTCTACAAACTCAGCACTTCTCTTCTTAGCTTTTCTCTTTGCAGAAGTGTTAGGAATTTCGGTAAAGTCAGGAAACACCATATCTTCATCAGTTTGTCTAAAGTATTGTGGGTATTCCTCATGTGTTATATCTTCTATCTCCACTTCTTCAAATTCAGGGGTATCTTTGTCATCAGAGTGACTTCCAATATGTAACACCCCGGCTCTAGGCCCAGAATTTTTCGCACAATATTATTAATATATAATTATTAATATCCAAAGATGAATAATAAACCATATGCTTTGGTACGAAACTGAAAACCGAACTATTATAAATAAGTATCTTACGCGAGTGCTCGTTACGTAAGCGGATTAAAATTCGTTAACGAATCCGACCCGTACCATCTGATTTACCACTACAGGGGACACATGTCCCCTTCTTAGTGGGACACATGTCCCCACTAAACAATTTACACACACATATTACTTAATACGTGCCTCTCTCCTCTCTAAGACAACATGAGCCCACCCCCAACCCTTATCCCTTCAAAACCCATGACACACTTCCTTCTCATTTTATCTGCTTCCCCAATACGCCTTTAGAAGGAAAGAACGAGAGAGAGAGAGAGAGAGAGAGAGAGAGAGAGAGAGAGAGAGAGCTGTGACCAAGAAGGATAGGGAGAGAGAGACGAATGGTGGTGCATAGCGGCGCCGCCGCCTCCACCACCACTCTACCGGTGAGTGAAGCTGCGTCCCCGTTATCTCCGACAAAAACCCCTTTTCTTTATGGTAGTGCTGGATATCGGGGATGATGATGATGATGGTTGTGGGTTTCCAAGGTGGTAGCGACGGTTCAGGTGGTGGTATGGGGTGACCGATGGAAGGTGGGTTAATTGTAGATGGGGCTGATAAGTAATGGTATTCAGTGATGGTAGTAAGATGCTATTATGGTAATGGTTGCTGTAGTGGTTATAAGAGTGATGAAAGGAAGGTATAACCTTAATTATGGATGTAAGAACTTGGGTCAAAGGTTGTTGACCCGGTCAACAAAGTTCAACGGATGGTCAACATTGGACAAAGTAGCTAACCTTTGATCAAGATCATATTATGAAGGGCAATCAGGAGGTAAAACCGCACACCCGAACTATTTGAGTATTTAACTAGTTATTTTATTCTCATTATGAATAATGTCGGAAGACACGTGTGGAGTGTGAACGAGCTTAAAGAACCTAAAACCGATTAGAGAAGATAAACCAAATAAGATGAGGCTATGTTACATATGAGGTTCAATATTTACTTGGAAGACATTGGATAGTAGAGTGAACCATTGAGTCTTTGGACATAACATATTTGTACAGACTAAGAACATGAGTATAGATAGATGACTTGACCATTGACAAGGAAAGCAAGGAGGACTAAGATTAGAATTATTAATAAAGTGAAACATACATGAGACTTTAAAACATTAATTAGATGACTTGAATTTTTAGACTAACTATTAAGACAATTGTTATGACAGTAGACTTGATATCGAAGATTTATAAATTAAGGAGACATAGACCCAAACTTTGATTACCAATAACATTAATATGAAATAGTACTATTACGTTTATAGATGCTTAATTATGTATTAACATATTTAATTAGACAAGAATCTGTATGAACCTAAGTATGTATACATGAATACGGTATAAAAAGAATTATGAACCAACAGTCCAACAAGTCGCAACAATAATGACTTAAGCTCGTCCCCCACACGTGTCACCGTGCCATTTGATAATACATACTAATAATACTTGACACCACTAGGTATGCTAGCTATTTGCACATAAAACAATAGATGGACTCAAGACCTCGGCATACCATACAACCATGTGACACGACAGGTGAGTTCGTGTACTTCCCCTCTTTGTTTTACTGTTTTGGGGTGAATACATGCTTGTGTGTCTAAACTGTTTTGTGTATAAACTTACTTGATGTGACAAGGGCTCCCAAAACCAGATGCACACTCATTAACCCAAGGGAGTTGGGCCACTTAATGTATGGGTAGTACTACTTGGGGAATCCCCCACGCACAGTGGATCCGGAAGCCCGGAAAACCCTCCACTGAGGTCTGCGGACCGTTGCGGCATATGTTATGCCGTAGGGAATCCATAAAGGGAGTAGATGGATTCCGTGTTAGGATTGAGGTGTGGCTTGTACATCACGTGTGTTAAACTGTGTAAACTTGTTTTTGAACTGTTAAACTGTTTGGATCCACTTAACTATTACACGGACTCACCAGCGTAATTGCTGACCCGACTCTTTTTAAGCATGTGTTCAGGTACTGCGTTTGGATGATCGTGAAGAAGAGGTATAAGCTTGCTTGTGTGGAATAGCGATTATCGTGATAGAAGATTCAAACTATAAGCGTTGTGAAATAGAGCTTATAGAGTTAGGTACGTGTAGAGATCGGATTGATTAGTGGATAACAACCCGCCAGCTGCTTCGACGACCGCCACGTCTCGTCCCTGCATAGTTGTTATTTTATTTATTTAAGTTGTGTATTATATTTTTGGATTAGAAATTGTATTAAAACATTAAATATTAGTCATCGTTGCTTCCGTTGTGCAAGTCTGTTACCAAACTGTCGTAACGTCCAGCCCCCTCCTGGTCGGGTTGTTACAGTTGGTATCAGAGCAACGGTTGTGGCGAAATAGGATATCTCCAGATATCCTATACCACACCAGGACGATTTAGAGAACTTAGCTTTTAAGGCTCTAAGATTACCTAGCTAGGGATTGCCTTGAAATTATATAAGACTTACCGGAATAAGGAACGAAATAAGTCGAGATTCGAGTACCTGAACACACTAGAATGCTTACCGGGACTTAGAACCAGTGTGACTAGTATACGAGCGTTGAGATATGTGAATGATGACTACGACGGAGATTACTAGAATAATTTCGTGAGGTAAATTGACGATTACACTTGACGTCAGGTAATTGTGAATTTACAGGCACGTAAAAGTTCTAAGAAATCCGAAGAGTCGCCGAAATTATAAGTAATAGCTATGATGACCATAAACTTATAAGAGAAAATGGACCACAACAAGGCCATAAACAACATGTGAGATAGTGGTGAAACCACAATGAAGGCTTTGAACTAGATACATTTACTATAACATGGCGTGTTTGATAGGATATTTATATATATATACTAATAATGATTCCTTGTGAATGATGCTATATGTGACTAACTTTCCATGACCGGGTGTAATCTAACCATGAGAACCAGGTACTTCACCAAGACTTGACACTAAAAAGTGAAAGAATCCAAAACACCAAAGCTAGATTTGATCAACCTAACGAATGGAGGCCTTAACCTGTTAAGTTTTATTTCTTGACCAAATAGTTTATGATTGTGTCTATATACGCTGAAATTTCATGATTTGACCGAAGATAAGAAACTAAACCATTGATTACTAAATGCTTTCGTGGATTTAAGTCAAGAATATAGTCTTAGATTCATAACCGCATGGTAGATCTTAGAAAATGATTCCCGAGTATCAATCAAAGTACCAATAAACCATATCCGAGGAGGTTAGTACACCATGGATACTATATTTAGCGACTCAAAGAGACTAGGAGCAAACGCTACATGAGGTAACTGTAAGATTTAGTATATGTTCTGTCATTTTAATATACCATGCTATCTCTAGATTATTGTCAAAACTTTCGGAGTTTATTCCAAAACCTTTTAAGTAAAGCGACAAGTTATTAGAGTTAGGATTATATAGACATGATTCAAGAATATTAAATAGAAAGGCGGTGACCTAGACTCAAGTATGTTGCAAATACATGACTATCCAACGTCCTCGCTAACCAGAGAAAACTAGGATTGAACGCAACTTCAGATACTCTTAAGATTTAATACATGTTCCGTCATTTTAAGCTCCATGTGGTCTCTAGATGAGTGTCAAGATATTTAGATTAGTTCCATAACCTTTTAAGCATAATGATGAGTTATCCATGTGGAATGTATAGATAAGCTCTAACGGGGGGAGCGAATACGTTCGCAATAACTGTTATAAGAAGTATTTGACAGGAATAAGAGAATACCGTTGAAGTTTAGTAAAAAAAAAAAAAATTCTTCATAAGATAACAATTTGACCATATGAGAAATTAAGATTTAAATTACCCAAGGAATGTTGTGCACCTTAGTTTGTTTAAGAGCAATATACTGCATTTAGACGTTTAACCTTCTGGTGTTTCTTGAAAACTTGTCGTCATATACTACACCATGTACCATAGAAAAACATTGAAGGCCTTAGAATTTGAAAAGAAAGATGAGATTTAGGACAACCAGAAAGTATTGTGTGCCTCTTTGAAGTATTTATAGAATAATATATTGGGTTCGAATATCTACCTTTCCCATGCTTCCGACAAACTGTCACCATGTCTTACCCTATGTATCATTAAAACTTTGAAACCTTAAGAATTTAACGAATTAATAAGGATATAGATAGAGTTAACCAAAATATTGGGCGTAAAGGTGGATGAGAATAACATATCTCAAGATCACAACACTAATTTAGTGCTTAACTCCCTCAATATAAGGTTATTAAGGACTATAAATTCTCGGAATACATAGTATTCCTCAAAAAGGTACGTTTTCAAAAACATTTTCTATCAGGTTTTTGGGAAGATTTTTAGTAAGTTGACGAAGCATCATTGGTGTGGTGGGTTAGCTGCGGTACACCCTATATATAAGCACTAATGATGCATTGGAAATGAGACTAAAAGTCAAACCAAAAACAAATATGAATCTCTGAAATTTCTAGTACATTTTCAAGGTTATCAAAGGTGTGGTGGGTTGGCTGCGGTACACCCTATATATAAACACCTACGGTGCATCGAAAATGGAACTAGGAATTAAACCCAAGATAAACCTTAGTCTATTGATAGTTTAAACCATGAGTTTCAAACTCAAATTTTTAACGTTGTGTTTGATTCCAACCATTGTCTGATGATAAGTGTCGTGAAATTCATACCATCCAATTAATCCAGAAGGAGCCCGACAAATTGTAATTATTGTATTAGTACCCAAAACTTGATAATGAAAGTTGTTCGTGTAAACTCTTGGGAGACAGATACGTATACTTTGACTAGGGAAATCATAGCAAAGCACTATATAAGGTATTAAAGAGGAAGCCTGAGAACGTAGTATGAAGTATAGAGTGGAACCACTATAAACACGATTTGGCTTATAAGAAAGATTATGTATACATAAGCACGTGGACCCGAACACCAAAATCCGAGTATGGAAAATACTGGATATGTGGCGATGGGTAGTCCGAAAATAATTCCGAGGACGGAATTCCATTAACGGGGGGAGAATGTAACACCCCGGCTCTAGGGCCCAGAATTTTTCGCACAATATTATTAATATATAATTATTAATATCCAAAGATGAATAATAAACCATATGCTTTGGTACGAAACTGAAAACCGAACTATTATAAATAAGTATCTTACGCGAGTGCTCGTTACGTAAGCGGATTAAAATTCGTTAACGAATCCGACCCGTACCATCTGATTTACCACTACAGGGGACACATGTCCCCTTCTTAGTGGGACACATGTCCCCACTAAACAATTTACACACACATATTACTTAATACGTGCCTCTCTCCTCTCTAAGACAACATGAGCCCACCCCCAACCCTTATCCCTTCAAAACCCATGACACACTTCCTTCTCATTTTATCTGCTTCCCCAATACGCCTTTAGAAGGAAAGAACGAGAGAGAGAGAGAGAGAGAGAGAGAGAGAGAGAGAGAGCTGTGACCAAGAAGGATAGGGAGAGAGAGACGAATGGTGGTGCATAGCGGCGCCGCCGCCTCCACCACCACTCTACCGGTGAGTGAAGCTGCGTTCCCGTTATCTCCGACAAAAACCCCTTTTCTTTATGGTAGTGCTGGATATCGGGGATGATGATGATGATGGTTGTGGGTTTCCAAGGTGGTAGCGACGGTTCAGGTGGTGGTATGGGGTGACCGATGGAAGGTGGGTTAATTGTAGATGGGGCTGATAAGTGATGGTATTCAGTGATGGTAGTAAGATGCTATTATGGTAATGGTTGCTGTAGTGGTTATAAGAGTGATGAAAGGAAGGTATAACCTTAATTATGGATGTAAGAACTTGGGTCAAAGGTTGTTGACCCGGTCAACAAAGTTCAACGGATGGTCAACATTGGACAAAGTAGCTAACCTTTGATCAAGATCATATTATGAAGGGCAATCAGGAGGTAAAACCGCACACCCGAACTATTTGAGTATTTAACTAGTTATTTTATTCTCATTATGAATAATGTCGGAAGACACGTGTGGAGTGTGAACGAGCTTAAAGAACCTAAAACCGATTAGAGAAGATAAACCAAATAAGATGAGGCTATGTTACATATGAGGTTTAATATTTACTTGGAAGACATTGGATAGTAGAGTGAACCATTGAGTCTTTGGACATAACATATTTGTACAGACTAAGAACATGAGTATAGATAGATTACTTGACCATTGACAAGGAAAGCAAGGAGGACTAAGATTAGAATTATTAATAAAGTGAGACATACATGAGACTTTAAAACATTAATTAGATGACTTGAATTTTTAGACTAACTATTAAGACAATTGTTATGACAGTAGACTTGATATCGAAGATTTATAAATTAAGGAGACATAGACCCAAACTTTGATTACCAATAACATTAATATGAAATAGTACTATTACGTTTATAGATGCTTAATTATGTATTAACATATTTAATTAGACAAGAATCTGTATGAACCTAAGTATGTATACATGAATACGGTATAAAAAGAATTATGAACCAACAGTCCAACAAGTCGCAACAATAATGACTTAAGCTCGTCCCCCACACGTGTCACCGTGCCATTTGATAATACATACTAATAATACTTGACACCACTAGGTATGCTAGCTATTTGCACATAAAACAATAGATGGACTCAAGACCTCGGCATACCATACAACCATGTGACACGACAGGTGAGTTCGTGTACTTCCCCTCTTTGTTTTACTGTTTTGGGGTGAATACATGCTTGTGTGTCTAAACTGTTTTGTGTATAAACTTACTTGATGTGACAAGGGCTCCCAAAACCAGATGCACACTCATTAACCCAAGGGAGTTGGGCCACTTAATGTATGGGTAGTACTACTTGGGGAATCCCCCACGCACAGTGGATCCGGAAGCCCGGAAAACCCTCCACTGAGGTCTGCGGACCGTTGCGGCATATGTTATGCCGTAGGGAATCCATAAAGGGAGTAGATGGATTCCGTGTTAGGATTGAGGTGTGGCTTGTACATCACGTGTGTTAAACTGTGTAAACTTGTTTTTGAACTGTTAAACTGTTTGGATCCACTTAACTATTACACGGACTCACCAGCGTAATTGCTGACCCGACTCTTTTTAAGCATGTGTTCAGGTACTGCGTTTGGATGATCGTGAAGAAGAGGTATAAGCTTGCTTGTGTGGAATAGCGATTATCGTGATAGAAGATTCAAACTATAAGCGTTGTGAAATAGAGCTTATAGAGTTAGGTACGTGTAGAGATCGGATTGATTAGTGGATAACAACCCGCCAGCTGCTTCGACGACCGCCACGTCTCGTCCCTGCATAGTTGTTATTTTATTTATTTAAGTTGTGTATTATATTTTTGGATTAGAAATTGTATTAAAACATTAAATATTAGTCATCGTTGCTTCCGTTGTGCAAGTCTGTTACCAAACTGTCGTAACGTCCAGCCCCCTCCTGGTCGGGTTGTTACACAATATCCTTTTCAGGAATATGTGGAATCGACTCATCTACAATGAATTCTTCAAATGTTTTCCCTACCCTCTGTGCAAGCCCATCTAGAATCTCCTTTGCAACAGATGCAGGTACTTCCCCTTCTTCTAAGTCAGGATCGTTATATTCCAATTCGTATCTCATATCGTCAGTTTGGAATATTTCAGCAAAACGACCTGTGAACTCAATGGTCCATTCTCTTCTTTCTAACATGTCCTTGTAGACTTGTTTAGCATCATCAGTCAAGGACCTCACCTTCTCATTCCAGAATACACTCTCATCCGAATCAACATTCTCACCTTTCTTCTTCGAACTCGATTCTCCAGTGTCTTTCTTCTTCTTTGAAGGTGGTCTTTTCTCAAATGTAAACTTAGAAGTATCGTCTCCTCCATCATTATCATCATCACTGCTACTCTCATCCTCCTTCTGACTTCCAGAACCCTCAGCATCATCATCATCATCATTATTATCATCCTCATCATCACTCTTTTCTGATTCTTCATCGTTCTCATCATCATCTTCCTCTTTGTCAGACTCAGATGGTTCAAAATCAACCTGTTCAACTTCTTTTTCTTTGTCTTCCTCACCCTCCTTTAACTTGGGTGCAACATTGTACAGGTTGTCAATTAACTCACTCAGGCGTTTATTCTCAGCCTTCAACTCTTTATTATCTTCTTTAATAGCCTTAAACCTGTTTTTGTTTCTCAAACACTTTCCTTCAAGCTTTTTGTTCTTTGCTTCTAGCTTCTTCACTTTCTCATCAATTTCATCTTGATTTGACTTAGAAGCTACTACAATCTGAAGCATCTTTTCCTCATTCTGCTTGAACTTGGCTATTTCAGCTTGCTGAGCCACAATCATCTTCATCATATCGTCCATCTTCTTATTCACTTGCTTCATAACTTCATCATCCACAGTGACTTTCTTTGACTTGGACTTAGATCTAGATGGCTCAACTTCGGCTTCTTTCTCTTTCTGAGGCTTTCTGAACATATCAAGTACATTATCCAGTGCTACATTGAACTCATCCACTGGTAATTTTGTTGCCTCTTTAGTCTTTTGCTTTTTAGTAACTGGTGAAGATTGTTTTGATGACGTTCCAGCTTCAGGTAATCTTTTTCCTCTCAAGAGTTGATTTAACTCTTTCTCCCTAAGCTGCTTGGTACTGGTTTTCTTAGCCATGGTTTTGTGTTTAGGCTTGGGCAAGTTCACAACTACAGTTTCTCCTTCATTCAACTCATCCAAATTTATAGTTAACCCTTCATCTTCAGCACCAACAGACTTTTTGCTCTTCTTAGCTTCTTCAATCGATCTGTTCAATGATTCAGACTCACCAACCATAGTGGCCTTACATTTGGTGGCCCGGACATTCTCAGCATCCGAATCCCATTGTTCTTCAACCTCTGTCTCTTCCGAATCCACTGATTCTTCATCCACCAAACTTGTACCTTTCTTAGCAGTAGATTTCTTTCTCACAACCTGTTGCTTCGAGCTTCCTTGGTCAGTCTTTCCTTTGCCCTTCCCTTTGGCTCCAGGATTGACTACTTGCCTTTTCCTTTTAGTATTTGCATCAGCATATACTAAAGGATCATCATTGTCACTATCACTATCAGGATGCCTTGCTGTATTCTTTCCTAGATCATTGTAATCCTCTCTAGCTAAGGCTCCAAACAACCTTCTGTAAGGTGGTCTTTCATTATCTGGCACACCTTTATATCCTTTCATTCTAACCAAAGTACGAATGTTCATGTGATCCTGAGCAAGTATCTGGGTTGGATCATTCTTCAAATCAGGATACTTGTGATCAAAGATCATCATCAAGAATCTAGGATAAAGCATGAACTTCTTAACCTTCAACCCTTTCAGCATCTCCAGCATATGATCCAATATCATCCCAGCAACATTAAATGGTTTGTTGAGAGTCAACGCAACCATTAATGAGCTCAAACTCTTCCTCATTACGTCATAACCTCCACTAACACATCCAAACACATGTATGATGACGTGATCAAAATACTTAAACTGCACGCTCAGTTTCCCTTTGTACATAGAACCATCAGTGATAGGTCCTTTGTATTTCATCCTAAGGAAACAGGCTTTCTGCTCAGTCCACGAGAGTTCTCTTGGATATTCACTAACTTCAAACTTTATCTGGAGAGCTTCCCTGATGTCAGCCTCTGTAATGAACATCTCCATTCCTTGAATCTTGCTCTTTATGATCGTCTGATTATCAAAGTAATCATACTTAGCATTGTTGTAAAAGTCTTCAACTATATCCTTGTAGATAATAGTTGGTGTAGCTAAAGCATAAACTACTCTGCATCTCTTCATGAACTTGATAATGTCAGCAAACTCCTCATTCTTTTCAACTTCTCCCAGATAAGCACAGCAATTATGATTCTTCTCGAATGGCCATTTGCTGCCGCTTGATGATTCACCTTCCTGAACAGGTTCTGGGACAGGATTTGTGACAATATTCTCAACAGGAATTTCCACATTCTCAGTCTGGTCAGCCATCTAAACACACAAAATCAGAAACAAACGTCAAAACACGAAATCGACAAAATTCAAAATTTTAAGGATTTTAGAATTCCACATTCGCCCAAAAATTCTGGTCGAATGTAGATTATTGTGGCCGAATGTACAATATGCTGGTCGAATGTGAAATGATATTGATTAAAAATATACATTCGCCCTTTTTGAGGTACCTTCGTCCAAACATTTCCACCTTCGTCCAAACAGTGACCCGAAAGTGAAACATGTTCTTCCCCAAAATTTAAAAATTTTTCAAACATGATTTTAACACTTTGTTTTGATTCATTTATGGTCTAATATGGCCGAATATCATTCGTGTACCATCAATTGTTCCTTTTAATCAATCTATATCAGTTTTCAAGTGGAATTAGGTTATTTTAGTTTCAAACAATCAATCAACTAATCAAACATTGTTAATAACCTAATTCTATCAACACTCTCCCCCTAAAACTGATATACATTGATCGTATAACAAAAATAAGTATTAACAGACATTCTAAATCCGTGAAATCCTAAACCCTAGACCGATAAAGAAAAACGACGATTCCGGCTTCATTCCTTCTTCATTACCTGTAAATGTAGTATCAAAAGGATCAGGGAGTATCAGGGATGCAAACGCACAAGCAAACAAAATCAAATCAACAAGGTCTTGTACTGAGTAAAAATTTTGAAAAAATTATAAGTGAGGGACGAATCTGCTTCTGGCATATATAAAAGAGCTACCTTCGTCCGTTCTTTGGGTCGAATGTGGGAATTGTCCACATTCGCCCACAAGTGAATGTGCCCGAATGTGAAATGTGTACCCGGATGTGAAAATCAAGTAAACAACCCACATTCGCCCGTTTTGAGCAACCCGAAGGTAGAAAATTGTCCACATTCGTCCCATTTAAGGGGCGAATGTGAAATGGAAAATTTTGCCAATTCACGAATTCGAATCCCGTTTAATATTTTTCAATCCGTTAAGCTTCCAAAACACAAATTTTCACTTTTAGAATGATACAAAGCCCAGATGGTGTTGTCAAATCTCAGAAATTGACTATCAAGCATCCCCGGTTATCAAAAATAAAGCAGAAATGCAAAAATTTTGGATTTTTCTGAAATTTTATCAAAACACACCTAAAATCTTTTTGGATTTTGTATCTTTTTGACAATAAAAGTAAATTGCAACAAAATAAAATGCAGCAAAGTAAATGAAAGCAGTAAACTTTTTCTGAAATCCGGTCAGAGGATCATATCAGTTTTCTGAGAAATCTGATCACAGCGTTGATCTATTTGTTTAATATTATCATTAGAAACAGTATGTGACACGGCAATTGCTGATATTGTGGTCCACGTAAGCTCACATGCAGACAATTACGCAATGCTTTAAAATGATATGAGTTAGGTGTATTAGACTAACACGATGTGGTGCCCACACACACGACATACTCCCGTATCAAGTAATTGCACAAAGCTTCGTCGTAACGCGTGATTATGCCAGAGTTATCCGTAAAAGTTACAAAGTATATAGCACAGAGGTGTACAGGTCAGCAATTTAATGCAGCAGAGTAACATGTGCGTATACACTAGGTTGAGGCTGATATTAATCACTGATTTGCATCAGATGATCAATACGATGTAATAATGATCTATGATCAGTTAAAGCATAAAGTTCCTTAATTCGGTAACTTCCGGTTTTGGCAATTAAGCTCTTTTAGCAAATATTCTGATAAAACTAGGTCCGTAAATCAATACGACAAAAGTTTATCAGAATATCCCGGATAACCATAACATAACGACCCGAAACCTCAGATTTTGGCAATCCTATCAAACGAAATTACGGTACTAAGACCATATGCCCATGAGGTGTTCAGCCACGAACACGTAGTTCGTTATGTTTGTATCACTAATGCACGCAATATTTAGTCTACGAAGCCTATCAGCATATCACACATAGTCAACACACGCCTCATAAACTATACAATTCTTTAGCCTGTGTCAGATCCCCACTGATGTACTATCATTTCCTCTGTTTTACCAGGAAATCATTTTTGATTTTCTAATTTTTAGGCTTTTTGAATTTTATAATGTTTTTGGTTTTTCTGATAAAATGGCTCCTCCTAAAATAAAGAACATATTTTTTGGATTTTTGATTTTTCTGAAAAACAAATAAAAACAAAAATTTGAAAGAAACAATCCACTCGAAAGCATCAACTTCTTTGAGGATTAAACAATCCCCTCGAAAGCATCAACTTCTTTGAGGATTACAATAGTAAAGAGAAATTCCCAATTAGCAAAGAGAAATTCCCAATTAGCAAAATATAAAAATTAAAAACTAAAAAATGATAAACCGAGGTGCCGATTAGTCCTGTTTTTCCTTTATATTGTTTACTTTTAAAAGATATTCAAAGCGTGATCGGTCAAAAGCTTTTGTAAACAGATCTGCACGTTGGTAGTCAGTATGTATTTTGATCATATCGATCAATTCCTTAGCGTAACAATCACGGATAAAATGATATTTGATCCAGATATGTTTCGCTTTAGAATGATTTTCAGTATTTTTAGTTAAAGCAATTGCGGCTTCGTTGTCGCAGTGAATAGGGGTTTTAAGAAACTGCAAACCGTAATCCACCATCTGTTGTTGAATCCAGTGTACTTGCGAACAACAACTCGAGGCTGCAATGTACTCGGCTTCACAGGTAGATAGAGCCACGGAAGTCTGTTTCTTGCATTGCCAGGTGATTAACCTGCTCCCTAAAAACTGGCAACCGGCTGTAGTAGATTTGCTATCTTTGTCGCAGCCGCCCCAATCTGCATCACTAAAAGCGATAAAATCAAAATTATCATCATTAGGGTACCAAAGTCCTTTTGAAGGACAACCCTTCAGATATCTAAGGATACGCTTGACCGCCGTCAGATGACTTTGTTTCGGCTTCGATTGATAACGGGCACAGAGACACGTTGCGTACATAATATCTGGTCGAGACGCCGTCAAATACATCAGAGATCCGATGATTGCTCTGTATGTAAATGGGTCCGTCAGCTCCCCCTTAGAGTCCACTCCAATCCCGTGATTGGGTTGAATCGGGGTATCCATCGGCTTTGAGTCCTCCATCTGGAACCGGCTCAAGATGTCGGAGACATATTTCGTCTGGTGAATGAAGATCCCATCGGGTCTTTGGTCCACCTGCAAGCCTAGGACAAACTGCATCTCCCCCATTGCGCTCATTTCGAACTTTTCCTGCATGACAGTTTCGAACTCCCTACATAAAAGCTCGTTAGTTGAACCAAATATTATATCATCTACGTATATCTGCACTAGAAGCAAGTCATCTCCCGTCTTCTTCGTAAAGAGGGTGCAATCGACGAGGCCGCGCTTAAATCCTTTGGAGATGAGGTATGTACTTAGCTCCTCGTACCACTGTCTTGGAGCCTGGTGCAAGCCATATAGAGCTTTGTTCAACACGTAGACCTTATCCCGGTGGATTGGGTCCTCAAAGCCTGGTGGCTGCCCGACAAACACCTCTTCCTTGACTTTCCCATACAGAAATGCGCTTTTAACGTCCATTTGATAAACTTTGAATTTCTTGTATGAAGCAAACGCAAGGAACATCCGAATAGCTTCGATTCGTGCTACCGGTGCATAGATTTCGTTATAATCAATCCCTTCGATTTGATGGAAACCCTGCAGGACCAATCTGGCTTTGTTACGAACAATAACCCCACGATCATCCTTCTTGCACTTAAACACCCATTTAGTGCCTATCTTCTTCCTATCCGGCGGCAAATCCGTGAGCGTCCAAACTCCCAATTTCTGGAATTGTAATAACTCCTCCTGCATAGCTTCCACCCAGGCATCATCCTTCAAAGCGTCCTTGTATGTCCTTGGCTCTACCTGCGACACATAACACGCAAACGACCAATCATTTTGACTACCAGATTGTTGAATTTTGGCATATAAAGCTAAAGCACCAAAACTCTCTGGCGAATTAACGCTTTTAAGCTGCCCTCTGGTCATAACACTGCTTCCAGGATCACCGATAACTTGCTCCAGCGGGTGAATACGATGAATCCGAGATTCCGGATAATCAGGTACTTGCACTCCCGTCTGAACAGTCAAGTTCTCTACAGCATCCAGATCATGACTCGTATTTGATGATGAAGCCACATCTGAAGTTGGAGTTGGGTTCACTGGCGGTGCCTCTGGTTCTTCAGCTTGTTCAAGAATAGCTTCTTCAAATTGTTCATCTTCAGATTCTGAAGTGTCTAATGAAGTTGAAGCCTCTTGAAACACTTCTTCTTCTTGTATAGGAGCATTGGTATCATTAGAAGCTGGTAGGGGGTTTACAGTGATCGGACGCACCAACGATGAAGTTGTTGCATTCTCACACTCGTAAAGTAATCTGATAACAGCTTCTTCAACCAAGCTATCTAGATTGAATGATTCAAAAAAATCTTTGTAATCAAACATCCAATCAGGACCCGTGCCTTGAATATTTTGAGTATATCGTTGAACTTCCACGTTAGCCCAGTCTTCCACTCGACGAGTTCGCTTGTTGTATACCCGTTTGAGCGGGGTTGCATATCCAACAAAGTAACCCTCCTCGGCTTTAGGACTAAACTTCTCGCTTGGATTCAACATAGTGCATGGCGCCCCAAAAGGTTCTAGATACTCTAAGTTCGGCTTTCTTCGGTGTAACAGTTCATAAGATGTTTTACCAAACTTCTTCACTGTTAAAACCCGATTTAGTGTGTAATTTGCTGCATAAATCGCCTCATTCCAGAACATTACTGGAAGATTTGAATCAGCAAGCATTGTTCTAGCCGCTTCAATTAGAGTCCTATACTTTCGTTCAGCAACACCGTTCTGTTGTGGGGTGTACGGAGCCGAATATTCATGATGTATCCCTTTGCTTTCACAAAGTTCATCCATCTTGGCGTTTTTGAACTCCGTCCCATTGTCACTCCGAATTCTCTTAATCTTTACATTGTAGAGATTTTCCAATCGAGTGAACAGAACTTTTAGGTTGATAAAAGTGTCGCTTTTATTCTGCAAACACATCACCCATGAAAATCTTGAGTAATCGTCAGTGACGACTAAACAATATAGCTCTCCAAGATGACTTTTGCGCTTGACCGGTCCAAAAAGATCCATGTACAATCGCTCAAGTGGCATTTCTACAGAGTTAACTTTCTTCACTTTGTGGGACTGTTTGTGTTGCTTCCCCTTTTTACAACTCACGCACTTGTCATTCAGATGGAAATGTTTCACGTTTACTCCATCGACAAGCTCATTTCTCACAAGTTGGTTCATTTTCCTCAGATGAATGTGCCCCATTTTTCGGTGCCACATTATCGATTCTTTCTCTGTCGCTTTTGATAGAAAACATGTTATCTGCCCCTGTGATGTCATTGCCTTGGACATATCAAGAATGTAAAGATTGTTGACGCGAGGTGCCTTCAACATTATCCACTCTTTAGGAATTGTAAAGCCCGGTTTCAGAATATAGCAGGATTTGTCATCAAAATGCACAGTAAATTGCTTATCACATATTTGACTGACACTCAACAGATTATAGTCGATCTGCTTCACATACGAAATCCGCTCGAAACTCACTATCCCATTGCTCACACTTCCTTCCATTGTGATATATCCACCTTTATTTCCCGCGAAAGCTACATACCCTCCATTGATGTTCTTTACGTCGAACAGCAACGCAAGATCCCCTGTCATGTGGCCTGAAGCTCCACTATCAACAATCCAAAGACTGCTAATAGGGCCAGCTGAAGCTCCCTGCACACAAAAAGTAAATCAGTTAGTTCTTTCGGGGGACCCAAGCCTGAGTCTTGGGTCTTTGAACATCAGGTTTCAAAGTAACATTATCACAAGCATTTCAACAACTTTTTGATCAATCTTTTTCTGATTGTTCAAAACAGTTTCCTTTTTCTCATTAATTCTTGAAGTTGAGGCTCCTGGAGTACCATTGGGTGACCAAGATTGTTCAGACCTTTTCAAAATACGAATCTGAGACTTTGGGTTCTCAGTCGGTTTTTGAACATTGTTAGCAAATGTAACTCTCTTGGTAACCTTATCTGATTTAACAGACTTAGGTCCAACATTTGATTTGACAATCGGTTTTGGTGGAACCTTTTGCCTATCAACTGTTGCGTTCACCACAGGCTTCCTCCATGATTGTTCCATAGCAATCCGATTCCTTCGATCATATTGCATTGGACGAGTGTTCCTCATTTGGTGAAAATTGTTTTGATTATAAAACGGTTGTGGTTGCTGAGGAACAACTCTCCTATGTGGTGGCACATAATGATCAATCGGTTTTCTCATCGAATTCCTCACTTCAACCTCGTGCCTCTTATGCCTTACATATGGGCACTGAGCAAGTAAATGCCCTCGTTCCCCACACTTAAAGCACGCACGGTATTCTTCAAAAACATTCGGAGCATTTGGTTGAGCAAATGATCTAACAGGGTATTGATCATTGTACTGTTGCTTCCTTAAACTCTCAGGGAGTGGCCCTTTTGAGTAAGCAGGCTCATTAAAACCATTAGCTCTGTTTTTGGGTCGAACAAACTCTGTGACATGGACCTTTGGTTCTTGAGGAACATCCAAATACAATTTCTTTAATAAAGCTGGTGGAATCTCATTTGTTCTCTCATGTTTTGGGAACCAAATAGTGCTTTCTTGCCAAATTTTGTCAATTTTAGCATAGTTAACATCTTTTATTGGAAAGTCCTCATCAGAAATGATTTTATCGGATCCTTCCATCCGATAAAACACTTTGACAGGTTTGTCACATTGTTCATTTTTAACACTCTTTTCAAGATCTTTCTTAACCACATTTTTCTCAAGATCTTTCTTCACAACATTCGTTTCAGACTTATTCACACGATGAGCATTTGCCATCGGAATCACAATCTGAGATGGTGAAACTGGTTCATTTGTAATGATGTGATTTTCTTTTGGAATTTCACATGCATTAACAGTTTGATTACAACCAGTGTCATCACTCTCAGTGTCTGAATCTACACTCTCAGCAGTAACACCCTCATCATTGATACCCAAAATCGGTCTAACATCGGAATTTGGATCACCAATACTTGAAGTATTAGATTCATTTTCCGATGCTGAATCAGATTTTACCGAACTCTCCGGTGTCACTTGGTGACAATTATGGTTTTCAAAGAGAACCGGAGATGGTACAGACCGATAATTGGTGGTTTGATCATCTATGATGTGGTCTACTACATAAGCAATATGCTTATAGCTTTCCAGCTTTTTGTTTACTTTCTCAGCAAAGCATTTGATGGCGGCCATTTTCAACTTGGTGTTTTCAGTTTCATTTATATAGTTATTAATTGCCAATTGTTTTAAAGACAAAGTGTTTTTCAAGTCGGAAATGTCCTTTTTGTAGCCATCTAAAACTTTGTTGAAAGCATTCAACTCTTTGCGAGTAGATTGACTGTTCATGATAGCACTATCACGTTGAACACGGAGTTGTTTATTCTCCTCAGTCAATCTATCACATGTACCACAATATTTATCACTTGTAACATCAGTGCTACACTCAGAACTTACAGGTTTTGGCGGATCAGTCATGGCCATCAATGCGAAATGAGCTTCCTTTCCTGCAAAGAATCTGGAATAGTCAATCTTTGTGAAAGCATCATCTGCAATGCACGACTTCCTTGTCATCAGAAAATCCGCTTCTGCTAGCAACTGATCGATGTCTTCATCTAGAGAATTAACACTTGCTTCCGTATCCGATTCACTGTCTAAATCAGAATAAACCGATTCACACTCCTCAGGAACATCAGAAACAGTATCAATCACAACTCCAGAATTTGTCTCTTCAGTTTTAACTTCAACATTAACCTCAGCATTAACCTTGACAGATTCAGTCTCCACATTCATCTCAGCCTCAGACTCATCACTTTCAACCTCAGTTCCTACCTTCTCATCCATCATCACTGAATCTTCAATATCAACCTGATATGCAACACAAGCCACATTGCCACCAGTAGTAATTTCCTCAACACCTATCTGCATACTCGACCAGTCAAACCTCTCATCTTGTTGAGTTACCAATGCTTGATTCTGATTGGTATTCTGATGTGTCTCATTTGGTGTAGTAATTGGGATGACTGTTCGGTTTGAATTGCTAGGTGATTGGTTTTGTGTCTGGTTTGGTGTGTTTGGTTGTCTGTTTTGGTTGTTATTAAAGTTGTTTTGACGGTTTTGGTAGTTGTTGTTGTTTTGGTAAGAAACTTGGTTTTGATTTTGTTGTTGACGGTTCTGATAGCTTGCATTGAATGGGTTCCTATTGCCTTGTTTTGGTGGCTGGGTACATTCTCGTTTAAAGTGACCTTTCCCTCCACAGTTAAAACAAGTCACTTTCTCCTTATTGAACCCGTAGGTTGTGTTAGGAGAAGTTCCCAAATCAGTTCTACCTGTCTTCTCGATAAATTCTGTTGCTCTTCTCATTATGCTCGCAAAGGCCCATTGGATATCAATGAGTTCCATCTCTTCCTTGTCAATCTGTGCGTAGTCTTCATTGGTCAAGTTGTTATTTCCAATTTGACTAGCAACTAATCCATTGTAGGATGAGACCATTGCAGAGACTAATGCAATATGTTGCTGAGCAACTTCAACTGTCACATTTCCCAAGTTAGATGTCTCCAAAACCACCGTTTGTTGGTTAGGTTGGTTCATTGGTTGTTGTTGAGATTGACTAGCAGTATAGAAAGCTGCTTGTTGCATTGGGGAGAATGGTGGAATGTATGAATTGTTGTATTGTTGTTGTGGTGGTGGTTGTGAAAAGGATGATGTTTGTTGATGATAGTTGATGTTAGGTGATTCCATAACATTGGATATACATGCAACATGTGGTGCTACTAGCCCTCCTGAGCTTGATGTACTAGCTGGAACTGGAGATCCTCCAAAGTATAAGTTGGGATTCTGAGGAATCTGTGCTCTTCTAGCTTTCCTCTTCTCTTCCAATTCTTTGTTTTCCAGCTTCTCTATGAACTCTTGAATAGACCAGTATTGATAAGCATCCTTCTCCTTCAGGACTTCCACATGCTGATCCCAGTTTGGTGGTAATGCATCTGCAAACTTGTCCACCTGCTTTGCCATAGGAATTTGTATACCATAGCTAGACAATTCAGATAACAAATGATTATATCTAGGAGTTAGTTCTTTCAAAGTTTCATTTCCAATATAAGAAAAATTCTCAAACTCCTTTCTCAGTTCTTCCATCCTTAGACCTCTAGTCTTCTCATTTCCATCATGTCTTCTTTTAAGTGCTTCCCATAATTGCTTAGACGTTGTACAAGTCCCAAACTGATGCAAAAGATCGTTTGTGATAGCCTGTGTCAATTGGGAAAACGCCTTCTTCTCCACAGCAAACTTCTTTTTCTCATCCTCAGCCATGCTCTCCAATGGCACTGGTTCACCTGTGTTCTCCAAAACTGGTGGTGTGTAACCTTTAGCAATCATGTTCCATGCTTCAGCACCCTCCACTCCCATGCCTTCCAAATGTATCTTGAACTTTTTCTGCCACTGATTGTATTCTTGAATCTCCATAAGCTTCGGTGGCCGATTCCCGCTACCTGAAGACAAATCATTAATCAGTGTGGAAATAGCATTTGTAGCTTGAGTGTTTACCACCGCTGCTGCTACTCCCCAGTAGTCAGATTGTGGTGCTGGAGGTGCACTTTGAGTCATGTAGTTAACCGGCTGCGAAGACTGTGTGCTCGTCTTCTGTGCAGCTACCGTCCATGGGTCCATCACCTGCTGTTGTGGTTGTGTAGTTGCTGGTGTCGGAGTAGTCGGAAAATTCCACATGATCACGAACTTTAAGAAATTCAACACTTAGATAATTTTCCAAAAACTAGCTCTAGGTTCGCCCAAAACAGCTTCACTTTCGCCCCTTTCTGATGTAGGTTCGCCCAAAAAAATGATACCCGAATGTAAAATCTCACCAGAAAGTAAAAACACACTAACACTTTTCACGTTCGCCCAAAATACACCAGGTTCGCCCGTTTCAGTTCCAGGTTCGCCCGCACGATCACCCGAATGTGAAAAATGTAACCCGAAAGTGAAAAATTCAACAAAAATTTTCCAGGTTCGCCCAAAATGTCCTAGGTTCGCCCAGAAACTACTCAGGTTCGACCAGAAAATTACACCTTCGACCACACTTGTCCAGGTTCGCCCATTTTACTGATTTGAAAAACGGTTACACTTTGAAAAACGGTTATTTTGATCTCTGATTTTCAAAAGTTTGTGAATTTGAATAATTTTGATCAGGTTATGCTTCGGAGATGATTTGGAACAAGTTTAATTCTTGGAATTTTGAATTTTAACCACAAAATCAACTCTAAATCCTTCAAAAACACTCAAAAACCATTTTTATGCAAAAACAGATGTGAATTGATCAAAATAATGTCCAAATCAGCTCTGAGTTTATCAATTTGTTGTTGTATGATCCTCTATGCTCTGATACCACTTTGTAGAGGATGATATTTGACACGAAAACAGGATTATATGATCATACAAGTTACAAAACCAGGTGCGGAAACCCTAGCTTTGAACAAACTGATGTAAACTCAAATCAAAACACAATCAAAGTCATTTTCAATACTTTTCATAGATTAACACATTCATAAAGTTGATTACAATGTCAATTCAGTTAATCTAAATCACACACACACTATCTCAAACTGCTCTGGAACACCACCTCAAAACACACACACCTAATGACTCTCTTTACATTACAAAATCACAAAATCTATATATAGGCACTGCACATTCGCCCATTGTGAATGGTCGAATGTGAGGTTTTTCCACATTCGCCCATTTACATGGTCGAATGTGTCTTCATGTGTAGCTCCAATCCAGTTTCGTCCAGTGTATATCTACCTTCGCCCACTGTTTCTTCACCTTCGCCCTGATCTTCTACATTCGCCCAATCAGCCCATTTAACACATGTTAACTATCCAATCACTAGTCGCAAAACGCATCTACAATAGTCACACTGATCAGACTTCTTCAGGACAAAGCACAAGTAGTCATTCTTTAGAAAGTAGTGAAAGCCCAAAGAAGTACGTGCCAGATCAACAAGATAAATCAGGTGAGGGAATAACTACTCAGGCTCTAATGACAGAAATCGTTGATGATAAGAAAGGGGAAGCTATGGAAGTTGTTGATGCTGAGGAGGTAAATGATGCGAGTGCTATTGTACCTGACATCATTAATCTCGAGGAAATAGAAGGGATGTCTACTAAGGAGCTCATAGCATACATGTCTGAATTAGACTCTACCAACATTAAGGTACACATTTCTCTCTCCTCTATTGTTAATGCATGTAAAAAATGTGTAGATTATGCTGAGAGAATTGCCTTACGAGTTGCTGAAAATGATAAAGTAGCTAAACATAACACTGACTTAGTTGTGCTGCTAGATCAGGAAAAAGAGTTTAATTTAAGCAACAGGATTAGAGAGGGTAATCTTAAGACTAAGCTTAAAGCTGTAGAAAAGGACCTTAAAGAACTGAATTATGCGCTTAAGGAAAAGATAGATTACCTTAATTTATCCCAACTTTCTTTAGTTGATAAAAAGGAAGAAATTGCCAAAAGAATGCTGAGATAGATCAACTAATAGTTAAGGTAACTGATGTGAACATGTTGATGCACTTTCTGTGGACGTCACTGTCGAATAGACTAGGGTTGAGTCTAGGTATATTGTTACATGAGATTGTGGTGATCCATAAGGGCATTTTATGGATCTGACGCAGTTGTAAAATATAGGACAAAATACTGAGCCAAGTTCGACCATATATACTGAGCGAATGTGGAAGCTTTCCACATTCGACCAACACAAATGGGCGAATGTGGAAATGCTCCACATTCGACCATTCAAAAGGGGCGAACGTAGAACTTGGGTTTTGGACTATAAATAGCAATCTCATGTGTTATTGTTCATTTGGTGATTTGAGTTGGTACTTTGAATGCTCTCAAGGGGGAGGTCATGCCCGACCTCCCCCGGCCACGAGATTGATGTTTATCCTACTGATGACAGTGTCTGTAATCGTTTCTGTATTAATACGAATCTGTGATGACGTTGTTATCGTATATTTCTGTCTCGTCTCGAATTCCCCGTCTGAAACCGAGTTGTTTATGTGTAATCGATCCGCGAGTTCGGTCCCTAACCGGATTCTCAATTGGTATCAGAGCCGTGGTACCGATTTGAACGATCTAACAGTCGTTTGAATCAATCACAGCTCGTTTTTCATGTTTTCAGACGTAAAATTCAGATTTTGATTGAAAGGTTGAAACCCTAGAAACCCTAGATTCTTAATTGAACCCGAAATCATGTGATTTCTCCATGTTTTTGTGAATTCGAGGGTTCGTTTTTCATTTCCGCACCTTTCTGAACAAGTTTCATCATCAAATTCAAAGGATTAGAGTGTTTGTGGACTGATTCGAAGAAAATTTTGATCAAGAACACATGCAGTCTGCACATTCGCCCATTTCAGAATGTCGGGCGGGCGAACGTGGAATTTCACTGGGCGAATGTGGAATTCTACTGGGCGAATGTAGCATGTTTTGGGCGAACCTGGAATTGTGTTATGATATTCTACATTCGGGTCTTTATTATGGGCGAAAGTGGAGCTCCCAGGGGCGAATGTAGAATTTAGGAAGAATGGTGATGAGGTTTACCCGATTTTGTTGAAGAATTGATGATGATGAAACAGTTTTAATGTGGGGTAGTCATGAGAATCAACAAGTATGATAATCAGATTCAAATGACTATTTTGGGCCAAAAACAGAACAGATTTTTATTCCGCATGAAGAGAACAGTCAACCCAGTTCCTGTATGTTTGAGGGAACTTGTTCTTAAGAGTTGTTATGAAGAAGGAAATCAAGTTTGAGATTTCAAGGTTCTGAAAGTAATGAGGTATCCTAGTAGGAGTCATGTGGCACGTAGGTTCAACGAAAGTTTCAAGATCACAGTCATGAAGATTTCAAGAGCTATTGGTAGATATTGTTGGCTCTGTCCGAAAACTTCAAATTCTGAAGTATTTCAAGTCCTGCAATTAGTACTGGTAGTTCCTGATGAAAACTTATGATTGCTTGTTTCACTCGTCTACGGCTTGTATTCTGTCGAACAGATGAAGTTACTTAAGAACATGATTGATTGATTATACGGGATCTCAGAGAAACTTGGTGAAGCATCAGTCAAGGGGGAGATTGTTGATGTAACGATGTGTCTGATACTTCAACAATTATTGACTGAAGATGCTAGGAAAAGAGGAGAATGTGTTGATGCAATCACAGTCAGCACAGATGAAGAATTTCATAGAAATACTAATGTTCGAGTGGATTGTTTTGCACATAGTCACATTTGAGATGTTTAATTGGGTACTGACAGTTAGACTTCTCCAGTTAGTGTGAAGGGTGATGCAAAGGTTAAGTGCAGATATGAGACGTAAATTAGTGGTGGTATCTACGTGTTACGTTGAATATCTGATCGGTCAGTATGGAATCCTTCTAGTAGGGGTCTTATCAGGCTAGTTGGGTTGCGCGTGATGTACTTGGTCAAGATGACATTCCTGGGTACTGATGCTACGAGACTACAGTGCATTACATTGTCAACTTCACATTGGCGTAACTAGGTGATCTGACGCAAATGATATACGTGGTCTAGCTGACTTCCTGCGTATTGATGCTGAGGGTTCGTAGTGCATTACTTGGTCGGTTCACAAAGGATATTGTAGTTTTAACTCAATGCAATGGTGCATGTATTGAGGGGGAGAACTGTGATTCTGACTGTTGATGTGCAAGAGATTTGTGGATTCGCCAGCAACGTCCAAGGGGGAGATTGTTGATGCACTTTCTGTGGACGTCACTGTCGAATAGAGTAGGGTTGAGTCTAGGTATAGTGTTACATGAGATTGTGGTGATCCATAAGGGCATTTTATGGATCTGACGCAGTTGTAAAATATAGGACAAAATACTGAGCCAAGTTCGACCATATATACTGGGCGAATGTGGAAGCTTTCCACATTCGACCAACACAAATGGGCGAATGTGGAAATGCTCCACATTCGACCATTCAAAAGGGGCGAACGTAGAACTTGGGTTTTGGACTATAAATAGCAATCTCATGTGTTATTGTTCATTTGGTGATTTGAGTTGGTACTTTGAATGCTCTCAAGGGGGAGGTCATGCCCGACCTCCCCCGGCCACGAGATTGATGTTTATCCTACTGATGACAGTGTCTGTAATCGTTTCTGTATTAATACGAATCTGTGATGACGTTGTTATCGTATATTTCTGTCTCGTCTCGAATTCCCCGTCTGAAACCGAGTTGTTTATGTGTAATCGATCCGCGAGTTCGGTCCCTAACCGGATTCTCAGAACAGACAGGTTGAACAGTGTCGTAGTACCAAGTACCTCTATAATGTCATTTTAGATTCCTGAAAGGATAAGAATGAGTCAGCATGGTTAGTCTACAATGATGTCCCCCTCCCTTTAATGGGAACTACTCATTCTTGCCATCTAAGGAAGAGTTCATTGATGCGGTTAATGGTAAGCCACATGTAGTCGAATATCAGGATATCGACTTGCCTAAGAGTCCTAGTTCTACAGAAAAGGAATCTGTTGGATCTAACAACAGTAAAGAAAAGATCAGTGAGGGTGTAGAAGTTAAGAAGAGTGAAAACATGGATAATGTTAGGAAATCAAATCAGAAAACCACTGTTTAGAAGTTGTATAAACTTAAGGGTAATGACAAGATATTTTTCTGATAGTGAATTCCCAATGTTGTCTATTGCTCAGGGACAATTTGAAACTATTTTTACCGAAGTAGTTTTCAATATGGTTCATGACTCTAGACCCTCTTCTTCACAATCTACTCCTCAATCAAAGCTTAAGAAAAGATCTCGCTTTAGCTGTCGTATTATAGGGCATGTGGCTAGTTGTTGCCCATTTAAGATAATAGAAAAATTTGGTGACAGTATGATGAATAAAAAGTCTGTTCAAAAGCAACAACAGGGAGTTGCAGAGGATGTGAATCGGGCTGATAAGGGTAAAAATGAAGTACCTTGTTCTAAACAAAACCAATCAAAATTTCATCCTCAGACTTCATGTTCGGGACAATTTGATGGACCAAGAAATCAGTCACCAAGATGCAATAAGTACAGTGGTCAATCAAATAGGTTCCAACATCAAAATCAATACCAGAATGATGGTTATCGAAATTTTCATAAAAGACATTATCAAAAGCAACATGTAAACTCTCGAAGAGATGATTATAGGAGTTTTCATAACTCAAATAATCAACCAAGAATGTTCAGAAATTCAGGGTATGATAATCGGAATCAATACAATTCAAGTAACAATATCAAAATGTTTCCAATTATCAGTCTCAAAAATCAACAAGCAATAGATCCAAGTCAACTGAAAGGTGTAATGGACATTTAAATGAGTTTACATATGTCAATGAAAGAGGTCAAACCAACACCACTAAGGTCTGGGTTCCTCGTACTAACTGAATTGCTGAGTGAGTGTATGACGACCACGGAGGACTGTTGATTCGGTTGACAGTGGTTGTTCATGTAAATTATCTAAGGTTAACTATAGGTTCCAAAATGGTGACGAATGATTTACTTCGATGAATATAGTAAATTTGGGCTTTAATTTGTTACGAGTTAATAGCCAAAATCGTCCCTGAGGTTTGGCCAGTTTTGCCACATCAGTCCAAAACCCAAACCTTTTACATCCAGGTCCTTCAGTTTTTCATTTTGTTGCCAAATTCGTCCTTAATCAAAAGATTGCACTATAAATATATTTACTAGATATGATGTTCTTATAAGAAATGATGATGCTATAACATTTGTGTACGATGTAGGAACTTGAACTAGTGATGCAATCTTATTCGACTGATGCTAAGAACAAAGATGGCAAAACACCTTATGAGCTATTTTATAAAGAAAACAATGATAAAGTTTCCAAAGCACTTTAATGGACACTAAGAACAGAGAGAAAGGAGAAAGGGGAATGGGGAAAGGGGAAAGGTGGGGTGGGGTAGGGTTATAATAAGAATAAAAAATATATATATATAAATTAGTTGGGTTTTGGACTGATGTGGCAAAAGTGACCAAACCTCAGGGACGATTTTGGCTATTAACTCATTCGTTACATATTGTTCTTCTTTCACATTGAAAAACTATTTGTCAGTTTAAGAGGGAGACTGTTTGTTTTAAATTTCCATTTTATTTTCAGAAAAACAAAAAAGATTAAGGGGAGAATTTTCCCTAAGCCAAAAAGCTTTAGATGTGTGCGTTGTGTGCGTTAGATGCGTGCGTTTAGGTGGGGTAATATAATTTATTCTAAAAATATAAAAACATTGAAAATTTCAGAAAATGAGAAACCATGGTGTGAAAGAGAAGAAATGATAGTACATCAGCAGTTGGACTGTCCCACTGAAAAAATAAACTTAAATGTGCTAAATGAGATAACAGCTCCATCATATGATGTACCGGTAGGAAAGAGATATAAATAAATCAGCATACTAAGTGATATAAACATAAAGGACTGTGTACGAAGTGGGTAACATATCATTGGCGTATGATTTCATAATCTTAAATCTCGCGTTGATAGATTGCCAAAATCTGAGGTTTCGGGTCTTTATGTTGTTGTAACATCTGGGGATAACCTGGTTGCCCTTCTGCTGCATCCAGAAACATGCTGACCTAGGCACAACCAAGATATCTTAAAAGAGCAAAAAGAAAAAGGATAATGCTAAAACCCTTATATGCTGATAGCAAACTAAAAAAAATGCCTCAAGCTAATATTCGTACCAAATTAAAATGGTATTTGTCCTAACCCTGGTTAACTTCACAATGGTCACTTTGCTGACCTGTACACCGATGTGACTTGTACCTTGCAAATTATATGGATGGCAACAACATACTTACCCATTATGAAGAAGCTTTGTGCATAGCTTGATCGCGGGGATATTTCATGTTGTGGGACACACTAGTATAACGGTATAAATCACTTAATCATTTCACAAGGTAAAAGCTCTGAAACTATCATGTATCTTGTTTAAGTAGATAAACAATATCGGTAATCTTCTTGGACTGTTATTCACTAAATTAAATTGAAAAAAAAATAACTGAAAGTGTGACACAGTTTAACAAAGATGATATGATCTTCTTGCACATGATTCTCACAAAAAGACACATTGTAAATATCTTTAGTTTGTTTTATTATATTCTAAAACCAAAATACCAAAAATATTTTATTTTTAAGGTCCTCCATTTTTAACTAGTAAATTGTGTTTTTGCATTTCAGGATAAGATATTGGTTTATCTTTAATATGAATTAGACTAATGTGTCTTTCGAGATGTTATTTATGATAGTGCACAGATTGAAGTTCTTATCAATGTGAAGTGCAGAGGTTAAGATTTCATGTTGAGATCCTCCATCTCCATTTACATTGATGCTCGCTCACACAAGTCAAAATTTGCTCACCAGATGAAGAATATGAAGATCATGATGATCAGATGACTCAAATTGTTTGAAAGATTGGATTCATCAGCTTAGGGAGAGTCTGTTAGTACATTGAAGCTGAAGCAATCCAAAGACATAGAGTCATCAAGTTGCATAAAGATGAATACATCTAGAAGTTATTGTCAAGGGGGAGTTTGTTGGTGCATTTTTTTTGTGACAACAGCTTACTAGATAGAATAGCTAGTAGATAGTCGTTTGTGTAATGTGTAATTGTCTTTATGGTAATTAACGAACTTGGTGGTAGGCGAAATTAGTCATAGGGGAATATGGATAATAAGTGAAGATACCCTAAAGAATATTCCAATATGCTTATGTATAAATAGAATAGTTAATAGCCAAAATCGTTCTTGAGGTTTGGCCAGTTTGCTACATCAGTCCAAAATCGAAACTTTTTACATCTGGGTCCTTCTGTTTTACATGTTGTTGCCAAATTCGTCCCTGACAATAAACCCAGTTAAGTATTGTCGTTAATTCTGTGGGTATTTTTGTCTTTTTGGCTGCTCCCCATTTTAAAACCTAATTTAAATAGAGTTATTCATACCCCCAAAAGACAAAAATACCCAGATGTAAAAAAAGGGTCAGCCAAAAAGACAAAAATACCTCCAGAGTTAACGACAATAGTTAACTGGATTTAGTGTCAGGGACGAATTTGGCAACAAAATAAAAAACATAAGGACCCAGATGTTAAAAGTTTCGATTTTGGACTGATGTAGCAAAACTGGCCAAACCTCATGGACGATTTTGGCCATTAACTCTAAATAGAATACATGGGGTTAGGGTTTTAAGTTAGTCATTCTAGAGAGTTAATAGACACCAAGTTTGTGTATGTTATCTTGAGTTGATTGTAATCCGTTTATAATCAATAGAAGACATGTTTATAGTATTTAATCATGTTTGTTCTTAATTGTTATATAATCGATTTTCGCATAATTGTTAATCATGCGATTTCGCACATTGGTTAACCTGATCAATGTTGTAATCGATCCATTCCAAGGACCTACACTTGCACTTAACAAACACAATCATAAACACTTCACTTGAAACAAAGTCTTTCACCACTACTTCTACACAATCGGCCGAAGCCCAAGAAGGGCCATCAAGCTCCTCCCTTCCACACACAACTCCAAGAACCACGAGCCACATTGTGTCAAGTGGAATGAAGGCAATCGAGTCCATAGTTAGTTCGAATCAACACTCGTGTCGTATGTTATTTTCCAACCCTTCATTTTCTTACCAAATATATATGATCCGATTACCCATTAGTGCACCCGATTACCAAACATCTAATTGACCTATATCACCTCACAACATAAATCATGAAAATTTGGATCTAGTATGTATTAGTTTTTGAATTATAAACACACACATGTACACATATACAATCGCATGTATGCATAACACACACCTATGTGACACAAATCGATATTGAGAAAGCACACACGTTATGTCTATGCTTTATGGAAACATACGTCTTTATTGAATTGTTACGGGATCAAGTTTTGGAAACTTAAAGATGATTATAACTACGTTAATATAACTGACTGTTGGGTATGCTGACCTGGAAAAGAACAGATAATTGAAAGCCAAAATATTCTATCTGCTGATTATGAATAAAACAGTACTTTATACGAGGATCCTCCCAAACGACTGATGACTCTAACTGCTGACAACTAAAGTGCTGTTGATCCAAAGTGCTGCTGATTGAAGAAAATAACTGATGATTGAAGTGCTGACAAGGAACAAGACAAAGTGCTGACAAAGACCAAAGGTCTGTTGGAGCCAACGGCACTTAGGCTCCAACAGATGTTGAAGACTATCAGAGTTTACCTATCAGCTGTTTGTTTATCAGTGGTTTAATCAATGTAACAGTAGTTTAGCCTAGCAGATGTTTTATGTTTTTTAAGGTAGTTAGCTGTCACTGTCTAGGTGACGTCAGTCTTAGGTCATCAGTGTTTTGGTCTGTCTATAAATAGAACAGGGCCTGTACTGTTCTATAAATCACTTCACACATTCTCTACACAGACAAAGTATTGAGTGATCAGGCTGAGGGGGAGAATTGTAATAACTTGTACGATTAATTCACAATATGTGATGACTAATGAAAGTACTTGTTTGAAAGCAATTGTTCCACTTGTTAAGATTATATAGTTTATATTTCCGCTGCACTTTCCAACTTTAGTATTCCTTCATCTATTTCATACTTAAACTTTCTTAACAAATCAAACTCAGATCCTAACAATTGGTATCAGAGCTTGGCCAATTAAATTCGATCTAATCAATCAATTTAATATAAATAGATCAGCTCAATATTGTTGATATCACTTTGTTTGTTGATTAAAAACAGAGTTAAAGTTTATTTTACGTTCAAAGTTTTTTAAACACACTTTGTTTTATAAACAATTAGAGAATGGCTTCTATGAATCAAGATCCACATAACACTGACATGAGCAACAAGCCACCGATGCTTGTCAGATCTGAATACAATATCTGGCAACGTCGGATGAGCCATGTTCTAGCTCAACAAAACACTGGGTGTTGGAAGTCGGTTGTCTTCGGACGACATGTTCCGATGGTGCCGAGTGCCGAGTAGCGAAGATCCCAATGTCCAAGTACCTAAAAGTGTCGAAAACTACTCCGAGCAGGATTTTTAGAAAATTGAGTTAGATGCTAAGGCTTTCAGTATTGTAGCCATGGCTCTACCAAATGATATCTACGATGGGCTGTTACACTGTAACAGTGCAAAGGAGTTGTGGGATGCTTTGAAAGAACAATTTGGTGGGACTAAGGAGGTTATTGAAAACAACCTGGAAATTCTGAATCAACGATATGAAACATTCAGTCATGTGAAGGGAGAGTCACTAACACAACAATTTGAGAGGTTTAATTGCTTAATAAGTGAACTAAAACTGGTGGGTCTAACTTACCCAAACTCAACTTTGAAGCACAGGTTTTAACATTGATTCTTACTCATCACCCAACTATGATTTTGCAGCAAGTGGTGATATCCAGGCATCTGACAACACATCCTTTATGTGTAGTGACCTTCAATACATTGACCCTATGGACTTAGAAGAAATGGAAATTTTGCATCAATTGGCTCTGCTCAGTATTAGAACTAATAACTTCTATAAGAAAACTGGCAGAAGGTATCCAGGTTTACATGGTGGGTCAAAAGTGGGGTTGGATAAATCGAAGATTAAGTGTTACAAATGTCACAGAATTGGTCACTTTGCTAGGGAATGTAGGAGTCAAAATGGTACACCTATGATTACCTATCCAAACCAAAGGCCTCAGACCAACACTTATCAGTTTTCCCAAAATACCCCTGGACAAAATGTGCAAAACACTGCTCACTTTTCACAGTACTCATCCACTATTCCTGTGCACTATGTCCAAACCACTGTTCCCCAGATTCATTATGTTCAAACCCCTGTTGCTCAAGCACAAATGCCAATAGCTGCTACTTCATCCTCTTCTCCTGCAGAGACCAGTCAACAAAGCCAACAGAGCTTTCTCACACAAGGTTTTGTTGATTGGAGCAACTTACTAGATGAATTAACAGATGAAAACATTGCTCTAGTTGCCAAATCTGAAAATGAATCAGGAAATTTCTGCTTCATGGCACTAGAAACAATTGTTAAGGATGTTGAATTTGAGGAAGTGGTGTTTAAGTCTGAAAATATGACTAATGATGTTGTTGATGAAGTTGTTTCAGCTGAAGAATCTGAAGTTGAGGTTGTGAATCTCTCAGACCCATGGGCTACTGATGACTGAGAGTGCAAGTGTAACTGTGCCTTGATGGCTGCTGCTAAGGTATCACCTCAAATCTTAAATGACTTATGTTCAGAAAAATGTATCATAGCATTTGCAAAGATAAAAGAGGTGAATGAAAACTTTAGAAAGAAAATTTTAGAGGATGAAATTCAGTTTGAAAAACTCACAAAAAAGTTAAAATCAAAACTAACTGAAAAAGAATCTGAAATCAGCAGTTTGAAACATGAAGCAAGTATAACCAAAGACCAGCTCCAAACTATGATAACAAAATATCAGAGTTGTAAAAAGGAGCTTGAGTCCACCCAAGTTGAATGTGCAAAATGGGTGGAATCATCCAGAGGTTTTGATATGATAGTCAACCAACAAACTAAAAGTCATGTGAAATTTGGCTTTGGTTTCAATGAAACCACTGATCAAGTTTCACAAAACACTGACAAAACGGAACCACAGTTGGTTGAGATCATTCCAACAAATTCTAAAGCTCGGGAAATCAAAGTCACTGAACCTAATGATAAGAAAAATGTTGTTGAAAAACTTGAGGGTTCACCATCATTTGATGAAATTGAAAAATAACAGTTCAAACCAACTTGGTCAGATGAGTGTGATGTTCTTGAAAATTTCCAACCTATGAATTTTAAAACCTCTGATGGGACAAAGGCACCACAGGCCAAGATCATTCCCTTGAAAGATCTTCCAACAGATGTTTAAACATCTGTTGAAAAGAAGAAGAAAAAAAGGGAAATCCAAAAATAACTTGTTTTGTGATTTTTGTAAAAAGAACCATGTTACTAAAAACTGTTTTCTTCTAAAAGCATATGATATCAACAAAGGAACAAGTGTATGTGATTCTAAACCAATGTGTTCAATATGTGGTAGAAAGAATCATAAAACCAAAGAGTGTCTGTATCTCAAAAATTTTGATGTAAAAATACAAGAGTATAAGGCTAAAACTCAAGTGAGTCAAGTGGTTAGTACTTCAAAAGGAAAACCCAAATAGACTTTTCCACCAATTCAAACATCTGTTACCAAGAATCTGAATAAAAACTCTGCTCCCAAAGATGTTCAGGTAACAGATGCTCCACCCTCTAACAAGTTTCCAAGAGGACATGGACAACCACCTTGTCATCGTCTGCCACATGTTTATGAAGAGCCCAAAAGGCCTTTAAAACCAAGAGTGAACAGACATCCTCATGGTTACCAACATCTAACAGGAAATGGTCAAACATCTGTTGCACCAAGTGTTGACATACAAGCCCTAGCAAATGGTCAACAACAGTTGTTGAACTTGGTCCAGAAACTAGTTCAAACCACTGATCATTCTCCTAAGCTTGAGGCTGAAAAGTTTGAGAGCTCATCCAAAGCCAATTTGGCTTTGGACACTCACCAAAACTAATCCTTTACTGATGTGCAGGGAGCTTTTGCTTGCTTAGATAATTTATGGTATGTAGATAGTGGAGGCTCCAGGCACATGACTGGATGTAGAGCCCTTCTTCTGGACTTTCTTGCTCATGGAGGGGTGATATATCCTTTGGTAATGATTCAAAAGGTAAAGTGTTGGGTTCAGGGACTGTTCAGGCTGGGAGACTCAAGTTTGAAAATGTTAATCTGATTGATAATCTTAAGTTTAATCTTCTTAGTGTTTCACAAATGAGTGACAAAGGTTATGGGTCATTCTTCACTTAGAAGACATGTAAGATTGTTGAACCAGAAGTGGTTGAAAAGATTAACACCATCATTGCTGAGAGCAAAGCACAACTTATATATGTTGAAAGATAATGCTATGGCAAATGTTTGTCTGTTCTCTGCTTCCTCAACCAAACAGACAGAATTGTGGCATAGTGTAACACCCCAATCGATGGCGGAAACATCGGGATGTCACGTATTGATGATTGTTCAGTAGCTTATGGTAAATAATAAATTTCAATAATTGATTAAATGAATTACATACAATTGTTCTAAAAAGAATTTGTACATCAATTGAAAAATGCTAAATCTAAATCTTCATGCATTAACTCAAATCTTAAAGCAAAGCTATAACCTGAAACATGTTAAGTTTGAAAATATTTTGGGTCAACAAAAGTTGGTGAGAATTACATAGGTTTGAATATTGAATAAAAACTTGTACAATTCGAGTTTCATGGCAAGTCTAGTCCATATGTGAAAACAAAACTATTAGGTAAATCGAGTGCATAATCAAACCTTGTGACTAGAATATTGTGGTCCATCCCATACGCATATGGTTCACTCGATTTTGTTATATGTTCGATAACAATCACCCACGCTACCTATGTAGGAGGTACACGTATCCGGGTGGGGTTGTCAGTCCAATAGATCTATCATTATATATCGTCGGCTGATCAATGTTAATGATTATGCTAGAATAATCGTGTTTACCCTAGTAATGTTTAAGACATAATGCAACATAGAATAACACATAGACACTTGTATGTTGAATTGTAAATTGATGTTGTAACATGTTTCACCCAAAAATAGTGAAAAGGAAAAAAAGGGGCTATGTAAACTCACCTTAATGATAGTATTGAATCCATTGATATAGAATAAATGTGGCACAACGATTCCATGTATACCCTAAGTTCACGATAATAAAATAAGTCTAAGTTTTCTAGTCTAATGGTATTCTAGGGTTCCTAATTTGGGGATTGATAATCGATTGATGATTAATTTAAAATACTTGTTAATGACATGATTAAATAAAGAAATGGTTAAATAAAAGGATTTTTGACAAATCTTAATTAAAGGTAGTTGTATTAAAATGTAGTAAATGTGAAAATAATTTTTATAAAATTATTTTCTTAACTAATGAATATATAATATATTAATATTTTATTTGTCAAAACGTAATATTAATATCTAAAAATGTTAAAATTATTAAAGTCTCAAATTAAAATTCATATTTCTGTTCTAAATGAATAGAAATAATTTATGTAAAATTTTGGTGTGAAAATAGTGAAAGATGAATTTATTATGAATTTAATACGATTAAAATAAATAAATTGATTAAAAATAAATAAATTAATATTTTTCGAAAATAAAATTAGTTTTATAAATTTCATCAGTTTATAAGTCTAGAATAATTTTTGTGAAATTTTATAAATCTGTTTGGATATTTTTGTAAAATTTTAAAATTAATAATGAATAAATTTATAATATTTATAATATATAATAAATAAATGATTTTTGAAAATTTAAAAATTGTATAATAAACTTTATCATTAGATTAGCATAAGATAATTTTTATAGAATATATAAAGCACTTTTAGTATTTTAAACTATTTTTTTTAAAGAATAAAGAAAATATAGGTATAAAGGATAACTAAAAAAAGTTGTTTGTGCCAGGACTCGAACCAGAGTCTGGCCATTTAAGCGACTTAATCACAAGTCCAGCCACCATCTGGGCTGGACCCTGAGAACGATATTGTTTGATTACAGATGCTTTTAAGGGACGTTTGATGAAAAATCTTATATGGTAAAATAAAAGTGGAAAAAAATCATTTGGGACTAGGATCGAACCCAAGACCTTTCGTTTGAACATCAGTCAACACAACCATCTGATATGTAGGTTAGTTTGTGTTTGTTTTTGTTTTGAATTAAATAAAAACGAATTCAGTTAAGTATCATCTTCCCCAAATGTAATCTTAAAAACCCTAGATTTCTAATCCAACAAATCATCAACCAATAACTCCAGTAATCTTAGGGCTATTGGTCAGACCATAACGAAGAACAAGAACAAGTATTCAATTGCTACTTACAAAACGCGAAGCTATGTGGATGAACAAGTCAACCGAAAAGTCAAATCTGCTTGATTCCACGAATTTGAGCGATCGACAGAAAGAATTGAAAGTGGGGATGCGTTTCTCGGCATCTTTAGGTTGTTAAGGAGGGTTCAATTTATAGCATAACATGTGCAATCGACGAAATGGAAAGTTTGACCAAGCCTTAAACATAAATGCGTAATTAGGCTTGATTAAGGAATGAATTGGAGTAATTGAGAGCGGTAAATGACGAGGATGATTGTGTCGGTCATTACTCACTCGAAATCGTTTCCAAAAACAGATTAATAGTGCGTCAATTAGAAGGTTCTTTGTCGGCTAGGAGGGTTTTGACTTTATTTGGTTGACTGGGATAAGGAAGGAAAGTGTTAAAATCAAAACGTGTTGGTTAAAATTCCAACAGATTGTGTGGCTCAGCTGGTTGGTGTGGTTTGTGGCTTGTGTTGATCCGGCTTGGGCGCGGGTTCGAGTCCTGGCCCAAGCATATATTTTTTTGGCAATTAAATTATTATTTTTATAATATCATAAGTATATATTATGGTTATATAAGCCCAAATGTGTTACAAAATATTTTTTTTAAAACGTATTAGAATGTCAAAACACAACGTTGTATTTTTTTATCAAACAATTAATAATATAAGGGAACTAAAACATATATTAATTAAAAACTTTTGAGAAAAATTCGCGATGTTACAGTCTCCCTTACTTTTGGAAACTTCGTCCCGAAGTTATTAAAAACACAGGGTTGAGGATGATTGGGTAGAAATTAAGGAAACTGTGATTTGGGAAAATTCGAGTTAAGGCACGGCATGAATTTATAGGTAACAGAATAAACTGTTTCGAATAATTTGGGTAAGAGGTTTGATATGTGTGAGTTGTAAGGGTTGGATTAGGTTCGTCTGAAATAGTAAGGAGAGTAAGGATCTAGCAAAACACTAACTTAAGTTTTAGAAATCCTAAATGAAATGCATAGTTGATTGACTATAGAAAGATTAAATGAACTACCAGATAACTAGAGTTTATACTTGGTTATCTACGGAAAACCTTGATAGAATTTCACACTACCTTAACGTACCTGTAAACTCATGATTACGTTCTGGACCGCAATCACCAATTTACCTTACATTACGGTTTTGTGTCATCCTATGACCCTAGACACACAAACAGTGCAATAACCTTGTGATTAAATCTCTTTATCAATGAGTCTAATAAATCTTTGTATCAACTTACGTGTATAATGTATCCAAAAATTGAGTCTAACTGTAGAGCAGGAAAAAGACTTCTACAAGTCAGTGAGTAGGAACCTCTACCGATTGTTGAGCAGGTGCGATAGCCTCTACCAGTCATTGAGCAGGTTATTAGAACCTCTACCGACTGTTGAGCAGGCATGATGACCTCTACCAATCGTTGAGTATGTTATTAGGTACTCTACTAACTGTTGAGCAAGTACTTCATCCTGTTCCAGTTGTTTGATTAAGTGTAACAATTGTTTTTGGTTTAACACGTAAGTTGCAAGTTGATAATACATACATGTAAGCAAGTTTGTAAATGCATCAAGTATCAAGTATAGCAAGCGAGTTGTAATAGGGTTGCCCTAGACAAAATTAATGACTCTAGGTGTGTTTATAGCAGATAGTTTATATTCCATGCTTTCAAGTATCATGAATAATCAAATGTTCAAGTAGATAATCAAATCCTCATGTATAACTAAGAAACAAGTTTGATGCAATGAACAATCAAGTTTTCGATAGTCTGGTTATCATAGGGATTCAAGTTCATGTTCAAGAGGGTAAAGAATATGAATTTAGTTCTTAAGAGGATGATGGACTCAAAGTATCATGAAGGATAGTTAACGGGTTTATTTTATAAGCTTTCAAAGAGTCACAAGTAATAAGGAGATTATTTAGCAGTGTAATTCTTGAGGTTTGAATCAATGGTTAGAATCAAGTGTATGAGAAAACATTATTGTGGTATATGCCAAATATTGTAAAAATTCGAACAAGTTGAAAATAAGTAAGAATCGATGGAGAATTTAGAGACTAAATATTGTTCCTATGGATGGGAAGATTTTATTTTCAAAATTGGTTTTGTATATAAAGCAAAAAATTTTAAATAGTACATATGAGTTTAGATCGGATTATTCTGGTAAGTAGGAGTCATTAGGTTTTGTAGATCAATGTGACATTATGTCGAAAATCCTTTGTTACGCTAATGGATAAACATTTGAATTTAGAAATTAAGTTTGAGGACATCTTTTGACAAAATATGTATTTTCCATTGTTTATAGGTGATGAAAAATTTGTCAATATTAAGAAATCGTTAGTGTTGTGCTAGGGTATCCTTAGGTTATGAGGTTATAGTTTAAAAATATGTAACATGTTGAAAATGGCAATAATATGATTTGGGTAGGGTGTTGAAAATGATCAACAAGTGGCTAAGATGGTAAGATGAAATGTGATTGTTAAACCCATATATGATTATGAAATGGGAATGATTTAAGCTGTAACATTTTGAGATTTTAGAGCTTAGTTTAAGGAAAGTGAGTGAAATCATTTATTCATTAATTAAAACGAATAAACGAAAACGTTGACTTATCAAAGCTTCTAGATTCTAATAACATAGTGAAGACATGCTTTAGCCTATAAGTGAACACTCATCCCGAGAATTCCCAGGTAGGCATCCGGGTCCCTCGTATGATTGGGATTTATGCGCAATGCCAGTCCTAGACAGAAAACTCAGAATATAGGCGTTCACACTTCCAGATTGCACGTGTTCGTTATTGAAATCTAGAACTTCGACGGGATCTTCAAGGCAGTTCAGGTTAGGACCTGAGAATTTGTCCTATTAGTCTAAGAGTAGATCCGGTGATGGAGAATAATCATCTTGTAGGGGTTGAAGTAGAGATAAGAAGTAGGATAGAGATAGAGAAAAGAAACAAGTATAGTTGCAAGCAAAAAGGAGCAAGTACTGGTTATAATCCTATGGTTATAGACTAGATTATTTTTCTAATAACCTAATTCCCTATAACCATGGTTCTGATACCAATCTGTAACACCCCAACCGATGGCGGAAACATCGGGATGTCACGTATTGATGATTGTTCAGTAGCTTATGGTAAATAATAAATTTCAATAATTGATTAAATGAATTACATACAATTGTTCTAAAAAGAATTTGTACATCAATTGAAAAATGCTAAATCTAAATCTTCATGCATTAACTCAAATCTTCAAGCAAAGCTATAACCTGAAACATGTTAAGTTTTAAAATATTTTGGGTCAACAAAAGTTGGTGAGAATTACATAGGTTTGAATATTGAATAAAAACTTGTACAATTCGAGTGTCATGGCAAGTCTAGTCCATATGTGAAAACAAAACTATTAGGTAAATCGAGTGCATAAACAAACCTTGTGACTAGAATATTGTGGTCCATCCCATACGCATATGGTTCACTCGATTTTGTTATATGTTCGATAACAATCACCCACGCTACCTATGTAGGAGGTACACGTATCCGGGTGGGGTTGTCAGACCAATAGATCTATCATTGTATATCGTCGGCTGATCAATGTTAATGATTATGCTAGAATAATTGTGCTTACCCTAGTAATGTTTAAGACATAATGCAACATAGAATAACACATAGACACTTTTATGTCGAATTGTAAATTGATGTTGTAACATGTTTCACCCAAAAATAGTGAAAAGGAAAAAAAGGGGCTATGTAAACTCACCTTAATGATAGTATTGAATCCCTTGATATAGAATAAATGTGGCACAACGATTCCAAGTATACCCTAAGTTCAAGATAATAAAATAAGTCTAAGTTTTCTAGTCTAATGGTATTCTAGGGTTCCTAATTTGGGGATTGATAATCGATTGATGAATAATTTAAAATACTTGTTAATGACATGATTAAATAAAGAAATAATTAAATAAAAGGATTTTTCACAAATCTTAATTAAAGGTAGTTGTATTAAAATGTAGTAAATGTGAAAATAATTTTTATAAAATTATTTTCTTAATTAATGAATAAATAATATATTAATATTTTATTTGTCAAAACATAATATTAATATCTAAAAATGTTACAATTATTAAAGTGTCAAATTAAAATTCATATTTCTGTTCTAAATGAATAGAAATAATTTATGTAAAATTTTGGTATGAAAATAGTGAAAGGTGAATTTATTATGAATTTAATATGATTAAAATAGATTAAATTGATTAAAAATAAATAAATTAATATTTTTCGAAAATAAAATTTAGTTTTATAAAGTTCATCAGTTTATAAGTCTAGAATAATTTTTGTGAAATTTTATAAATCTGTTTGAATATTTTTATAGAATTTTAAAATTATTAATGAATAAACTTGTAATATTTATAATATATAATAAATAAATGATTTTTGAAAATTAAAAAATTGTATAGTAAACTTTATCATCAGATTAGCATAAAATAATTTTTATAGAATTTATAAAGCACTTTTAGTATTTTAAACTATTTTTTTTAAAGAATAAAGAAAATATAGGTATAAAGGATAACTAAAAAAAAAAGTTGTTTGTGCAAAGACTCGAACCAGAGTCTGGCCGTTTAAGCGACTTAATCACAAGTACAGCCACCATCTGGGCTGGACCCTGAGAACGATATTGTTTGATTACAGATGCTTTTAAGGGATGTTTGATGAAAAATCTTATATGGTAAAATAAAATTGGAGAAAAATCGTTTGAGACTGGGATCGAACCCAAGACCGTTTGTTTGAGCATCAGTCAACACAACCATCTGATATGTAGGTCAGTTTGTGTTTTTTTTTTTTTTTTGAATTAAAAAAAAACGAATTCAGTTAAGTATCATCTTCCCCAAATGTAATCTTAAGAACCCTAGATTTCTAATCCAACAAATCATCAACCAATAACTCCAGTAATCTTAGGGCTATTGGTCAGACCATAACGAAGAACAAGAACAAGTATTCAATTGCTACTTACAAAACGCGAAGCTATGTGGATGAACAAGTCAACCGAAAAGTCAAATCTGCTTGATTCCACGAATTTGAGCGATCGACAAAAAGAATTGAAAGTGGGGATGAGTTTCTCGGCATCTTTAGGTTGTCTAAGGAGGGTTCAATTTATAGCATAACATGTGCAATCGACGAAATGGAAAGTTTGACCAAGCCTTAAACATAAACGCGTAATTAGGCTTGATTAAGGAATGAATCGGAGTAATTGAGAGCTGTAAATGACGAGGATGATTGTGTCGGTCACTAATCACTCGAAATCGTTTCCAAAAACAGATTAATAGCGCGTCAATTAGAAGGTTCTTTGTCGGCTAGGAGGGTTTTGACTTTATTTGGTTGACTGGGATAAGGAAGGAAAGTGTTAAAATCAAAACGTGTTGGTTAAAATTCCAACAGATTGTGTGGCTCAGCTGGTTGGTGTGGTTTGTGGCTTGTGTTGAACCGGCTTGGGCGCGGGTTTGAGTCCCGGCCCAAGCATATATTTTTTTGGCAATTAAATTATTATTTTTATAATATCATAAGTATATATTATGGTTATATAAGCCCAAATATATTACAAAATATATATATATATTTTTTTAAAACGTATTAGAATGTCAAAACGCAACGTTTTATTTATTTATTTTTTATCAAACAATTAATAATATTAGGGAACTAAAACATATATTAATTAAAAACTTTTGAGAAAAATTCGTGATGTTACACATAGAAGATTGGGTCATACCAACCTTCAAACTATCAATTCACTATCTAAACAAAACCTTGTAAGAGGTCTACCACCCAAAGAATTTAAGTGTGATGAGCATTGTGTTTCTTGTTTAAAAGGCAAACAATATAAAAGGTCTTACAAATCCATTGATGAGTCCAAAACAAGTCAATGTCTTCAATTGTTGCATATGGACTTGTTTGGCCCTGTAAAAATCATGAGCCTTAGGAAAAAGAGATTTTGTCTTGTTATTGTTGATGATTTTTCTAGGTTTACATGGACTTACTTTTTACACTCTAAGGATGAGACTGCAGGTATTTTGAAGGACTTTGTCACCAAAGTTGAGAAATAATATGACTTGCCAGTAAAAGTCTTTAAAAGTGACCATGGAACAGAATTCAAGAATAAGGAGTTGGATGATTTCTGTGTGTCAAAAGGGATTGTAAGGCAGTATAGCATTCCAAGAACACCAGAACAAAATGGGGTGGTTGAAAGGAAAAATAGAACACTTATTGAGGCTGCAAGAACAATGCTGGCAGATTCTAGTGTACCTTTGTCCTTTTGGGCAGAAGCTGTAAACACTGCTTGCTATGTTCAAAACAGAGTTTTAATCAACCCTAGACATCAAAAGACTGCTTATGAAATTTTGTTCAAAATCAAACCACTGCTATCATTTTTCAAAATCTTCGGCTGCCCATGTTTCATTTTAAATCTAAAAGATTTCATTTCAAAATTTGCAGCCAAAGTAGATTGTGGATATTTTCTAGGATATTCTTCTACTGCCAAAGCCTATAAAGTGTTTAACACAAGGACTAGGACAATAGAGGAAACTCTAAATGTAAAGTTCAATGAACTTTCATCTTTAAAAATCCCAGCAAATCCTGCTGAACTGTTTGATTTAGATAAATTCAAATTTGAAGATATCACTGTGAAAACTAACAATGCAGGTACACCACAGTCTCCACAACAGGATTACAGATATGACATTGTGATGCCACAGTCTTTCTGCAAATCTATCCTGATTCAGGGCAAGCAGATGTTCAAAACTCTGTCACAGCTGAGTCAACCACTGTTGGCCAGTCTTACCCTCAAACCACTACCTCATCAAGCTCAACCACTGATCCATTATCTGCTGACAAAAGTCCACTTTCAGTTGACAAAAGTCTATCCACTTCTATACCACTTGGGCCTATTCCCCCACTTCCATTCCAAACCTCTGTTGGCACTACAGAAGTGCAAACAGATGTTTCAATAGCAGATGCTTCAAACCTCTGTCCTTCACCTCAAAATGCCATAGTTCCATACAAAGGAGATCTAATCTTCCTAAGAGCTCATCCACCAGACCAAATCATTGGCAACATCAGTGAAGAGGTGCTCACAAGAAGTCAATCCTCAAGCATTTGTCTTTTTGCAAGCTTTCTATCTCTCACACAAACTGTCAAGTACCAAGAGGCACTGAAAGACAACAGTTGGGTAGAAGCCATGCAAGAAGAGCTCCTTCAGTTCAAGAGACAAGTATGGGAACTTGTACCATTGCCAAAGGATGTATGTCCAATTGGCACAAAATGGGTCTTCAAGAACAAAACAGATGAAAGGGGTATTGTTGTCAAGAATAAAGCCAGGCTTGTGGTTCAAGGCTTCAGACAAGAAGAAGGAATAGATTATGATGAAACCTTTGCTCCTATAGCTAGGTTGGAAGCCATTAGACTTTTCCTAGCCTTTGTTGTCAACCACAACATCAAGGTGTATCAGACGGACATCAAATATGCTTTCCTTTATGGCAAAATTTAGGAGGAGGTCTATGTATGTCAGCCACCTGGTTTTGAAGACACATTCCATCCTGATCATGTCTATAAGCTTAACAAAGCTTTGTATGGATTGAAACAAGCACCAAGGGCCTGGTATGAAACTATTTCCACTTTTCTCTTATCCATTGGCTTCACAAGAGGTAAAATTGATAAAACTTTATTTTTGAAATGGAAAGGAAAAGATTTAATGATTGTTCAAATATATGCAGATGACATCATTTTTGGGTCCACATGTAACAAAATGTGTGAAGAGTTTAGAGAACTCATGACAATAGAGTTTGAGATGAGTGCCATGGGTGAATTACAGTACTTCCTTGGTCTCCAAGTGAAGCAACTGCAAAATGGAACTTTTATTCACCATAATAAGTATGTTAAAAACTTACTTAAAAAATTTGACATGAATGATTGTAAACCATGTAGTACACCTATGAGTACCACTAAGTTAGTCACTATTGATGACAAAGATGAACTGGTTGACCAAACACATTATAGATGTCTTTATTGTACTTAACTGCATCTAGGCCAGACATTATGTTTGCCACTTGTGTTTGTGCAAGATACTAGGCATCACCTAGAAAGTCAAATCTTATTGCTGTGAAAAGGATATTCAGATACCTAAAAGGTGCTCTCACACTTGGTATCTGGTATCCTGCTAATGGGAACATTGAGCTTTCAGGTTATTCAGACAGTGATTTTGCTGGTTGTCAAACCACAAGGAAGTCAACATCAGGAGGGTGCCAATTCCTAGGCAATACCTTGGTCTCTTGGCAAAGCAAAAAAGAAAGCAGTTGTTTCAACATCTACTACAGAGGCTGAATACATTGCTGCTGCAAGCTGTACAGCCCAACTTATGTGGCTTCAAAACCAGCTACTGGATTTTGGTGTAACTGCTCTGAGGACTCCACTCATGCTGGATAGTCAAGCAGCTGAAAATATCATCAAAAATCTAGTCTCCCACTCCACAACAAATCACATTGACATCAGACATCATTTTGTTAGAGACAGCTATGAAAAAGGTTTGATTTCTCTGCACCATGTTCCAACAAAGGATTAGTTGGCAGATGTGTTGACAAAAGCTTTAGACACATCTACCTTTGCAGATCTGATCTCTTGGATTGGTATGCTAAACATGGAATAAAATAAAAATGTTTTCATGAATAAAAGCATTAAAATGTTGTCAGAAAATCAAAAATTCATCCTTAAAAATAGTTTTGGTTGAAAAGTCTGTTCAAACATCTGATCAGATAAAACAACCACTATTTCATTGAGTGTAACATCCGTTGGTTGAAAAATCTGTTTCAAACATCTAATCAGATAAAACAACTGTTTTCACAAACATCTGTTGACTAAAGTCAAACAGATGTATAAACAACTCTATGCTCTCAAAAGCAGCGTTTTGGCCACATCAGCGGTTTTTCACCTCAGACTATAAAAATCCTGTTTATCCACAACAGTTGTTCCACCGTCTCATCGAATTCAAAATTCCAAAACCGCCTTCTTCAACCTAAAACCTCCATTAAAAAGACATCGACTTTCTCTCTGAAATTCACAAAATGGATCTCCAATTGAAAGCTCCCCACAATTATCTTCCCTATTGATGTGCTCAAAGTGGTTTAGTAAAAACTAACTAAATTAACCTAAACTAGACACTCTAAGTTTTAAATTTATAACCTAAGACTCTCTAAACCTAAACCACACACCCGGCAAGTGTACCGGTCAGTGTAGTATAACTAAAGTAAGTCCGAGTATCGAACCCACGAGACTCTACTGGAAAACGTAAACTAGACTCGACTACTTATCTACAAACTGACTTAAATTGTTTTATTATATTAAAGGGGTTTCTAACAAATCTAATGCAAATAAATAAAATAAAACTAAAATAATTAAAGAAACGAACTTGGAACTGGAATTCGGATCAGGTGATGGGAAGGCAATACCTAGGCTAGAATCCTACACATTAGTGATAAGTTTCTAACGGCTATGGCACTGGTGTGGAACCGGGATCTTAAAATACTAAACATCAAGAATAAACTAGACACCCTCGACCCTTCTCAAGGGGAAACCCTAGAATATTGTTGTGTTGTTAAACCACCGGTTGAGAGGTTACCCTTACAGGCTTACCTACTCGAATCTTAAAGTACCCGCTAGACAATCTACCTCACATCGCGAAAGTCACAATACACTCGAAAGTGCAAGGGGTAACTACAATATTTCTGATAAGACTTGGCCTCCACGGAATGCTATGGAAACTAGAAAGATCTTCTCCCAAAGCCTCTAGAACTAGCAATTTAACACCCTAGACAGACCAAAAATCTCGCACCTTATAGCTATTGAGAATTTGTAGAACACTTAGAATCATCTAACTAACAATTACAACTCCTATGGATCACCTGCAAAAATTAACCATAAACTAGTTGCTAACACCCAGTCCGCAACCTAACCCGCATTCATACATGAAAGACATTAACAAAAACGCAAGTGGAGTTTATAAAAGTTATTTAAATAAAACTAAACATGCATATACATCAAACCAGAAAATAAAGAGTTCTTTACTTTAAAATTCACCCACAACCAAGAGTTCCAAAAAGCGGAAGAAAATAAATCAAACAAGTGCAATCATCTTTAACCTAGGTTTTGCCTCTAAAAGTCATGATAAAATCAAAACAATAGAAACAAATAGAATTCATGGTGTTCATACGGGTTTCAAATAGATAAATAATAAAGAATTGAATTTGAACCGACCCGTGCTCGCACCCATGCTTCAACCCTTAACCTCCTCTCGTCTCTTAGTGCTGCTGCTGTCTCTGGTCGATGATCTTCCGCCCCCCAAAATAATATCGCTGCTCCTCCCCCCATTTATAATTGTTCCCCCAAATTAATAATATGCCCTTTTTTCATATTTTGGGCTTTGGTCCTTTTGTGACAAAAGTCACGGTTCTATTTTTTTTATATTATTAATATTAAACTTATTATTATTAGTTTATTATTATTATATATAGTATTATAACTTCGTGCTCTCGACTCGGATGTTCTTGACTTGACCAAAGTTACCCGTTTACGCTCCAACGTCCATGAACACCTACAAAATATAAAATAAATAAATAAGTACATAAATACTAAAAATGATTTAAAACTAATAAAAATCTATAAAAACCTATAATAAATAAAATAGACCAATACAAGCCTAAAACTTATAAAAGTACCATCTAAACGACTCGAAAACTATACAAACTTTACACTGGAAATAGATGTATTTTGCAATACATCAAATATCCCCACACTTATCTCTTTTTCGTCCCTGAAAAAGAATTATGCTATGGAATCACAATCAAATAATCTGGCCTCAAAACATCGGTTACTTTAATTTTAAAAATCTAATCACGTGTCAACAGCGATTACAGGTATACTTGTCCTCTTAAACCCAACCGCCAGTTTTTAAGCCCCTTATCATGTTAGTTTAATTTTATGTTCATTTAGTCTACCTAGGGTCTTACACTAAAGAAGCCACGGTTTCACCTAATCCCGCCTCATGCTTATGAAACAAAAGGAACAACCAAGAGGATTCCTAACCGTTTTATGTAGAAAACCGAGAGAATTTAAATCATTTGTTTTTTTTTTGTTTTTTTTTCATCTCATCATACTTAACTCAGTGTGACCAATCCAAGTCGCTATCCCAGTGGCCAGGAACCTTAAGCTTCAGCATTTTCGCTTTAATTTCTAATTAATTCATGAGATTTTTTTTAGATATTTATTTTCAGACAATCCTAGAGGGAGTCGAGTCCGGAGTCACTATCCCTGGAAACGACTGTAACGACCCTGGCTGTCGGAGCCGGGTCGTCGGGTCGGGTTATCGAAGCTACGCAGCGGAATTCAGGATAATAACTGTCTTGACTCTTCCAGGATCCACGTCATCTTATCTGTTGGATTACCTGAACACATGCCAAAAAAAAAAAATAGTTTCTGTCAACATAAAGTTGGTGAGGTCGTGTATTTTATAAAGTGAATGGCCAGTTCATTTATTTATAATTCTTTTATAATGTTCTTTTATAACATGCTTTACTATTCTAATTCTGGAGGGGAAAATATATTCTATTATACCAATTCGATTAAATTATACCGATTATATGTCAATCTATTATATTCTATTAGTTGCCATTCCTATCGATGGTACCACTCTGTTTGTGGTAAATATAATTATTCCTATCCTCTACTCGGGTAAGACTGGTTCTTGTCCTCTAGTCGGACAAGAAAGGAAATGGCGATATACCGGTCAGTACTGTCCTAGTCGTTTCTATTATCCCCTTTTCTATTATATTTCCTTTATTAAATCTATTATGTAAAGCATTTCTAGGTTTTCTAATAAATGACATGTATTTCCCCTAAAACGTTTAATAAAACAGTAAAAGTGGGGAGTTACGATACTCACAGGTTTGCGTTATATCTTCTATAGTCTCTTTTATTACAATTATATGTCATATATATATATCGATACGTTTTACGCGTGGGACTTGTTAGATTGTAACACTTAGGATATATATCATATATACAATTTATACATATAGAATTCGGTATATATTAGATAGTCCTAAACTCGGGGTTTATTATTGACACGACACGGACATCCTAAATCTAGCTGGCCATTACAGCTTGGCACTCGTAGCTAATAAAGCTGGCCATTACAGCTTGGCACACGAACCTGAAGGACTCTAGACACGAACTTTCCCGGATGCTGGTTCGGCAGAGCATATTATTATTAACCCGAGTCTAGTATATCGTTCTATATATCGAATCTTATATATATAAACATATATATTTTATATATGTTTATTATTCTCTTATTATTATATCAAGTCCGTACGTTCCCGTATTATATATATATTCGTATAATTCTAATAATCCTCGTCTAGCTATTGGACCGGGTTCTATTCCGGGTGTTGACCGAGTCACTGGGTTGACTCGGTAACGACTCGTATTCTCCAATTCAATTATCGGTACCTCGCAATCAATAATTATAAAGATACGTTAATTATCAGGAGATTATATATCTAATAACCAAATGATAATTATGTATTTCATACCACATATTGAGCGGCTTCTTATAAAGATTGGAGTATTATCTGATAATGACCGGAACCTGACCGGAAACTCACCGGAAGTACATCGGAGTTCGAACAGGAGTATTATCAAGATATAATCAAAGACCCAATCTTATCCATCAATCTAACAGCTTTCATAATAGAATCAAGATCAGGAACAGTGACTCGGGTTTGACTGAGTATGTTTAATCGGTGATACAAAGACCCGATAACAGTCACCACAACCCGGTGACTGTCCGGTTGTTAACAAGGGGTGGTTTCAGGTTTCCATATGGTTCCGATGGGTCTGAAATAGTTAACCGAAGGATGGTTGACGGGTTTTGAATTAGAAACAGGGGAGGTAAAGGGTTTCGGGTTGGGTTCGATAGTTGGGTTCTCAGGTTTAACTGATTATAGTTAACTGGTTAACACAAGACATGACAACAGTCACCATAACCGGTGACTGTTTGATTCCACTAATAAAGAACTAAGGAAGGAACAAGGTGGGTTATCAGGTACACGAACTGGGAATATAAAGTTACCAATGACAGTCACCGGTTTTGGTGACTGTCCGACTCTGGTTAACAAAAACAGAGGAGCAAGGACTCAGAGATGGTTGTAGAGTTATGATGCTTCGATGATAAGTATAAAACAGAGGGTTATGGTTCGGTTCATTCAAACAGAAAAGATGAGGGGATTCGGTTGATTATAATAGCAACAGAGGTGAAGATGTGATACCGGAGCGAAGGAGGAAGAAGACGGCGGTGTCCGGCGGCGGCGGCGGAGGGTGACCGGCTGCTGCTTTTTGCTCTCTGAAACACACACAAGTGTGTGTGTTATATCGTGAATGTATGCAGAGAAAGAGACAAGCAAGGTTTATAAAAAGGGTAATAAAATAAAGGGGTGTTTGGTAACGGGGATAATAACTGAAACTCGGGTGTTTGGTAACGGGTATTAGAATAAAATAAGAAACGTTTGGCAACGTTTTAATAGAAGATAAGGAGCGTTTAACCGAGATAATAAAAATCCAATAATTATTATCTATATAATCAATTGAAACGGTTAGTCGCGAGATTCGAACTTAAATATTTTATTAAGTAATCGGGTGGTCGGGTACGACCCGACCCGTTTAAGAGACCCGTAACACCTCGAGGTGTTACACTCTCCCCCCCTTAGGAAATTTCGTCCCCGAAATTTGAGTGATCTTGTCCTTTACACCCTTAATCTATAAGGATGTCACAAATCTAAACCGAACATTTATCAGTGAGACATGATCAGTTTTTGTGGTTTACAAGGAACTTGATCTTATATCAATTCAAATCTACGTTTTAACCTTTCTTGCTATAGTCATGTTAATACAGATATATGGACTATCTGTATTTTCAGGTATGACTATTAAAGGTTTTTCCGTATAGATTGATATCTTCTTTATATGTTGAAAATTCTTCTTATCTTATTCCTCATTAGAGTGAGAAATAGACTGAATATTATTCTTATTTAAGGATAATTTGAACATACTTTGAGATTCTAATCGTTTTTCTTCTGAAAAATTTACAAACTTTCAGCAAACATTGCTAGAGTCTCAAATCGATACAATTTATTTATCGCTTGATATTCGGATTCATTTACAATGATGGATTCTAGTTGGTTCTTAAGAGATAGATACGGAAGTCCCTTCATTATCATGACTTGAATGGGATCCGAGCTACTACCTCTTTTATTCGAACTTTAGAATTTATCATCATTGTAATTCCGATTCTCACAGAGTAGAAATGATTTCTCAGATCATTAGACGTATCTTATCCGGAATCAAAAGGTGCCGGAAAAGACTAATTGAACTTGTTGAATTACACGGTTTCAACAGTTCCTTTTTATTATCTTGATCTACCGAAATCGGTTATTGAGATTTCTCTTAAATTATTGATAATAGTCTTACTGACTATTTCATTGATGATTGACTGCATTGTATCTCATTACATATTATTTGACTTTTCTTATTGTATTATCGTGAATGAGGTCTTTCACAATTCTACAGTCAATATATGTAACTTTCTCTTTATAGTCTCGGAATCTACTGATAACAGTCGTCGTTACAATTCTTTGACTTTAGAATTCTACGAACAATGCATCCATTATTCTTTCTCAAAATCATGATTATCATTCAGGTTTAATGCATGAATACTTATTGCGTTAAGTATTTCTGCAAATATTCCTTCTTGATATCATTTCGGGATTTGCTAACGCTCTCGATAAAATATTCTATAATTTCTTTTAATATATATTCTTATTCTGATAATTATTTGGCACTTCGTATGCCTTTCTATTATTCAGACATATCGGATGTCTTTTCAATTTATAGTTCTTCTTATTTTTCGATTTATATTCTTTTATTTATCTATTTATATCCAAGCAAATACTGATATTCATTTATAGCACACACTATAAATTCCATCACTTTTATAATATATTTTTGCTTGGAATAATTCTTTTTTATTTATGTATTCGATTAAAGTCTATACTTTCAGTGTCTGAAAACACATTCTGATAACTTATATATATAGGCAATCTATCATATGTTCTTAATCCAACTTATTATGAGCGAAGCTTATTTCGTCGGGATAATCGTATAGATAGTTCTTGCCAGAACAGTGATTTCTTATAATAACTCTTACAAGCCGTTATTCGGAATAGGAAATCCATCCTTCTTTGGCCAGAGAGTTTCACTGGAAAAATGAGCATAATTCTATTCATTTTTCGTTTTCATTTCGAATATACCTTGCGAATCTCTACGCGATTCCGCTTGGTATCAATCGTATATCCTTTCAAAGAATCCTATGTCTGGGTGGCAAATGTCCGGATATACCTTCCGTAAGGTCCGGATATCTTTTTGCCACAGGAATTGCACAAAGGACATACAACTATCTTTGGTTGGCAATCAAAAATCAAAATACTGATTTCTATGATTCGTAGAATTTAACCAATCGATGGTTTTTATTCTGCGAACATATTCTTAGTCGTATTTCACGAAGAAATTTCAACTAGATTGCCAGTTTTGTGGTCGTATTCTCCACATATAATACGCTAATAGTTCGAATTTATATTTCTTCTTATTATTTCCTATTATTTCTTTTAATATGTTCATGACACAGACAAACTGTGATCTCGATAAACTCCTACTCGAATGTTCCTGTGCCTGTGGCATTCATAATTATGTCGCGATCATAATTATTATTCCACCTCACCTAACATTCCAGTACTTATTTATTTTAATCACAATAGGTATGTGTCCTTCACATATTATTATGATATTCTTTTCTTTATTTTCTCTTGAATTTGAAATTATATTATTCCGGAATAAAACATGTTGATCCGAGTCTAACGAAATAGACTGTCAATCGTTCAAGAATTTGATCACGTCAAAAGATTTCCAATATAACCATCCAATCCTTTAATCTTTCTGACTTGTTCGAGTCATAGGATTAAGATGGTACTTATATTGTTGCTTAATCGAGCGAGTAGAATTCGGTTTCTTTAGAGAGATTCCAAATTATTTCTTGTCACGAGATTTCAAGAGGATAATATTTCTGTTCAAAATATTATCTTAATTCTCGGAAGAAAAGATCGAAGATATCATATGGCTAAGGTTTCTCTATATATATATATATATCCAAAGAGAGATTTATAGAACGTGGTAAATACTTACTGTTCATATCGATATAAAATATCAAGGGAGTTGTAGGATCGAATATAAATATAGAATCGTGCCGAAAATACTCTTGAAGTATATACGGATAGAAATTCGATTAAAGATCTTTTACGAAAATGGTACTGAATATGAAGTGAATTATGTTCGGACAAAATGATACGACTGTGGTTCTATAGGATTTTTAGATTTTTGAAATAAAAACTTTTAGGGAAGATTTATAATAATAATACTGGTTTAGTATAAAAATAAAATGACCGGGAATGAATTCAGTAAACTTCGAAGTTATGCCGAAAAGATTTAAAACAACTTAAATTATCGAAGAATCTGTCCGATTTTTGATTAAATAATTGGAGGAAATTGTTTAGAAACATAATACTCGTATGTCTCTAACATATCGGACTTTATTGAAATTTCGGAATTTAAAGTAATATTTCTGGAAACTCGATCATAGGAATGTTCAAGTTGGAGCGTAATATTTGTATTCTATTTATAAATATTTGGAATAATCGTAGGGTTAACGATCGGAATTTCGATAGGAATAGTCATTAAGACTTGGAATATTTCCATTAATTCATACGGAATTTCTGAAATATACAACGAATGATTTTTGTAATATTTAATATCTATTTAGATATATATATACTTTTATAACCTTCGTCATTTCTTATTTATATCTCGATTTATTTTCTGATTTCTTTTAATATATATTTGGTTTCTATTCTGTATTGTTTCTCAATTTATTATAGCCTTAATATCCTGTAAGATTTCCCAGAAATTATATGTGCATGTAAATTCACAATTGTGTACATAATTGTCAATTTACTCCACATAATCATTCTAGTAATATCCTGTAGTGGATTAGTTCTGATTTCTAATATACGATTATGGTTCTCACCAACTTTATAATGGTTTGGCATTTAGGTACCCAAAATTTTATCCTCTAATATTCTTTTACCTTATACATATTTCTGATCAAAATTTCTTTTAAAGACATTTCTGGTAGATCCTGGATTAGTAAAGACTTCAAGACTGTCACTAAGCGCCGCTCTGATACCAACCTGTAACGACCCTGGCTGTCGGAGCCGGGTCGTCGGGTCGGGTTATTGGAGCTACGCAGCGGAATTCAGGATAATAACAGTCTTGACTCTTCCAGGATCCACGTCATCTTATCTGTTGGGTTACCTGAACACATGCCAAAAAAAAAATAGTTTCTGTCAACATAAAGTTGGTGAGGTCGTGTATTTTATAAAGTGAATGGCCAGTTCATTTATTTATAATTCTTTTATAATGTTCTTTTATAACATGCTTTACTATTCTAATTCTGGAGTGGAAAATATATTCTATTATACCAATTCGATTAAATTATACCGATTATATGTCAATCTGTTATATTCTATTAGTTGCCATTCCTATCGATGGTACCACTCTGTTTGTGGTAAATATAATTATTCCTATCCTCTACTCGGGTAAGACTGGTTCTTGTCCTCTAGTTGGACAAGAAAGGAAATGGCGATATACCGGTCAGTACTGTCCTAGTCGTTTCTATTATCCCCTTTTCTATTATATTTCCTTTATTAAATCTATTATGTAAAGCATTTCTAGGTTTTCTAATAAATGACATGTATTTCCCCTAAAACGTTTAATAAAACAGTAAAAGTGGGGAGTTCACGATACTCACAGGTTTGCGTTATATCTTCTATAGTCTCTTTTATTACAATTATAAGTCATATATATATATCGATACGTTTTACGCGTGGGACTTGTTAGATTGTAATACTTAAGATATATATCATATATACAATTTATACATATAGAATTCGGTATATATTAGATAGTCCTAAACTCGGGGTTTATTATTGACACGACACGGACATCCTAAATCTAGCTGGCCATTACAGCTTGGCACTCGTAGCTAATAAAGCTGGCCATTACAGCTTGGCACACGAACCTGAAGGACTCTAGACACGAACTTTCCTGGATGCTGGTTCGGCAGAGCATATTATTATTAACCCGAGTCTAGTATATCGTTCTATATATCGAATCTTATATATATAAACATATATATTTTATATATGTTTATTATTCTCTTATTATTATATCAAGTCCGTACGTTCCCGTATTATATATATATTCGTATAATTCTAATAATCCTCGTCTAGCTATTGGACCGGGTTCTATTCCGGGTGTTGACCGAGTCACTGGGTTGACTCGGTAACGACTCGTATTCTCCAATTCAATTATCGGTACCTCGCAATCAATAATTATAAAGATACGTTAATTATCAGGAGATTATATATCTAATAACCAAATGATAATTATGTATTTCATACCACATATTGAGCGGCTTCTTATAAAGATTGGAGTATTATCTGATAATGACCGGAACCTGACCGGAAACTCACCGGAAGTACATCAGAGTTCGAACAGGAGTATTATCAAGATATAATCAAAGACCCAATCTTATCCATCAATCTAACAGCTTTCATAATAGAATCAAGATCAGGAACAGTGACTCGGGTTTGACTGAGTATGTTTAATCGGTGATACAAAGACCCGATAACAGTCACCACAACCCGGTGACTGTCCGGTTGTTAACAAGGGGTGGTTTCGGGTTTCAATATGGTTCCGATGGGTCTGAAATAGTTAACCGAAGGATGGTTGTCGGGGTTTGAATTAGAAACAGGGGAGGTAAAGGGTTTCGGGTTGGGTTCGATAGTTGGGTTCTCAGGTTTAACTGATTATAGCTAACTGGTTAACACAAGACATGACAACAGTCACCATAAGCAGTGACTGTTTGATTCCACTAATCAAGAACTAAGGAAGGAACAAGGTGGGTTATCAGGTACACGAACCGGGAATATAAAGTTACCAATGACAGTCACCGGTTATGGTGACTGTCCGACTCCGGTTAACAAAAACAGAGGAGCAAGGACTCAGAGATGGTTGTAGAGTTATGATGCTTCGATGATAAGTATAAAACAGAGGGTTATGGTTCGGTTCATTCAAACAGAAAAGATGAGGGGATTCGGTTGATTATAATAGGAACAGAGGTGAAGATGTGATACCGGAGCGAAGGAGGAAGAAGACGGCGGCGTCCGGCGGCGGAGGGTGACCGGCTGCTGCTTTTTGCTCTCTGAAACACACACAAGTGTGTGTGTTATATCGTGAATGTATGCAGAGAAAGAGACAAGCAAGGTTTATAAAAAGGGTAATAAAATAAAGGGGTGTTTGGCAACGGGGATAATAACTGAAACTCGGGTGTTTGGTAACGGGTATAACAATAAAATAAGAAACGTTTGGCAATGTTTTAATAGAAGATAAGGAGCGTTTAACCGAGATAATAAAAATCCAATAATTATTATCTATATAATCGATTGAAACGGTTAGTCGCGAGATTCGAACTTAAATATTTTATTAAGTAATCGGGTGGTCGGGTATGACCCGACCCGTTTAAGAGACCCGTAACACCTCGAGGTGTTACAACGACACCATTGGCCTTACCCTTATTTTATATCCAGCTCTTTCTTCTTTGTTTTTCAACTTTTAATTAGAAATTCTAACGGTTTTAAACTTATAACGGCATTCCTTATACTATTATTGGCGGTTTCAGCTTCCCCATTTTTTCCTAGATGAGAACCCACAAGGTATCCTAATATATTTAGGCGTGTTAGCTCAAAGGAAACTTTTCTACCGGCTGGGCCTACCCACACATCCCAAGTCAACACGCTTTTGATTATTTACTCTTCTAATACATATAATATTGGAAAACCAGACACTTGATTTTACCTATCACTTTCCATATTTTATAATGCAAACTTCAATCAGGGACATTTTTTTTTTAATTTTTTGAATTATTTTTTGACTCAAAATGACTATATATTCAGACTAAACGAGAGTTTCCCATCCCCACACTTAAACTCTACATTGCCCTCAATGTAGGAATAGAAAACGACTGAAAACAAAAATAAAATCTGAATACAAAACTAAAAAGATAAGGGCAAATTGGAAATGACTTAGCTGGTTAATTAACGCGTAAGCTCCAAAAACTCTAGTCCAATCCAGCTCGATCGTATAGCATTTCGGTCGCGATCGGCTTTAACACATTGGTAAACTCTAGGTTTGCCTTGACAAATGATAAACAGATCCAGAATCACCCGAATGGAGATTGAGTACGGGCGGTACAATCCGAACCTGCAGAAACAAAGCAAAACAAAACCCGAGCATAATACCGAACCACAAAAATAAAAAGACTCAAACTACTAACTTACACTCATAATATAACAACAAACAAGAAGACGTACCTGCTTGGCAAAATGACGGTGAATGGTGGTAGAACAAAATGGGTAAAAAAAAATATATTCTGGTTCTCGCTCAACGTGAAGGACACTGGTGATCACAACACACGTTGCAAGCAAAACAATATAATTTTCCGGGGTAAAAGCTGATCGCATGAGGCGAACAGGTCAGCCCAGACTCCTCACATTACGTGAAAAGTATTTTTTCAGAGAAAGTGAATTACATTTTTTTTAAGAAAAATTCTCTTTTATTACCCAAACCTCTACCGAAATTCCCACTCATAAAATATATAAATAAAGATAAATACATGGGATCCGCTCATGGTTAAATTTCCTCTACCGAAGCAAAAATGCAAATAGACTCAAACACACAAATAGAAAAGATAAAAACCTATGAACCACTACCGAAGGATGGACCACAAATAACAACAACAACTATACCTAGTAAATCCCACAAATAGCGAGCTACAAGTAGGGTCTTGAGAGGGTGGATGTAGGCAAACCTTACCTCTATCCTGAGAATAGAGAGGCTGCTTCCATAGAGACCCTCGGCTCAAAAAAACAAAAAAAAAAGATGTGACAATAGGGAGAGTTCTCTGGACTAAAAACAACGTTAAACATCAAACATCATAATATATGCGCACAAACACAAAGGAAGTCACCTATAGAGTCCCTCTAAAGTGTAAGCAAGGCTAAGTCCCTAGGACACGACTAAAGCTCTAATGTACCCTCCCTAGTGGTCCCTGACCTTAATCCTATGCCTCCATGAAGCCCTATCTTGGACCATGTCCACAGAGAGGTGCAAATCAAATAAATCATGCCTAATCCGCTCACAAATAAAAAACATGAAAATGCTAGAAAAAAAATAAGTATAAATATAAATTTACAAACTCTATAGAGCCTCCTGTAACACCCCAACCGATGGCGGACACATCGAGGTGTCACGTAGTGATGATTGTTCGGTAGCTCATGGCAATACATATGTTTTAATAATCATTTATTCAATTACATATAATTTAAACTAAATACATCCAATTGTCATAAACTAAAAATTTTATGTGCAATGATAAGAAACAACTTCAAATAATCTTCTCTTGGGATAGCAATAGACTTCAATCACCATTGTTCCCTGAAACTGTTAAGTTTGGAAAAGATGGGGGGGGGGGGTCAACTAAAAGTTGGTGAGAATACATAGATCTAGTCTAGCAATAAGTTTGTAAGTTTCAAAGGATTTGCAATTCATATGTCTATTGTATATCAAAGTCTACAAGTGGAAACAAAAACACAAATGATAGTATGCATATAATCAAAATCCTCCGACAAAGTTTAGGTCCATCCCGCATCCACGGTTCCCCTTATAAAGTTTAGGTCCATCCCGCATTCACGGTTCTCCTTATAAAGTTTAGGTCCATCACGCATTCACGGTTCTCTTTATAAAGTTTAGGTCCATCCCGCATTCACGGTTCTCCTTATAAAGTTTAGGTCCATCCCGCATTCACGGTTCTCCTTATAAAGTTTAGGTCCATCCCGCATTCACCCGCGCTCCCCATAGAAATGGTCAACAAATCTAGGTGGGGTTGTCAATCTAATAGATCTATCATTGTATATCGCTGGCTAGGCCAAAGCTAATGATTATGTAAGTTTAAGTTTAAGTCTAACAAGTTTTTTTCGTCTATGACATGTGGCAGCAAAGATTTACATCTAGACACGTATGAAGAATTGCTCAAGTATAAAAGCATAAAGTTTTAAGTATAAAAAGTTACATAAACGAGGTTATGTAAACTCACCTTAGCAAAAGTGACGATGAACTCACAAGAAAAAAAAACATGAGAATCAAAGATTTATGCTTGAACCATAATGTGTAGATCAACTTGACAAACTAACGTCACACTCTGTATTCATGACAAACTAAAATTAAATATGCTCGAAATTAAGTTCTTTATGGGATTCGTTGACTTAATGATTGTTCGGCTACGGGTACCTTACAACTTTTGACTAATTATTATAAATAGTTTATAACATGTTCACATAAAGTATCATATAATTTACGTATTCATGTTGAACAATATCTAAAACTATATATATTTGACTAAGAATGTGCCGACATAAAAATATAGGTAAAACATAGTTTTTTTTTTTCTTTATTTACTTACATTTGAAAATGTGTAGTAACTAAATGAATAGCGGAAAATAAGAAAAGTGTTTATCCTTTAATAGTGAAATATGGATACATAGAATTTAGGAAAAATTACCGAAATCGTCCTTTATGTTTACCTATTTTTTCAGTAGATGTCCTTAAACTTCAAAAGTGATGAGAATCGTCCTATATGTTCTAAAATCTTTCAAGTCTCGTCCTTTAGCACTAACCTGGTTAGTTTTTTTGGTTAAGTTTGGTCATGTGCCTTGCACATGAGGGTAAGTTGGTAATTTTACTCATTCTCTCAGCTTAATCTATCTACCCTACCACCACAACCACTAATCTCTCTATAACCCACCATCATACACATTTCAGAAGATTAAATCTCTCTCTAACCCACCATCACAACCACCAATATCTAAACTCAACTCTCTCTCCGTCAGCCGCTCTCTATGAACCACCACCGTGTTGCCCCACCACCATCGCCTAAAACCACCACCGCGTAAAACCACTTTGGTCGGCTACTCAAACTCGACGGCCACAGCTCCACCTACAGGTATGTGTGTGAAGTGTGTCTGTGTATAACCATCCACGACGTTTACAGAAACGACAACGTCATGGTGTGTGTCGTCGGTTGGGGTGTGTGTTTGTGTTCAGAGTGGGGGCGGCGGGTGATGATGGTGTAGTGGTTGTCAGATTTCGTTGTCAGATAGATGCTGAAGAAGATTAGATTTGGGTGTTTTGACCGGAACTCATTGCAGAATTAGATTTGGGTGTTTTGAATAAATTGATTTGGGGTTAGGGAGTGTTGAAGAATTTAAAGTTAGGGTTACTTGATTATGGTAGGGGTGTCGGATTTGGGGGTTTTCGTGGTGGTTGTCGGATTTGTAGGTTTCATAGTGGCAGGTGGTTGTTAGTGGCACTTTGGCAGGTGGTATTGGTGGTGGTAGGCCTGTAAACGAACCGAACGAACACGAACACAGGCGTGTTCGTGTTTGTTCATTTAACTTTATCCGAACACGAACACGAACATGAACACATAATCGAACACATTTTTGTGTTCGTGTTCGTTCATTAAGAAATTAGTCGTGTTCATGTTCGTTTATGTTCGTTCATTTAAACCTAAACGAACAGTTCATGAACATAAACGAACACAAATGATCAATACAAAACGAACACAAACAAAAACAAGTTAATAGTGATTCATGAACGTTAAGGTTAGGGTGGAGAGCGGCTGTGAAGTGTGGGGCTGTGAGGTGTGGAGAGCGGTTGATAAGTGATATGTTTAGAATGTTACGGTTAGGGTTAAATTTTTAGAACATATGAATTAAGGTTACTTAACAAAAGGAAATAAATAATAAAAATAAAGTTAAGTTTAATTAAACGAACATAAACGAACAAAAATAAATGAACAAAAATAAACGAACATAAATGAACGAACATAAACGAACGTTCATGAACATAAATGAACGAACACAACGTGTGTTCATGTTCGTTCGTTTATTTAAACGAACAAAAAATTGTGTTCGTGTTCGTTCATTTATTTAAATAAACGAACATAAACGAACTTCCCGCGAACAGTTCACGAACAGTTCATGAACGTTCGGTTCGTTTACAGGCCTAGGTGGTGGTGTAGGATTGTTCATGGTAGGTTGTGGTGATTTGGTGTTGTTGATTGCAGGTGGTTGTGGCAGGTTTGTGGCAGAGGTGGCGGTGGAGGTGGTGGTTTGGCCTGGTGGTGGATGTTGTGGGGTTTATTGAAGAATGTAAGTGGTGGTGATAAAAATGATAGAGATGAGGGCAAAACTGTCATTTTGCCCTCATGTGGGTCCACATGACCAAACGTAACCAAAAAAACTAACCAGGTTAGTGCTAAAGGACGAGATTTGAAAGATTTTAGAACATATAGGACGATTCTCATCACTTTTGAAGTTTAAGGATATCTACTTAAAAAATAGGTAAACATAAAGGACGATTTATGTAATTTTTCCTAGAATTTAAACTGTTCGTAACCGATTTATTTCTTGCACATTCAAAGCCGATTTTACTAAACGAGTTACCGTGCCTTAGTTTCGAAAGTGGTTCCTTCCAACTATATATGGGATTATTTAAACAGTTTGTTTGTTTTTTTTTTTTTTCTAAACCCAATTCCAAATAATTTAAATGTAGTTAGAAAAACAAATTTGTAAGATTCATTTAGCATAATATAAATCTATTATGTAAGCAGCAGTGATCAAAAGCAACAATGGCCTCCACCCATAAAACATAGTTGGACTAGAAATCAAATTTAACAAAACTCAATTCGGGATGGGTTCTAGGTCGCCGACAATCAACAAATCAACATTCGAGTAAATACTTACAGTTTTCTAACCTGAGATAGAAGTCGAGTAAATCGGATTCGTAGCAAAAATCAAAAGCAACAAAGACGTTGGTTCGGTTAGTAGGAGACGGGTCAAGGCACGGTGATATACGGTGCAATAGTGGCTGAGCGATTGATGCGACAAGGGTGTAGGTGGTTACAGTGAAGGTGGTTGTGCTCGGGAGTTGGTCAGAGAGTAGGGATGTTGTGGTGGCTTCGGTGGTGGCTGTTTTGGTGGTGTTGCAAGCGAGGATAAAGAAACGGTGGATGTGGGTTTTGATTGTATGACACTTTGAAGGTTTGGTCGTGTCTACGTTTTTATAGGCCATCAAAACGCTTTAGATTTGGTGTCAAGAAGGTAAGTGCCGAGAATGGTGGTCCGTTTTACTAGCAGATTTAGTTTTATTTTTAGTCAAGGACGCATGGTTGTTTGCCTATCCTTGAAGGAACCCAGATTTAGCGGCAAAAATATCAGAGGTGATGACGGGTGGGTAAGGGAAAGGAAATATTTTGGGTTTTAAATTTATACTTTGGCAAAATAGGCCCTCCAAGTTTGTTTTAATGCCTTCAGTGGTTAACTTTATGCTTCACATAGAAATTATAAGTTTTGATACATAGCAAATAATTAGTACATATCCTATTTGAACAATATATTATCAATAAATTAATAAATAAAATTGGCATGCTTTTTTATAAGTAAAAAAAAACGCCGTTTATGATTCGAACTAATAAAACACCTTAAAATGACAAGGTCTTATGTTCCGAATAAAAGAGAGCGAATAGAGATTAATTTGAAGTTTTTATTTAAATGTGAAAATTTCAATGGATGTAAAAGAAACGAACGAGGAAGTGTAATTAATAATTGAAAATATAATTTTTTTTTTTTATTTAGAAATCGAGGAAATACGAAGTGATACACCTCCCCACACTTGAACTTAATCCGGGGGCTTCTCTTTTATATGGACCCGATCCAACCCGTTTAATTTCACCTGGTCCTTATTAATTAACAAAATTATATTAGTGGAATTGAGAAATATTTTATCGAATTTAAACTGGTCGGGCCACCAATATTTAAACTTACCTGCAATAAACTAGATGTGTGGCATGTAGCAAATAGATTGGTCGTGCTTGACAATCACTAGCTTCTTCTTCTCCAACTCATGCCAGCTGTTGATCCTCTTTCGGTTCCGGTCCTTTCTTTTTTCTCTTCTTTGCCCTCTTCCGTGGTTTTGTTGATATTGCAATTCCTTCTATTACCAATACCACGGACCAGCTATTGTGCGCTTCTTCTACCACCATTTCCATGGGATGATCCCCACACTTAGCTCTTTCTTCTGGTGCAGGTTCGGTCATGTCTGTCGGTTCACCTTCGAGTAGGATATCCAGGTATGCTATATCCCCATCGGGATCAGACTCCCCTAAATCTTCATAAGTAGGCAAACCCTCTAACTCCATATCTAAAAACTCATCCTCCTCAGTCAATAACTTTTCACTAACCTCGGTGTTTTCCTCTGCACTAAACATCACATCAATGGAATCTCGCAATTCCACTTCTTCTTCAATCACTCCTCTCTTCATTAATGACCTCCGATACGCCGCCCACTCTTCTCCGTCGTCCTCTTCATCAGAGTCACTCCCAAAATCATATATACTAACCTGTGGCACCGGAGGTGGGACTTCAACGTCCATTTTCGTCTCCATGATTGGGATGATCTCTTCATCTGACTCATCTTCGTATTCCATGATCGGCTCTTTCCCTTCTTCTGGAAACGTCGAGAACAACTCCCCTCGAGCGTTCATGTACCCAAGGTAGTTGCCCTCCTCATCATATGTATAACCAAATTTAGGCGGCTGCTCTTGCTGAACTTTTTCTTTTTCTTCTTCTTCATCTAATCTCCTAGATATATCTTCTAATTTTCGTTGAAGATCTAAAATAGTAGCCTGTCGGTTTTTCAGGAGGATGTCGTGCTCTGCTAACATTTTCTGGGTATTTTCATCCTTAGCAACTAGTAATGTCAACAGACTCTCTATTTTACTCCAATCATTATCACTATGCTCACGAGAATTGCTTCTAGAAAATTGATCAGGATACTGATTAAAATGTTGTTGCTGATACGGGCAATCATAATAATAATCAGGATATCTCTGTGAATAACATGGTGGCGGCTACACGAAGGAATTAGCATAATAATGTGCAGAGGACCCCGCATTTTGTGGAAATCTAATGGTAAAATAGGGTCCTCCACAAATTGCAAACATATTTACAGACTCAACAGAAATAAAATATACGAACAATTAGACTCCTACGACTCACTATACAAAAAGACAGACTCAACACAAAACACAAGTAGCACAGATATAGCAGATAAGCGTAATCAAAGCTAGTAAACGCAATCGCAAAGAGTCCCCGGCAACGGCGCCAAAAACTTGATGTGCTCAAAGTGGTTTAGTAAAAACTAACTAAATTAACCTAACCTAGACACTCTAAGTTTTAAATTTATAACCTAAGACTCTCTAAAGGTAAACCACACAACCGACAAGTGTACCGGTCAGTGCAGTATAGCTAAAGTAAGTCTGAGTATCGAACCCACGAGGCTCTACTGGAAAACGTAAACCAGACTCGACTACTTATCTACAAACTGACTTAAATTGTTTTGTTTTATTAAAGGGGTTTCTAACAAATCTAATGCAAGTAAATAAAATAAAACTAAAATAACTAAAGAAACGAACTTGGAACTGGAATTCAGATCAGTTGATGGGAAGGCACTACCTAGGCTAGAATCCTATACATGAATGATAAGTTTCTAACGGCTATGGAACTGGTGTGGAACCAGGATCTTAAAATACTAAACATCAAGAATAAACTAGACACCCTCGACCCTTCTCAAGAGGAAACCCTAGAATATTGTTGTGCTGTTAAACCACCGGTTGAGAGGCTACCCTCACAGGCTTACCTACTCGAATCTTAAAGTACTCGCTAGACAATCTACCTCACAACGCGAAAGTCACAATACACTCGAAAGTGCAAGGGGTAACTACAATATTTCTGATAAGACTTGGCCTACAAGGAATGCTAGGGAAACTAGGAAGATCTTCTCACAAAGCCTCTAGAACTAGCAATTTAACACCCTAGACAGACCAACAATCTCGCACCTTACAGCTATTGAGAATTGGTAGAACACTTAGAATAATCTAACTAACAATTACAACTCCTATGGATAACCTGCAAAAATTAACCATAAACTAGTTGCTAACACCCAGTCCGCAACCTAACCCGCATTCATACATGAAAGACATTCACAAAAACGCAAGTGGAGTTTATAAAAGTTATTTAAATAAACTAAATATGCATATACATCAAACCAGAAAATAAAGAGTTCTTTACTTTAAAATTCACCCACAACCAAGAGTTCCAAAAACCGGAAGAAAATAAATCAAACAAGTGCAATCATCTTTAACCTAGGTAGTGATAAAGGTTTAGCCTCTAAAAGTCATGATAAAATCAAAACAATAGAAACAAATAGAATTCATGTTGTTTATACGGGTTTCAAATGGATAAATAATAAAGAATTGAATTTGAACCGACCCATGCTCGCACCTATGCTTCAACCCTTTACCTCCTCTCGTCTATTAGTGCTGCTGCTGTCTCTGGTCGATGATCTTCTGCCCCCAAAATAATATCGCTGCTCCTCCCCCCATTTATAATTGTTCCCCCAAATTAATAATATGCCCTTTTTTTTCAAATTTTGGGCTTTGGCTTTTTGTGACAAAAATCACGGTTCTATTTTTTTGTTTTATATTATTAATATTAAACTTATTATTATTAGTTTATTATTATTATTATTATTATATATAGTATTATAACTTCGTGCTCTCGACTCGGGTGTTCTTGACTTGACCAAAGTTGCTCGTTTACACTCCAACGTCCATGAACACCTACAAAATATAAAATAAATAAATAAGTACATAAATACTAAAAATGACTTAAAACTAATAAAAATCTATAAAAACCTATAATAAATAAAATAGACCAGTACAAGTCTAAAACTAATAAAAGGACCATCTAAACGACTCGAAAACAATACAAACTTTACACTGGAAATAGATGTATTTTACAATACATCACCTATCTGGCTAAAACAGATGAAAATCGTCATTTCCATCCCATCATAGATACTTTGAATGCATCAAAATACAAAATTGCCCTGACCTCCAGTTCACTCATTTATGAGGACACACTTCAAGCTTTTTGGCTGAAAGTTGAAGTTCCGTTCACAGAAAAAAAAAAGCCAACCTCCATTATTTCACAAATTGGAGACACTAAAGTCACCATTACCCACAAACCATATCCACTACCTTCTCACTGGCTGATCAGGCATGTAAAGAAACTTTTGACAAAGCTGAACTCCACACAGAGTTCATTGAGAGAGGCTATGAGGGACAATTGACTTGGGCTACAATTTACAAAAAGTTTTTTCCCCAGACATGAAATTTTTCTTTCACGCTTTACTTGTATGTCTGTCTCCCAAAAGTACTTCTTTTAATGAAATCCCTTTAAAAGTCCAGTACTTGGGATATGCTATTTTGACAAACACTGATTACAATCTATCCCAAGCATTGTTTTTAGATTTGGTGAGTAATGTGAAGGGGGTTCAGGCTGGGTCAAATAATGCATTCTTAATGTATCCAAGAATTCTAAGTTTTATCATAGAAAAGGTTCTACCTAAAAAGGATTATAAACAAGGGCAAGGCCTTCAAATGAACAGCCTGTCCGAAGAAACTTTTACAAGGATGTTAGGTCCTAATCAAGAAAAACCTGCAAAAACAAAAGTTTCAAAAACAAAAGCAAAGAGAGTTAAGACAACAACTGTTGTGCAAATCTCTGTTGCTGAGCCCACTGCTCCTGGTGATCATGGCACTACATCCAGTGCTGTGAAACCCACACCAGCCACTACCAAAAAGAACACTCCATCCACAAAACTCCCCAAGAAACAATCCAAAAAGGTGACTCTGGAGGATGAGATACGAGAGAAAAATCATGTTGCAACACAAAAGCAACAAACAACCACTGTTGATACTTCCTCTCAACAGGTGGTAAAGTCTAAACCCAGCCAAACTCCTCATGAATCCTCTCAAAAGGATCATGTTGTAAGCCAAGGGGAAACACATCAAGGAACAGATGATTCACTTGAACATCTATTTACAAGTCCTCCCAGGGCTAATATTCTTGTCACTCCACAACCCTAACCATCAATTCCACCAACTATGCAACCATTGTTTGAGGCCATTGACAAAACTCTGGACACAACCAGTTCCTCTCAACCACCTATCACTGAGAGTGTACCTCAACAAGTGACTGGTCCTCAGAAAAGTCCATTGGTTATCCCACAAACAGAGGAGGCCACAGCCTTTGAGTTACATGTAACTCAAAGTGGTAGTTCAAGTAAAGCAGCCACTACTGTTGTAGAGACCATTGTCTCACTTCAGGACAGTGGTTACATCAATCAGACTTCCTTGAAGGCAACAACTGCTGAAGCAACAATATTGACCTCAATCCCAGTTGGAAGTCCCTAGAACCAAGAACAAGGGGCATCTGGTTTCTTTCCAATGGATATTCCTCCTAGGACTGAACCAGTTAAAATTACCACATCTGGTAGGAATTCAGATGATCCCATTAAGTTGGGTGATGGGTTAAAATACCAAGAATTGACGGAGAGAGTAGATGCTATTGAATCATCAGTATCTGAGATCAAAGGTGATATCAAGACTATCATGCAAACCTTGGTGACTCTCACACAAAGTCAACCATCCAAAGAAGACATTGCTAGTTAGCTATGGAAATCAGTAAGCCCCATCATCATAGCTCATCGAAAAGTAACTGATCAAACACAAGAGACTTACATGACAATGATCAGGATCATGGTGGATGCAAGGTTCAATGACATAAAAGCAGACATCAAAGCCATTAAAGATCATTTGTTGAAGACTTCTTGCTCTGTCCCCACAACTATTAAGAGATGAAGATGATGATGAATTTACAACAGCTGATGCCAAAAAGGGGGAGAGTGGCAGAGATAGACTGAAGAAGTTGAAAACTTTTAGGGTTCCACCATCACAACAAGAAAAGTCTGCTCAAGAGCCTGCACCAAAGTCTATTGACCAAACCACTGCTGAAGCAGCCAAGACCAAAGAAGTTGATGAATCAGCTAATGAAAGGGTTGAAAAGGCTGCTGAGGCTAAAAAGATCAGGGCTGAAACTCTAAAAACAAAGGCAGAGAATCTTTCCAAAAAGAAAGAAGAACAACAGCAGGAAAATGAAAATGTTGGAACTTCCAAAAGGAAGAAGAGGCTTGCTCATCATGTCAGGCAGCCTCCATCAAAAACAAAAACCTCTGTTGCTGCCTCCACCAAAACAACTGCCACACCATCTACCACAACATCCACTACAACCACCACTGCTTTAGCCTTGACCTTACCACCCATACCATCACCACCTCAAACATCTGCCGGTAATACACAAGTGCCAACAAATGTTAACACACCACCATCTCCCACCATCTTGTACAAAAGAAAGAGGAAATCCACTTTTGTTTTGCAAGATGAGAACATTGCCACCACACCACCACCAACTCAACCCATTCCTGCCATTCCACTCCAATCCTTTTCTCCACACACTTCCAAATTCATTACCACCAAATCACCAACATCTGATATCCCACTAGCAGCTCAGTATCCCCTTGAGCTTGACATGATCAAGGGGGAAATTCAATCCTTCTATAATACTGAGGATGCTACACAACTATCTTTCCCATCTCTTTCAAGCCTGAACTTGCCCAAACCTAGAAACCTTGATGAATACCTAAAACAGAAGGTTCAACAAACAGACATAATCATAAAAGAGAAATGCAAAGGGAAGGATGACATGACTGCTCAGGGCATCCATTCAGCAGAACTTGGCAAACTTAGAAGGATTGAAGATTTTGCCAAGGACCTGAGCAAGTCTATGTCTGCAAAGCCCATCAGTGGTGAGATGGTGAAGATGGTCAGGGAATCTCTTCTAAATCAGATTATGGCCACCAAACCTTACAAAGACCAAAGGAAACATTTCACAGGCTGGACCATTCAGGCACTCAAAGAAGAACTTTAGAGGATTGAAGATTCGAGAAAGGGAAACCAAAAGGCTGATGTACCTGATTTCAGGAAGGGGAAAAACCCTATCAGAGCTTTAAGGTTTAGAAGAATGAGGGTGAAATTGGTTGATGCTGGATATGGTGAAATGAAATCTATAGCAAGATGGTCTGAACTGAGGTTGGTGGAAACATACAAGAAACTTGAAGAGAAAAGAAAAACTGATCCAACTCTTCCACCAAAGCCAACTTACTCTGATGATGAAGAAGGTGGAAGATCCCATCAGACCCTTTCATTTGAAGCTTTACTTCCTTCATCAGACATTATAAATGCTACAAGAAGACAAGTCAAAAGGCAGAAAGAAATGTCATAAGAAGATCAAAGAAAGTTTGCTGAAACTTATGTGAAAGAGGGGATTTTCAATCAAGTAAAATACTTCTCTGACCCCATCAGTGAAAAACTAAGAAGAATCATTGGGAGACCTCCATCACCAAACTCATCATCAATAAACATGCAACCCAAAAATCCATCTGACTCAAAAATTCTAAAATGGAAGGTAGACAAAGCTAGCCATGAATTGACTCTGCTCAGGTCAAATGGAAAGATCCAAAAACTCACCATGGATAATGCATACAGTCTGAGTGCACATGACCTCATGGATCTGATGAGTTTGGAACTTGAAAGGGAAGCTGATGATCTCTATTCTTTTGACTTTGAACTATAGTTGAAGGGTCAGATAAGAGAAAGTCTGATGAGGAATAAAGATCAGGAATAAAGACTAGTTTTGGCATCATCTGTTCTAGGGAGAGATTGTTGGGTCTGCTAACCTGGAAAAGAACAAATGATTGAAAGCCAAAATATTCTATCTACTGATTATGAATAAAACAGTACTTTATACAAGGATCCTCCCAAACGACTAATGACTCTAACTGCTGACAACTAAAGTGTTGCTGATCCAAAGTGCTGCTGATTGAAGAAAACAACTGACGATTAAAGTGCTGACAAGGAACAAGACAAAGTGCTGACAAAGACCAAAGGTCTGTTGGAGCAACCAACACTTAGGCTCCAACAGATGTTGAAGACTATCAGAGTTTACCTATCAGCTGTTTGTTTATCAGTGGTTTAATCAATGTAACAGTAGTTTAGCTTAGCAGATGTTTTATGTTGTTAAGGTAGTTAGTTGTCACTGTCTAGGTGACATCAGTCTTAGGTTGGATCGGATTTTGCAGTTTTTTCTTCGGCAGTACCTCGATCATCAGTGCTTTGGTCTGTCTATAAATAGAACAGTTCCTGTACTGTTCTATTCATCACTTCACACATTCTCTACACAAACAAAGTATTGATTGATCAGGCTGAGGGGGAG